>CM057346.1:568214710-568814710 GCA_030015575.1 Agapanthus africanus
TAGAAAATTAGGCATATGTTAGGATAAATATGCTGTTGAAGTAGGTGCTGCATTTGAAAACAGAGTGTGTATATCATGCTCTGCAGGCAAAAATGACAAAGCTTCCATGCACCTATTCCTTTATAGTCGATAGGAAATTGTGGATGTTGCATCTTGTTTGAATGAACTTGTAGGTACATATCTGTATCTAAATGGTAGGTATCTGCATGTAAATGACCCTCTACGCATAATGACAATTGATGGAGGTCCTTTTCGGGTCTCCCTCAGATGTTGTCTTCCGTCGATCTCCCGGTGGATTTAGAAGGTGATCTCCTGTTGCGTGCGGGTCTCAATGGGTTTTGAGGAGATTGATGATTTGAGGAGTTTAACGCCGAGTACCTGCAAAGAAGTCCCGGGGTGGTTTGGTACCACCGAGGACCCTCCGACGATCAAGTTAGTACGAGATCCGAGCAGAGTAACGGCTAAGTGGAATAAAAATGGCTTACTTGACCCCTCTGTGATGGGGGTTTATATAGTGTGGGCAACACGCAGCAGCAGGCGCGAGAATCTCGCCGGTAGTTACGCTCCCGACGTCACGCCCGCGTAAAGAGCGGATCGCCCATTAGTGGGGATCGTGATGGCGTGAAACGTGGGATGTTGATGGCGGAGAATCTGCGCGTGGCGAGATTTGCGGAGCGGCGGTTACGCCTGTGAGTGGTGGAATCGGTCGGTCGGTGGACCGAGGAAGATGGCCTCGGCTGGGGGGCTCGGGAACGAGCGAGAGGGCCGAGGAGTCTTGGTCCTGAGGCAGCTCGGGGTGAGCTGAGAGGCCGAGGAGGCCAAATTTCAGGGGGCTCTGAGGTGAGCCAGGTTGTGCTTGCAGGTCGGGTACAGGGTGGCCTGGTCGGTCCCCGTGGCCCTTTCTTCTGAGTTCTGGGACACGTCATCTGCCACGTGTCCTGATCTTGGAGACTGCCAATATTGAGCATCATCAACAATGCTACATAACGCCTGCAGTAATTTGGTATGTTTGTATTGAATTTTTGCTTGTAGTTCTGCTTCATAGCTGAACCATGTTGATGAGGGGTAAATTCATAAAAATCAAGGCTATTACTGATAGCTAACCTAACCCAACATATATAACATCATAAACATTCTCTTTTATTTTATTTTATTTTATTCTTTTCCCCCTGATATTGATCAGTTCCTTTTTCCTCTCTAAAGCCCGTCTATGTGAAGGATGACTTCTTCGACACCCTCTCTTCCAACACTCTCGATCAAGATTCAAGAGGCGGGAGAACCAAATACTCAGAGCAGAAAAAAATAGACGCAGAGGTACGGCAAACTGAAATCTCTGGATTGATCTCAGTTCATCAAAAATTTAAAGGCTTAGTTTCACTAAATAACTAAATCAGTCTAAATCTATACATTGTTTCACTAAACCATAAAAAACTAGGTAATTACAATTTACTACAAAAAAAATTCATATTGAGAACACCCGAATTTCAGTTAAGTATACCCTCTCATATATGCTATACTACCATAATGGCATTAACAGAACCTGTAAAACTCCGTTGCTGTAAATATTGAAATTTTTGGATGTAACCTGTAACTTATTAAGTTTTCAGTAGTTTTTAATGTAAAAAAGTGCAGTTTTTGTCGTCTAGTGAGCCAAGCATAAAAACCCTAATTACTTTGTCTTTCTGCAGACTTTTGGCAATATTGCAAGACACCGACCGAATCGCGGCGGAGGAAGGCGAGGGTTTCGTGGTGGGGCCCGCTCCTACCATGGGAGAGGACAAGGCTATGGTGCTGGTTGTCGAGGCCATGCTTAACTTGTATTCTATACTAGTAGTTTAGGATACATAGCCTTTCCTTGGTCCAAAAGGAGTGATAAAGAGAAAGGCCCATGCTTTGTAGTGTAACATATATACACTTGCAGGAATACATCTAAGACAAATAAACCAGACATATATATAGCCTTTCCTCCTTTCCCTTTGGTGTCTGTTGAAACTGTTGTGTGTAAATGTTCAATGCTAATATGCTTTGGTATATGGTTCATGTATCTGGGAGCTTAACCTTCCTCTTTGCTGTTTTGAGAGTTGTTCTTTATAGCTCACAATGTGCTTTTTCAAGTGCTCTGAATAAAATTATTGTGGTTTTTGTACAAGTTTATTGTGTTTTTCAAACACACACTCACACTCGGGTACAAGAGCAGCAATATTTTGAAATTATGGTTCTGTTTATTATTTTCAATTTACTAAATATGAAAGAAAATGTTAGGGGCTGCTACTGCGTGACCTAGCCCGGAGGTGGGTCCCATCCTAGCTATACTCCAAGCACCCTCTCCTCCAGTTTTACCCTTTGTCACCGTTTTTACCGTTTCGCCATAAAACTCGGCTGTCCTCGCAGCTTTTACCCTTTGTCACCGTTTGTACGAAAACTTGCAGCTTTTTATGGAGATGTTTGATTCGGGCTACACCAAAATGAAGTTGTGGCAATGTACCCAATCAAATCAAATACATGTTTTTTGAAAAGACCAAAAGGGCCTGCAATGGCTTCACCTAGCCGCCGACACGGATATAAACGGATACGGATATAAACGGATTGGGTAAAGGCATTATCATATCCCTGTCTGGCACCTATAAACGGATGCGAATGCGGATACAGATAGTTGTCGGTAAAAAAAATTTACTATCTGCATCCACTACAAATCGGATACGGATCAGATATCGTAGAAACCATATCCGTTAAAATTGGATGCAGATAATATTTGGATAAATATAAATATTCATGATTCATAACTACAAATATTTAAATATTTAAATAGGTTAACCAATATTTTAAAATTCAAACAATCACATCAAATACTAAAGTCTTAGTAGTTTCAAATTAGGTTTTTTCATATAGAGTACATGGACCATCGACAGGTCTAGCTATAACTAATAGTAATTAGTAGCTTGATAGTGGGCACCGTTATTTTAGATATTCGGATTCGGGCAGGAAATTTGTTTCCAGGTCGGATCCGGATACTAAAATAACCCATCCGGATACGGATTTTTCATATCCATATCCACAAGTTGTCAGATTCGAAAACAAATCTGGATCCAATTATGCGGATCCATTTACATCCCAAGCTGTGGATGAGGCCTAGGGATTTTATGCAAATAAGCCCTTGGGCTTGGTGAGGCCACTTCATGGACGGCCTTGCAGTGTTATCGCAGGGCCCAAAAGTTCTTTTGAAAATATATCTGTCTCTATTATTATAGTGCTAAAGAGAGGGGTCCAATCTTTCCAAATTGATTGCTCGGATGGAATTCTCATCTTTTAGAAAAAGCAAAAGAAAAACTATAAATTTTCCATGTCATATTCATTAACTACTTTCTAACAAAACTTCTCAAAATGATAACTGCTCCATCTCAATTCTCAAAATAAAAATATTATCTCAACTATCTGCTATATTTTTTTCAAAATTAAATTGATATTTTCACTTCAATTTGAGAGCCACATGGACCGGTTAATATTACTGGATCTTGTGCACATGTCAAATGTAATATTTCATATTTATAAAAATAAGTATATATGTAAATTTGTAAATAATGAGGGTTTATATGTAAATGAGCATTTCCTATAAATGAGAATGCGTATATGTGTAAATTTGTAAATATTGAGGGGTTATGTGTAAATTTACATTGCAATACATCATTTTTTGTTCTCTTCCTTGGTGAGGTGGAGGTCCTAAGAGAAGAGGATGATGAGGTGGATTCCCTAGGAAAAGAGGATTTTTTTCTTTTTCTTTGAAATTTAGAGAAAGAAGAGGGTGTCCACCTCACTCGCGAAGAGGGTATTTTCATTGTAAAGAAGATGTGTATGAGTATACATGTAAATTTGTAAATATTGAGGATTTATGTGTAAATTTACATTGCAAGTGTCCAAGCTCTTGGAGAAGAGAATTTTTTTCTTTTTCTTTGAATTTGGGAGAGAGAAGAGGGTGTCCACCTCACTAAGAGGGTATTTGCATTATATATAGAACACGAGAATGAGTATATGTGTAAATTTGTAAATATTGAGAGTTTATGTGTAAATTTATATTTCAATGCATCATTTTTTTTTGTCACTTTCCTTGATTAGGCGAAGGCTCCAGGAGAAGAGAATGATGAGGTGGAGGTCATAGGAGAAGAGGATTTTTTTTTCTTTTTCTTTGAATTTTGGAGAAAAGAGAGGGCGTACACCTCACTAAGAGGGTATTTTGCATTATAAAAAAGATTTTTGCATTATAAAGAAGAAGAAGATTTCTTGCATCTAGGGCACCACAGATCTTTGGAAAATTACATAAATGCCCTTCTAATTTCAATTCCCCACTAAGAGAACAGTTACTCTTAATAAAAAAAACCAACTTTTAGAATTACTTTAACCATTCACAGAAAACTAAATACCCTCCATTCAACATTTAGGCATTCAACATTTTCTCTACCTATTCATAGTTCTTTTTCCTTTTTTTTCTTCGGTCAAATTTGCACCTGCAACTTTGTGTTCATCTCTTCAATTTATCTTTTGATTGATTTGATTTTCATTTCCAGGATTTTTAATGAATTAATATCAAGACAATACCAGGAGCACCATCACAAAGGCAACTTAATTTGGAAGAAAAACATAAGTTTCAGGTTGCCTTACGTTAGTTGAGAAAGAATCCATGCTCGAAAGTTTCTCGTTATAAGATGCCACACATTTACTTTACCATAAATGTGTTTGTTGAGATAAAGAAATTACATCTTTGTTGACCAAGTCAAAGTAAATTCCAAGCCAAGTGGGCCCAAGTCGAGCCCAAATATGCAGCCAAGAAGAAAATTATGTAATGAATAATTTTAACGTAATTTTTATGAATAATTTTAACGTAATTTTTATGAATAAATATAAGGAAAATGAGCATAAAACCAATTTTTTTTAAACCCATGACTCATGTGCAAAAAAAGATAAGCTCATGTATATGGCATGAGCAAAATGTCATTTTGTAAATCCTAAGAGGCCGTGTGTAAATTTGTTAGTTTATATAAGACAACATCATGAAGAAATGAGAAAAGAATTCATTCCGAACAAAATTTCTGAGGTTTGTGCCTCCATCTCCTTCTTCTCAAGTTCTGTCTTTTCGTTTCTAATTAAATCAAGAGCTTAATTCTCTTTTTCTCCAAATTAAATAAAGCTTCACTATAAGCCCTTTGAAAAAGAGTTTAACTTTCACATCGAATTCAGAAAAGTAAGATTTTTACTATCTTTTTCCTCCTCATCAAGATCCAGTTTGAGAGAGCGGAAGAAGGGAAACTCATCTCCCAAAACTCCATTAAGAGAAGAAAAGAGATCTATTTTTATCATCCAAGATCAAAGTATTGGAATTTCAAGAGAACTCATTTGGGTTTCTTCTTAAGAAAGAAAGGGGAAATGTCTTTTGGAGTTTAATTCCATTTAAAATTCTTTGGAAGTTTAACTCCATTTAAAATTATTTTGGAAGTTTAATTTCTAAATAAAAACTTTAGGAATTCAACTCTATTTAAAATTCTTATGGGAGTTTAACTTTAAAATAAATTTTTTTATAGTTCAACTCCATTAAAATTCTTTAAAGAGTTCAACTCTAAATCTTGTCCGTGCAACCCTGCCTGCACCCGTGCCGCGCTTGCGCTTCATCTCCACACTTTACAAAAAATGAATAATTTTTTTTTGTTTCTTTGAAATAATTTTTTTTGTCACAAATAAAAAAAAGGAATCAACCATGCCCTTCCGCATTACTTTCAAAAACCAACATCTCATATTGAGTGTGCATGACCAGTTTAACCTATCAATCGGAGCTTCTTTCGTTCCAAAAACGAGGGGTAATTAACAGCATGTTAGTCCGCGGCTACCGAAGATCCGGATCCCAAAATCATTAAAGCCCAGCGTACCTCAGGTAGGGAGAATCTGCACACGCCAGATAAACGCGTATATTTCCATCTTAATGGAGATGACGAAAAACACTCTACAGAGTTTACCGATGGAAGAAAGGCTCGTTTTGATATTAAACTCATTATGTATTATAAAAGATTTGTAGCTTAGTTCGTCCAAATTTTTTTTCAACGTCTTTAATAAATATAATATTTTTTATTTAAGAAAAACTGTTACAGCTGAACCCTCCCTCGATACACCCGGGACCACATGTGGGCCCACGCAGGTGTGTGGCTGGGTGGGTAGACGACCCGTTCTGGTGGCGGGGCCGCACCATAGGCGCCAGATAACGACCTCCCCATGCTGTCCCACTCATGCGTTGCATCATCCAATAATAAAATAAATATATAAAAATATAAATATCTCTCGCATTTTATTCTACTTTCTTGCTTTAGAAATGAAAATTATTTGTGTTTCATGAAGAATGGATCTTGGACTCACACTGTAGAGACAAATGTGGTGCACATGCATCGTACCATCGAAGAGATTCTCTCTTGTTTTGTACTTTGTATGCATATATATCATACCGTTCACATGATCAACGGTGAAGAAACAATGGAATCACATGAAATTTGGTGTATCCATATCTTACATGATAAAGATGATAATGTTCGGTGCGGATCGTCGAAAAAAATCGTGGAGGGTATATTTTTTCGATGCCATAAGAGAAAATTCCCTTCTATGGCACATTCTCTCCATTAATCACATATACACATACACAGAGAGAGACCGGTGTAGATTTTAATGATTGTCAATTTTTTTGCAATTCTTACAAACTTAATTTGTAAACATCCAACAATGTCGGCGGTATCCCAAAATTATAATATTCAGATTCTCAAGCATACCAGAGATTGAAATATTTTTTGAAATGTAGTTTATGATTAAGGATCTCATGAAGAAGAAGAAGATGACTGCAAAGCCCAAGGTTGCAAAACACCCAACCTTTTTTCAGGTGATTAAGGGGTTTAAAATGTCCATAGTTGCAAAGCAATCCATGATGGTGATGATTTGCAGAAGAAGTACTGATTTTTACTCTACATCTAAAAAACAAGGCTAAACTGCACAAATGCACCTGTGAACACGTATTTTGCGATTGATACGATAAACTAAATTAATTACAAATAACTACCATGGACTATCATCCCCAATTACAACTAAATACCATCAACTTTTCTTCCGTCTGCAAACGTTATATTTAACTGCCACGTCATCAATATTTGACTTGTTTTCCTTATTTTATCCTTATGTTCTCAGTCAACCCCTAAAAATTCGAGAGGTATAATGGTCCATTAAGACACAAAAGTTAACGTCTATTATATCAAAAAAAATAGCTCATGGCGTCTATCTCTAATTATTAAAGTTCATGAAATCCATCGCCAAAAAAATTGAAAATTGATGGGTACATTCATGCAATTTAGCCAAAAAACAATAAATGAAAAAGATAAAGAATGGAGTGAGAGAAGGATCGATCTAAAAGCACCACCGGATGCGATAAAATAGGTGGATGTCATGTACTAAATTGATGACGGGACAATTTAAGTTTGGAAACATCCAATAATATCAAGGCACGCTAATTTGAGATAGTTTTCTTTAATTAAATAAAAACAAGGCATTATTGCAAAATCATGATGGTTAAAGTTATTTTTATGCCGTTCAGAGTTTCTGCAAAAGTTGCAAAAGTACTATACATATATTAAATGAAGGGAAAAATGGGTGTAACTTCTTAAGTTCGAAAAGCAATACGTTTAGGTCTCCAGCCTAAAAAGAGCCGTGAAAAATTCCCTAAACGTAAAAATTCTTGTGTTTTAGTCCGTACAGTACATTTACTGTTGTTTTATGCCAACACCGTCCTTTTAGGTAATCCACTGCAGTTAACTTTTAAAGTACTATAGTTATCTTTCGAAATACTACATTTATATTATAAAGTACTACATTTGTGTTAAAACATTACATTTGATATGAAAACTACTACATTTACCTTTTAAAACACTATAGTTATCTTTCAAAACACTACATTTATGTTATAAAATACTACATTTGTTTTGAAACCGTTACATTTTTTTTTACTAAAATTACTATATCTATTGCATTTAACCTATTCCTATATAAATAACTTTAAAAGATAGATATAGCACTTTAAAAGATATATTTAGTATTTTAAAGTGTAAATGTAGTAGTTTACCTGCAAGATCAATATTGGCATAAAAAATAGTAAATACACTATAGGGATTAAAACACCAAAATTTTAAAGTTTAGGGAGTCTTTAAGGACTTATTTTGGGACAGTGACCTAAATCTATTCATTTTCAATGCTAGGGAGTTATATACATTTTTCTCTTAAATGAATTTTCAATATAGGGTTCTAGAAAGGATAAGTTGGTCATTTTGTTCAAGCCATCGGTTAGTTTTTGTAGTTATGCAACCAAAACCCCAAGCTGGGATGACAAGTGAGCTAAGCATAAACTGCTCCATTACAGGTAAGCAATTAAATGAGCTCAGCACTAAAATTAAATACAAGGGCAAATAAATAAGAATATGGGTTTATTTTGGATACAACAACGAAGTGATGTAGAAAATGACCTCACCTATGATTATTGTAGCTAAAATAAATGTAAATTTGGTCCTTGAATGAATCAAGCACCACAAATTGCATGAAACTACCTTTTCTTCTAGATAAGCAAACAGTTTAATATGCTTTTGATTTTTCATGCCATATTTGGCATATACAAACATGAAATAGTGTTCTTAGTTAAAACAACATACAGTCTTCTAAACGTCCAAGAAAACAGATTATAAAACAATATTTTAGGTAATTGGCGGCTCAAGACACCATTCTTTGATTTTTTTTGAACGATCGGCACCGGCTATCTCGATCTGCATTTCGTATAATTGCTTGTATTAAAATATAATTTGTTTATGTAGCAAAATACTCAGAAAATAGTCAGCAAAAATGTCAAACCGGCTCTATTTATTTATTTTTATAATCAGAAAAGAAGAGTAGAGCTGGTCAATGCCGATCTGACCTCCTATCAAACCATCACTAGAATGTACTGTAAATCGAAAATTTTAAATGAGGCAATTCTTCATTTTTTTTAAATGTTAAAGCTGTATGTATCTAATTTTCAATTTTCAATTTTTTTTTGGGTGTGTTTTTATATGAGAACAATATAACTTCTATTACACTTGTCTTATTAATATCAATTAAGTTTTATATTTATTGCCGGTTATCTATTCATCTCGTTTAATAAATAAAAAACCACGACACAAGTGGAGTTGTTACACAAAGGATGAAATTTTCTTCTCAAGAGAGATAATTAAATGCATGGTTGGTCAAATTTGCAAGGTCTCCACCATCTTTCATCTTTCATCTTTCAACTAACTAAAAGAAGACACTGGTCTATCAAATACTTGTACAAAAGGTCACACTTTTCATCTCCTATCCAAAAGAAGAGAACTAAAAAGAGGGGGGGAATGAAAAGGATGTGAGAGAGAGAGACAAACAAAAGCCAAAGAGCATGGAGAGCCAAAGGGTGGTTGTGGTGGTGGAGGAAACGGACGCCGCGCGGACCGCCCTCAAGTGGGCCGTCCGTAATTTCATTCGTGGCGGCGATTCCATTACTCTGCTCCATGTGTATCCGTCAACGCGGTCCACGAAGCGGCAGAAGACCCGTCGGCTGGAGGGGTTCCAGCTGGCCCTGTCTTTCAAGGATCTTTGTAACGGAATTGCAGAGGTCCGTATCTCGAGACGGATTCTTTTCCTTCTTTAGTGATTTGATGTTTGATTTGATGCTAATATAAAACATTATAACTAACCAAGACATGATTGGCTAACGGAATATAGGCTAAGGTGGAGATTTTGGTGAAGGAAGGGGAGGTGGGAGCAACAGTGGTGTCTTTGGTGAACAAGATTGGTGCCTCTACTCTTGTGCTGGGCCTTCATGATCAAAGCTTTCTTTTCAAGTGAGTTGTATGCTTATCTTTTTCATAATTTTCAACTAATTACTTTGATGAGTTGATTGGTTATTTATAAGATTATGACACTGTTCGCCTCCTTCTCATGGTCTTTTTTTAACTGGAATTTTGTGCTAATTTTGTTTTGATTCCTGTCTGGTTCTTATTTCTGATGATGTATCAATTCTTCTCTTTCATTCTGCTCGGTTAAGAAACCGTCTCCTCATTTAAATTAACAATCGACATACCGTTCATATATCGATGGAATGATGAAGCGAAACAACATGGGGCCTCATGTAGTTGATTAGGTGAATGAGCGTTCACTGGCAAAGCCAGCAATTAATTCTTATGCAAGAAAACATTGTTTTCCCATTTCAGAAGATCCAGAGCCAGCCATAATTTACACATCAACTGTCGAGTACTAGCAGTTAAGCAGAACTCGACGTCTCGAGAATGCTTCATCAATGCAGATTTCTCTCAGATTCAAATCACTGCGTTACGGTAACTCTCGCTCCACTGTAATTTTATTTTTTCCCAAGTCTGCATTCCGTTGATATAACGACTGGGTATTTGATTGTAGTATAGCCGAGCCTAAAATTCCATACCTACTCTTTCCTTGCCCGATATGGAAGAGATCAAGAAGGACAAGAATAGCAAGGCGAGAATAAAAGATTTTTTCCCCCACACACGAGTATAGGATAACAAAAAGTCGAGACGCGGTTCATGAATATATTTCATGTTGACATATTCATTGACACAAAATGAATTGAAGTGTAAAGAACGGCAAGAAACTCTAATCAGAAGAGATCAATAACGATAGAAGTTTTCACAAAATATTTTAGCATATGTGCATTTTACTTCTGCGTGTAACAGAAACAGTTTTTTCACGGTTGTAAATATTGCACAGAAGCGAATAGAATTCAGTTTCAAAGAGCTTGGTTACCATTTGGTAAAAATATGGCAATGTAAAAGACCTGCATCAAACTTTTATCGGACTTTTATTGTTTGTGATAAATAAGATAGAGCATGTATCACTCTAAATATGAAAACCTACAATATCTTCTACGATTCCCACAAAACAAGAGTTATCGTCGAACAAAATGAAAAACAGAATGCATCCAAGATTAGAACAAGAAAAAAAAAAGTACACAGACAATGGATGCTACGAGCAAAAATAGTTGCGCGGTTGAATTTAGTAACGATCGCATAACAACAAGAGACAGCAAGAGATTCATAGAATCAAAGTGCACCACCAGCTACAACTCTCAATGTTATTATAAATCAACAGCCAGACTTTTATTGATTATAAATATTACAGAGCCCAGATCCGTTTTATTATTAGTTCAAAACGACGAATCGACATCTAGCTATGAATGAAATATTCGGTGTATAAAGGCCATTGATGTACAATTTGCTGTAAGATTTTATTGGTTCTCCTCAGACTATCCTCTACTTTATTCTCCCAACATCGCATCCTTCATCTTTTGTGATCCCTCGGAAAAATTAATGAAATCCCCAAAACGACCCTTGAATGTGACTGCCAGTCCCAGATATGTACAAGACTGGATAAATACTGCTACTGTACAAAACCTGGCTTTGAAGTGTCAGACAATTTCCGACTCCTCATTATCGATGAGAATCTGTGAGTGATTGATTCAGTCCAAAGTGTTGTATCAATTCCCTGCAAAAAGAATTTGCAAATTTTCGATCAATAACAAAAACTATACCATTTAACTCAAAAGGGAAGACGGGTCAAATTGAAATTCTAATTTAATTCTCAATGACACGTAGTAAGAAAAAATATCTCATAATTTTGAGAGAGAGAATAAACATTAAAAATCTATAAAAAACATCTCTAATGTTTATTTTCTATGATCTGAGTTCTAACATATCTATGCCTGCATCACACTTGCAAAATACTAGTTAAGAGAGGAAAAAGAGAGCAGTAATCAAATTCTGAAGCATACGTGCAGCGAGGCACATGGCAATCTGGTTCAAGACAAGATTGAGCATAGAGACGAAGAATGTGCCAGATCTTTCGACAACACTCGCAACCCCTATTTGCACGGATTTCGCATTTTGTGGCATGTCGGAAGAGTCCCTTGAGCCTTCGAGAATACTGATATTTGCATTGAGGGAGCCCACATTCTGCAGCATGTAACAAAGGAGCACCCGATAAAGCCTGTTGATAAGCACCATGCAAATTGCGGTGATTAATATCAAATGAAGACATTAAAGTATGATTCGATTAAATATCGCTGGTGTGACTGTGTGGTGGTACATTCGTCGGTAACAAGTATCTTAATTCAAGGTTAAGGATGTGTTAGGAATGATCAACACCCCCCACCCCCACCACACACACACCCCAAAAAAAAATCCAAACTCCCCACTCTCTTCTTCTTGTTCTCTCATTTAGTTCATATGTTTACTATACCTTGAAGCATATAAAATGTATTTGTGTTTTTTTCCTTTTAATCTGTTTTACCTGACGGTCACGAGACTACTTCAGAATTGATTTTAGAAAGATAACTGGCAGGCGATAGTTTAATGTAATTTATAAAGTTCAACGTACTTAGTGTGATTTATAAACTTTATGGTATTTTAACATGTATAAGGTCCATGGTAAATTTCATGATATTTTATACAAATAACCCGCGAATTTTTAGATTCTATCTGAGTAAAGCCTTGTCCTAATTCAGACTCAGTCATCCTTTCAGAATATATTAAGACACGGTAAAAACTAAATAGAGTTGCAAGGAAAAGGCATTGTAATTTTAACGCAATCGGATGAACGTATAGGCGATACCTGCAAAAGCTGGTCTTGCTTGGTCTGATTGTTCTGCTGCGAATTATGATCAGTCACAGTGGCACCTTGAGGCAACTCATGGTCATGAGAGTTTGGATTATGCAGATGATAGAGGATCATCATCGTTGAATGTTTTGCTGTCCGGAGAGTATCAAATTGGTAGCGGTTATTCTCGCAATAACTCAAAAACATCAATCTGGTGTCGAATATCTCATTTTCTATAGTCAAATCTTCATCAATGGTCTCTTCTGGAATGTCTTCCGCTTGAACCTACGCATACATTCAAAATTTTAAATAACAATCAACAAGAATGCACATTAGACGAAAGCAAAGAGTTCGGCTACTTACTTTATGAAATGAATACTTTTCATTTTTGCAAATAGGGTGACTATCTTTCACCTCCAGGTTCTGTTCTAACTGAAAACACCTGCTTGAAACAAATAACCGACAAGCAAAACCAACATGCATTCAAATTGGTTCTGGACAACACGATAGGTTATAAGTCAGAAGATGCAAACGAAAAGAAATAAGTTAATATAGATCAGAAAGTTTGGTTAATGGTTGTATCACATCATTCATCTGTTAATAGTAATAGATAACCTTTGGGGAGTTTGATCTGTATGTTTATGTACTACTTCTAATAAGGGCAGAATACATGTATTTTTTAGAATTAAAGCCATTTCAGATTAATCCTTACAGAAATTTGTGAAATTTAATAAGGATTAATGTGCTATCTTTTCACTAGAATTAGTTATTTATGTTGGGTAGTTCAAGATTACTTTTCGGATGAATAAAAAGTGATTGCATGGAAGGCAGCCTGAATTTTGCCTACATTCTCCAATTTCTTCTAGATTGCTTTTAAGCATACCCTCCCTTCTCTCTCTGTGGTTTTTTTGGAATACAACAAAGGGATTGCTTTAATGATCATCAAAACGACAAGGCCACATACATTTAAAGTTAATAAATAACCTAGGGCTTCTAAAAGATATTGAAATCATTTCTTAAGGAAATTATGTCTAATAAGAGAGAAATGCATTAAACCTGTCAATACATTTCAAAAGACATGTATAAGTGCAGGAGTTAAATTACAATAAGGACCCTAATAAACATAGGTTTAAACGGGACCAGTCTCTTGAGCCTCAGGGAGCCGGAGATATGGGTGCTTGCCTATCTAAGCTAGATAACCTAATAAACGGTGTTATCGATACGGTAATTGTCTTGGAAAAAGACACAAGGCATGCCGTCCATATGCTGCAGTTACCAATAATATCAAAACCTAATTCAGGACTTCAATTTCTTTTCTAACTGTCTGACTCAAACTGAGTCTTAATATAATCAATCTGACTTGAATGTGATTCAAGTATAAAACCACAATTCATTACGAATCCATATACTCAATCTATTCAATCTATACAACTTGACTGAACCGAATCATAGATATACTCCATTTACATGTTCATCCATTATATCCGTTCCATTACTGATATTATGGTTTCGGAAAGTCATCCATATATGATTTACAATACAAGATAATACAATACAGACAAGACATCGTGAGGTTTATAAAGGGTAGATTGGTACGGAAGGTGTTAAAAGTAGCATGAGACTGTAACCATAATACACCTAACCTTAATCTCGATTACCGTTGTACCGTGGCTGAACGGTTCCTTGTACTCCGTATACCTTAGTCTCCGGGATAGTGAGACTCCTCTTGTATACACTGGCACTTTCTGTACCAAGCTACAAACAACAGCGTTAACAATATAAGACAACTTTAAAAGTTACATTCTCTTTCTGTCTATTCTGTCTCTTCTTACTTTTGGGACTTACCGAGCTATTATTCGCTGACGACATTCATTTTCTTCTTTCTTTGGAATGTTGTCAGGTGGATCGGACCTTCTAGAGACAGAGTCCACCAGCGAGGATTTGGATCAGCTAGCCTTTGACCCGGGGCTCTAGTTTACTTGTACATTTCATTTTCATTTCTGTTATGCCATTATTTAGGCATTGCTTTCATTCCATATATTTTCATTTCAGTTGTATTGTAAAAAGAATGTTAATAAATAAATTTGTTGTCTATTTACATCCTCTCTCTTGTGTACATTTTATTTTATATTGCTTAGATACGCTTAGCGTGTTTACTTCTGAGTAAATACGTCGCGTGACCCGTCGCGTCCTCTGCCCGTACACTGAGAAACGGGGCATGACGGACTTTTAAACAGAATTGAATTCCTGAATATTTTGGAGTTGTCGGTAACTGCTGCACATGGACGGCAGGATTTGTGTCTTTTTCCAAGACAATTACCGTGTTGATAACACCGTTGTTAGGTTGTCTATCTTAGATAGGCAAGCACCCATATTCTTCGGCTCCGTGGGGCTCAAGAAATCTGGTCCCGCTTAAACCTGTGTTTATTAGGGTCCTTATTGTAAATTAATATAACTTGAGAGGGTTTTATGTAAAATATTTTTGATATATTTTCAAAATACAACTCAAGTATTTAATTATCGTCTTTAGAGTTTTTATAGATGTAGTTTTTTTTATAAAAGTGAATTTTTCTAGTGAGTATAACCCAGTTTTCATTGTATATGGTATTTTAATGAAATATTGGAATTTGTATTGAATTGTAATTGTGGTTTCATGAACTTATGATTCTTTTGCTTTAGAAAACATGGGATATTCATATAATATATTTAAAGTAGATATTTTGATAATATTTATATATCTAATATTTATAAAAATTAGAATTTATTTATTAAATAGAAATCATATTTTTCTTTAAAATTGCATTAAAAATTCCATCGAGATCTAATGCTCCTTGCGGAGGTCTGCATCTCGCTCTACTGGGCCCGAGGATGTGCGATAACCCGCACCATCCTGATCGGGGTTCCCCAAAATGGATTGTAGAGACGTATTTGCAAGAAATTAAGTAATGCGCTTTTAAAGAAAACGGGTTTTGAATGTTTAAAGTATTTATTCGTAAAATGGTATTTTCCCATAAACTAAAACCCCAAAATTCATCATGCTATGTCAAAAATGCGTGTTGTGATGATGTAGGTCATTACCTCGTGAGTTTTCTAAAGGTAATACGGTTAAATTGAATAATTATAAGTTGTATGTAACATGATGGTATTTTACTGTAAAAGTGAAATAAAATTGCAATATGAATTATTTTGAGATGAAATTTGCTCTAATATGTTTATTTATGTTTGTTGATCATTATAAGGGAATATGATATTTTATTATTTAAGAAAAATAGAGTTTTTAAAGAAAAACAAATCGGAATAACTCCGCTTCCGACGAGTTTTCGAAATAGATTATTTTGGAATAGAGATGGAGGAGGAAAAATGGACTTACAGGTTATAAGGAAAAGGGGAGAAGGAGGAAGCTTTCGGAACCGTTGGGGCGTCATTTCATCGCCAGATTCTTCTCGAAACGTCGTTAGAACTTCGTCCTTTGCTAACTCCACTTGCACAACTTGGGACTTGGAAATTTTAGTGAGTTTTTTTAATGAAATTCTGAACGAGGAGAGGTGAAATGTGGTGTGGTATTTATACGGAAAATTAGGGTTTAGGGTAATGAAGAATAGGATTAAAATTGTTAGTTGTATGTATGCCCTAGAGACCAGTATTGTACAGATGATGTATATTATATTGGATGCTTGGACATATATAGAGATGACTTTCTTGCTCGATATGATAGTATGCTATCTGGTTGCTCTTTATCTTAACATGTACACTAGTCTCTTTAAATTGTCTTATAGTTACATGTTGGTAAAGTCCTTAGGATGTGTACTTGACTACCTGGACTATGATGCAGATCATACTAGTGGGGACATGGTAGTCCATAAGTACATCCTTCAAGGTCCCTAGTCGTGGGTGTATCGAGATGGGGCATCGATATACCAGTGTAGACTAGCGTATACGCTTCTCGACCCATGAGATGGGCGACGGATGATCCCATATCCATTGGTGTTTGACATCAGAGATGGTGTACGGGTGCTCAGTGGAGACTGGGTACACTGGACGGACTCGCCAAGAACTCCCAGATGGTATTATACCTCACGTCAGATGGCAGTTCTCAGGTGACACTTGTGCAGGTTAGTCTGTAGACCCGAGATCGTCATAGAGTCTTGTGTGATTCCCACTGTGCTTTGATCTCCACCTTACCACGTCCATGAGGGCGTGCAAAACGGTGGTCTTTGGGCACAGTCCCGAGTCACATGGAGGCAATGAGCGATAGGAGGGGTTTCGTCTCTCCCTGTATTGGGGGTTGATGTTGCGCTGTGCTCGATTGGCCGTAACAGGGAAGTCCCTGGTCAGGGCTGATCAGAGATTTGCTGGTAAGTGTTACCAGTAGTTTCTCGACCCGTTATGAGCCTCACATCAGCACGACTTATCGGTTATTGGGGTCTGACGTTTACCACCCCTAGACTTGATATGCGACATATCAGACGAACAGACCGGACTGTACGGCAAGTGTTACTGGTTGGATTCACAGGAGTGTGAGCGGGCTAGCTCGTCGATCTTCTGATCGCTCAATACCCGGATGGCCGTTACGTTTAGCAGACCGCTTGCTGCTTGCGGGTGCTTGATATGATCATCATCTGTTACCGGCGTATTGACGAGTCTTTAGAGTCCTACACAGAGGTTTCCTGGCTCAAGCGAAACGAAATAGGGGCACATATGAGATATGTGCGGGACCGAGAATGATGCGTGTATGTGATACCGCATTTCATTCTCGCGATGAATGTTTCGATTGGTTGTATGTAATGTAACCTAGTTATCGAATCGAAGATCGATTCGATAAGTCGATACATTGGATACTAGTCGGTTATGTGCGACATGACCGGATCATTGAATCAAGTGTTGATTTAATGATTTAATGTATAATTATATATTTGATATATTACTTTGCATTAACTAGTATTGGTTCACTTTAAAGGGATTTTCTCACTTGAAAAGCACATTGTATATGTGATATATTTTGTGTGCACATGTTTGTATCATGTTTGATGATACATGCTTCTTTGGTTAAGTGTATAGGATTAAACCATGGTTAAAATGATGATTAGGGTTTTGCATATTCTTTTATTTATTGATTGATTTATTTGGAAAAGATTTTGAAGAGAATGGTGGCTTTCTTTGTTTCTAGTTGAAGCTTCATGAAGCTTTGACTTTGTAACCATTCTTGTCTTCATGCTTAACCCTAACCTTTCCAAGTAACCATGGTCTATTCTCTACACTCTACCATAGTTAGTATATGATAAGTATTCATTTTCTTTTCCTTTTTTTAATTAACACTTATCATATTCTATCATCTTCTTCATCTTCTTCTTCAAAAGAAAAGGCTTAAGTCCATCAATGGCAACTTGAGCAAAAGTGTGAGAAATCCAATTCTAAAGTGAACCCACCTCCTATTTCTTCACCCTCTACCTCCTGCCAAGTAGTATAGGGTGTTTTCTTCACAAGTTTCACAACTTGGTGAAGTTGGAGCTTGAACTTGTGATGCCTCGACGTAGATCATCTTCGGCACGAAGCCGACGACCTAGCCCGCCCATTTCTCCGATGAAGCCGACGATTGAGTTCGCGATTCGAGACGGACAGCGAGAGGACGCCTACGTGGAGCTGAGGAAGTGGAGAAACGGATCTACAAAGGTTGTAGCCTCTCTCCTTTAGTTAAGTTGTTAACTAGTTTCGTTTTTCGCCTAAAATTCTAGTTAACAATCCGTATTAGGGTTTCTCGGCACCCATAAAATTTGAAATTGGCATGGTTGATGCCTTGTGAGACTTCATTAGCGTGCCTAGGACCCCTACAGTGGTATCAGAGCCTAGCTAGAGCCATAGGCGATACTTAGACGATGTTTGAAACCCGATCGAACCCGAAACCCAAACTTTTTCACGCTATCTGGACATTTTTCTAAAACTGGGTTTTTTCCAGACTAAAAATGCTTAAAAAATTCGGCAGGGAATTATAAGAATTATGGTGCAAAATTTAACTCATGAACAGTACAAACGGCGGCGGAACCGCGGCAGAAGCCTGGCTTCTGCGGCGGTTCCGCGGCCAGATGATGACGTCATCCTACCCTTTTTGCACAGTAATTCCTATTTAAGGATGCTGAGTTTTCTGGGAATTTTTAATTTGACTCAAGAGTTGAGTATTCTGGGGTTGCTTTGGGAATCGTAGATTCGATCGGATTATCAAATTTTGTCTGTGTGGTTTTCCGGATAATTTTAGAATATGTTAAAAAGTTCGACCGGATATAAATACCCAACTTTTTCCCTGCCGGAAAATATCCAAGTGTTGGATTTTTCTGTGGTTTAAGGACGTTCTGAGTAGTGCAAGTAACGCGATGGTCCCTCTAGAAGACAACAAACCTTAACTCGATTATGTAACCGTCTTGAACTGCCCTTTGAACTTTCGGGTTTGGGGCAGTACGGCGTGCCACATGTGAGGCGTTGGCTTGACCCTTCTACGGCTGGACCGTTGGTACTGAGGCATAAAGTGAATGTCTTTGAACCTATTTCATGTGTTGAACGGTTTCGGGAAAACTTGGGTGTTCGAATGTTCGATCGGAAAGTTTAATATTTTCTATTTATCCGGAATGGGATACAATAATTGGAATTCACAAACAGTTATGAGATAACTGAATGAATGTTATAAATCTAGCGGTTTAGTCTCATTTGATATTGGAAAGAGTTTTCGATAATGGGACTAAAATGCGGGGTTTATAAGTGTTAGGCATGCGATGTCTAAAGAGGTTGCGGATTCCAACGGTTGTAAGTTTACACTTTCTTTTCTGTGACTGTAAGTGTAATATGTGATATCGCCGGTTTCGTTGCTATATGTCAACGACAATTGGGATGCGCATATTTACTTACGCTGATGACATGTGATGTTATGTGTTGCTGGATATGTTATATTGGATCGTCGTGTTTTGAATAGCCGGGGGTTTTTATGTGAGATGAGTGTTTTTCATTTTTCATTCATGTAAAAACTTGTATGTAATATTCTTTTATTTGGGGCACTTCCAGGTTTTGAAGCTGTCACCTTTTGTATATTATTTACTTTTCTGCACTAGGATAGACCCAAGGAGGGGAGCACAAGTAACCGTGTCACGCCCCGCTTTCCAGAGTGCGCAAGATTTGGGCACGTGACATAGCCAACCATGCTACCTGTGGGTGGGAAGTATCCATCCACAGTCACATTACGGTTGTAAAGATATCAAGAACAGTAAAAATAAACTAAACTAATACATGTCCAAATCCATAATAACAAGAATCAATAAACAATAAGTGCGGAAGCTAATGATCCAATACAATGAATAAACAGTATGTCCCATAATGCGGGCTCACATCTGGAAATGAAATGACATAAATAAACTAAACCTCAAGAACTCACAGTTCAGCCTGCTGGCTGAAGTACTCCTGCTCGGTCAACGTCAAAGGCACGGAATCTGGGCCATGCAAAACCCAGACGTCAGCGCGTCATGATATCAAGTAATGTAGCATAAACATGGTAATAAACAATGCAAGCATGAACATGAATAAAGCAGTAATAAGAAGTAATAAACAGGGTGGTGTGCAGTAGTGACTAAACTGTCCTATCAGGTTTTCTACTCTATTGTCTTTGAAACCAATTGATGAATCGTCGATGTAACTCAATAGTATCCCGTGCGTGCCCGGGACCACGGTCATGATTCTCGGGGCTGAATCCGAGACGTGCCGCTAAGCAGTAAAAGGTAGTAGGATAGATGAGTGATGTCAGCATCAACACTCCGGAGCTGGCCAAGCCCGTAAGACTGATCAGAACAATGTGTCGAACTGTTGAGTTACAAGTCGGTTTCACCTTTGATTTCCCCATACCCCCAAGCTATGTATGTCAGGTCAGGTATTCAGTAGTCAAGGACTAATGCCAACACAAGTCAAGTAAAGGTAGGTCTGTCTGGATCGACAGCAGGAATGGTTAGGTTTGTCGGCATTAGGCATGAGATCAGGTAACAGATCAGGTTACTTTCAACAGGTAGAGTCGATATGTACAGGGTGTTGTGTCCATTGTATCAGTACATGAGTCAGGTGTATCAAGATCGGTCAATATGGAATGCAATCAGGTATATGATGATGACAGGTATAGTAACAAATAATGAACAGTAGCAGGAAATAGTAAATAGCAAATATTATTCTATGAGAACACAGTGATGTTTGTATTTTCATAATAATCCGGTTCACGCACCTTTGAGGTGCAAGAGCCACAAGATGAAACAATATCGATAGTATACACAATGGAGTTATATGAATTTGAACTAAGCATAATAATTGTCTCAGGAGTGATTTTAACCAATGAAGTGGGGATGATCTACTTGGTTTGATTAGTTAAGTATGAATTAATAGCAGACCGGTTAAAGCGAGCAATGTTTCCATTGATTTAAAGTTACGAATAATCGTGGCTAGCAATTCTAAGTTATAACAGGTATCGATATTATATTAGTTGTGTGGTTATAATATGATGGTTAAGTTGTAGCATGTTAAGCAAGTATTCAGATACTTGCCTCGGCGGTTCCGCAAACCGAAACACGGATGCGATGTCGGCAGAAACTGCGTTCTGGAAGCACGGGCCACGGATCGAGTCCCAACAGAGGTCACTGGAATCACACGGACCAGGGGGCTTCGCTGGAGCGTCGGGTTCGTCAAACGGCACGGTCGGGTTCCGGCAATAACCGAAAATCAAAGTTAGCAACAAGGATACGATACGCCAAAACGACCAGCGGGGGTTGTACCAAAAGGAAAGAGAAGGAAACTTACAGGGATACACCAAGGGTGTGACCACGGCGGGTTCGACGGCACTGGAACGCCGGCGAGGCCGCGACGGTGGCTGCAGCAAAGGGAAGGGGCCTCGGGTGAGCAGGTAGTGTGCTGCGGCGAGTTGGAGAGGAGTGTGGTCGGCTAGGGTGGTCGAGGGGGAAAGGAGGTGGCGCGGGAGACGTCGACGAGGGTCGTCGGCGCGATTTCCGGCGACCTGGAGATGGTGCAGACGTTGGGTGAAGGGTCAGGTTCACTGTTCCGGCGAGGAAAGGAGGGGGTGACGGCGAGGTCTCGACGAGGAGGGTGCAAGGGGGTCGTGGGAGGCCTCGGCGGTCGGAGTCGACGTCGACGACGAGGTCGCGAGGGATGGAGGCATCGGGGGAATGGGCTGCAGGCGCTGGATCGTCGGGAGAACGGGGAAAAGAAGGTAGGTGGGTGCGGTGGAGGTCGTGGTGGTGAGGGCGGCGACGGCGAGGTCTCGAGGAGTCGGCGACGAGATCGCGAGGGCTAGGGTTAGGGTTGGCGTGGGGTTCTCGTGGTCGCGTGGGTGAAGGCGGCTGCATGGCCACGAGAAATATATAGAGGAGAGAGAGAGAGAGATTGAGAGAGATTGAGGGAGAGAGAGAAAGAGGAGAGAGGCAGAGAGAGATGGGGAAAGGAGGGGCCCACGAGCTCAGCTGTGAGCTCGTGATTGGCCACAAGAAAAATTTGAAAGGATTTAGCAGAGATTGGAAATATTCGTGGATAGTTTAGGAGTTAAGGAAATTTATATATAGTTTAAGATATTAAATTAAAATGGGCCTTTTTGGCGCGAAATGAAACATTTCCAAATCGCGCCCGGATTGCGCCCAAATGTTCCAAATTCAAATTATAGGATTTTAAGCGGGTTCCAAATTTAGAAAAGAGGTGTTTAATGATTAAAATGCATGCCCCCAAGTCGGACACTTGCACGCGCGCGTAGTCGCCCAAACTTTCCCGTTTAGCCAAACGGAACGGAATCTCGACACGCGGACGCTACCACGCGACTAGTGGCGACGAGTAGGCCAACATGGACATCTTAAATTTCATTTTCGGAGTTAAAATTTGTTATGTGCCAAAATGACTTAACCGGGTAAAATTTAGCAATAAACACCAGAAAATCAGGAAAATTGGAAAGAGCGATAAATAACCCTCAACTAGTAATATACATAGTATTATTGGGCTCGGGTGTTACATCATACCCAACTACAAAAGAATTTCGTCCTCGAAATTCCAAGAATACAAGATAACTAACTACTGGAAAAGATGAGGGAATTTCTGCCGGATCTCGTCTTCTCGCTCCCAAGTAGATTCTCCATGCGATCGGTTACCCCAAGAAACTAGCACAAGAGGGATAACCTTGTTCTTAAGAACCTTTTCTCTTCGATCCTTGATCTCGACTGGTCGCTCCTCAAAAGTCAGGACTTCCCGAACGGTCAACTCCGAGTGATCCAAAACATGGGTCTCATCATGAACATACCTCCGTAGTTGAGACACATGAAACACATCATGAACTCCTGCTAATGACGATGGTAACGCCAACCGGTACGATACCTCTCCGACACGCTCCAATATCTCGAAGGGTCCAACGAATCGGGGACTAAGCTTTCCCCGACTTCCAAAGCGAATCACCCCTCTAGTCGGTGATATCTTCAGGAATACCAAATCACCCACGGCGAACTCTAGAGGTCTTCTTGACGTGTCGGCCCAACTTTTCTGTCTGTCTTGAGCTGCCTTCATATGCTTCCTGATCGTATTCACTTTCTCAACTGTCTGTACCACCAAATCTGGCCCTAGTAACCTTCGTTCACCCACATCATCCCAACATACAGGTGAACGGCACTTGCGACCATACAACGCTTCGAACGGGGCCATTTGAATAGTTGCTTGGAAGCTGTTGTTGTACGAAAACTCCACCAAGTGTAAATGATCTTCCCAAGAACCTTTGAAGTCTAACATGCAAGCCCTCAACATATCTTCAAGGGTCTGGATCGTTCTCTCTGATTGTCCATCAGTCTGGGGGTGATAAGCTGTGCTGAACTTCAATCGAGTCCCCAAACTTTCTTGTAAACTCCTCCAAAAGTGTGACAAGAACCGAGTGTCCCGGTCGGACACGATGCTTACCGGTACTCCATGCAATCTGACAATCTCCTGCATGTACCGCTCTGCCAAAGTCTCTGTCGATTGACCAACCCGAAACGGAATAAAGTGAGCTGCCTTAGTCAACCGATCGACAATCACCCATACTGCATTGTTGCCCTTTGGACTCCGCGGTAAAGCCGTCACGAAATCCATGGTTATATGTTCCCACTTTCATTGAGGAATCGGAAGTGGTTGCAACAAACCAGCAACCCTTTGGTGTTCAGCCTTGACTTGCTGACACACCAAGCACTTAGCCACGAAGCGAGCGATTTCCCGTTTCATACCTTCCCACCAAAAATGCTGTCGAATATCTCGGTACATCTTTGTCCCTCCTGGATGTACAGAGTAAGCTGAACTGTGTGCCTCCTTCATAAGCTCTTCACGCACATCTCCTTTTGGCACACATAGACGGCTACCATATCTCAACGAACCATCCTCATGGATCAGTAGATCGGTTCGTAGTCCGGCTCCAACCTGCTCTCGAAACTTTTGCAGTCTAGGATCCTGCGATTGCGCCGCTTTAATCTTCTCAACTAAGGACGACTGTACTTGCAACTGCATCAACTGTCCTGTAGCATGGGGTAGCACAACTTCCAAGTCAAATCTCCGAAAATCCGCAACGATCTCTCTCTGTGCAGTCAATATCTGAATTGCTGGTAACCGACTAAGCGCATCCGGCACAACATTAACCTTCTCTGGATGGTACTTAAGATCAAGATCGTAGTCAGCCATCAGCTCCAACCATCTACGCTGCCTCATGTTAAGCTCCTTCTGTGTAAACGCATAATTCAAACTCTTGTGATCCGTAAAGACTTCAACTCTCTCGCCCAAAAGGTAGTGTCTCCAAAATCTTCAGGGCGAAGATCACGGCTGCAAGCTCTAAGTCATGAGTCGGATAGTTCTTCTCATGAGTCTTCAGTTGTCTCGATGCGTAAGCGACGACTTTCCCATTCTGCATCAAAACACATCCCAATCCCTTTCCAGATGCGTCGCTGTGAATTACCAGTCCTCCTGAATCATCCGGTACGGTTAGGATAGGAGCGGTTATCAACTTCTGCTTCAACGTCTCGAAGGCCAATGCACATCCACCTGTCCAAACAAACGGTACCTCCTTACGCGTAAGCTTGGTTAACGGCTCAGCTAGACGAGCGAAGTTCTCCACAAATCTTCTGTAGTAACCGGCGAGTCCAAGAAAACTTCGTATCTCTGCAACATTCTTCAGAACAGGCCAATCTCGAACTGCTGCAATCTTCTCGGGATCAACGGCGATTCCATCGCCCGACACGACATGCCCCAGAAACTTCACTTCTTCCAACCAGAATTCGCACTTACTCATCTTCGCGAATAATTTCTCCTGTCTCAGCGTTTGCAATGCGATCCTTAAATGCTCAGCATGCTCCTCCGGACTCTTCGAGTACACCAGAATATCGTCAATGAATACCACAATAAACTGGTCCAAGAACGGTGAAAAGATCCTGTTCATCAAATCCATGAATGTTGCCGGCGCATTAGTCACTCCGAAGGGCGTCACTAGATACTCGAAATGTCCATATCGAGTTCGAAACGCCGTCTTGCAAATGCCTTCTGCTTTCACTCGGACCTGATGATATCCCGATCGCAAATCCAGTTTCGAGAATACCCTCGCGCCACTAAGCTGCTCAAAAAGTTCTCCAATGCGAGGGATCGGGTACTTGTTCTTAATAGTCACCCGGTTTAATTCTCGATAATCAATGCACATCCTTCTCGTGCCATCCTTCTTCTTTACTAAAAGAACTGGAGCTCCCCAAGGTGAGTTGCTGCTTCGAATCCATCCCTTCTCGAGTAATTCACCAACTTGTTTCTTAACTTCTTCCAATTCCACCGGTGCCATCGGATAATAAGATTTTGATACTGGCGCTGCACCAGGAATAAGGTCAATCGCGAACTCCACATCTCGCTTTGGCGGTAAGCCCGAAATATCTGCAAACACATCCATAAAGTCGCGAACAACTGCCGGCTCTTCATTACTATTCACTTCCATAGTCGCAAGAACACTGTTTGTCGGCCTAGCCCTAAACTCGACTGGCCCGACAGAACTGCTTCCTTACCGCAACTGCTGTCTGCATCGTTGGCCGCGAAAGGTCCAGCGAGACTACTGAGTCTCGTCCACTCCGCTGCATGCACGTCCACGGTTGCTCCATTCTGCCTTAGTCCGATAAATTTCTTCCCTTTCCTCCGCGCAGTCTGCGGGAAGAACTTCTCCAGGGGGTTCTTAGAAAAACTTCGCCCAACTGATCGGCTTGGGCAAGCGGGTCTCCTCCACAAGCCGTCACTCTCGGACGTAATCCACTAACTGAATGCGCACCACATCAACTCCTTTGTCCTCTGGAATCTGTGTCGCAATCAGCAAATTCTCCGTGTCGCTAGCCACGGCTCGGCTGGCAACGGCTCCTCCAGAAAAGTGAAAGTAGACGGATCCAAAAGTCTGAAATCTGCTACGGTCCTTACTCGGTCAACTGGTCTAGTTCCAACATCGTTTACAGACTGCTGAACGATCTGCAAACCTTCCTGAAACAAGTCCGCTTGCTGCTGGATCAGCTCGGTCTGTTTCTTTGATTTCCAGCATTTCTCTTATCACTCCAAGCATGGCGGCTTCGTTCACACGCCTCTGGTACGTCTTCAACTTCTTACCTGTCATAATCCTGAACTCAAAACACCCAACATTAGCATGATGATAGATTCTGAATGTGGATCAAGGCTAGAACTCCAAGATACTTAAATAGAGTACCGCATTGTAGCTATGCCGCGGTATCATAGCCGCAATTACTTAACTCCACCCAAGTCGCCTAAGTCCTAGAGATAACAAGAAGTTAGGTTTTCGAATTGACAATGCAAAGTAAGTTTGCATGTCGACATGATCCGGAAGAAGGATTCAAGGAGGGTAAAACGGTCAAGGTGGCTGGACATGTTTCCTAATCACGGGTATCCTGATTCGTGTATCGGGTGCAATACCCAACTACAAAGAATCAACCCAATTAACCTATGGCTCTGATACCATAAAACCATGTCACGCCCCGCTTCCCAGAGTGCGCAAGATTTGGGCACGTGACATAGCCAACCATGCTATCTGTGGGTGGGAAGTATCCATCCACAGTCACATTACGGTTGTAAAGATATCAAGAACAGTAAAAATAAACTAAACTAATACATGTCCAAATCCATAATAACAAGAATCAATAAACAATAAGTGCCGAAGCTAATGATCCAGTACAATGAATAAACAGTATGTCCCATAATGCGGGCTCACATCTGGAAATGAAATGACATAAATAAACTAAACCACAAGAACTCACAGTTCAGCCTGCTGGCTGAAGTACTCCTGCTCGGTCAACGTCAAAGGCACGGAATCTGGGCCATGCAAAACCCAGACGTCAGCGCGTCATGATATCAAGTAATGTAGCATAAACATGGTAATAAACAATGCAAGCATGAACATGAATAAAGCAGTAATAAGAAGTAATAAACAGGGTGGTGTGCAGTAGTGACTAAACTGTCCTATCAGGTTTTCTACTCTATTGTCTTTGAAACCAATTGATGAATCGTCGATGTAACTCAATAGTATCCCGTGCGTGCCCGGGACCACGGTCATGATTCTCGGGGCTGAATCCGAGACGTGCCGCTAAGCAGTAAAAGGTAGTAGGATAGATGAGTGATGTCAGCATCAACACTCCGGAGCTGGCCAAGCCCGTAAGACTGATCAGAACAATGTGTCGAACTGTTGAGTTACAAGTCGGTTTCACCTTTGATTTCCCCATACCCCCAAGCTATGTATGTCAGGTCAGGTATTCAGTAGTCAAGGACTAATGCCAACACAAGTCAAGTAAAGGTAGGTCTGTCTGGATCGACAGCAGGAATGGTTAGGTTTGTCGGCATTAGGCATGAGATCAGGTAACAGATCAGGTTACTTTCAACAGGTAGAGTCGATATGTACAGGGTGTTGTGTCCATTGTATCAGTACATGAGTCAGGTGTATCAAGATCGGTCAATATGGAATGCAATCAGGTATATGATGATGACAGGTATAGTAACAAATAATGAACAGTAGCAGGAAACAGTAAATAGCAAATATTATTCTATGAGAACACAGTGATGTTTGTATTTTCATAATAATCCGGTTCACGCACCTTTGAGGTGCAAGAGCCACAAGATGAAACAATATCGATAGTATACACAATGGAGTTATATGAATTTGAACTAAGCATAATAATTGTCTCAGGAGTGATTTTAACCAATGAAGTGGGGATGATCTACTTGGTTTGATTAGTTAAGTATGAATTAATAGCAGACCGGTTAAAGCGAGCAATGTTTCCATTGATTTAAAGTTACGAATAATCGTGGCTAGCAATTCTAAGTTATAACAGGTATCGATATTATATTAGTTGTGTGGTTATAATATGATGGTTAAGTTGTAGCATGTTAAGCAAGTATTCAGATACTTGCCTCGGCGGTTCCGCAAACCGAAACACGGATGCGATGTCGGCAGAAACTGCGTTCTGGAAGCACGGGCCACGGATCGAGTCCCAACAGAGGTCACTGGAATCACACGGACCAGGGGGCTTCGCTGGAGCGTCGGGTTCGTCAAACGGCACGGTCGGGTTCCGGCAATAACCGAAAATCAAAGTTAGCAACAAGGATACGATACGCCAAAACGACCAGCGGGGGTTGTACCAAAAGGAAAGAGAAGGAAACTTACAGGGATACACCAAGGGTGTGACCACGGCGGGTTCGACGGCACTGGAACGCCGGCGAGGCCGCGACGGTGGCTGCAGCAAAGGGAAGGGGCCTCGGGTGAGCAGGTAGTGTGCTGCGGCGAGTTGGAGAGGAGTGTGGTCGGCTAGGGTGGTCGAGGGGGAAAGGAGGTGGCGCGGGAGACGTCGACGAGGGTCGTCGGCGCGATTTCCGGCGACCTGGAGATGGTGCAGACGTTGGGTGAAGGGTCGGGTTCACTGTTCCGGCGAGGAAAGGAGGGGGTGACGGCGAGGTCTCGACGAGGAGGGTGCAAGGGGGTCGTGGGAGGCCTCGGCGGTCGGAGTCGACGTCGACGACGAGGTCGCGAGGGATGGAGGCGTCGGGGGAATGGGCTGCAGGCGCTGGATCGTCGGGAGAACGGGGAAAAGAAGGTAGGTGGGTGCGGTGGAGGTCGTGGTGGTGAGGGCGGCGACGGCGAGGTCTCGAGGAGTCGGCGACGAGATCGCGAGGGCTAGGGTTAGGGTTGGCGTGGGGTTCTCGTGGTCACGTGGGTGAAGGCGGCTGCATGGCCACGAGAAATATATAGAGGAGAGAGAGAGAGAGATTGAGAGAGATTGAGGGAGAGAGAGAAAGAGGAGAGAGGCAGAGAGAGATGGGGAAAGGAGGGGCCCACGAGCTCAGTTGTGAGCTCGTGATTGGCCACAAGAAAAATTTGAAAGGATTTAGCAGAGATTGGAAATATTCGTGGATAGTTTAGGAGTTAAGGAAATTTATATATAGTTTAAGATATTAAATTAAAATGGGCCTTTTTGGCGCGAAATGAAACATTTCCAAATCGCGCCCGGATTGCGCCCAAATGTTCCAAATTCAAATTATAGGATTTTAAGCGGGTTCCAAATTTAGAAAAGAGGTGTTTAATGATTAAAATGCATGCCCCCAAGTCGGACACTTGCACGCGCGCGTAGTCGCCCAAACTTGCCCGTTTAGCCAAACGGAACGGAATCTCGACACGCGGACGCTACCACGCGACTAGTGGCGACGAGTAGGCCAACATGGACATCTTAAATTTCATTTTCGGAGTTAAAATTTGTTATGTGCCAAAATGACTTAACCGGGTAAAATTTAGCAATAAACACCAGAAAATCAGGAAAATTGGAAAGAGCGATAAATAACCCTCAACTAGTAATATACATAGTATTATTGGGCTCGGGTGTTACAAACCGGGTTCTATGGTCCAGTGGGAGACCATCTCGAGGAGTCGAGTCCGGGTTTCCTAACCCTAGAATTGGTAGGGTTGCTTGCCGCTCTCGTAAGGGTCTAGGGATGTGGGATTGGCTATTCATCACGACCGTGGAATCCGTGTTTTATACTGGCTCGTATTGAAAACACGGACGTCCTAGTATATCCAATGTTTCATATATTTCTTCTGCTGCGATATCTGTGATGTGATCATATGATGTTCTGTGATAGATACAGTATATAGTATATATGATATATTATATAGACGTTACTTATGTTTTGCACCCGCACTAGCCCTGCCCTGCTCTGTCGTTAGTTACCTAACCTAACGGTGCACGAGGGGACATCGAGGCGAATGCGGATGGCATACGTGTACGTCGTATTTATCTGTGATGTTTAGGTGACATAAATGATGGGACTTCATTAATGTGATTAATGAAAGAAAAGAAATCTAAGATGTTGTAGAATCAAATTTTAAATAAAATAGGTAGCTACGGTTCTTGCTTTGAATAGCGGTATATATGATATACCCTGCACCTTATTCGATGAGGAAAGGACCGAGATCCCTTCACCGGGAGTGACTCCTTTAGCAATAACTGGCAGATGCTACACACTCGGTTTGACTTCTGATTGCTTCTATAGTTTCTGCTTTGCAAAGTGATATATATGATATATCCCGCACCTCATTCGACGAGGAAAGGGCCGACGATCCCTTCACCGGGAGTGATCCCTTTAGCAAAACTAGAAAAACCTCAAAATCACTCCATTTCAAAAACTTCACTTGATTCTACAACGATATCAAGTTCTTTACGCTCATGGTTTTTCTGAAAAACCTGCGTAGCCCTCCGTCATTTCAGATAGATATTATTTAGTATTCGTACTATATTTGTTGACTTAGTCAAGGCATAGTGTACGGTAGCTAAATAATGTTTATCTGTTACAACATGAGATGTGATTGGATCAGGGCATTCGCACGGCCTTGTTGACTCAGTCAAGGGTCATACGGGTGGGTTTAATTCAATCGAGAAATGCACGGGTTAAACTTGACTTGCGATTTATGGTTTGTTGACTTAGTCAAGGTCATAGATCGCTAGGGGCAAAAGTATTATCGGAAATTTCAAGTGTTGAAATTTGCAATGAGATTGCATACCTTCTATGAGATAGTTGGATCCCGATACCCACTGCGAGTAAGAGTTACTCCTGGGAGAGTTTTACACATTGCAATTACCTGATCAAGTAGGTGTCTAGAAAGGTGTTAACGGGGTTACGCCTCTGGGAAAACGAGGTTTACATTAATTAGGTTCGTGCGAAAGCACGGGGGACCTCTCTCAAAGTACCGACACTGGCCTGGCTGAAAGATTGGCGAACTTGTAGTGTGTAATTAATCCCGGCTAGTCTTTCCTTTTAGGGTTTGAAGGAAGATTTGATAAAAACCAGTGGGAGCCATCCTGATTAGATAAGATAATAACCAATCTGATCTTGCACGAGCTTACGCTAAAGTATTTTCTTCTCTCTCTCCAGGTAGCGACCATGTCATGCCCTAATAAAGATAATAATATGGATGTATTGACCGAACCCGCATGTTATACTGTGCTGGGGAACGTTGGACCCATTCTTCCTTATAAGAGTTATAAGACTGAACAGGGAATAGGAGAATATCTAGATTCTTAAGCCGCCCACAAGAACATGCATGTTGATGTATCTTCTTCGGGTGTGTTAGTTATTGAGAACTGTTTTTCAGTTCACCCTACGTCCTGGGTATTAGATACCGGATCAGGATCCCACATATGTAAGCAGTTACATGGGCTACGAAAAGGTAGAGAACTGGGTAAAGGTGATCATTCCGTTCATGTAGGGAATGGGGCAAATGTTGCAGCCAAAGCAGTTGGCATATATCACCTGGTATTACCAAATGGTGATACGCTAGTTCTGAATGAGTGCTATTATATACCGAACATGATGTGCAACATTATATCAGTCTCTTTATTAAGTAAAGAAGGATATAATTTTGTAGTAAAGGATAATGTTATGAACATATTGCTAGATCAAAAGTTGATTGCATCAGGCTCGTTACATAATGGCATATTCATTCTCAATCAAAATACAGTCCTCAATATACAAAACACACATAAGAGGAAAAGCTCAGAAATGAATGAATCCTTCTTGTGGTACTGTAGACTTGGTCATATCAATGAGACACGACTAGCTAAGTTACATAAGAATGGATATTTGAATTCATTCGAATTATCATCTTATGACACTTGTCATTCATGTCTCAAAGGAAAGATGACCAAAACTCCGTTTAAGGGACACGGAGAAAGAGTTACTGAACTCTTGGGACTGATACATAGTGATGTATGTGGTCCTATGTCTACACATGCCAGAAATGGTTCTTCCTACTTCATTACATTCACTGACGATCTCTCTAGATACGGGCATGTGTTCCTGTTGAAACACAAGTCTGAAGCTTTTGAGAAATTCAAAGAATATAAGCACGAGGTAGAGAACCAAGCGGGCAAAAGTATTAAGATTCTTCGATCTGATCGAGAAGGTGAATACTTAAGCATTGAATTCCTGGATTATCTAAAAGAGAATGGGATTTTCTCTCAGCTTACTCCTCCTTATACACCACAGCACAACGGTGTATCGGAACGAAGGAATCGCACCCTATTAGATATGGTACGCTCAATGATGAGCAATGCTGAGTTACCTATTTCTTTTTGGGGGTATGCGCTTGAGACAGCCATTTACCTATTGAATCTGGTTCCGTCTAAATCTGTACCTACCACACCATATGAGATATGGAGTGGGAAGAGACCATATTTTAAACGAATTAAGATATGGGGTTATCCGGCCTATGTCAAAAGGCAAAATCCGGACAAACTCGAGGCACGATCAGTTCTTTGCAAGTTTGTGGGATATCCAAAGAATTCTCAAGGATATTTTTTCTACCAAGCTCAGGAACAAAGAGTGTTTGTTGCTCAACATGCCACCTTTTTGGAAAGGGAATTTCTCGCAAAAGAAATTAGTGGCAAAGAGGTAGAGCTGGAAGAGGTTCCAGCACCACAAACTACAACAAATGATTTAGTAGAACCAGAGGATTCAGTAGTACCCGACGAACCCCAGCCTCTCCGCCGATTTAGTAGGGTTTCTCGTCCACCTGAGAGATACTACAGTTTTCTCATTGACGGTGGAAGCGAAGATTGCATCATGGAGGATGATGACCCAACTAGCTTCGAGCAGGCCATCACGAGTAGGGACTCAGTGAAATGGCTGGATGCTATGCGGTCCGAGATGGAATCCATGTACACCAACAAAGTATGGACTTTGGATGTTGCTCCTGAAGAGGTAAAACCCATCGGGAGCAAGTGGATCTTCAAGAAAAAACTTGGTGTAGATGGGAAAGTGGAGACTTTCAAAGCTAGACTTGTAGCAAAGGGTTTTCGTCAAAGACCAGGTGTGGACTATGACGAAACCTTTTCTCCAGTGGCTATGCTTAAATCCATCCGGATCATGCTTGCCATCGCTGCATATCATGATTACGAAATCTGGCAAATGGATGTTAAGACCGCCTTTCTAAATGGTGATTTAGAAGAGTGCGTGTACATGACTCAGCCAGAGGGCTTCGTAGACAGTGGGAGCAGCGGGAAGGTGTGCAAGCTGCTTAAATCCATTTATAGATTAAAGCAAGTATCGCGGAGTTGGAATATCTGCTTTGACGTCGTTATCAAAGAGTTTGATTTCGTCAAAAACCCAGATGAACCTTGTATCTACAAGAAGGTAGCAGAGAGTAAGGTGGTCTTCCTCGTATTGTACGTGGACGACATACTCTTGATAGGAAATGATATTCCTATGCTGCAATCGGTCAAGCACTTCTTATCACAAAGATTCTCAATGAAAGATCTTGGTGATGCCTCCTGCATATTGGGAATCAGGATCTATAGAGATAGATCCAAACGGATATTGGGATTGTCCCAATCCAGGTACATTGACACCATACTAAAGAGGTTTAGTATGGAAGAATCCAAGCGTGGGAACTTGCCCTCGATCTCTGGAGTCACTCTCTCCAAAGAGATGTCTCCCAAGACTGATTTGGAGAGAGCTCGCATGCAAGGGATACCCTATGCTTCGGCTGTAGGCTCTATCATGTACGCGATGCTATGTACCAGACCCGATATTGCATACTCACTAAGTGTAGTGAGCAGGTATCAAGCTGATCCTGGAGAGAGTCACTGGACAGCTGTGAAGAGCATTCTCAAGTACTTACGAAGGACTAAAAAGATGCTCTTGGTGTATGGTAACGGAGAACTCCAAGTGGAGTTCTTTACCGATTCGAACTTCCAGAGTGATAAGGACGACTCTAAGTCGCAGTCGGGATTTATCTTTACCCTTTACGGAGGGGCGATTAGCTGGAAGAGTTCCAAGCAGGAAACCGTGGCAGACTCGACGATGGAGGCTGAATACATCGCTGCCAACGATGCTGCTAAAGAGGCTGTCTGGATCAAGAACTTCATTATTGAACTTGGAGTGGTTCCATCCATTGAGCATCCAATACCTTTGTATTGCGATAACAATGGAGCGGTGGCTTTGGCCAAGGAACCCAGGTCCCATCAGCGATCCAGGCATATTCTGAGGCGGTATCACCTGATCCGGGAGATAGTTGATCGCCGGGAGATCGAGGTCAGGAGGGTTGACACGAAGAACAACACGGCGGATCCACTCACGAAGGCCATTCCCAAGATAAAGTTTGAGAGACTCTTTGGGATGCTCGGTATGCGATACTACAGCAACTGGCCCTAGTGCAAGTGGGAGATTGTTAGTTGTATGTATGCCCTAGAGGCCAGTATTGTACAGATGATGTATATTATATTGGATGCTTGGACATATATAGAGATGACTTTCTTGCTCGATATGATAGTATGCTATCTGGTTGCTCTTTATCTTAACATGTACACTGGTCTCTTTAAACTGTCTTATAGTTACATGTTGGTAAAGCCCTTAGGATGTGTACTTGACTACCTAGACTATGATGCAGATCATACCAGTGGGGACATGGTAGTCCATAAGTACATCCTTCAAGGTCCCTAGTCGTGGGTGTATCGAGACGGGGCATCGATATACCAGTGTAGACTAGCGTATACGCTTCTCGACCCATGAGATGGGCGATGGATGATCCCATATCCATTGGTGTTTGACATCAGAGATGGTGTACGGGTGCTCAGTGGAGACTGGGTACACTGGGCGGACTCGCTAAGAACTCCCAGATGGTATTATACCTCACGTCAGATGGCAGTTCTCAGGTGACACTTGTGCAGGTTAGTCTGTAGACCCGAGATCGTCATAGAGTCTTGTGTGATTCCCACTGTGCTTTGATCTCCACCTTACCACGTCCACGAGGGCGTGCAAAACGGAGGTCTTTGGGCACAGTCCCGAGTCACATGGAGGCAATGAGCGATAGGAGGGGTTTCGTCTCTCCCGGTATTGGGGGTTGATGTTGCGCTGTGCTCGATTGGCCGTAACAGGGAAGTCCCTGGCCAGGGCTGATCAGAGATTTGCTGGTAAGTGTTACCAGCAGTTTCTCGACCCGTTATGAGCCTCACATCGGCACGACTTATCGGTTATTGGGGTCTGACGTTTACCACCCCTAGACTTGATATGCGACATATCAGACGAACAGACCGGACTGTACGGCAAGTGTTACTGGTTGGATTCACAGGAGTGTGAGCGGGCTAGCTCGTCGATCTTCTGATCGCTCAATACCCGGATGGCCGTTACGTTTAGCAGACCGGTTGCGGCTTGCGGGTGCTTGATATGATCATTATCTGCTACCGGCGTATTGACGAGTCTTTAGAGTCCTACACAGAGGTTTCCTGGCTCAAGCGAAACGAAATAGGGGCGCATATGAGATATGTGCGGGACCGAGAATGATGCGTGTATGTGATACCGCATTTCATTCTCGCGATGAATGTTTCGATTGGTTGTATGTCATGTAACCTAGTTATCGAATCGAAGATCGATTCGATAAGTTGATACATTGGATACTAGTCGGTTATGTGCGACATGACCGGATCATTGAATCAAGTGTTGATTTAATGATTTAATGTATAATTATATATTTGATATATTACTTTGCATTAACTAGTATTGGTTTACTTTAAAGGGATTTTCTCACTTGAAAAGCACATTGTATATGTGATATATTTTGTGTGCACATGTTTGTATCATGTTTGATGATACATGCTTCTTTGGTTAAGTGTATAGAATTAAACCATGGTTAAAATGATGATTAGGGTTTTGCATATTCTTTTATTTATTTATTGATTTATTTGGAAAAGATTTTGAAGAGAATGGTGGCTTTCTTTGTTTCTAGTTGAAGCTTCATGAAGCTTTGAATTTGTAACCATTCTTGTCTTCATGCTTAACCCTAACCCTTCCAAGTAACCATGGTCTATTCTCTACACTCTACCATAGTTAGTATATGATAAGTATTCATTTTCTTTTCCTTTTTTTAATTAACACTTATCATATTCTATCATCTTCTTCATCTTCTTCTTCAAAAGAAAAAGCTTAAGTCCATCAATGGCAACTTGAGCAAAAGTGTGAGAAATCCAATTCTAAAGTGAACCCACCTCCTATTTCTTCACCCTCTATCTCTTGCCAAGTAGTATAGGGTGTTTTCTTCACAAGTTTCACAACTTGGTGAAGTTGGAGCTTGAACTTGTGATGCCTCGACGTAGATCATCTTCGGCACGAAGCCGACGACCTAGCCCGCCCATTTCTCCGATGAAGCCGACGATTGAGTTCGGGATTCGAGACGGACAGCGAGAGGACGCCTACGTGGAGCTGAGGAAGTGGAGAAACGAATCTACAAAGGTTGTAGCCTCTCTCCTTTAGTTAAGTTGTTAACTAGTTTCGTTTTTCGCCTAAAATTCTAATTAACGATCCGTATTAGGGTTTCTCGGCATCCATAAAATTTGAAATTGGCATGGTTGATGCCTTGTGAGACTTCATTAGCGTGCCTAGGACCCCTACAAAAATGAGCATTAAAATGTGGATTAATGCTCATTTTTAATTCTCTGGAAATGTGCAGAGAAATCAAACAGCATGTGGGTAGTGGGGAGAGTCCAAGAGATGTAGGGTTAAAATTTGGGGAGCATCCCCTATGGGGGCCATGCGGTGCCGCCCGTTGGCTCAATCTCGCCGGTCCAAATCCGGTGAGGGGCTTGGGATCTTCGCCATGTGTCATGTTCAGTGTATTTAACAATTTGCACATATTTGTTTTATTTGTGACTTTTCATTTTACATGTAGTGCACGTACAAACTGTTGGGGTTCTAAAAGATTAAAAAAAATCAATTAAAAATATATGTGGCTGGGGGGATTCGATCACAGGGGCTACGTCACAGCAGTGCAAGGCTTTACCAATGAGCTACAAGTGCTTTCTTGCAGTTCAAAAGCAAATCAAATTTATAACTTGTGCTCAGGCCTAGGTATTCCTTTCTGTATTTTGGAAAAATTTTGCACAGAAAGTTTAGGGTTGTTACACCCACCAGTAGACATCTCTCAAGTTACGATAAATTTTGGTGGAATCTGGATGAATACTGTAAGTTGACTGATGTGCCTGCTTTAGGATCTCACGTCTCAGCCTTTCGGAATCTGGTACACATAAACTAGTCCCAAAACGTAGCACACCCTGGTCATCAATCATGAACTCCGAGTCTCTACCCTGCCGAACAAGCTCCAAAGTCTCAGACAAACGAGTATCGTCTGGCTGCGCCTCACGGATACGATCAAGTAGGAGTGGACGGGCGCGGACATGAGCAAGCTGCCCTCCTGCGGAAGTGAACTCGAACTGTACTCTAGTATCGCACAAGATCTGCCAATCTGTAGAAAACTGTCTCTGAACTGCGCTCAAATGGAACAAACTACCTCCGGACCTACGACTCAAAGCATCAGCTACCATATTCGCCTTGCCCGGGTGATAAAGGATTTCACAATTATAATCCTTCACAAGCTTCATCCAACGGCGCTGTCTCAAATTCAGATCCCGCTGCTGGAAGATGTACTTGAAGCTCTTGTGGTCCGTGAAGATCTGACACGACCCCCCGTACAAGTAGTGTCTCCAAATCTTGATCGCAAAGACCACTGCAGCCATCTCAAGATCATGAGTGGGATAGTTCTGCTCGTGCTTCTTCAACTGCCGGGAAGCATAAGCGATAACTCTATCATGATGCATTAACACACAACCGAGTCCAACTCGAGAAGCATCACAATAAACAACATAGCCGCCTGATCCTGAAGGCAAAGATAGAACTGGTGCAGTCGTCAACCGAGTCTTCAACTGCTGAAAACTCTGCTCGCATGCCTCAGTCCAAAGAAAAAGAACTCTCTTCTGGGTCAGTCCGGTCATCGGTGCAGCGATACTCGAGAAATCCTGCACGAAACGGCGGTAATAACCGGCTAAGCCCAAGAAGCTGGGGACCTCTGTCACTGATACAGGTCAGGGCCAAAACTGTACGGCCTCGATCCTCTTCGGGTCCACACGGTTACCGTCTCCCGTAACCACATGACCCAAGAAGTCAACACCATCAAGCCAGGATGCACACTTTGAGAATTTAGCAAACAACTGGTTCTCTCTCAATGTCTGCAAGGTAATCTTCAAGTGTTGTTCATGCTCCTCTCGACTTCTAGAATAGACCAGAATGTCATCAATAAATACAATAATGAACTGGTCGAAGAACGGCCTGAAAATCCGGTTCATCAAATCCATGAACGCTGCTGGGGTATTGGTGAGTCCAAACGACATCATCAAAAACTCATGATGCCTGTAGCGCGTACGAAAAGCAGTCTTCGGAATGTCATTATTCCGAACCCGCAACCGATGATAACCCGACCTCAAATCAATCTTGAAAAAATGTCCCGCACGCTGGAGCTAATGATACAAATCGTCAATGCAAGGTAAAGGATACCTATTCCGCATCGTAACTCGGTTCAATTGACGATAATCAATGCACACCCTCAAACTGCTGTCCTTCTTCTTGACGAACAGAATAGGAGCTCCCCAAGGCGAAACACTCGGATGAACACGTCCCCTATCAAGCAACTCTTGCAACCGATTCTTAAGCTCTTTAAGCTCCGCCGGGGCCATCCGATAAGACTGTATAGAAATAGGCCCCGTGTCGGGAATCAAATCAATGCAAAACTCGATATCGCGCTCTGGCGGCAATCCAAGTAACTCATCGGGAAATACGTTGGGAAACTCTCTCATAATAGGAAGCTGGCCCAACGGATCTGCTGCGGCTCCAGTATCTCGAATAAAGGCTAAGAATCCCCGACATCCTTTTCTCAAGAGCCGACTAGCGCAAATGGCTGAAATAAAACTGTGAAGGGCAGCACTACGGCCCCCCTGCACAACAAGAACTGACTTGCCAGGAAAACAAAATCTGACTGCCTTCTCACGGCAGTCCACAGACGCATAGCAAGTAGCTAACCAGTCCATACCAAGGAGAACGTCAAAGTCCAACATATCAAGAAAGATCAAATCGACGGACGAATATCTATCTCCAAAACGAACGACACACGACCGAACACATGTCGCGCAACACAAGACTCTCCAACGGGAGAAATCACGACAAGTGGCTCATATAACAAGGACGTGTCTCGGCCTAATATCAGTACGAAGTGTGTGTGTGCACAAATGAGTGCGTAGGTCCCTAAATGACACAACGCGCACATCGAAAGAAAACACCAAAAGAGTACCTATCACGACTGCATCTAACACCTGTGCATCCTGCGGAGTCGACGCAAAAACTCGGGTCAGTCCTCTACAGGCAACCGGCTGTCCTCCGCCTCTGTCACCACGTCCCCTCTAAACAAAATCACCGCGACCACGACCTCTCTGAGTATAGGTCTGGCGCGAAGCAACAACAGGCGTAAGAGGCAATACTTTCTGAGGCGGTGAAGTAACATGTGGAACTACTGTCTTGCCCTGGCACCTCACCGTACAAAATTTGACGCGGTGATCCAGACTCCCACACCAGAAACATCCTAAGAACGGCTGCTGACCTTATGGGTCAGAGCCACATAATTGACCCATAATGAATTCGCCACGGCCTCTACGAACCCGCCTATGAGCTGATATATCAGTAGGAATCCGCTTTGGTCCCGGAACAACCGTAGGTGGAGCAACATCCGATATCTGTGCTCGACTGATCTTTCTCGACTGATCTTTATCAAGGATCCGATCATCTGACGCAAATCCTGAATACTGGTCTCTAACCTAGCAATAGGATCTGGAGAAGGTGGATCAATCTGCTCCTGAAAAATAGGCATACCGCCCTAGTCAGTATTCGTCTCATACGAGCCTGTCCCAACCTTGGCTCTAGCAGCAGCTCTCTGCGCTCTCGTAGTCTTTGGCGGCATAATGGCTGGAATAAGGAAATAGAATTCGATAAGAACATAGAAATCAAATCATAAGGATATATGGAATTCAGGAAGGAATTAAAAGAAAATATGTCCTAAGATCACTTAAGAGGAGTATTGTGTCGTAAGTATGCCGCGGAAAATACACACGCTACGTCACTCTGCTTAAACTACCTACTCCATCATACCAAGAGTCATCCTACACTTCGAAAGGTAAAACCTAGCGCTCTGATACCAATTTTGTCACGACCCAAATTAGGAACGCGACTGGCACTTAAATCACACAACATCTAAAGGCGTAACGTAATTCAAGTAAGCCGAAAAACCTAGAAATCTAAACCAAGAAAAGAAGTAAAGTGATAAAACAGTAGTTGAAAACGTTTAAATGCAATACAATATTTGTCTTGATTTTTTCCCTTCCGAAATTTGAAACCATTTACATGCGGCATGCGGCAACTGTCGCACTAAATGCGGTAATTTTCTACCGCGGCAAACCAAACAGCTAAATATGAGTTAGCTTTCAAATGGTACTTTGTGGTTTCCAATGGAGTGCCACCATCGAGGAGCTCCTGCTCCTTGAATGCAGTTGGTCTTGGACAGCACCCACACGTGCATTCCATGTGCTCGTGCAGCCATATATTTATATCTATTTTATTTTACTAATTAATTGGTGATTACTAGGCTCATATATAATTTAACACGCTAGTCTTATTTTTTTTTATCTTGTATTTGGCTTATTGATTGGTAATTTAATAGAGCACATAGAGTTAATTGAGATTTTGTACACCCGTAACCAAAGAAAAGGGGATAGAGTTCTAGTTAATAGAGTAACAATGATTGGTTGATAGCCCAAATAAGTAATCAATACAATTAGTTACAAAACGATATATAGTCGTTACTGAGAAGATGAAATTTAACAAAAAACCGAATGAGAAAAGTATTATGATCATAGATGTTTGGAATAAATATGAGTTTGTGAAGAAATATATTACCAGCATCTGCTATACATTAAACGCGAGATTTGCTCAATCCATACGCATCACGCATGTAAAAAACCGGTACAAACATAATAAATCTGCATGCATATGTTTCAATACAATTGACAGCTAAGGAGGAACTCCCCAAAAGATTCTAGAGGCCTAGAATTCACAATACCAAATCTAATGGAAGACAAGCTACCATCATAAAAGTTTGTGATCCTCTGAAATTGGAATTAGTAGCTAGCGGCACATGAAAGTGCAAGTTAAATAAAAAGTGTCAAGTTGGCGCTACAATACTAATTATTCGAGGGGATATATGTAATCATTGGGATTTGGAAACGGTACCCTCCCTCTTTCAAAGCATAATGCAATGCATTGATAGCTTCATTTTTCTGACACTAAGCACATGATCATAGACATGATTTGTGTTTGCCACTAATGGTTAACCTTTTATTCACTAAGCATACATGATCATATACATGGAAGATACTATCTTTTGTTTGAGCTCAAGTCATCGATATAAAGACTGGTCAAAGAGTCCTATCTTTAGCTAGCTTGAGAATAGGATGGCTTTATACCCAAGAGCCAATTATAGATATCCTCACATCAATCTTAATAAGGCAATTTCGAAACACGACACAGCAATTTCTTGTTATCATTTGCATATACATACATACATTGCATGTAGCACACATACATAACATCGCTATAAGTGATTGTTAACATAAAGCTTTCAACTTTTTCTGCTCAAATATATATGAAAATAGATGGTTGAAAATAATGCGTGTGATAAATCTTCTTTTTCTTTGAATGCAGCCTCTCCACGAATCGAACTGGTGACCTCTTACTTTGGAGAGGAAATTCTTACTGCATGAACTATGTACCCTGGCATGCATGTGTATGGAAAATCATGGATTATGATCCTCTGCTTGCCTTTTTTGGCAAGAATCCTACTCTACTCTGGGGAATCCCAGCCGTCAGATCCCTCCCTGATCCTCACAAACCATGGGCCTCTTCCTGTTATAATCTCATTTCCGACCGTCCGATTCCCAAACACCCTGCTCTGTAAGCCGAAAATCCAGATGCTGTAAATCATTACGCGGACAAATGATGAGGAATAAAAGGAAACTAACTTGCACCTAGACCAAGCCCCAAACCTACTCTCTAGCTCTAATATGGTACAATTATTCCCCCTGCAATGCAACCAAAGAAACTGCCGTTTCCTTTGCCTTGAGTATCTCCTACTCTTTTATTCTCGTTGACATCTTCAATTCTTGAACACCGTCTCTCTCTCTCTCTAAAAACCATTAGCTACCTCCCTCAAGAAAACACAAATGGATCCTCATCTATCATCTAAAGCTTCAAGACACAACTACTGCTCATCTTCTCTCCTCATCCTCATCTCCTTCTTACTTCTTCGTTGTCAATATTGCGACGCTTACCGAGTTCGAAGCAAATTGGACCTTTCCTCACCAATGCATCAAGGATCGCCGGAGACGAGTTTCGTGGCAAGAGGCCAAGATTTCAACTTTCTACCAAGAGGGGTGCCGATTCCGCCTTCGGGGCCATCGAGGGAACACAACTCGGAGATCGACTCGATCGAAAGAGAACGGAGCAGTAACTATGCCTCCAGTGGAAGAAAAAAGGAAGGTTGGTGGCCATAGTTAATTACTGTGTTCTCGTCAAGAATGGTCCATCGTTGCACGTACTATAATCGAACATTGGCGCATTCTCGATGGAGAGAAAAAATGATCAGGAATGCTTGTATTTATGTTGGGAATACATACGTCCTTGGTTGACGGAAATTAAAATTTTATATTGAGAATAATATTTCGTCAGGAATATGTTTTCATTACCGACAGAAATTGTTCATATTTCTGCGGTTCTTAATTGTAAATTTTGTTTAATGCTTCTAATGTTTTAGAATATACAGAATATGCTTTTGCAAAGAAAATTTAGAAATTTTGTGCGTGTCCCTGCTGACCAATATTATATTGTTTCATTAAGCGGAATTGTTGTTGTTTTTTAATAATATTTTTTTCCTTGAAGAATTTATAATTAAATCTGTAATACCCTGTATCTATAAATCCCAATAAAAATAAGTATCGTTGGAACGTATTTTTTTGATGCTATGTCCATTTAACCTGTTAAGTAACATTTCTGATATCGGCACTGATGGAGGTCCTTTTCAGATCTCCTTCAGACGTTGTCTCCCGTCGATCTCCCGATGGATTCTGGAGGGGATCCCCTGTTGTGTGTGGGTCTCAGTGGGTTTTGAGGAGATTTGGTGATTGGAGGAGTTGGACGCCAAGTACCTTCAAAGAAGTCCCGGGGTGGTTTGACACCACCGAGGACCCTCCGACGATCAAGTTAGTACTAGATCCGAGCAACGTAATGGCTAAGTGAGTCAAAAATGGCTTACTTGACCTCTCTGTGATGGGGGTTTATATAACAGTGGTGGCACGCAGCAGCAGGCGCGAGAATCTCGCCGGCAGTTATGCTTCCGACGTCACCCCCGCGTAGAGAGCAGATCGCCCATTAATGGAGATTGCGGAGGTGTGGAACGTGGGATGTTGCTGGCGGAGAATCCGCGCATGGCGAGATTCGCGGAGCGGCGGTTATGCCTGTGAGCGGTGGAGCTAGTCGGAGGACCGAGGAAGACGGCCTCGGCCGGGGGTTCGGTGACGAGCAAGAAGGCCGAGGAGTCTTGGTCTCGTAGCAGTTCGGGGCGAGCTGAGGGGTCGAGGAGGCCAATGTGCGGGGAGCCCCGAGGGGGGCTAGCTTGTGATTGTAGGTCGGGTACAGGGGAGGCCCGATCGGCCTCGGTGGGCCCTTTCTTCCGGGTCATGGGACATGCCATCCGCCACGTGTCCTGATCCCAGGCGTCGCCAATATTGAGCATCATCATCAGCCCCCCACTCTTGTCCCGATCAGCCAGTGGGTCAGGTCAGGAGTGGACCGCCGGGCCATCCGGGGTGAGCTCCCTTCTAATGGTTTCGTCAGGACACGTCCAAAGGCCGTGAGCTGTCTTTTCCGCCAGCGGATCAGGGCAAGATCTCCACATTTAAGGAGGGTGCGCCGGTTCGTGTCGCTTTGAAGTGATGGCCCACGTGTCAAGCGTCGATTGGCTGACGCGACGTGTGCAGACCTGCGACGTCTGAAAGGGCGCGGTCCAGTGCGGGGACGACAGGTGGAGCAATCGGAACCGTTGGACACGAGGAGGTGTCTTGGCGGGAGATGAAGAGCACCGTTGGATGAGGTCGCTTGTGACGGTAAATAGGGGTAGGGCCCATTCCGGGGCCCCTACTCCTTCATATTTCTCGTTTCTAGGCCTCGGTTGCTCGGCGCTAATCTCCTTCCTTCCACTTTCGTTTCCTGAGGATCATTCTTCCCAAAGTTAGATGTCTTCTCTTTTCGAGTTAGTAGATGTCGTTGAGGTAGGTTCTAGGAACCCTTTAGGTGAGTCTGAGTCCTCCCGGGGGGCAAGGGTTGGCCCTCTTCCCGGGATCATATGGCGGGGGCAGCCCCCAAGAAGGAGGCGGTAGATACTGCCCTAGTGCCTTGTGTTGGATAAGGCACGAGGACGAGCTTGCCAACGCGCGGGCTCGCTTCCACATCCCCCCGCGCTATACGCTCCGCCTGGCCAAGGAGGGAGAGAGGGCGGACCAAGTACGGGGCAGGGAGATCGCCTTGTATTTGGAAGCATTTTGGGGTGGAATGCGTTTGCCCTTCTCTCCTGAGATCGTTGCATTGAACTTCTTCGGGTTAGCCCCCGGTCAGTTGGTGCCAAACTCGTGGAGGATTCTCCTCGGGTACCTGGTCCGCTTGAAGTTACAGGCGATCCCCTTCAGCCTTTCCCTCCTTGATTCTTCCTTCGTCTTCAAAAATCACCCAGGTGGTCGAGCGGGCGACCCGAGGTGGGTCTATCTCTCTTTCAGAACGCGACCAGGGGGCCCCGCCGGGACGGGGGTTGTGGCCCTGCCTTCTTCCATTCATGATTGGAAGAAGAAGTTCTTCTTCGTTTCCCCTCCCGAAGGCGAGGACTGGCCCGTGCCTACAGAGTGGTCAAAGGAGAAGCACTTGCCGGGGGACCAGTCCATTGACCCCGCCGCAGTGTGAGTGGCGTCGTGGGAGCCCATCCCCCGCTACGACGTGCTGTTGTCTGAGAGGGTTCTGAGTTGGGCCGGACTCCGCCCCGTTGAGTTCGTCGGTAAGTTTAGGTTTGCTTTTTTTGCTCGTATATTGCCTGTGTTGCTGACTCCTTTGCACTCGATTTTGTGCAGGACCCATAGATGTGGACTCGCTCAGAAAGTCCATGCGCCAGCCGAGACCGGTCGCGAAGGTAGGGGCGCCGGCCCTTCCCGTTCGCAGCCGCCCCGGCTCCTTCTCCCCTGGTGGTAGCGCCCCACGAGCGCTCAGAGGCGGATCCCATCCCGGGGCCTAGCAAAGCGTCGGGTCGAAGGCGGGCTCGGATTCTGGAAGACCCGGCCTCGGATTCTGGAAGACCCGGCCTCGGAAGAGGAGGTCGGCTCTCCCACAAGGCCGCTCAAGAGGAGGTCTGCCCGAGAACCGACTTCGCCGATCACGGTGGAGGAAGGCGGTCCCCAGTTCGTCGTGCCTTCGGGGCTATCCGTCGCGGATAGCCTGCTGCATGAGATAGAGACGTCGGCCAGGGGTAGAGTCCCCGGGGGGACCTTCAGGGCTCAGCTAGCGTCCATCGCCCAGGAGTCTGTACAGGTAAGCGTCTGTCTTTCATTACTATTTGAGGTTCGGTGCCTCTCTCATTTTCCTGATCTCTCTTCTGCCTTTCAGGTCCTTCAGCACGTCACCCTTTCTTCCGGGTCATGGGACATGCCATCCGCCATGTGTCCTGATCCCAGGTGTCGCCAATATTGAGCATCATCAGGCTCAGACATCATCTTGAGCCGGCTCAACCATGCCAGAGACGGTTTAGAAGTTTTTCTCAATGTTCATGACCATCTTGAGTCGGCTTATGAGTCAAGAGAATTGTCTTTTCTTCTTTATTTGTTAGAGACGGCTCGTGATCATTATGGATCGGCTCTTATTGTTCTTGAGATAGCTCAAGTCTAATTTGAGACGACTCATATTATACCGGGAAATATGTAGTTTTTCTCTGTCTCGTTGAGACGTCTCAACACGTTTTGAGTCGGCTCAAGTCGAATCTGATCGCATCCTGATATCTCGCGCGAATCTTTATTTCATGTAACCAACCCAATTCCTATATAAACCTCCACACCTGCATGCATGGAAAACCTAATTCTAACCCTAACCTAACCGCCTCTTTCCTCTAAAAACCCTAGATCCCTTCTCCAAGAAAACCTAGTATTTCCCGTCTCATCTCCACTCTAAAACTCAAGCAACCCAACTATCCGAGAATCCTCATCGGCAACAGCGCTCATCTTTCGCCATCGTCGCCGCTCATCATCGTCATCTCTCTTTCACCCTCGTAGCTGCCCGGGTCGAGATCCAAGTCGACAACGGCGTAGTCGGTTGTTACCGAGATCCAAGTCAAGATCACCACCGTCGTGTTAAGATCCCACGAATGTTCATCAAAAAGGTAAGTACTCTTGCTCCATCTTCATTAATCGATGCGGCATCGGTTATCTTCCTTTAGTAATTAAAGAACATAAATCTTAACTTCGTGATTCTTTATTAATATATGAACCCATATCTGTTGTGATTATAATCGAAACCCTTGGATCCTAACACACACATTAATCAAACCATTAAAATCACGCATGTTTCGTATTCGATTAAATGACCCATCCACTAGAATTGCTCAATTTAGAATGGAACCATTTAAAACGCGTTTCATGAATGTCCTTGCTTAAAGTTATTGCTATGACATGATTACCGTTATTATTTAACATGCTTTACATATTCGAGACTGTTATTGATTGACACATTTGAAAACCTATTGACAAGCTATATACATTCGCGACAAGTAATGTTGAACGACATAACGTGATCGCCGACTATAATACCGAATATATGTATATATTGATTGATTCAGCACTATTCCATGATTCGGTGTTTACTGTATCAAGTGATTATTTGTGATTCAAGTGTTTATTCATGATTAGTGTTTATTCGTGATACGTGCCGGTAAATCGTTTTAGTCGGTATTCGAGATCTAGCGATCAGGTTTAATTGTCGTGACTAAACTTAAAAACATGGAAGATTGGAGAAATTGAAAGGTGGAATGTGGACCCGTAATTTTGGGGGATTCCAATGTTAGAGATTGACCAGTCAAACGCGCAGGTGTCGCAAGGGTGGTGTGCTAGACATCATGCACAGTGATAGTGAGTGTAGGATTTTGCTTAGCGCATGTTCGGGATCAGCTCCGAGCACATCGGGCTGTGGTCCCAGGTACGTACGTGATATCCTCCAAATTCGAGAATGCTTTCCACCGGTCAATTTCAACTTACATGATGCTAGCTAAAATTTAGCGTTAGTGATATGTAGGGGCAGAGTTGACTTGTCGTCATTACATATTCTTACTGATAAGGTACATGTATGCATATTTCCACATGGGCATATCAGGACAGTTACATATCTATGTGATTACACACATGCTTTTACGTTTAAGTACTTGTTGGGTGTTCTGACATATCTGAGATTTGCCATCTCAGATTAGAGACGGGCTCGCTGACAGGGGAGAATCGGGACTATCTTCAGCAGCCAGCCCAAGAACAGTAGTTTAGCGTAGAGTGTTTTTCTTTTTTTTATTTCAGTCCGTATTTAGCATGTAAGCCGTACGTGGGACGTAGGACCTTTGTATCCATTTCCGGATTTGTATTTGGATATTTGAACCTATTTGTCCACTCTATGGATCTTTATTTGAATTTTTTTTATCATGCTGTGGACCCACTTGTGCATTTCCTTGTTATTTTATGCAGCATGATTATTAGAATTATCTCTTTGTATATTGGTATATATCTTGGATATTATCATACATGTTTAGCTAGAATCCGTAGGGTGACTATGGAAGGGTATTTCCTTAACATAAGAGCATGGCCGGCCTTGCTTACTTTCTGTATTCCCGTGGGAAACGGTGCGTGACACAATCTCTTGATTTGTCCAATGAAAATGAAATGCTCCCCTTACCTACTGCAGCTGGTAAAAAAATTGGTACTGTTTCTTGATTTATTTTACTTTATTTTTTTGAATTTTTTTGAATCTCTTGACTATAGACGCGAGAGAGTGATATTTTTCTTATAGTGATGCATCACATACAGAAAGTGACTTGGGTTTTGAGCATCCACTGCGTAATGTTAATCCTTTTCTTCTTTGACGAAGGTCGGCATGTGATTAGAAAAAGGGAAGAGAGAGAGAGAGAGAGAGGAGAGAGAGAGAGAGAGAGATCATGCAAAATGTCCAAAATGGTAGAAGGGTGAACAAAATACCTGCTCTCCACTGTACATCATTGACCCTCCATGGATGGTGATGGATGCATGATGATGGCTGCCAAACCAGAATTTGACATGGTTTCATGGACGCACACCAACTACAGGGATCAGGTTCTGTGTGGGCCCCACACCGCGCTCGATCAATTATATGAAAAGCACTGAGATCGAGTCATGTGGATGTGACATTTCAGTTTTCTTTTAATTTTTGGACAAATTGCCGCGCTTAAGTACCAGATGCAATCAGTGGTGAATTCCGAGCTTAGAGTCAGATAGGACGACAAGTTAAAATAATATCCCGGCAAGGTTTGAAAACCAAAGCAAGAGTATTAAAATGAAAAAAACTGGTAAAGATAAAATTTAATGCTAAGTCGGCTCGAGCCTCGTTTTATAATACCCAGCAACTCTTGTTTTGAATATCTGCTTGTTCGTCCTGGATATTTTGAAACAATCCGCTTTACATATAATCTTTGGAATTATATACTTTGATACTGCATTTTTGGCATGTAAGATATTTGTGAATAAAATCTAACACCCCAACCATTAATAGATTTATATATAAGAAGAAAATCTAATCAAGCATTTAATCAAATTGGATTATATATAAATTAACTCCATAAGGATCTGTGTCCAAAAAGAAATTTATAAATTTACAATAAGATTTATGAAGATTAAAATAAATTTGGACGTTATATGGATTCTTGTAAGTTGGCCTGCAAAGAATCATATTAAAATGAATTTATAAAGAATTTTATTAAAAAGATAGAACACCTGTAAAATATATATATATATATCAGAAAAGCTTTTCCTAGGCTCCACATAAAAGAACTTATTAAATTCTAGTAAGAAGAAAATAATGAAAATAGGTAAATTTCAATCATGTGGACATGGGCTTTTTGTTGTTGGGGATTAACTGAGAATAAATTAACCACTAACATACCATTTTTCGGCTTTTAAGCGCGGAAAATTATCCTCCACCTCTCGGTTTCTATGGTTATTCTTGAAATGCGATAAAAATCCTCAGCAAATTCAGCACCGTACCTTGGCTTCTATATAAATTTGCATTTGGTCCTTTCCTGGCCTATGCCAATTCTGAGCAAATTTTTACTTAGCCCCCTACATTTCAGTGAAAATTCCAATCGCCCCACACATAGGGGTAAAAGTCGGGTTAGGTTTGACCCGAGTCTGACCCGGTTTTTTTATAGTTTTTTAGATATTCCATGTCCGCCCGACAACCCGATCGGACGGGTTGAAAATTAGATGAAAATTTTTAGGTTTGGTATGAGTTTAGTGTTAAACCCGTCAGCCGGAACCCTAAACCCGGTGCGAACCAAACTCGCTTCATATATCGGACCTGACTCTATATATTTCACTTCAAATATATAACCTGCTACTGTAATTTATTGCATGATGTCTAATTGCCGTGATTGTTCTGAGAGAAAATAAAGAAATTTTCTAAATTGTTTCGAGAGAATTTAGGTAAAATTTGAAATATTTGTCAATAATAAATTTGGTCACGACTCTTGTCATCTATGTAATAGTATATTTTTTGGACAACTCACTTTTAAGAAAAATGTAAGAGAAGATATTCATGAAAGATAAAGCAACTCACCCTATATTTGTAATTTGTGTGAGGATAATGTATTTGACACCGTTTTATTACTTTGGCTTAAAACTGTTATCTCTCATTCTTTATTAGCATAAAATTTGGCTCGAACTTCATTCATATACAAATTTACTGCATTTAACTCAGACTTACCATATATACCCTAACTCAATACTATATATCTGCGGTTCTTTGGGAACAGTGTTTTCTAATTCTTAGCCGGCATCAACAACATCGTCCAAATCCAAGAAAATGGAAAAAATCAACAATCTATATTAATGGATTGATTGAGCAAAACGTGAATGTACGTGCTCTTCATATGGCACCTACGTCCTTCTCGAGTAATTTATCAGCACAAACATATCTTTCGCTCATCGACCAAATCCCTGAACACCATCTTAAATCATACATTAGACAACACAAAGAAGCTATTTCCAAGTTAAGTTTGGCTTTACAGTTAACTTTGAGCATTCTTTTCAAGGTTTTGATCGATGAGCAAAGAGGGGTGTTTATGCTAATAAATAGGATCAGGATCCCCTGTTCTGTTAATCCGAGCCATTGAATTCTTCACTGTTAATACTCACGAGCACAGATCCTCCTGCGTTTCCCTAATTATTCGTACCATTTGCAGAGCATGAAATAGAAGGGGAAATACAGAGAAGGAGATCCTTGTTCTAATAAACATGGGTGTTTTTTGCAAGGCTAAATTGCATAAAGGTATTCATGAATTTTCGCATTTTTTGCGTTTGATATCATGAACTTTAATAATTAGAGATAGCTATTAAGAACTACAACTTCCGGTTGCAGCTTAATACCATTTTACCGGTATCAATCGCAAAAAAATTTGAAAGTTTTATAATGTACCCATGGTATCTATTTGCAATTATTAAAATTCATGGTAACAATCCCATAAAAAATGAAAGTTAGCAATAAACCTGGAAGCCTGCCTCTACCGGATCCGAAACAAACCCGACCCGGTTCCGTGGGCACCCGTTATTCGATCCATGGCAACTTAGGGTTTTAGGGATAAACCCCCCATTTCTCTTTTTTCTTTTTGGGTTTAAATTTCTCGAACAACACAAGCTTACCGTTGAAATTGGACGCTAACAACTGCTCAACGATCACGAAGGTAAGATTTTTTCTACTTATGATTGTGAATCCATCATCTGATTATTGGGAAAAAATTGTTATAATTCTACATGTAGCGCCCCAAAAATGCTTGCTTTTGCCAATTTTCCAGCAACAATGCATCAAATTCGAAGAAATATGCCCTAAATTTTGTTGCTTTAGTTGCTATATTATTCAAAGTTTTGGCTTTTCATTCGAATATCGCGAACTTGCTTAAATGCATATTTGATGCTCATCAAATTCTAAAGATTATGTTATCAACTTTCTCCATTATGTGGTAAATTCATAAATCTGTAGCATCATTAACATTTTCTTTAGTGTGGATTATATTTTTAATCTGATTGCCATCAAATTCCTATTTTTTTAAAATTGCCCCTCATGATAAATTTCTGTTTTGTTTTGGCTCAGATATTTCAATGGAAGCCTTTCCCTCAACTTTAGGAACTAAAATTTCTTCCAACACAAGTGCACTCAATGCAGTGCGAAGACCAACAACACTTGACAATAGGCTTTCTTCTTTTAATATTTCTTACCAGCGAAAAAATTTCGGGAATTGCGGTTTGTTTGTAGAGTTTGTATGGCAGAAGAGAGGGAATGGAATGAGAAGTTTCAAGTGCCGAAACAGTGTTACAGAAATTGAGAGTTTTATGGAAAACAAAGGCGATGAGTATTTGGAAAAGGAAATTCAAAAGAAAAAGCTTGCGATTTTTGTCTCTGGTGGAGGTTCAAATTTCCGGTCAATTCATGAGGCTACAGTTGGTGGTGTGATTCATGGAGATGTTGTTGCTTTAGTCACGGATAAACCTGGTATGATTTCTTCTACAGGCATTTTAATTAATCAACAGAGAAGAGTATGTTCTCCTACTGAACTTACAATAAATTACTCTTAACTACCGTTGTTTCCACTAAACTCCATTCAAGTTTTTTTTATAAATTTTTTTTGGTAACAGTAAGGTCCCTTAAAGCGCTATAATTAAGGTATTTTAGTGGGGGAAAACTCCCGTAAAACCAAAACGGAAGGAATTCAATGTACTAAATAACTTAAGGTATTTTACTGAAAAACGTCCATACTTAAGGGTATTGTAGTGCAATTTAGCCTTGTTAATTAATAGTTCCCATCCATCGCCATGCTTCTACTGTCAGCATGTGTGTATCTCAGCTTCTATGCATTGCACTGAGGCATTCATACCCTAATTGTGAGTGTACATTGGATTTCATTTGTGTTCTCTGATAATTCGTTTCCGCCCTGTAAAATCACTTGATTTAGAATATATATCAACCTTAAACACTAAATCATATTAATTTGTTTTTCAGGTGTTTTCACTGGATTTTTGACCATGGTTTTATTCTTTTGATAATCGACCGTGGTTTTATTATTTGGGATAGAATACAGTTCACCGAAACCTTATAATTTCACATCTTAAGCTTATCGAAACAAATTGCCATCTCTTTTCATCCATGAATATGTTCTACGTGTTCATCTTTTTGATATTTTACATATAAAAGAATGAGGTTAGCCCAAAAAGAAAAAGAGAATTAGACTTTAAAAAAAAAGAAAGCAGGTAAGGTATGCTAACATCAAAATTATATTTTCCTAATTGTACAGTCCAATAAGCGAAAAAAATCAACCTTTATTTGCAGGCATATATTTGTACAAATCATTCGTTATTGAATGTCATGCCATGCATATTTAGCTTCTCTAAATCATGTTCATTGAAGTTGCATTTGATTTATGTTCAACACTTGCCTAAATTATTTCGCGCATTCTTGTCCAAGATATAATATTCGTAGACTAAACCTGGCTGCTCAATAAGCATTTTGTAAGCCTATTCCGTCTTCTCCTGATTCCAAAATATATGCAACACTTGGTTTCTTTATTTTCTGTAAGCTTATTCCCTTTTTCTCCTCTCCTGTAACAATTAGCGTCTGATCCAAAATTTATTTGCGTTTGAATGACAGGTTGTGGGGGTGCTGACTATGCAAGAAATAAAGGTATTCCGGTCATATCGTTTCCTAAAACCAAATCCTCACCTGAGGGGTTGTCAAATGATCACCTTGTTACTACTTTAAGGTGAATAACATATTCTAGTGACTTTCTTCAGTTAAAAGCTAAATACACTAAAATACCTTTATCTTTTGTTGTTTTTCAATATACATCACCTTACGTTTTTTTTAAGTACATCAGACATCCTTCAAGTGCTACATTAAAGGGCATGTTAAGGATAACAAAACCCTTGAAACCAAAGTTTGAGGGGATTCACTCTTATAGGGAAAAAAACTTTTATGGCTATGTAGTGAAAAATAGGGATAGTGAAGTGTATTTTAGTGTACTTTAGCCTCAGTTAAGATATTTACATTCCTTTTCTTATCCTTTGTGACCATTCGTTAAATCTTTTTTTCTAATTTTTTTTACCCCTTTGTTGAGCATTCTCCAAATGTTTCTTTTTAATTATGGACAGGAATTTTGAGGTGGATTTTATTCTCCTCGCTGGTTTCTTGAAACTTATTCCTGCGGAATTGGTTCAGGCATTTCCAAGATCCATGTTGAACATTCATCCTTCTCTTCTTCCAGCTTTTGGAGGCAAAGGTTTTTACGGCCTAAAAGTGCATAAAGCTGTCATTGCCTCAGGGGCTAGGTGAGACAACAATCTTCATTTCTTATTTAAGCCATGCAGATTTAGTGAAGGTTGGCGAAACCATTCCATTCTTTTCTCAAACACCATGTCGTTTGAAAGAAAAGAAGAAGAAATTGATTTTATCTTCCCGGAGTCCATTCTCTGGGTCAATATAATTGAAGGGTCTGATCCAATTGTTTGTAAACTGGTTGGAGAACAGCTTCTTCAGATATATCGAAGAGTAGATGATACTGTTTAAAATGATGAATATCTGAAAACTCGATCATGAAATGGAAAAACAATTTCTTCTAAGGATCTGATAATCATGACAGAATCTAAAATAGTAGTTGAATCAGCTGTAAGTTCTCTTTCCTTTAGGCATGATTGAAATCTCGACAAAGACTATGCCTACGACCAGGCATATGTTCTGGTGATATGCATAAAAATTTGTTATGGGGCACCAAACAATGATTATTGCAATTGATTTAGATATGTACCAGAACTAATGTCTCTCGGCCCGCTGTGTAGATTTCTTGTTAATTTTTGCATTGTATTTATAATTCACATCTGTATCTCCTCTGTCTTTCATCTTTCATGCACACAACAAATCACTAGCTTTCATTTCCGCATCATCTTTCTTTTTTGGTTGCATTCAACACTCTGACTAATGGTTTTCTATAATAAAAGGCTAATAGGTGGGACTGAAATCTTGTTAGTGTTGCAAAATCATCACAAAATGTTAATTCAATTATTTTTAGTAATAGTCCAATGTCACCTTTACGTATGTATCTATTTTCCTTTGCATTGGCTATAACCCTTTCCCCTTTAATCTTATAAATAAACCCCAGCCTTAGAATTGAGGTTAGTTTATGCTTATTATTATTATCAGTTCTGTTACATCGGTTTACACTTTGATCACTTATCAAGTCACACTATTGCTGATACACTGTTTTTGTTCAACGAATCATTAATTATTTTGAAAGAAAAATATATAGCGCCAACCCTTAATAATAGTTGTTTAACTTAGGAAGTTTACCAGGCGATTTTAATTTTTGAGTTTATTTTGTAGGTATTCCGGCCCTACAGTGCACTTTGTAGACGAAAACTTTGACACAGGTCGTATCCTAGCACAGAGGGTTGTGCCAGTGTTGGCCGATGACACTGCAGAGCAGTTATCTGCAAGGGTCCTACACGAGGTATTGTGTTCTGATTATTTAGATTGGGAACATGAATTAACTCCAAAACTTGTTATAACCTGTAGATATGATAAAAAAAAAAAAATAAAAAGACCCATGATATTTAGGTAATAAAGGTCCGTTTGTTGTAGAATTCTATAGCTGGTATGCAGTGAATAACCAATTAGGCATAGCTCATGCGATATAACTTTCCTTCCTAAAGTGAGAGGACGCTGGTTTGATTCCCGAAGAGATCACATCCAAAAAAAATTTAATATGTAGTCAATAGGATCGGTGGATGCTGGCAAGCTGCAACCCACTTAAATAATAAAACCAACAACTATTAGAACACACACGCGCATCCAATAAAAAGGTAAAAATTGAAATATGCTTTTAATTATGAAAAAGTTTTTTTTGTTCTCAAATTCATCATTATTAAACACGTAAAATTGTAGAATGAACAGACACCGGAAGATTTCTTTTTGTCTATAAATGCTGTGGCATTTGAAGAGAGTGGGTTGTGAGTAAGCTTTTAGTCCTTAATTGAGTATGCTCTTCTCTTAGGTTTCCATAACAATTTTTAAAACTTAAAATTTTGCAATAAATATTTTAAATCCTTGTATTGTCTTTTTTATTTAACCGCACAATTTTTTATTGCAGGAGCACCAAGTTTATGCAGAGGTGGTTTCGGCTTTGTGCGAAGAGCGCGTAGTTTGGAGGGAAGATGGCGTTCCTCTTATTGGAATAAGCCGTGAGAATCCAGATGAATATAAATAACCATCGAATTTATATTCAAGCTCTTTTGGGATTGTGTCATTTTGTGTAGGCATGGTCATTAATTTTGTGCGAAAATGTTATTTAAAATTTTGTTGCATGTGCCATGAATGATGCATGCGGCTGTAAATATTAGTGCCTAAATGATTTTCTTCTTTTTTAAATTTGGGAAGTGGGGGAAGGGAGGCTTGAGTTTTTTGCATTTGAAAGAACCATCAATAAATTTATGGGACAATTTTGGGAATTAGCTATTTTTTATAAATATTTAGCAAAATGGTATTCCCAAAAAATATTAAGGAGAATGGTGTTGGGCTGAAGATTATCCCGGTTTAGTTGTTGTTAACCAAAACCACACATTTAAAGTGCGGTTTCAAGCTAAATTCTTCACAAAAATCTTGTAAGTTAAGAACCGCATTTTGAAACTACGGGTTTAAGTTTTCTTCCTTAAGTAACAAAGATTCCCTCCAACCAACAAAGATTACGAGTTTTATAAGTTTTTTTAATCTTAAAACTGCACTTTTAAAGTGTTGTTTAGTTAAGGATATCTAAAGCGGGTTAATCTCTAGCCCAACACCTCCCTGTTGAATATTTTCTGGGAACGCCATTTTGCTAAAGATTTCGAAAAAATTGATAATTCCCAAAAACTGTGCTCAATTTAAGATGTATTTATCCAAAACCATCGTGCGATTTGGCCCTTTTATAATAAACCATATGGTTTTTCGGATTTGGCCCTTTTATAATAAACCATATGGTTTTTCAGTTTGCGAAAAGCCAATGAACCGAATAAAACCAAAAGTGGCCCTGTAGATGGACTAAATAGTTTCAAAACGAACTGAATTTGATATATGTTCTTATATGAAAATACGCTTTAGTCATTGACAAAAATACCTTCAGCAAGGGGTTCATGTCATTTTTAAAGCTTAATGGTGTTTATCCGAAAAATTCTGAAAGTTTCATGTTGCTTTATAAAACTTACAAAATAGAACTTGAAAAAGAATTGCTCATGATGAAATTTTCAAGCTATATTGGATTCGGGCGAATCGGGTAGTAGAATTCGACCCGCACCCGAACTCAATATGTCTCTCTCTTTATTACGTTTGGGTTCTATTCGTTTCCTGATTCTTGTCCCCAATTTGTTATTTCGAGCTTCTCAAATTCTTAGAGGTACGAATTTTTCCTCTTTCGGATGCCCTAATCTTTCAAACTAACAAAATCATCTTGTTCTTTCTTTTACTTTTTGAATCAAAAGCGTGTTTTTAACTTAGATTTCATTGGGGTTTAGACGATTTACACAGAGTGATGTAATTTGAATCGAAATTCTCAAGAAATGGCTAAGGAGCAGTCTTTGGAGTCAAAATGAGCACTACCGTTTAATCTTTTGTCTCTTTCTTTCATTTGATTTCGTTAATTTAAGGTTGAGGTTGAGCCGAGTGTGTTGAACCCTTTATTTTGGAACCCTGATTTCTATTTTGTAGGCAGATTTGTAGTTTATCGGGAAAATTGAAAAAATGACCGGAATTTGAATGGTTTTCCATATCTGAGAAGCTATAAAATGATGTAATTTGAATCGAAATGCTCAAGATATGGCTAAGGAGCAGTCTTTGGAGTCAAAATGAGCACTACCCTTTAATCTTTTGTCTCTTTCTTTCATTTTGATATTGTTGATTTAAGCTTGAGCTTCAGCTGGGTGCGCTGAACCCTTTGTTTTGGGAACCCTAATTTCTAGTTTGGGTTTGGAGTTGGGATAACAAGAATTATTTTTTTAAGTGGAGGTATAAATTCAAGATAGGGGATGGGTCTAACTTGGTATAACATCATGTTGATTAAAATTTGCAAAGAAATTTTTACTTTGGAGGGAAACAACTTTCAAAGAATCTATCTTGAAAACATTATAAGGCTTAATCCCCAAAAACCCCAAACCTTTTAGTTAAACTACGAGAAACCCGCAAAACTTTTAAAATACACAAGAAACTATAACAAAACTTTCAAAATACACAAGAAACTACAACAAAAACTTTCAAAAACTACGAGAAACCCCCAAAAATTTTGTGCCACATCAGCAATTAATTGCACAAAACTGCATATCATTGGGGGTTCTCATAATTTTGAAACTATTTTGGAGTTTATCGTATTTTGGCTAAAAGGTCTGGGTTTTTTTCTGTTGTGGAATTAAGCCTAAAGCCAACATTAAAAGACAATATGAGCATATAACACAATATATTTAAGGTCGAAACATGTGAGCTGGTCAGTATGGTTGCGATCGGTGTGCTCAAATGGTGTCCACCTGCTTTTAATTGATCAAACTTACAACAAACCGTTTAGTCCAAACATACACAATATCTTGTCCACACCTAAATCCCATTTTGAGTTTGCAAAATTGTTGCGAGCAATTTTGCTTTTTGTCACGCCTCCAACGAATTCTTTACCGCCCAATGGCATTGAAGTGCTTAATGTTGGCTGTAGAACTTCTGCTTTAGTAGTTTGATAGATAATTTTTTTTACTATAATATTTAAGTAGGATGCTTGTATACACATTTTGGTCCTGAATGTTAGAGAAAGTTATTAGTTAAATCCAAGGATTCAGTTTGATTGGATTATTTTTATGGCCATGGACTGACCCAATTAAGGCTTGACCCATGTGTACAAAACACACTATATTCTTTGTGTAGGATCTAGATCTACAAATTTAATGAATATGATCTTCTATATGCTAAACAAAAAACTCTGGAGAACATGATGAAATTAGAATTCCTTGGTAAACAATTCTGTGTTGATTTTTCAGCATAGTTTCAATAAAGATCCAACGCATACTAACCCTGATCATTTTTCTCGTGTATCTTCTGCAGCCTGATACATTTCTACTATCTGGTAGTCTTGGTGGAAATTAGCTCAACAAAGTTTCTGTTCATGTAAACATGGGTTCAGATGAATTCATTAGTCTTGATCATCATCAAGCGAGTGAGGATGGTGAAATAGAACAGGGCGAACAGGATATGGATCTTGAAAGCGATTCATCACAGGAGCGACCCATTATCAAAGAGAGCATCACTTTGATTGAATCTGAGGTCATGCTGGAGACACCAAATGTTCACCCTGACATGGCTCCTGATAATGGTTGTGTACTTGCCGAAAGTGATAGCTCTGCCAACAACATTCATATAGACGAAATCCGTATCCTGTTGTAGTGATGCTATACCATACATCTGATTTCAATATTTGTTTCCAAGTATGTCATATAGTTGCACATCTACTTAAATTTAGGCTACTTTCACAACACCCCCTCCCTCCTTTAGTTTACACGTGTAGCACTGATACCCCCTTGAGCCATTTATTTGTTAAAGCATCCTCTATGTCCATCGATCATTGCCTCAAAAGACACTCAAATTCTACTCTAAATGAAAAAGTGATCTAAAATTAAATTAGACAATTATTTGAGCTGTTTGGAGTTGAATTTGCGTGCCTTGTTTTGGTTGATGTAAAGAGCGGGTATTTGCATTAATAAATGACTTGGGGGGTGTAAAAGTGCTTACGTGGTAAACTACAAGGGTGTTTTGTGCAATTAATCCTAAATTTATTATGTTTTTCTAGGCGTCACTCCCTATGTCTATGCAGTATTGAATAAAGCTTTTTTTTATTCAAGAAAAGGGCTTTATACAGTCGGTTCATTTAGATAATGTTCACTGGCTTTATTTTTATTCTTGTTTATCCGTAATTTAGACCGCTAGCTATATCAGGAGTCAAAAGAGCTCGAATGACATACGCGGATCAGCAACCATGTGTACGTGTGGTTTATAACTCCCTAACAAGGTTGGACTGGAAAGCAATCCCTTCCCTTCTAAACAATGTATATCTTTACTTAATTGCTATTTATGCGTAATGGTTTCATATGTTCTACAGATGCGTGTTGTTGTCCTTTTACTTGTTCTGAATCTCTGCTTATTCTTTAAATGGGTAAATTACACTAAAATAACCTTAGCTATCATGGTTCACTAAACTACCTTAAAGTTTTTTTATTGCAGTAAAATACCTTAAACTATGGTTCTCAAGGGTTTTCTCTCTCACTAAAATACCCTCAAAAGTAGCCGACCCAAAAAATTGGGATGAAGGCTTGTTGTTATTGTACTAAAATACCCTCAAAGGTAGCCCTTAACATAAAAACTTCAAGGTAGTTTAGTGAAAACCGTGATAGCTAAGGGTATTTTAGTGTAATTCACCCTCTTTAAATTGTAATGCTTATAGTGTAATTCCTGACTGATTTATATTTTCTCAGAGAAAGCAAGAAAAAGCTTATGGAACTTATGAAGCAGTGGTCAGAGTGGCATGCTCAGTGCAAATCTTCTACCAATGTAATGCTCATTTGAATCTTTGGTTCCTTTAATTTTTCATCTATTAAAGATATCTTTATTGAGTCCAAGCATTATATTAGCGGTTCTTCCTTGAAGTTTTGACCTTTCCCCCCTTTTAAAATGTTGTTTTTCTGGCAGTTTGCTATTTCTCGATAGTATATTAGTTTCTATCATGCCCTGTTTGTGTATGGAGTTAGAAAAACTGAAGTTTATTTATTAAGTAGAGGTAGAGTGATGCAAACTATGGTTTGCAAGCCTCAAACTCCATTTAATAATAAACACGAGGTTTGTTATAAGATAGGTGTCTGGGAAAATGGAGTTTATATAACTTAGATCAAATTGGAGTTTTTGATAACTGTAACTCCAGTCATCTCAACTCCAAAATGAATGCCAAACAAGGCAGAGTTAGCATTTTGGAATTAAGTTTTGCTAACTTTATGAAACTACAGTTTAGAAAACTCAACTCCTTTCACAAACAGGGCCTCACTTGTTGGATATTTACAATTAAATATGGAAGGGAGAAGAAAGGGGAAAAAGCAGATACAGCACCTAATATTTGTGAAGATTTAAGCAGATTAAGTCACCACTCCTGTGGCGCTCTCTACAATAAAACAACTAGTTTTAGAATTTGGAATATTTATAAAATGCTATCAGCATCGACTATTTAATGTTATGCTGGTATGAGATGAAATGAAGCATACAATCTATTCTCTACTTCTTTTGTTTTGTAAGTTTTGATTTTCATACGAAGCAAATCAGTGAACTCTCAGATTTTGCTAGTCGACAGAAGGATTTCAAAGTCGATAGCTTACTGGCTTTAACAAGTTTCTGGAACTCTGATAGCAGTCTCCTTCGCCTGCTTAAAAAAAAGAAGCAAAGTTTTACTAGTGGAACTATGTTCCATTGCTCCTCTTGTCAAAATCTATTGCTATCGAATTACTTTGTTGGTCTTTATGCCTAATCCATTTTTAGCGCTAATCATGAAGCATACAATTTTGGCCAGGAGTGGTGCTGTACAACCACTTTTATGCAATCGAGCTTGAGTAGGAAACCCAGTTGCACCGGATTGATTTCAGGGCTGCTTAACTATAGTACTCTCATTTCATCTCATTGTGGATGTTGTAACAGGCGTCCTCAAATGAGGTGCTAGGATGTGGTGAAGAAACGTATTTTCCTGCACTGCATGTGGGCTCAGAGAAGACTTCAACTGTGGTATGTTATTTGTTGCATTCAATTAACAGCGTGAAAAGTACATTTCAGCGTTTACTTTGAAGCTTTTAGACGTTAGATTCAGAGTTGATATATATGGGCCCATATGGAACTTGCACTTGCTGCAGGACTTGTTATTCTTATTTACTGTTTCAATCCTGTAACTGTTCTTTCGATCCATATACTTCTCTCTGTTGCAACCTATGAAGTTCCTATTTGTTAGAATATCCGGCTTTGTGCAATTGTATTTTTCTTATAAAGGAAACATTAAGAGCAGAAAGAAGTTAGAGAAGATCATAGACAACTGTGTGAAACTAATGAGTGCTGTTCAAATAAGTGTAAAATAGGATGCATAATGCTATACATAAGTATCAGAAATCAGTTCACAATTCTTCATCTTGAAATCTTCCTAATGAATAGTTGCATAAAAGCTGATTGTAGGACTGCTCCTCCAAATCAACACTATTTGGTTTATAAAGTAGGAGAGAACTCATGACTTCTTTCTCAAGTAAATTTAGAAAATTCCCCATCCATTGTTGGAAGACTAGTCTTATCCTCATGTCGGGCTTACTCTGAATTTGATTTGCAAGTACTCGAGTGTTACTTTTGCTTGTATTCTTCATTTCATTCGGAAAGACATTGCCATGCACTTCCATGCTTAAGATGGGTCATATCTATAAAGATGTTTGGTATTTTTGAATGGATAAATTAATTTGAGTTCGGCTTTAAAAATGGTTTTCTGAGTTATTCTAGAATGGACGAGTGAGAGAGGAGGTTAGCTGCTTGTTATTTCCATCAGGAACCAGATCATTTGACATAAAAGTAAAGAGCGAGAAAAGGGAGAACCAATATAGTGGCTCTTGCATTTATGAGCTGCCATATGTCTGCCTTTTCTTAATCATCTCCTTTGAGCTTCTGTTTCCTGAAAAAGCTATTAGAAATCGATAAGTTTTCAAATAAAACCTATTTCATTAGAAGCTGTAAAAACGTTTGTTTAAGCAACAACAAAACACTCTTAGTTTATGCATCAACAAACTTCATTAGTCCCAGGTTCTAGTTCCATCTTAAAATCTTAGTAATATCCACCTGGTTGTCAATATCCTTTCACTGTACTTAGAGTTGACTGAAATTAGTGTAGTTGTATATCATGAGATGTTTCTTATCAATCTTTTAGTTAACCCATAATTTGAATATAAATTGAGGTGCACTAATTTAGTTGACCAGGAAGCCATATTCATCTTTATGGTTTATGGACTAAATACGATAAAGTGCAGAATTTGATAACTTTTGCTCATATCTTGCTTTTCCAGTTTTGGATGGTTAATTACTTCATACATCTAATTCCCATTCTTAAGCAAATTGCTCAACTTGTCTAGGATCTTTATCAATTGTTGGTTGGAAAGATCCTTTGTTACTCAAAACTTTTCATTAATGCTTTTTTGCTAAGTTTGGTACGATATTTCTTATAAATTTGCTTGTTTTTGTTCCTCTTCAACGTTTCTTGCGATCTTATAGCTAGCAAACCTCTTTCTTTTTGCTTGTAGTCATTTTGGGTTGACAACCAAGCAAGAAATGATGCTATCAAGATCGTACTACTGGATAATGACTCAGTTCCCCTATATGATCGTGGATATGCATTGGGTTCAACTTCCCTTGGCTCAGCTGACTCTGAAAGGTACAAGCATGCCTGGGGCGAAAAAAATGAAATCTACCTTCTTGAGATAGTTTTGTCTGTCATCTTCTAATAAGCCTTTTCCCATTAAAAGTGGGTTTGGCTCTCTATGAAAGATTTCACGGTGACCCGTAGTTGATTTGACATCATCTGTCTTTTAATTAGTGTCAAATTCCTGATTGAGGAATCGAAGACAATACATGTTCTTATAATAATCCTATTGACCAGTTGGCATCCACCAAATTCCTTTAGACTAGTGGAGAGGTATAGAAGGAAAAGATTAATATATTTGTTATAGAAAATTATGCTCAACTCTAAGTCACAAATAAAGGAAGAGCAATACTGAATATGTTTCCTATGGCATTAGACTATCTTTGGGTCTATGTTCTCGAGAAAATTTTGTCAAAAACATAGAAAGAAGAAAAATTTCTATGCAATCCTCTCAGTGGCTATGATGAAGAAAATGCAACTGCTGCGAAGCGTCACTTTGAATGTTTTCGGTTCTTAACTCATCCTCAGTGTTGGAATTACAAAACATGGGCCTAAATCAGCACTCCATATATTATTTCCTACATAAATGTGGGTCATACATAACAAACAAAAGTTTTACATGATGACTTTAAGCTTAACTAGGGTCATGCACGTGCGATGCACGTTTTACAAAAAATTAATGGGCATACAATCTTTCCATTTATGGTATCTTTATCAAAACGAAGTTTCCCAAACAAAATAGTTTGTTTTAAAGAATGTGAGGCTCACTAATTTAGGAAACGTTTTGAATTTGAATTTGATGGTATAAAGGTAATTATGTGTGTATGAGAGGATGAACTGGCATGCTTTAACTCTAAATTTCTTTCATGCGCCCCCCCCCCCCCCCACTTTTGCAATTATTCATGTAAAAAGAAGAAAATTTTTGTCCTTGCCCCTTGTGTTCTAGTTACAATAGTAGAAATTACGTAATATAACTTGCATGTTAACTTAGTGAGCCACATGGCAGCTTCTATAATGAAAAATAAAGAGTTTACTATGTGATTTTAAAAGTCAGACAAGGATGCAAACTGTATCACTATTATCCCATCCATTAAGAGAACCTAACAATGACATAATTGCAATTGATTAAAGAGGTGAATGCTAGATTATCTTTGTGTGAGATGTCTGGCCAATACACACTATATGTATTCTTCATTTCAAATTTGCCATCATTTCTCTGAATTCCATTTGGCGCAATTTATCATTTGAACTTTGCTTGCTTCAGAACATGGACATTCCAAAACCACATTAACACTATTTATATGTCTAATTAATAATGTTGGCTACAATGGAGGTTAAAAGCAAGTAAGATGAGCATGGCTAAATGAGAATTCTATGCTGCGAGTATTGTGAATCTGTGATATAGGAGTGATACAATTCGGAAATGAGTATATTATAAGCATAGGAATGGTACAATTGGGAATGCGATGAAGAGCTAATCAAGATGGTATAGCATGTAACATGAAGTGTTTCAGTTGTGGGGTGAGTGTAATTCTGTGGTTTTTGTGCGTGCGTGTGTGTGTGTGCGTGCGTGTGTGTGTGTGTGTATGAAGGAGGAGGGGGTGGGGTGGGGTGGGGTGTTGCTTTGCAACTAGAAGCCAAATGCCTGAACTGACTTGCTCAGATGTCATGATGCAAAGGATTTAAAGTTCTTTTTTCATCTTTTGCCTTTTAGCATGATTTGCTTGCTTGGGATTCTATAGAGCTAATAACAGCTGGTTGTTACAACGCTTGATTGTATGGCTAGTAAAATACAGAAATTAATAACTAGAGAACTATTGCAATTCCATATAATATCATATTGCATCTTAAAACTTTGTTTTATTGGACAGAATATTGCAACTAATGATATTATATTCATATTGGTATTAAGCAATAAAAACGTCTTGTCCTTTAATTACTTAACACCTTAATTATGGAAGATACTTTAATTAATTAACACCTTAATTATGGAAGATAAAAACATAAGATTTGTCAATTCTTGACGTTCCTCTCGCTTTTGCTGCTCTGATGTTTTCTATAACGTGCCCATTTTTCCCGGTATGATATAGTATATTGTAAAGCGTGCACTTTATAATGAATTTTCCAGCCCATTTTTGCACATTGAAGCAACAATTTGTACCATGTATATGGTAATTCCTCACAATTTGGGTCATTGAATAGCAGGATGGACTCCTTGGAAGCTTCTCGCTGTTTTAATTGTGGTTCTTACAGTCATTCACTTAAGGAGTGCACCAAACCTCGTGATAATGCTGCAATTAACAGTGCTCGCCAACAACACAACACAAAAAAGAGTTTGGCTCCGGCTTCTCATGGCCATATCCGATATTACCGGAAACCTAAAGGGAAATTTGATGATTTGAGAGCTGGAGTCCTTGGATCAGAAACAAGAGAATGCTTGGGTATTGGGGTAATTAACTTTCAAGCTTTTATTTCTAATATTTGTTGGTTTTAGATGGAACATGAGGTTGTGAATTGTATAAAATCGGATCCCTCTGTTATTCTTTTGATATTTGTTAAGCTACTACACTAGATCCAGAATGATAATGCTTTTAGCATGTTTTTTCTTTTCTTTTTGCTTTTAGCATGTTTTTCCAAAACATCAAGTGAATACAGCGGACATCTTCAGAAATAAGGAAACACTCACCCACACACACACATTGCCATTTTCTTCTTATTTATACGTTCAAAATGTTTATTAAGCACACATTGCTGTTCTTTTTGCATTTATACTTGTTCAAAATATTTCTTTCTCACGAGGCATTGCATTGGATCACTACTTACACTTGGGAAGTTTCATATTGTAATATTTTATCTCCGAGACCTTTTCTGGTAACCTTGCTCCATCCTCTGGTCAAGTGTGCGGGAGTGAGGATTTCATCTCAAATCCTATTGGTGGGCAAGTAAATGCTATCTCAAATCATGTTTGAGGATAAGAATAGGGTACAAAGTTGATTTTGACCTCAAAAATCCTATTATTGCAAAACGTATATGGTTCATCATTTAAATTCCACCCTATCATAGATGAGGGATGATGTTGTGTACTTATGTAGAGATCCAAAACCTCATACTTTTTGTGCCAAGATCACAGTCTATACTGTTATGCTATTTTTCCATAGTCTTAAATCTTAAATTTAATGGTGTATATGATTTTTCCTTGCAGGAATTTGATCCACCTCCTTGGCTGCATCGGATGCGTGAACTGGGATACCCACCGGGATATCTAGGTACCCCAAAGCTTGATTCCTGTTTATTTTCTTTCCATAGTGATTTACTTGTTAGCTTCGTATGCACTTGTTCATGTTTGTCAGCCTTTTCCCCCAAGTTTTTGTACTTTGGCCCTTCTTAGTATTATGTAACAATGGCCAAAACCCCAGAATGTGACTTAAATTTTACTGATTGTGCATAGATGTACCCCTTAAATCTAACCATTTTTCACCTGATCAAAGCCCCGCTGCTCCCAAATTTTCACTTATAAACCCCTTCATTCAATGGTGCATCTATGCACCCATTTTATGAGAGTGGAAAATCTGAATCCCAAGTACCCAACTCTTAAGCAACCAAGATTAAGTCAGTTCTATAGTTATGCTTCAATTATTTCCATTATTCAAGATTATAATCCTAGAAAATTGCTACATTACTGTACCTGTTCTGCAATCATATCCAAAACATAGATGATACTGCACACATATTGCCGCACAGCTTCCTAGAGCAAAATCATTCCAAGGCGCTTCAGTTTTTCAAAAACATTTTGGTGATTGGATGCCTATCAATATTTACAAATGGAAATTCTAGATACTGGAATTTCGGTCAACTCTCGGCATGGGCTAAACCAAAAGTGTTTGCAATTCATTATCTTGAGATTCTAAATAGATATATATGAACAAATTTTGCAGATGTTGTAGAAAATGAAGAAGAGCCTTCCGGAATCACTATAATCGGTGAAGAGGAGCCTAAAGTGGAACATGAGGATGGAGAACTCCCAGAGAAAGGGGATCCGGTCCCACTGGAGAAAAAAATGACGGTAGAGTTCCCAGGAATAAACGCCCCAATCCCTGAAAACGCCGATCAGGGCCGCTGGGCCTCCACCCCCTTGAGCTCATCTCGAAACCGGTCCCAGCACCGACCAAATTGGTCACTGGACCCCCTCGGGGCCCACAGAGGGCATTTCCATGATCGCCAGAGGGACGAGGGTCCACCAGGCACAGAATATGGGTCAAGTTCGGGTTCTGCAGCTCATGGGGCCCATAGAGGGCACTACCACGATCGTTATAGGGATGAGGGCCCGCCTGGCACAGAATACACGTTAAACTCGGGTTCGGGTTCTGCAGGTCACAGAGGGCATTACCACGATCGCCAAAGAGATGAGGGCCCACCTGGCACAGAACACAGGTTAAGTTCGGGTTCGGCAGTCCATGGGTATTCTCCGAGGTATAGCCCTTATGAGCACAGGAGGTCGTTTTCGGACCGAGGCTGGCAAAGTCCTGCTGCGACTGATGTTCAGAGCCCTCGTAGCCCATACCCTAACCCTAGTCCTAGTGGGCCGTGGCAGTTGCCAGCTCATCAGCTTCCGGAGTAGGCAGAGAACGAGAGGCACGAGCACCACCACCACCACCACCGGCGCCATAATAGGAATTGAAATGAAATGGTCAGTATTCTTTTGTGGAGTTTTATTATCAACATGTTGATGCTTTCATTGCTTGTTCTGCCATTTCTTTTAATTTAAGGAAAGATGGAACTATTTCTAGTTTGCCCTTGTGTTGTTGATCATACCACCTGTTCTCTTGCCATACAAATGTTGGTGAATGTGCCATGCCCCAAGAGAAATGACGAGTGTAATTTGTTTTTAACTCCTGGAACACATAATTATACTTTTTATGTATGACACTACATCAACTTTGAAGTAACAAACAGTTTAACTGGTCATCCATCCATAAGAACAAATTAAGTGTCATGATCTACAAATATTATGGTTATCAAAGAGAGTTGTTTGATAAACCGAGGGTTCAAATGTGAGAATGGTTTGCAGCAACCAAAAATAGATAATCTGACATCATAAGCTAAATTGACCCATGTAGACCCGACCTGGGAATATATTCTGTTTGTCTTCTGTCTTTATGCATTTTCCAATTACAATACCATGGTCCTTTTTTTTGTTCTACTCATTTTTTAGTCTAAGAATGTTACAGGATTATGTTAAGTTCTTGGTCCATGCATAATTTTCTCGGTCAGAAGACCTGCTAACCCTCAGAGAGCGTTGATGTCAGGTCGATGGACCGTCGGTCTTAGAGCTAAATAACAGAAAAACACTAAAAATCTAAGCCAAATCAATCCACCTAGGCACAACTGCTCATAACATGATGTGAGCTGACAATTGCTTTCATCCATCTTATAATACTAGGACTTAGCAGTAAACTACAGCCTGGATTCTGTCATTAGCCAGAAATAAAACAATAAATAGGATACCATAGGGCTAAGTTGCAAACAAAATTTGGATTCTCTTAGCTTCATCTTTAGTTTAATGGTATTATGAACAATTCTTGAATTCGAAGTCTAAAAGAATCTGGACTGCAGCACCTATGCCCTATGGTATACCTGTTCAATTTCAAACACATTGATAGAATAAGACATGTTGCTAGGTTGGTGTTCTTTTGCTCCCCGAAGGTTTGTGCATCATATACCGTCACCTTATCATTACTATTGGTTTTCACTTTGAAAACAAATAAGTATCTAGAAATAAGAAATATTCTACTAGATCCTCACGGCCATCTGCAACACACATAAATCACATATTACAAGTTAACAGCTATGAAAGACCATGAGCTGCAAACATCAGTTAGCAATAGCGCAGTGGGTATAACACTTTCCTCTTTGGGGAGAGTGGAGGGGTTTGATCTCCAATGGGGGAAGTAGCCAATTAACGTCTTTGGGGAAAATTCGTGGGTCTCCTATTTACGTGTGATGTGTGTGGGTGCATTATACGTGTTGCTTGCATATGCTAGGGCTTATGGGAAGTCTTACAATAGTAGATCTTTTTTGCCTTGTTGGATTCATTTACAACAAATGATCATTTTCATTCATTAATTAAACAATATTGTAGCCAAACCCAAGCATACCAAAAAATCTACTGTAGAAGAGCTTGCGCAAGCCTTTGGATGAGCTTTCTTTGCATGTGTGGGAAGCTTATCCAAGACCCTGGGCAATGCAAGCCGTGGCATACTAGATTTTTCCCGCATACAGTCAAAAAGAGTCCACCACTGTCCTTTTTTCCTGACCAACTCTCATCCCAAGGTGTCCCCACCACCAGTCTCATTTCACTTTCAATCACGCTCTCTCCTTTCACTTTCTCTCCCATCATGCATCGATTTCCTCACTTGTAGGTGGGTCTGCTCACCTCACTCTTTTATTTCTCTTTTTCTTTTCTTTTTATTTTAAAAAAAATGTATTTTTATGATTCTGTTGCTAAATGGCCCCTGCACTCACACCAAGGACTAGAAGCATGGAATAAATGAGCCCCCCATCCCACAAATAAGACACAATCAAGGAATCTACATTACATCCAAACTCTCTTTGTTGTCTTTTTTGCCCTTTATATTCACAAACGCTAGCCCTTCTCCTCTCCCTTCCATCATAATGAGGACCATCATGCTGAAACCATGGCTAACAAGAAAGAGCCAATGCAAAGAGGAGCATGATGATGAGAAAGAGACACATCCTCCGCTTCTTGAGACGGCCGCGGGCGCCACTGCTGCTAAAAAAAGAACCACCTCAGCAGCAGCAGCCGCGGCCGTCTCAAGATTCCGAGCGGCTGTGACGGCAGCTGCATTGCTGGCCAGCCGCCGCCACAGCCGGTCGAGTATCGGGTCCCGCGTTACGGGGACCCTATACGGCCACAGGCGCGGACGCGTCCACCTGGCATTCCAGGCAGGCCCGTCCAGCCAGTGCCCGGTCCTCCTGCTGGAGCTGTCGACGCCCACGAGCCATCTCGTGCGCGAGATGGCTTCCGGGCTCGTGCGTATCGCTCTTGAATGCGAGCGTAAAACCCTGAAAGATTCAACGAAGATCATGGAGGAGCCGTTATGGAGGGCTTATTGTAATGGGAGGAAGTGCGGGTATGCGATGAGGCGAGAATGTGGGCCAGGGGATTGGAGGGTGCTGAAGTCAGTGGAGCCCGTCTCGATGGGGGCGGGGGTTTTGCCGAAAGAAGATGAAGGCGAGAACAAGGACGGGGAGATGATGTATATGAGGGCGAGGTTCGAGAGGGTTGTGGGGTCGAGGGATTCAGAGGCGTTTTACATGATGAACCCTGATGGCAATGGTGGTGGTGGTACTGAGCTTAGCATTTACTTTCTTAGGGTTTGATGGGGTTTTACTTTTGGGTATCAAGACTGTTTTTTTGGGGGGTGTTGGTATGTTTTATATCTGGGTGTTGATTGAGATGGGTTTATGGTTGAGTAGCAGATTGTAATGTGGTTAGCTTGTGGTTTTTTGGAGATTGAATGGGAAGAATGTATAGCTTATTTTGATCCTTTTATTCTGTTTTTAACTTGAGTTCTCATTATAAGAGGATGATGAAGGGCGCTGGAACGATTGTCGATGAGATAAATGTTTTATTCTATGTCATCTTTATGTTGGTATATCTATTTTCTTAATCCTTTCCATGATTTCAGTGTGTTTTGGTATATGGTAAATAGTTTAAGATGATGAAAGGAGGGAGGTTCTTGTTCAATCAGAAGTTTATTTGAAACAAATTAATTATAATATATGTCCAATTACAATAGTAGAGTGATATTTATTTTAATTTATTTTGTATTTGTGGTGTGAAATAAAGAGGTTTGACATAAAGTATTTTGTGATAGACAGAATTGTACTCTGAAGAGAAATCAAGAGGGGAAGACAAGGCTGTGATCAAATAATTCCAGGGAAATTTGATTGTTCAACTCACATTTCAATTCAAATGTATATGGTAGAGTGTAAAAGCAAAAAGGAAGAAAGAAATAGGGAAATTCTTGGTCTATATGGAATGTTTGAAGTAAGTATGAATAAAATCTTTAGAAAATCGATGGAAAAATAAAGAAATAAAGAAGCGATAGATGTATTTTTAAGTATATATTATGAATCTAGTTGGATTTTTATGAAATGAAAAATTCCAAATAAACATATGTTGTACCCTAGGTTCAAACCCTTCATTTTAGCCTGTACAATATGTGGACAACAAAATCCTGAAGGATTTATTTATCCTCGTTGCAAGTGCCCTAAATCATGATAAGACAGCATCTTTTAATTTCTCAAAGTAGTTTCTTTCTTTTATTGGGATTTTTCAAAGCTAAAGTTTGAAGGGAAGAAGAGCTACCCACTTTAGTTAGCTGCACTGACCTGACTCCATCATTAGATGCAGTACCATGTTATTATTAACTAATAACAGACAACTGCAACAATTCTTTTGGACGATTGGGATTAAAATTATTAGTATTTAATTTAGGATTAGAATATTACGAAATGCATTTTCATTTCTTTTGGGTGAATGTAGATGCTTTTCAACTTGAAAGAGATTTTGGATAGTTTGAAATCAGGATGTTCATTTTTTTATATTTCCCGTAAAAGGTCCAGATAAATTGTTCGATTCTTTTTATTTTAATTGCTCCATAAACAACTTAAAAACCGTATTTCAAGCATCAAAATGTGTAAGATGTAGAAGATCAAATATCTTTGACATCAAAATATCAACATTCTTAACACAATTTTGCTCAAAAAATATCCAAAGTACGCAAAAGAAATACTAAAATTCATTAACTTTCATCATAAAATTGGATCATGAATAAACCTAGAAATCACAATATTACTTCAATTTTCAAGCAGAAGCAGAATAGGTTCATCTTAATGGTTTGGAGATGATGAGAATCAATGATGTTTAATAACCATCAACAAATCAAACTATTCCTCATCAAAACTCAAAGACATGATTTCAAGAACATCTTTTTGCTCAACAGCAACAAAAATTTCCACCTTGAATTTCTTTTCTTTTCTTGCCATTTACAATTTCTTTTATTTACAGCAACCAACAATATAAGCAAAGAAGAAAAGTATTTCCAGAACCAAAATCTATCAAACAAAATCAAGTCTGTTTCTCTTTTATTCATTTATTACTTCTCTCCCACACAAAAACCATATGCAAACTGGCCATCACAACCAATTTTAAGCTTTTCAATGTTGTCAGCACCCAAATCATCCTTGACCTTCTCAATGGATTATTATTAAACACCCAAAGCAATTTTCGAGCAAGAGAATGGCTAACGGGTAACCATCGAACCTCCTAGGTATAGATCTAAAGAGAAGAAAGAAAGAAAGAAACTCCTAGAAATTGACTTGAAGAGAAGAAAGAGAGAAGTTCCTACATAGTCATCGGGCGGGAGGGCGTGGGAGACGGAGGGAGGGAGGGAGAGAGAGAGACGGTCTTAGAGAACACAGCGAAAAAATAGCCGAGGGAAAAAATTAGGTCATATTTTGAGAGAAGAGAAGAAGAGAGAGAGAGAGAGGAACCGAGCCGCACTCCCAAGATGGAGACGCGAGTGAAAAGCTTGGGGGAAAATTGACTATGGCTCAGTTTTTTTTATCCAGTGAATAGAACCAAAATAAAGGGTTTTTCCCCTTTGGATCAAAGAACAATAAATCCATCCAAACAGTTTCTTTTGCAGGATTGGACCAATCCGGCGGAAAATGGTATTTGGGCTTTTTCCCCCATGGGATAGGTTGTATCCAAATAGGACCTTAGTGTTTCTTTTATCATCATCATCATGATGATGAAAGCAATCCTTCCTATAAAAGACCTTCCTCGGTATATCGGAAAGCCATGACATTATCAAAAATGTGATTCTCAGGCATCTGATTACAAGAAATGTTGCATTGTCATGTTGGATATAACCTGATCTTTTCGGTAGTTGCAGTGGCGACGAGAGATAGACTGTAAAAGACCTTAGAATATGAGTTGATCGTTTATCTGAAAACTCTGCTGTTCAAACCAATAACAAATTTAGGGTTAGGGAGAGGACATTTAGTTAGTATATCAAGTTTCATTAATAAAAAGTATCATATTGACAATGATGCCAAATATTTTCTTTCTTTTTTCCATTACAAAAAAAAAGAAAGAAAGAAAAAAAAGTGGTGCAGTAGCAAGTCAGTGGGCCCAAAAGAATTGTATGATTAGGCCGAGCCCACATGTAGCTCTGGGCCTGGTCAGTGTGTGCTGTAGATACCCTGTTTGAATTTTAGTCCCCCAAAGTGTACTGCACAATGATTTTTCAAAAAATGGATTTTAGGGGAAAAAAGCAGAAAATTTGGACGTATTGGTGAGCACATACAAATTATGTAAAGTAGAATCTTAATTAGAGATTAATTGCTGCATCCACACTTTCTAAAAGGTAATTATTTTTACTCGCGGAAAAATCGATGTGTTTGGTCATGAAAGAGAGAAAAAAGAATAGGTATCCTACCAACGTCCAAAATATCTCTTTCTCTTTTCTATCTGGGTGTATTACACATTAAAAACCAAATAATTTCTCTGTTATATGATTCTGACATCTAGTATGATATCTCTATTGATATAAACCAAGGGCTTCCAGGCCCGTGTACAAAATCTAAAATCAAGAAAAATCATAATAATTTAAAACTTTGTTATTATATTATTTTATAATATCTTATATTTATGAATTTCATATATAAACATATTAATATTAAAATCGTGAAAATTTTAAAAAAATTATAAAAAGTTCCTTGGATTTTCAATATAGCACGTGAGAATCAGGAAATGTGTACAAAAATCCCAAAACCTTTTGTTTTCTTCAAATTTACAATATTTCGTAAAATGCAATACACGAATATGGCAAAATTTCAAAAATCTCAAAATCTCTGTTTTTTTCTTCAGTTTTTCAATATTTCCCTTATTAGAAAATCATGAAATTTTTAAAATTAAAATATTTTTTGTTTTCTTTCATCTTTTGATATTTCTTATGCAAACAAAAATCGCAGGATTTGCAAAAATCTCAAAATTTTCTGTTTTCTTCCATTTTTCAATATTATGTATGCCATGAAATCATGAAATTTCCAAAACTCTCAAAATTTTTATTTTCTTAATGTTTTGCATGTTATATCATATGATAATCATGAAATTTATAAAAATCACAAAATTATTTACTTTCTGCAAATTTATAATATTTTGTACAGTACCATATGAAAATTGCAAAATCTTTAAAAATCTCAATTTTTCTGTTTTCTTTGGTTTTTAATATTTTTCGTTCTATAGCATTTGGAAATGGTGTAACTTTCTGTTTACTTTAAATTTTCAATATTTTGTACTTTACATACGTAAATCGTGAATTTTTAAAAATCCATTTTTTTTCTATTTTCTTAAAATCTTCAACTTTTTGCATGATAGCACACGAAAATCATAAAATTTACAAAAATCTCAATATTTTCTATTTTATTTGGTATTTTGCTTGCTGTAACATAAAAAATATTAAAACTGTATGTTTTTTTTTTCGATTTTCAATATTTTGCATTTTATACTATTCGAAAATCGCTAATTTTTTTTTAAAAACTCAATTTTTTTTGTTTTATTTGGTTTTTACAATTTTTTTGTTATATAGCACATGAAAATCATGAAATTCTTAAAAATCTCAAAAATTTTAGTTTGCTTCGATTTTTTATTAATTTAGTTGCTTTCTGTATAAAGAATAAAAATTGCAATGTTTTCAAAAATACCAAAATTTTATATTTCTTTGATTTTCTACATTTTGTTTACATGAAACGGAAAGCGTAAAATTTTTAAAATCCTTGATTTTTTTTTTGTTTTCTTCAATTTTTTAACATTTTGCTTGATATAACATATGAAAATCTTAAATTTTTCAAAAATCTAAAAAAATATATTTTCTTCCTTAATTTCACTATTTTGCATGAATAAATGAAAATCATGAAATTTCAAAAAATTTATAATTTTTTGTTTTCTTTGGTTTTTCACTGTTTAACTTGTCCATACTTTCAGTGAACTTCCGGATATCAAGAAGACAAAAGGTTATGCGAAGTAAAAGAAAAAAAGAATTAATCGTCGATTGCTATCAGGAATCTAACAGAATAATAAAATCCGGTTCAAATGACTGAGACTCCCGGTGACCAGAAGCCCTCAGCAATACACGAAAATAACGAAATTTTTTTAAATCCCAAAAAAATTTGATTTCTTCAAATTTCCATATTTTACTTCGCTGTAGTACACAAAAATCGTGAAATTTTCAAAATCCTAAAAATTTCTATTTTCTTTGGTTTTTAATATTTTGTATGTTATATACTATATGAAAATCGCAAAATCTTCAAAAATATCAAGAATTTACCGTTTTTTTCGTTGTTTCAATATTTTTTGTTAGATATAGCACACGAGAATCGTGTACTTTTCAAAAGTCTCAATTCTATTTTCTTTTGTTTTCTATATTTTACATGCTATAGCAAAAAAAAATTGTAAAATTCTCAAAATCTCAAAATCTTCTAATTTTCTTTCGTTTTTAAAATATTATACATACAGCACAAGAAAATCATGAAATTTTCAAAAAATCTCAAATTTTTAGCTTCATTCAAAATTTTAATGTTTTACGGGCCACATCATATGAAAATAGTGGTTTTTCAGAATATTAAAATTTTCCGCTTTTTTAGTTTTTCTATATTGTTTTTAGTAATAACATATGAACATTGTAAAATTTTGAACTCCAAAAAATTTCATTTCTTTTTACTTTTCATGCTATATCACAAACAATCAAGAAAAATTGTTTAATGTTTTGCCAGTAAAAAAACCAAATTAGTGAGAAAAAATAGAAATAGATTTTAAATAAGGACCGATCTGAATTATCCATTGTATAAGAATGATAATTTTTTCCACCATATAAATTTAGGTGTATGGTATAAAAGAAAAATAAATATTATGTAAAGAGCTAATAAAATTTTTTCCCTGACCCAAAGGTGGATAGAGAATTAAGTTAAGATCCACTAAATCGCAGCTTGAGAAGGGAAAATTCTAAGGAATATTCTCTTATATATATCAGTAACATGTCAAGTTAAAGTATTTATCACCCACAAAAATTCTCGATACCTATGAATGTTGAATGCATATCTAAATTCAAGTGATCAAAGAAACACAACAATTATAACTTTTTTCCAAATATGTTCAATATCACATGAGAAATTTAACCAAGGATGCCTCTTTTCTTTTGCCCAAGTAGACGACCATTTCAACAAGAAAAATTAGACTTGATCATTCCTAGTAGCAATGCTGCACAATATCACCATACAAGAAAGGATATTAGGAAATAAAAGATCCATCTTGTTTTCTGCATGCTTTATGTTTTCACCTCATATTCTTAAAACGCGTTGGAATCGGAATATTGGACATCCATAATAGCTAGGCCGACACACGGAAAAGTTCCCTCTAAAATAACGCTAATCTCATTCTCTTCCACTTCAATCAAAAAAAATTCTTTGAATATAAAAGTTCTCTCATGGATTAAAGAAGCACATGTTAATCCGTGAACATATCATTATTTTATGATGCGATCATACGACTGATCTCGAAGGCTGTGATCAAGGTTCTGAAATGCTTCCACACTCGGAGATATGAAAATGATGTTAATTATCTCTTTATGTTATATATATCCTTGGGCAAATGTTATTTAGAGTAATTAAAATGTTGGGGAAATGAATATTGTGAGAATTTCTAGAAGATGTCAACTTGATGGATGCTTGAGGTATATTGATACTTAATTGATAAAAAAATGTGCATCTAATTCTTATCGCAATCCTTTCTAATAAAGATTATACTTGATATATATTCCAATCCCAACTTGTCTCAAGAATCTTATCACCTTTGTCATCTTGTTAATGATTTCAATTCCCTTCTTGTGCTCTCTCACTTGCTATATAAATAAGCATAAGCTTAGGCCAACATAAGCTATAAACAACAAAGGTTTCTCAATTCTTTGTGGTAGTGTCAGAGCTTAAAACTCTAAGGGAAAAAAAATGGCATCTTTGAAAGCTGAGAAACCCGTTGGCTCTCAGATGCCAAAGGCTCAGGCCTCAAAGCCTGCCCCAAAGAAGGCCTCTGAGCCCAAGTCTCAGCCCAAGAAGAAGGCTGCCCCTAAAGTAAGAGAATGAAAAAACTTATATTTTATATTTCCCCCTCAATATATAATTCATTAGTGTGTGTGCACACACAAGAAAACGGAATATCAACCAGTAGCTAACTAGTAGCTGATATTAAACCGTTAGCTAGTCTTTAAGATGGTCCAATCCGACACACACACGCGTATGTGTTTTTTTTTTTGAGTTGGGTGGTTATGTGACACTAATTTTATGTCATTTTTTCACTAGTATACAGCGTGTTGCGATATTTTCATAATAAATAAGTTCAGAAAAAGAATTCACGTAATCGATCGATCGATCGATGACATATAGAAAAAATACTTGTTTTTGTCTCTCTTTTTTCCCCTTAAAAATATTTATTGTTAGAAAATAGACCAAGCATCATATAATCATTTAATCTTTTTATTTCTTGCAGGCCAAAGGAGGCAAACCAGCTGCTAAAAATTGAAGGAAGTGGAATTGAGGCAAACCATAACCTATATTCTCTCTCTCTTTCTCTTACTCTTTGTATCTTTTTCTTTTTACTCTATTATGTGAAGTTTCACGAGGCTTGTGTGTTAAAAAAAGCTCAAATTTATTTTGTATGTCATGCTGAGCAAAGTGAAATAATATCCATAGCCTTGTGAGAATTGTGATGGTTTAAATCAATGTGTATATTTCTATCATTAAAAGTGAGCATATCTACAAACAATCTATCTATTTAATATAAAGCTATATGAAACAATATTACTTGAAATATTTCTTTATTCAGCTCCGACTTTAGTGGTATTTAATCGAACCTTAATTTAATTTTCTTATTATACTTGGATCATGAAAATTTCTTGTTAGCTCCCTATTTAAGTTTTCTCATCCTTTTATTCCATATATCGTGGTTTATATGGTGGAAAATTTCTGATTGGCCCCTTGTCACGCCCCGCTTCCCAAAATTAATACATAATACGAAACGTGACAAAACCAACCATACTACCTATGCTGAGAAAATATTCTTCCATACTCATATTACGACTGTCAAACATATATCAAGAACAGCAAATAGAAATCTAACTATCACATGTCCAACCGCCACAGTAAATAATAACGAGAAAAATAGCGGAAACAAATAAAAATCCAACAAGAAATAATATCCTAATCTCGTCTCTTATAGGATCACAACGACAAAACTATAACTAGAAAATAAATCTAAACATCACTGAACTAAATCAGCAGAAAGCTCTTCGCTGCTCGGCTTGCCTGTCAAAGTATTCTTGTTCTTCCTGCGATAAGATTAAAGAAACCGGGTCATGTAAAACCCAGACGTCAGTGCGTCATAAATATAATAATAATAATAATAATAATAATAATAATAATAATAATAAACCGAATAGTGTGCTATATAGGAAGTCACGTGCAAGAGTGAGATACAAGTATAAACAAAGCAATCACAGGTGTAGTAACAGCAAGCTATAGGTATTCAAACATGTCACGTGTATCCTAAGATTTGTATTTCTAGGTTAACTATCCTACAGGTATTTGAAACTAATGAATGTACTTTTCCATATAACTCAAAAGTATATATCCCATTACTCTTCGGGACCACGGACCGAGGTATATCCCGTTACCCTCCGGGATCACGGATCAAGATGTATGAATCAAGAATGATTTTATTCCGGAACCCTTCCGGAACCACGGAAACAAGTAATATTCTTTTAAATTACACTTCAGTTACACCTTTGATTTCCCCAGGTTTCGTTTTCCAAGTCAGGTATGAACAACAAGTCACGTCCATCAGGACAACAAATCAGGATTGTTGGTATCGGTAAATATTACAGGTAAATCGGTACAAGCAAGATAGAAAAAACAGTAAAAAGATGGCAGGTTACAAGTATATCAGGATAGTGTACTCAGTTAGGTAAGGTGTCTACATCACAATCACATATCACAATCAAGTAATATATACAACATGCAATATAGTTATAACCGAATACCGGTAAACACTAACGGATATAGATTAACTATTACTTGTTCGTGATATTAATCTGACGGGATTAAAAATAGTATTTTGTCACGGTTCTTGAATATTGTAACTAGATAGCAACATAGACTAAACTTGTAGTTATCAAATTAATTGATGGCATGAAATGATACCTATATTATTATTTTTTACCAGTATTGATTAATATGAGTATTTTATACTCGATGTTTAAACTTATAACAAAACAGATGGTTATTAACTCGTAAAATGCAAATGTAACCATCAATATATTTAAACTACTATTATATATCTAACTTCTATTAAATATCATAAACCCAACATTCAAATCTACTTTAAGTTAACATGTTTGATACAATGTAAGGGTAATAGAAACATGTATTTTTAGGCTATGATTATATATCAAGTAATATTAATTCAACCATATTTGTATTAAACTCATGTTGATCTAGTTTGTAAATATACTTATCTATTAAATGGAAAATAGTAATATTATGACACTAATAATAACAATAATATTGTTACACCAGATATGATCCGGCCGTACTAGTATATAACAAGTATTTAGAAATACTTGCCTCGAGACAAATGCGGACACGGCTACATGAAAACACGAAACAGAGCAATATAGAAACTAGATTCTCGGCTCGGCTACAGAATGTGGTCTCGGTGTGGATTGCAGACGAGCAAGAAGAAGCTCGGCAACGATGACGATACGATGGCAACGACGAGATGCTCCTCGATCGAGGGAACCTCGACTTAAAGAGAGAGGGGATTTAGGCGATGTTGGTAAAGGCGATGGATGGAGGTGGTGGTACTTATTTCCTCAATAAAAAAGCAAAGCTCTGTTCAAAACTCAAGAGGCAGCGCCTCACGTGTCTTCCACGAGGACGCCAACGCCAGACTTAAAAACTCTTATATGAGCAGCGCCCGTGTGCAAAGTGTTGGATATAGTGCCCTCAAAGTCAATTATTGGATCGCAGGTACGTGATTGCAATGATTGAGGGAGGATCTATACCAGCAGGACAGTCTTGCTCGAGATGATAGTATGCTATCTGGTTTGTCTTTATCACCGTGTACATACTTTAGTTCACTATTGCATGTTGATAGAGCCCATAGGATTCTTAATTGACTGCCAGCAGTATGATGGCGATCATATACGTGGGAGCTGGGGTCTATAAGCATATCCTTAAATGGTCCCTAGTCGAGGGAGTTTAGAGACAGGGCATCGATACTCCAGAGTAGACTAGTGCATACAGTCGAGACCCCGACAAGGGGCGGTGACCGGTCTCACAAGCCATTGGTGTCTGTTGGTTCACCTAAGATGTATACAGGTGCTCATTCGGTTATGAGTACACCGGACAGGACTTGCCGGGAACCTGCTAGTTGGTAGTATACCTATAGTCAGATAGCAGTTCCCTGGTGACATGTGTACAGATTAGTCTGTCGACCTGAGATCGTCATTTGTCTCGTGTGAGTTCCCACTGTGCTTTGATTACTACCCTACCACGGCTCAAAGGAGTCGTGCAAACAGGTTTTAGTTGGGTACAGTCCCGAGCCATATGGAGGAAGTGAGCAGATTGTCGGGGATTCGTCTCTCCCGGTATTGGGGGTGAGATCGCGCTGTGTTTAGGAGAGCCATTACACGAAATCCCTGGCCAGGGTAATCGATATTTACTGGTAGGTATTCATGTAGTTTCTCAGGGTGTTCTGGGCTACTCTCCGACACGACTTATACCGCTATTGGGGGTCTGACATTTACCAGCTCCATAGGCCCTATATGCAATACTCATAGACGAACAGACCGGACTGTACGGATATTGTCACTGTCAGGCTCAGTAGGGTTTCTGGATGAGTTCGCTCGTCAGCTTCCCTTCCGTTCGATACATGGGAAACTGTTACGTACAGTTAGTACCACTGACGTGCTTGTGTTTATACCCAGTGCAAGTGTATTGATGAGTCATTAGAGTCCCCCACAGACAGTTTCCTAAGTTCGGACGAAACGTTGTAGAAGCCGTATGGTTTTATGGCAGGGTCCGATCATATCCGGATCATGATCGGACAGATAATACTAGCAGGCTTTGGTTTAAGCCAGATCCTAGTATTATATTGTAGGAATAATTTTGTCTGGTTGCATTTTGTATTCGGTCGGAATACAAATACGGGTATGTATATACAGTTGAGGGGTAATCTCGTAATTCGTTACGGGGTTACTTTCGGAGTTGCCAGTTTCTTTTTCCGCCCTAAACATCTTGATCTATGTTTTATTACTGTGAGCATTGACCATTCCCATTTTTTGGCCTTTCCCTACATCATTCTGTCCTTACTGCATTTAATGAGCAAAGGGGGCAGCACGGGCCCCGGGGACGGTGGCTGTTTTTTTGGAGTGGGGTTCTTTTGCAAATGGGAAAGTTTTAATTGGCAGGGTTTTTTTTGCGATGATGGTTGGGCATCTATTGGGGAGAGAGTTATTATTTTGGGTTGATTAATTTTGACTTCACTTCATCAAAAGAAATCCCCAGAGAACTTCCTTCTTGGTCGAGCCGATTTCTTTTGGGGGAAGCTCATTTTTCTCTTTGCAAATCTTTTGCTCACTTCACAACATCTCCTTGGCAACTTCAGTTTACCTCTACCCAATCACTTGGATGCCTTGAGACAAAATATTCTACACTCTATCTACTTCAATCTTGGACATGTCGGCCAGCAAACTTCATATCCGAGTTGCTTCGGTTTGAAGCTGGAGCCCGTATAAAAATTCATCGACGTGGTGCCACTTCGACGTACGAGATCGGGGAGCAGACTTCGTCGGTGCAGCAGCGGGAGTTTGGTGCGGAGATTAAAGACCGAAGGACACGGATTGATCGGTATAATCTTTCCAGACTCTTTTACAGTTTACTAGTTTACAGTTAATGGAACGATTCGGCCATTTTGGTTGTGGTGGCGCCGGTTTTGTAAAAAGTTTTTGTTCCGCATTTGGCGTCGTTTAGACGGCCGGGGCGCTGTCGTGGCCCGACATGGTATCGGAGCCACCCATTAACCGTAATCTAGCTTGTTTAGACATTGTTAAACTATCGAAACCGGAACAAACCCAAACGACGTCACGGAATCATGAGTTTCTGTTATTTTTAAAATGATCCAGAAAAATTATTTAAATAAGTGCAGAAGACTATTCTAGATGACACAAGAACTTACCCTAAAAACGAACCTACCTCGCCGGATTTTGGCCGGCCACCAAACCATGAATTCTGGCGTCGCCGGTTTTTCCCTGGCCAATGGTGTTGGTTTTTTGGATGTTGCTCTAGTCTCTGGGAATTTGGTTCTGTGGTGTTGTTTATTTGGCCCAGTTTGGATAAAGTTTTGTCAGTTTATTTGGGCTATATCGGGGTTATTTCGAAGTCGATATTTTTAACATTGTTTAAAGTTTTACAGTGCATTACATTACTATCTGTGACCATGAATGTCATTTGATCGGTAAATCTTGTCTAATCGCTATAGTTCTTTTAGACGGATTTGCGAACGTGACATTCACGTTGATGTTCTGTGTTGTGCCATGATGTTGCGGATTTGTCGTGGTGGATAGCTTGTGTGCAATGGTAGTGCAGTTTGGATTTATTTGTACATTTGATATTGCGGGGCGAGCGTCCGACATGTGGACTGCCGTCACTGCCTGTTTGTATATTATTCTTTTGGGGTACGACCGGGTTGAGGTCGATATACCCGTTGTATATATTTTCTTTTCTGTACTAGGATTACCCCGCGGTGGGGTGCACGGATAGCCGGGTTCTAGAGGGCAACGGGCCCGCATCTCATGGCGTTGAGACGGAGGGGGCTTCACTCTAGAATTGGCGGGCTATTTGCCGCACTTGTAGGGGTATAGGTTGACCCAAGGAGGGGTGCTCAAGTTACCGGATTCCGTGAAGTGCTGGGTGGTCCATTCACTTTGCTGAAGGGGGTTGCCTCGCTTCAGGTTTTGGCGGGTAACTTGCTGCACTCGTAGAGATCTAGTTTCATTGCACAGGCTATCCACACGATCAGAGGAACGTCGGGTTTCACTTGTGTCTCAATGAAACCCGGGGATCTCAGATTATCTGTATTGTTCCGTGATGCTTATTACTTATCTGTGATGTTTCATTTATCATGCCTGGAGCGACTATTATATATTGATATATATTTTAGTAGATGTTGTATATATTTTACACCCGCGCTAGTCCAGTCCCCGCTCTGTCGTTAGTTAAGTAACCTAACGGGTGATGACGGGACCCAGTGGCGAATGCGGATGGCATATACGTACATTATATTTTCGTTCTTTTCTGGTATGATCAATTGATGGGACTGCGTTGATTCTTATCAATGCAAGGAAAACAAACCTATATTTGATGTTGTTGGAACCAATTTTTCAAAAGCTGTTATTACAAAGGCGTTCTCTTTTGTTTTGCACAGTGGTATTCGGTTATGAATATCCAACACCTCATTCGACGAGGCAAGGGCCGAGATCCCTTCATCGGGAGTGACCCCTTGGACAGAGGTTTGCGTCAGGGTAATAACTTCACTATAGTCGATTACTTTTTGCTTTGCATCGTGATATTCAGTTTGGAATATCCTGCACCTCATTCGACGAGGAAAGAGCCGAGATCCCTTCACCGGGAGTGACTTCTTTAGCAAAAGTTTTCGCCACTATATATTTATAAAACCACTTGGATTCGTTCAACGATATCAAGTTCATTACGCTAAAGGATTTTCGCCAAAAACCAGCCGTAGCCCTCCGTCATTTCAGATTAGTATTGCTTAGTATTCGTGCTACGTATGTCGTGCATTGTCGAGGCGTAGTATTTGGTAGCTCTGTAATGCTTTTCTGTCGCATAGATATGTGGATTGGTTAGGACAGTCGTACGGTTATGTTGGCATTGTCAAGGACTCGTACGGGTGGGTTTAACGCAATCAAGATAATAACGGGTTGAACTTAACTATGACTCTTTGATATGTTGGCATTGTTAAGGTCACTTGAGTTATAGGGGTAAAAATCACATCGGGAGTTTCAAACATACAGGAAACTTGCCAGGCTTGCGCATACCTTCTGGAGTATGATAACTTGAGTGACTTCCATCATGTTATCATGTGATGATAGTTGGATCCCGATTCCTTGTCACGCCCCGCTTCCCAGAGTACGCAAGATTGGGCACGTGACATAGCCAACCATGCTACCTGTGGGTAGGAAGTATCCATCCACAGTCACATTACGGCTGTAGAGATATCAAGAACAAGATAATAAACTAATCTAACACATGTCCAAATCCATAATAACAAGAGTCAATAAACAATAAGTGCGGAGGCAAAAGATCCAATACAATAAATAAATAGTACGTCCCATAATGCGGGCTCACATCTGGAAATGAAATGCAATAAATAAACTAGTCACTACAGAACTCACAAATCAGCCTGCTGGCTGAAGTACTCCTGCTCGGTCGTCGACAGTGGTAAAGAATCTGGACTATGCAAAACCCAGACGTCAGCGCGTCATGTCAACCAATAATATAATATGAACAAGGTAATAAGCAATGCAGGGAAATAAACATGAATAAAGCAGTAATATGAAACAAGCAGTGCCGGGTAGCGTGCAGTGGGTAACTAAACTGTTCTATCAGGTTTTCTATTCTAAAGTCTTTGAAATCAATTGATGACTCGTCGATGTAACTCAATAGTATCCCGTGCATGCCCGGGACCACGGTCAAGACCCTCGGGGCTGAATCCGAGATGTGCCGCTAGGCAGTAATAGGTAGCAGGATGGACGAGTGATGTCAGCATCATCACTCCCGGACTGGCCAAGCCCATAAGACTGATCAGAACAGGTATCGAACTGTTGAGTTACAAGTCGGTTTCACCTTTGATTTCCCCATACCCCCAAGTTATGTATGTCAGGTCAGGTATTCAGTAATCGAGGACTAATGCCAACCCGGGATCAGGTAACAGGTCAGGTTTGTCTGGATAGACAACAGGAATGGTCCATGAGGACCCCAAGTCAGGTTTGTTGGCATTAGGCATGAGATCAGGTAACAAGTCAGGTCGTGGTACAACAGGTTGAGTCGGTATGTATATATATGTCATGTGTAGCAAGGTCAGGTCAATATGTAGTGCAATCGAGTATGTGCTCACAACAGGTATACAATCGAATAATGAACAGCAGCAAGAATTTAAAGTAAACAGCAATAATAGTCACTTAATCACAATGGTACCTTAATCTGGTGCAGTGGTATTATATTAACAGGTTCGAGCACCCATGGGGTGCACTAATCACAGGGTAGCGCAGTATTAATAACAGAAAATTAATGAAGATATATGTGTACGGCTATCGACCTTTAAATAACAAAATGATTAACAGGTAGTTGTTATTACGGTTACGGTGGCAAAATACGATTTAGGTGGCAGTATTATGATGTATATCATATTTCGTCCAATGAGACAAGTAACTATACTTAGTTAATATCGCAAGTTTTATGAGTCAAACACTTAATTAGTTTAACGTAGCATGTAGCAAGAAATCTTGCCTTGACGGTTTCGCAAACCGGAAAACACGAACGCAACGTCGGCGGAAAACACGCGACGGATGCACGGGCCACGGATCGAGTCCAAACAGCGAACAGCGGAACCACAAGGACCAGAGTACTTCGCTGGAGAGTCGGGTCAAGTCGTCGGCACGGCCGGAATCCGGCGAAATGTCAAAACAGCGATGAATTAGCAAAATACGACACATGGACACGAACGACCAGCGAGGGGTTAACACGAATGGAGAAAGTAAAGGGATGCTTACAGGGATGGCAAAGGTGGCAACCGTGACGGGTTCGACGACGATGGGGCGCCGGCGAGGTAGCGACGGCGGTAGCCAAGGCTGAAAGTTGCTGGGGTCGCTGGAAAGGGATGGTGCGATGAGTAGAGGAGGTGCTGGCCTGATCTGGTTTGCAGGGGGAGAAGGAGGTGGTCGGCGGTGGCTCTGGCAACGACGTCGAGGGTCGACGGGGCTTTTCCGGCGAACTAGGGTTGGTGTTAGGGTTAGGCTCGGGTGCAGTTGCAACGCCGGCGAGGGAAGGAGGAGGAAGATGAGGAGGTCGGGACGAGGGTGAAGGGAGGAAGACTCTGGCGTCGTCGGCGATGGGAGGCGGCGGCGACGGCGAGCAGCGACGGTGTGTGCGGCTACGGGGTTGGGTTGCAGGCGCTGAAGGAGGGAGAAGAGGAGGAAGGGGTGCGGTCGAGGCTGTGGAGGTGAGGATGATGGTGGCGAGGTCACGGGGAGGTCGACGGCGAGGCTGCGGTGGCTAGGGTTGGGGTTCGTAGGGGTTAGGGTTCACGCGAGCTTTCTCGTGGTGAGTTGAGACGAGGAACAGTGGATCTATAAATATATAAGAGAGAGAGAGAGAGAGAGACAGTTAGAGAGAGAGAGAGAGATAGAGGGACGGAGAGAGAGAGAGACAGAGATAAAACGAGGTGGGGCCCACGAGAGAATAGACGCTCGTGATAGGCTGGGGGGGAATCTCGTGATAAATTTTAAAAGATTGAAAAGGATTTAAAACGTTATATAAGTAACAGTAATATATATTACGTAGTTTTAATATATTTAATTAAATGGGCATTTTGGCGCTAAATGAAACATTTCCAAATCGCGCCCGGGTTGCGCCCAAATGTTTCAAATTCAAATTATAGGATTTTAAGCGAGTTCCAAATTTTAAAATGAGATGTTTTATGATTAAAATGCATGCCCCCAAGTCGGACACTTGCACGCGCGCGTAGTCGTCCAAACTTGCCCGTTTCACCGAACGGGACGAAATCTCGATGCGCGGACGCTACCACGCGACTAGTGGCGACGAGTAGGTCAGTATGGATATTTTTAATTTCACTTTAGGTGTTAAAATTTGTTATAGGCAAAATGACTTAGCCGGTTAAAATTTAGCAATAAGCAACAAACAAGTAAGATAATTGAAAGGAGCAATGTCTAACACTCAACCAGTAACAGAAATAGTATTATTGGGCTCGGGTGTTACATCATACCCAACTACAAAAAGAATTTCGTCCTCGAAATTCCAAGAGTACAAGATAGCTAACTACAGGAAAAGGTGAGGAAACTTCTGCCGGATCTCGTCTTCTCGCTCCCAATTGGATTCTCTATGTGATCGATTACCCCAAGAAACTAGCACAAGAGGGATAACCTTGTTCTTAAGAACCTTTTCTCTTCGATCCTTGATTTCAACTGGTCGCTCCTCAAAAGTTAGGTCCTCCTGTACGGTCAACTCCGAATGATCCAAGACGTGGGTCTCATCTCGAACATACCTCCGTAGTTGAGATACATGAAACACATCATGCACTCCTGCCAAGGACTGTGGTAACGCCAAACGGTACGCTACCTCTCCAACACGCTCCAATATCTCGAAGGGTCCAACGAATCGAGGACTAAGCTTTCCCCGACTCCCAAAGCGAATCACCCCTCTAGTCGGTGATATCTTCAGGAATACCAAATCACCCACGGTGAACTCTAGAGGTCTTCTTGACGTGTCAGCCCAACTTTTCTGTCTGTCTTGAGCTGCCTTCATATGCTTCCTGATTGTATTCACCTTCTCGACTGTCTGTACCACCAAATCTGGTCCTAGTAACCTTCGTTCACCAACATCATCCCAACAAACCGATGAACGGCACTTACGACCATACAACGCTTCAAACGGAGCCATCTGAATAGTCGCTTGGAAGCTATTGTTGTACGAAAACTCCACCAGGTGTAGATGATCCTCCCAAGAACCTTCGAAGTCCAACATACAAGCCCTCAACATATCTTCAAGGGTCTGCATCGTTCTCTCCGATTGTCCATCAGTCTGAGGATGATAAGCTGTGCTAAACTTCAATCGAGTCCCCAAACTTTCTTGTAAACTCCTCCAGAAGTGCGACAAGAATCGAGTGTCCCGATCGGACACGATGCTCACCGGTACTCCGTGCAATCTTACAATCTCCTGCATGTACCGCTCTGCCAAAGTCTTCGTCGATTGACCAACCCGAAAAGGAATAAAGTGAGCCGCCTTGGTCAATCGGTCGACAATCACCCATACTGCATTGTTGCCCTTTGGACTCCGCGGTAGGGCCGTCACGAAATCCATGGTTATATGTTCCCACTTCCACTGAGGAATCGGAAGTGGTTGCAACAAACCAGCAACCCTTTGGTGTTCAGCCTTAACTTGCTGACACACCAAGCACTTAGCCACGAAGCGAGCAATCTCCCGTTTCATACCTTCCCACCAGAAGTGCTGTCGAATATCTCGGTACATCTTTGTCCCTCCTGGATGTACAGAGTAAGCTGAACTGTGTGCCTCCTTCATAAGCTCTTCACGCACATCTCCCTTTGGCACACACACACGGCTACCATATTTCAACGAACCATCTTCATGGATCAGTAAATCGGTTCGTAGCCCGGCTTCAACCTGCTCTCGAAACTTTTGCAGTCTAGGATCCTGCGTTTGTGCCGCTTTAATCTTCTCAACTAAGGACGACTGCACTTGTAACTGCATCAACTGTCCCGTAGCATGTGGTAGCACAACCTCCAAATCAAATCTTCGAAAATCCGCAATGATCTCCCTCTGTGCAGTCAATACCTGAATTGCTGGTAACCGACTAAGCGCATCCGGCACGACGTTAACCTTTCCCGGATGGTACTTAAGATCAAGGTCGTAGTCGGCCATCAGTTCCAACCATCTGCGTTGCCTCATGTTCAACTCCTTCTGAGTGAACACATACTTCAAACTCTTATGATCTGTAAAGACTTCGACTCTCTCGCCCAAAAGGTAGTGCCTCCAAATCTTCAAGGCGAAGATCACGGCCGCAAGCTCCAAGTCATGAGTCGGATAATTCTTCTCATGAGTCTTCAGTTGTCTCGATGCGTAAGCTACGACCTTCCCATTCTGCATCAACACACATCCCAATCCTTTTCCAGATGCGTCGCTGTGAATCACCAGTCCTCCTGAATTATCTGGTACGGTTAGGATAGGGGCGGTTATCAACTTCTGCTTCAACGTCTCGAAGGCCAATGCACATCCATCCGTCCAAACAAACGGTACCTCCTTGCGCGTGAGCTTGGTTAACGGCTCTGCCAAACGAGCGAAGTTCTCCACAAATCTCCTGTAGTATCCGGCCAAACCAAGGAAACTTCTTATCTCAGCCACATTTCTTGGAATAGGCCAATCTCGAACTGCTGCAATCTTCTCGGGGTCGACGGCGATTCCATTGCCCGACACGACATGTCCCAGAAATTTCACTTCTTCCAGCCAGAATTCGCACTTACTCATCTTCGCATACAATTTCTCCTGTCTCAGCGTCTGCAGTGCGATCTTCAAATGCTCAGCATGCTCCTCCGGACTCTTCGAGTACACCAGAATATCGTCAATGAATACCACAATAAACTGGTCCAAGAATGGTGAAAAGATTCTGTTCATCAAATCCATGAATATTGCCGGCGCATTAGTCACTCCGAAGGGCATCACCAAATACTCGAAATGTCCATATCGAGTTCGAAACGCCGTCTTGCAAATATCTTCTGCTTTCACTCGGACCTGATGATATCCGGATCGTAAATCCAGTTTCGAGAATACTCTCGCGCCACTAAGCTGCTCAAAAAGTTCTCCAATGCGAGGGATCGGGTACTTGTTCTTAATAGTCACCCGGTTCAATTCTCGATAATCAATGCACATCCTTCTCGTGCCATCCTTCTTCTTTACTAAAAGAACTGGAGCTCCCCAAGGCGAGTTGCTGCTTCGAATCCAACCCTTCTCGAGTAATTCACCAACTTGTTTCTTAACTTCTTCCAATTCCACTGGTGCCATCGGATAATAAGATTTTGATACTGACGCTGCACCAGGAATAAGGTCAATTGCGAACTCCACTTCTCGCTTCGGCGGTAAGCCCGATATATCTTCAAATACATCCATAAAGGCGCGAACAACTACCGGCTCTACATTACTATCAACTTCCATTGCTGCAAGAACACTGTTTGTCGGTCTAGCCCTAAACTCAACTGGCCCGACAGAACTGCTTCCCCCAGTGAAGGTAAACTCAGGATGTCCGGGAATCTGGAAAATTACCTTCCTTGCCCTACAGTCAATGTGGGCGTGGAAAGCGCCAAGAAAATCCATTCCCAAGACAACTTCATAGCTGCCCGTATCTATCACCAAGAAATCTGCAAAAAGCTCCCGTCCGCACACAACAACTGTACAATCTTTACATTCCTTACTAGCTATGATTTTCTCATTCCCAGTGTGTATGTCCCAAAAACTAGACAGGGTCGTGCAGGTAATCGAGTGTGTAGTTATAAATTTGGATGACATAAAACAGTGGGATGCTCCGGAATCAAATAATGCCAATGCGGGAAAACCATGAACGAGTAAAGTACCTGAAACCACTTCTCCTGATGCCTTAGCTTCCTCAGCTGTCAACGTGAAAGCTCGAGCCTGATTAGGTCCTTGAGTTAGCTGTTTCTGCCCTTGGAACGGTCTCTGCGGAGGCTTCTGTATATCATCTCTCGTGCGAAGCTTCGACGGACAGGCACCAACTGTGTGATCGGCCGCTCCACACACCAGACAAAGTCCCAGTCTCCTTCTACACTCCTTATGCACGTGCCCAGGTAAATGGCAGTATTCACAGATCACGCTCTTTCTTCGATCAACGATCACGGGTTTCTTCATGGGTGCTACACCTCGACGGTCCACTGGAATACCTCTGCGCCCATGATCTCGGTTAGGTGCAAATGCGGGCTTCCTAGCCGCAACTGCTGTCTGCTGAAGGTTCCCTTTCAATCCCGATAAACTCTGCTGCTCTCTGGCTGCCGTAAGAACCTGCGATAAAGTGGTCAAACCCAGGGAGACAATCTGCCTCTGGATGTCCACATCCAAACTGCGCAAGTGTTGGAGATAGTGCCCTCAGAGTCAATTATTGGATCACAGGCACGTGATTGCAATGATTGAGGGAGGACCTATCCCGGTAGGACAGTCTTACTCGAGATGATAGTTTGCTATCTGGTTTACCTTTATCATCGTGTACTGCTTTAGGTGACCTGACAGGTCACTATTGCACGTTGATAGAGCCCCTAGGATTCTTGCTTGGCTGCCAGCAGTATGAGGGCGATCATATAAGTGAGAGCTGGAGTCTACAAGCATATCCTTAAAAGGTCCCTAGTCGTGGGAGTTTCGAGACAGGGCATCGATTCTCCAGAGTAGACTAGTGTATACAGTCGAGACCCCGACGAGGGGCGGTGGCCGGTCTCACAGGCCGCTGGTGTCAGTTGGTTCACCTAAGATGTATACAGGTACTCATTGGGTTATGAGTACACCGGACAGGACTCGCCGGGAACATGCTAGTTGGTCTTATACCTGACGTCAGATGGCAGTTCCCAGGTGACATGTGTACAGGTTAGTTCATCGACCTGGGGATCGTCATTTGTCTCGTGTGAGTTCCCACTGTGCTTTGATTACTACCCTACCACGGCTCAAAGGAGTCGTGCAAACAGGTTTTAGTTGGGTACAGTCCCGAGCCACATGGAGGCAGTGAGCGGATCTTCGGGGGTTCGTCTCTCCCGGTATTGGGGGTGAGGTCGCGCTGTGTCTAGGAGAGCCACTACACGAAGTCCTTGGCCAAGGCAGGAGATTTACTGGTAGGTATTCCAGTAGTATCTCAGGGTGTTCTGGGCTACACTCCGACACGACTTGTACCGCTTTTGGGGGTCTGATTTTTACCAACCCCCTAGGCCCGACATGCGATGCTCATAGACGAACGGACCGGACTGTACGGATATTATCACTGACAGGCTCAGTAGGGTGTCAGGATGAGTTCGCTCATCGACATCCCTTTTGGTCAATAGCTGGTGGCCCGTTACGTATTGGCTTATACCTCTGACATGCTAGTGGTTAAATCCACAGCCATAGTATTGACGAGTCTTTAGAGTCCACCACATTTTCAGTTACTCAGCTTTCGGGCGAAACGCTGTAGAGGCCATATGGAGATATGGCAGGGTCCGATCAGATACGTGCGGTATTGCACGGATCAGGATCGGACGGTTTGTACTAGAGGCCGTATAGATATATGGCGGGGTTCGATCAGATACGTGCGGTATTGCACGGATCAGGATCGAACGGATGTTACTAGCCGGCTTTGGTTTAAGCCGGATCCTAGTTTAGTACAAGTTTAGTACAGTGTAGATTTTGTCTCTTTGCATTTGTATCCGGACGGAATACAGATGCGGGTGTGTATGCACAGTATCGGGGTTTTCCTGTAATTTATTACGGGACCAGTTTTCTGGAGTTGCCAGTTTGCATTCCGTTCCGGCCGGTTTTCCTTTGTTCTTTCCCGGCCGGACTTTCCCGATGGAGGGGGTTATTTGCAAGTTTGCAAATAACACTTTGTGGAGGGTTTTATTGCAAAAGTATTGATTATGATATCTTGCACCATCACTTGCATTTAATGAGATTGTGATTGGTTATGGTGTTGATGTATGTTTGTTATCATGATGCTTTTTGATATGGTGACCTCTTCTTTTCTCCTACACTCACCTCCCTTTGTATGAGTTTTCATTTCCCTCCACCATTTCCCTTGAGAGAGGGGCCGGCCACATTTTGTGAGAGGGGAGAAAAATGAGAGGTTTCATTTTGGTGAAAGAAATTAATCATCCATCTCATTTTTCCTTGCTACCAAAATCCCAAAGTTCATTTCTTATTGATTCCTCCATCAAGGCAACAAAACCCCAAAGTGAGACATAGCCTCTACACTACACTTTCTACAGCACATCTTGGGCATGTCGACTTGCCGGCTTCATGCCCGAGTTGCCTCGGTGTTGAGGCGGGAGCCCGTAAAAGATGCAGGCGATGTGGTGCCCTTCCGGCGAGGAGGCGACGACCGAAGTTTCCGCGAGGAGATCGGAGTGGAGATGAAGACCGGAGGACTCGGATCAGTCGGTATATGTCTAACCCGTCTTGTTGTTAGCTAGATCTAGTTTAATGGCCCGATCCGGAGTTTAGTGCGCGGTGGTGCCGGTTTGCAAAATCCGCAAAATTAAAGTTTTTCACCGTTTCCGCATTTGGCCGTCGGATTGACGGCCGGGGCGCCGCCGTGCACTTACAGTGGTATCAGAGCCTCGCCATTAATTTTGTCTAGCTTTGTTTGATGTGTTTTTCAGTTTCGATCGACCAAAATTCCAAAAATCCAATTTTAGCTCACATCAGTTTTCTGTTAAAATTTTTTGGTGTCTAAAAATTTTTCAGGTTGTAGAAAACTGATGTACATGTAGTTCTAAGAGTTCTGGGAAAATTCGAGACATTGATCTCTCAGGTAGAGCGCGGAACCGCGGCAAAACCCCCCTTGTTGCCGCGGTTCCGCCGCAGGTTTGAGGGATCAATGGGTTGAAATTTTCCAGTGGGCTTGTGGGCTAAAAATAGGGGTTTTGGAATATTAAAATTGGGCCCAGATTTTCTGTGAGTGCTACAGTATTGCTTTGGGGCCCACTTGTTAATTTTTGATCAATCGGATATTTTAAACACATTATTTCACAGTATTTACATTATATCTGCGACCGTGAATGTCACTCGATCGGTAAATCCGGTCTAACTGCTATAGCCCGGTTAGACGGATTTGCGAACGTGACTTTCACGTTGATGTTCTGTGTTTTGCTGTGATGTTGCGGATCGGTCGTGGGGGATAGCCTGGATGCAATGCTAGTACAGTGTTGTTGTATTATGTACATTTGATATTGCGGGGCGAGCGTCCGACATGTGGACTGCCGTCACTGCCTGTTTGTATTATTCTTTTGGGGCACGACCTGGTTGCGGTCGATGTACCCGTTTTATGTATATTTTACTTTCTGTACTAGGGTTACCCCGCGGAGGGGTGCACGGATAGCCGGGTTCTAGAGGGCAACGGGCCCGCATCTCAGGGCATTGAGACGGAGGGGCTTCAGTCTGGAATTGGCGGGCTATTCGCCGCACTCGTAGAGGGTACAGGTTGACCCAGGAGGGGTGCCCAAGTTACCGGATTCCGTGAAGTGCTGGGTGGTCCATTCACGGTGCTGAAGGGGGCTGCCTCGCTTCAGGTTTTGGCGGGTGACTTGCCGCGCCGTAGGGGTCTAGGATTTCATTGCACAGGCTATCCACACGACCAGGGGAACGTCGGGTTTCAGTAGTGGCTCTGTGAAACCCGGGGATCCCAGATATCTGTATTGTTCTGTGATGCTGTACATTTCTGTGATGTTGCATTTTATTCACGCCTTGAGCGAAATACTATATATTAGTAGATGTTGTATATGTTTTTCATCCGCGCTAGTCCAGTCCCCGCTCTGCCGTTAGTTAGCTAACCTAACGGGTGATGACGGGACCCAGTGGCAAATGCGGATGGCATATACGTACGTCAGTATATTTTCGTTCTTTGTGGTGTGATCAATTGATGGGACTGCATTGATTCAGATCAATGCAAGTTAAACAAACCTAATATGATGTTGTTGGAACACTTTTCAAAAAGCTGTTATTGCAAGGACGTTCACTTTTGTTTTGCATCGTGGTATTCATTTGGAATATCCTGCTCCTCAGTCGACGAGGCAAGGGCCGAGATCCCTTCACCGGGAGTGACCCCTTGGACAGAAGTTTGCATCAGGGCACTAACTTCACTATAGCCGATTACTTTTGCTTTGCACAGTGATATTCGGTTATGAATATCCAGCACCCCATTCTACGGGGAAAGAGCCGAGATCCCTTCACCGGGAGTGACCTCTTTAGTAAAGGTTTTCGTCACTATATTTTCTAAAAAGCTATCCGTTCCTTCGACGATATCAAGTTCATTACGTTAAAGGTTTTCGCCAGAAACCATTCGTAGCCCTCCGTCGTTTCATATGGGTAGTCAATAGTATTCAAGCTGTGTTTGTTGGCCAAAGTCAAGGCACAGTGTTTGGTAGCTGTTGGTTATTCATATGCAGCATAGATAGATGCGTTGGTTTGGAACAGTCGTACTGCCTTGTTGGCCAAAGTCAAGGGTAGGTACGGGTGGATTCAAAACAACCTGGAGAATGACGGGTAGAACTTGACATGTGACTTATGATTTGTTGGCCAAAGTCAAGGTCATAAGAGCATGGGGTAAAAATCGACATCGGGAGTTTCAAAAGTACTGAAACTTGCCAGATATGCGCATACCTTCTGGAGTGTAATGACGTGAACGGATTCCGTCACGTTATCATGCGATGAGAGTTGGATCCCGATTCCCACTGATGAGTTAGTTTACTCCTCGGGTGACCCCGACTAATTCTTTTTTCAGGTTTGGAGGAGAATTTGAGGTACAGTGGGAGGTTTCCAGATTAGATAAATTGGCAACCATTCTGATCTTGGTTAGAGTGCACGCTGAGTGTTTCTTTTCTCTCTCTCTTGGCAGCGACCATTGACCCGACCTTAAGACTATGACTCAGTGACCAAGTTGACCGAACCTTCTTAACACTGGCTTTTGGATTGTCAGAGTTGCAGACCTCATTGTCACTCCTACTTTTACCCTTTTCTCCAGGACACCCCGTATTACTACGAACGTCCACTTCCATTGGACAAAGCCATCGTATGGTTAGATACGAACTCGAAGGAATTCGAGGATGGTTTCCGGTTCTGGAGAAAACGGATAGAATTATTCAGTTGTCTTTTCCTTTTTGCCTTCTCTCAAGTTACGAGTACTCCTTAGTTTAGGAGATAGTACACCTATTACGCAAATTGGATAGTCTTCTTCCAAACTTTAGGCTGGTGCCGAACAGTGGGGAATGAAGAAAACCAATTAGCATAACGATGGTGTGCAGAAGGTATTAAGTTAAGACAAAGCAAGGGATTAGTAAGAGGGCAAAGTAAATTGCGACTGATATTCACGACCAAACCAAGTATTTCATTACCACTCCTATATCACCTTTGTATTTCTCCAGGACACTCCGTATCACTACGAAGATCCACAGTTATTTGGATATTCCATCGTATGGTTATATACGAACTCGAAAGGAACTTGTTCCAGTTCGGGGATGGATTCTGGTTCAGGAGAAATAAGAATAAGTTTTATTCGGTTGTCTTTTATCTTCACCTTCTCTCGCATTGCGAGTGCTCCTAGGATTAGGACAGTACACCCATTATGCTTATTGGATAGTCTTCTTCCAAACCATAGGCTGGTGCCGAACGGTAGGGAAGGAAGAAAACCATTTGGCCTAAGGGGTGTGCAGAAGGTAATGACTAAAGACATATAAAGGGATTTAGAGAGGTGGCAAAGAATTATACGGTTATAGTTGTGAATCTGGAAAATGGTAGAGGCATTACTAGGAATACCAGGATACCCCTTCGAAACATTTTAATGTTTCAGTTCAACTGTGTACTGTTAAAAGAAAACTGTTTTCCTGATTAGACACTTACTCCAGGGTATGTATTTACCAGTTTTGATTCTCACATCTGTATGGTTTTACAGATGATGAGTGGGAGTAAGTTATTGGGAATAGGGTGATCATCCTCATTATATCGGGATTCGTTGTAATCGGTGATATTTGAGGAGATCACCTGGGCTGTTTGCCGGTCGGCAAATATTTGGTTTTGAATATCCGCTGTTGTGCACCAATTTCAAATTGATATATCTGTACGTCTATTTTCATAGAGTGAGATATACCTTTTGATATTATGTCGATGACATTTACCTATATCAGTGGATGGTTAGGTAAGGAGCATTAAACAGCGGTGTAATTCTTCTTAACCATAAGTACAGTTTTCAACCTACGACACACAGTGAAAGAGTTGTTAGACTCAGCGGATTTATACAGAGTATTGTAAGTTTTCCAGTGTCCATTAGGACAGAGGGGTTGGTTCTCGTACTATATTCGGTTTACTTATGACTTCTCTAGTCTTTAGACAAGTGTTTCGTAGAAACACAGGGTCCGAATTTTGAGAAGTTATAGGTATTTGAATAAAGTAGAGAACCAAGTATTGCAAGTATCGGGATTCTTCAAAGTGATCGAAGATGTAGATACTTGTGTATGGTATTCAGTTGATGGTAATGATTAAGAGAACTTGTTTCTCTTTCAGATTACTCATAATTGGAAGCATTCCTAAGTTGAGTAACGCTGATCGGCCTCTTTCCATTTAGTAAACATGCACTGGAGACAGCTGCATGATTTGAATCTGGTTCAATTAAATCAGTGCCTCTGTTCCTATATTGGATATAGAACAGTTCATATCTTAACGTTGTTAAGGTACGGGGAGTTGTCCGGCTTATGATTAAAACCAGACACTGGACAACTCAAGGCACGTTTCTGTAATGGCTGTTTGTGGGTTGACCCAGGCTATGACGAGGGTTGACTTTCTACCATCTGGCAGATCAATAGAAATACTGTTCTAGACTCGCCACAATTTTATTAAAAATGGATTTTTTCAAAAACAGTAGTGGGAGTATGGTAGAACTGGAAGTGATTCCAGAACCGCAAACGATTACTGAAGATTTGATAAGGAACCTAAAGATTCAATCTGATTTGACATTCCATTGGCCACTCCGCAGATACGGTGGGTAACTTCAGGCACCCGAGAGGTACTCCGGTAGCCTCAAGGACGGTGACAGGGAAGTTCTTGTTTACCCACACTTGCCATTGTTGTTGTTCCAGACTGCGAGACCCGGCAAGAGGATGAGTATAGCGTCGTTCTAAACTAGCTTTAGAAGTGCACGTCTATATGACTCTGCCAGAGGGTTGTCGTAGTCAGTGGGAGCAGCGGAAGCATTGGTGGAAATCAGGCTTATGTCTATTTATAGACTAAAGCAGATATAGCGGAGATAGATCATCTATTTCTGATGTGACAGTCATGGGTTTGACGTCATCAGAATAGGGGATGGATCTGTTGAGAAGGTAGTAGGGTGTGATGTCATAGTATTTGATGACATACACAAAGTAGGAAAGGAAACTCCTATACTACGATCGGTTATTCTTTGGTTGTCACACAGTGGTTTCTCCACAAGGGACTTGGACATTATATCAGACATATTGGTTACTAGATCTATGGTTTTAGATCTAGATTTGGGTAGTTTCCCAATCTGGGTACTTTGACAACGTTCTAAGAGTATTTAGAATGGTCGACTCCTGGTATGGTAGTGTACCTGCAGGTAATGGAGTCACCCTCTCTAAAGGTGTCTTATAGACTAAAGTAGAGAGGGATGTGCATGATTGGCAGATCACTTGCGGAGGCAATTGAGTCAATCATGAGATATCAAGTACCACACCAGATGTTGTTCTTGCAATAGATGCAATAAGTTGACATTGATCCAATCCTGGAGAAACAATCGAAAGCAGTTTTAGAACATAAGTAAATGTTCTAAGGGATATGATAACGACAGCCTCATTAAGGAAACAGTTATCATTCCAGGCTTCCAAGGTGACATAGACGACAAGGAGGTTGTCAGAGTTATAGTTTTCCTTCTGACGAGGGGCAGTATTTTGGACAGGTGGTCCAAAGGAAATACTGAGGGTGGCATGGCGCAGGATACTGATTAAGCTCAGTTGACGATACAGTCTAAGAAGTTTGGATTTGGAGTTCATTTATGAGCTCAGTCCCATCAGACATCCAGACACTCTAAGACAGGTATTGCTCATTTCGGGAGATGGTTTTCTCCGCGAACTTGAGATATAGAGAGACATAGAAAGAAACATCAGAGCGGATCCACTCGCTGAGGCTATTCCTCGAACGCAAGAGTTTCGCAAACAGGCTTTGTGAGACTGACTAGTAGAGGAGTTGGGTGTTCGGTATCACACGGGCTGTGAGTATGCGACACCGCAATAATTAGCCTTGAGTGCAAGTGGGAGATTGTTGGAGATAGTGCCCTCAGAGTCAATTATTGGATCACAGGCACGTGATTGCAATGATTGAGGGAGGACCTATCCCGGTAGGACAGTCTTACTCGAGATGATAGTTTGCTATCTGGTTTACCTTTATCATCGTGTACTGCTTTAGGTGACCTGACAGGTCACTATTGCACGTTGATAGAGCCCCTAGGATTCTTGCTTGGCTGCCAGCAGTATGAGGGCGATCATATAAGTGAGAGCTGGAGTCTACAAGCATATCCTTAAAAGGTCCCTAGTCGTGGGAGTTTCGAGACAGGGCATCGATTCTCCAGAGTAGACTAGTGTATACAGTCGAGACCCCGACGAGGGGCGGTGGCCGGTCTCACAGGCCGCTGGTGTCAGTTGGTTCACCTAAGATGTATACAGGTGCTCATTGGGTTATGAGTACACCGGACAGGACTCGCCGGGAACATGCTAGTTGGTCTTATACCTGACGTCAGATGGCAGTTCCCAGGTGACATGTGTACAGGTTAGTTCATCGACCTGGGGATCGTCATTTGTCTCGTGTGAGTTCCCACTGTGCTTTGATTACTACCCTACCACGGCTCAAAGGAGTCGTGCAAACAGGTTTTAGTTGGGTACAGTCCCGAGCCACATGGAGGCAGTGAGCGGATCTTCGGGGGTTCGTCTCTCCCGGTATTGGGGGTGAGGTCACGCTGTGTCTAGGAAAGCCACTACACGAAGTCCTTGGCCAAGGCAGGAGATTTACTGGTAGGTATTCCAGTAGTATCTCAGGGTGTTCTGGGCTACACTCCGACACGACTTGTACCGCTTTTGGGGGTCTGACTTTTACCAACCCCCTAGGCCCGACATGCGATGCTCATAGACGAACGGACCGGACTGTACGGATATTGTCACTGACATGCTCAGTAGGGTGTCAGGATGAGTTCGCTCATCGACATCCCTTTTGGTCAATAGCTGGTGGCCCGTTACGTATTGGCTTATACCTCTGACATGCTAGTGGTTAAATCCACAGCCATAGTATTGATGAGTCTTTAGAGTCCACCACACTTTCAGTTACTCAGCTTTCGGGCGAAACGCTGTAGAGGCCGTATGGAGATATGGCAGGGTCCGATCAGATACGTGCGGTATTGCACGGATCAGGATCGGACTGTTTGTACTAAAGGCCGTATAGATATATGGCGGGGTTCGATCAGATACGTGCGGTATTGCACGGATCAGGATCGAACGGATGTTACTAGCCGGCTTTGGTTTAAGCCGGATCCTAGTTTAGTACAAGTTTAGTACAGTGTAGATTTTGTCTCTTTGCATTTGTATCCGGACGGAATACAGATACGGGTGTGTATGCACAGTATCGGGGTTTTCCTGTAATTTATTACGGGACCAGTTTTCTGGAGTTGCCAGTTTGCATTCCGTTCCGGCCGGTTTTCCTTTGTTCTTTCCCGGCCGGACTTTCCCGATGGAGGGGGTTATTTGCAAGTTTGCAAATAACACTTTGTGGAGGGTTTTATTGCAAAAGTATTGATTATGATATCTTGCACCATCACTTGCATTTAATGAGATTGTGATTGGTTATGGTGTTGATGTATGTTTGTTATCATGATGCTTTTTGATATGGTGACCTTTTCTTTTCTCCTACACTCACCTCCCTTTGTATGAGTTTTCATTTCCCTCCACCATTTCCCTTGAGAGAGGGGCCGGCCACATTTTGTGAGAGGGGAGAAAAATGAGAGGTTTCATTTTGGTGAAAGAAATTAATCATCCATCTCATTTTTCCTTGCTACCAAAATCCCAAAGTTCATTTCTTATTGATTCCTCCATCAAGGCAACAAAACCCCAAAGTGAGACATAGCCTCTACACTACACTTTCTACAGCACATCTTGGGCATGTCGACTTGCCGGCTTCATGCCCGAGTTGCCTCGGTGTTGAGGCGGGAGCCCGTAAAAGATGCAGGCGATGTGGTGCCCTTCCGGCGAGGAGGCGACGACCGAAGTTTCCGCGAGGAGATCGGAGTGGAGATGAAGACCGGAGGACTCGGATCAGTCGGTATATCTCTAACCCGTCTTGTTGTTAGCTAGATCTAGTTTAATGGCCCGATCCGGAGTTTAGTGCGCGGTGGTGCCGGTTTGCAAAATCCGCAAAATTAAAGTTTTTCACCGTTTCCGCATTTGGCCGTCGGATTGACGGCCGGGGCGCCGCCGTGCACTTACAGCAAGAACCTTCGCGCCCTGTCTGCCTCCTTGGCGACTAAGGGTCCAGTGAAGCGGCTGAGTCTCGTCCACTCCGCTGCATGTACGTCCACAGATGCTCCATTTTGCCTCAGCCTGATAAATTTCTCTTCCATTTCCTCCCGTGCAGTCCGCGGGAAGAACTTCTCCAGGAAACTCTTAGAGAACTCCGTCCAACTGATTGGCTTGGGCAAGTGGGTCTCCTCCACAAGCCACCACTATCGGGCGTAATCCACCAGCTGAATGCGCACCACATCAACTCTCTTGTCTTCTGGGATCTGTGCCGCAATCAGTAAATTCTCCGTGTCCACTAGCCACTGCTCGGCTGGCAACGGTTCCTCCAAACCAGTGAAAGTAGTAGGACCCAACCGTCTGAAAATCTGCCACGGTCCCTACTCGGTCAACTGGCTTCGCTACAGCGGTGTTTACAGACTGCCGAATGGCCTGCAAACCCTCCTGAAATGAATCTGCTTGCTGCTGGATCAGCTCAGTTTGCCTCTTCTAATTTTCCAACATCCCTCGTATCACTCCTAACATGGCGGCTTCATCCACGCGCCTCTGATACGTCTTGAAATTCTTATCTGCCATAGTCCTGAAATCAAAACACCCAACATTAGCATGAGGATAGATTCAATATATAAATCAAGGCTAGAACTCCAAGATACTTTAAATAGAGTACTGCATTGTAGCTATGCCGCGGTATCATAGCCGCAATTACTTAACTCCACCCAAGTCGCCTAAGTCCTAGAGATAACAAGAAATTAGGTTTTCGAGTTGACAAATGCAAAGTAAGTTTGCATGTCTACGTGATCCGGAAGAATGTGATTCAAGGGTGGTAAAACGGTCAAGGTGGCAGGACATGTTTCCTAAGCACGGGTATCCTGATTCGTGTATCGGGTACAATACCCAACTACAAAGAATCAACCCAACTAACCTATGTCTCTGATACCAAAAAAATCATGTCACGCCTCGCTTCCCAGAGTACGCAAGATTGGGCACGTGACATAGCCAACCATGCTACCTGTGGGTAGGAAGTATCCATCCACAGTCACATTACGGCTGTAGAGATATCAAGAACAAGATAATAAACTAATCTAACACATGTCCAAATCCATAATAACAAGAGTCAATAAACAATAAGTGCGGAAGCAAAAGATCCAATACAATAAATAAATAGTACGTCCCATAATGCGGGCTCACATCTGGAAATGAAATGCAATAAATAAACTAGTCACTACAGAACTCACAAATCAGCCTGCTGGCTGAAGTACTCCTGCTCGGTCGTCGACAGTGGTAAAGAATCTGGGCCATGCAAAACCCAGACGTCAGCGCGTCATGTCAACCATTAATATAATATGAACAAGGTAATAAGCAATGCAGGGAAATAAACATGAATAAAGCAGTAATATGAAACAAGCAGTGCCGGGTAGCGTGCAGTGGGTAACTAAACTGTTCTATCAGGTTTTCTATTCTAAAGTCTTTGAAATCAATTGATGACTCGTCGATGTAACTCAATAGTATCCCGTGCATACCCGGGACCACGGTCAAGACCCTCGGGGCTGAATCCGAGACGTGCCGCTAGGCAGTAATAGGTAGCAGGATGGACGAGTGATGTCAGCATCATCACTCCCGGACTGGCCAAGCCCGTAAGACTGATCAGAACAGGTATCGAACTGTTGAGTTACAAGTCGGTTTCACCTTTGATTTCCCCATACCCCCAAGTTATGTATGTCAGGTCAGGTATTCAGTAATCGAGGACTAATGCCAACCCGGGATCAGGTAACAGGTCAGGTTTGTCTGGATAGACAACAGGAATGGTCCGTGAGGACCCCGAGTCAGGTTTGTTGGCATTGGGCATGAGATCAGGTAACAAGTCAGGTCGTGGTACAACAGGTTGAGTCGGTATGTATATATATGTCATGTGTAGCAAGGTCAGGTCAATATGTAGTGCAATCGAGTATGTGCTCACAACAGGTATACAATCGAATAATGAACAGCAGCAAGAATTTAAAGTAAACAGCAATAATAGTCACTTAATCACAATGCTACCTTAATCTGGTGCAGTGGTATTATATTAACAGGTTCGAGCACCCATGGGGTGCACTAATCACAGGGTAGCGCAGTATTAATAACAGAAAATTAATGAAGATATATGTGTACGGCTATCGACCTTTAAATAACAAAATGATTAACATGTAGTTGTTATTACGGTTACGGTGGCAAAATACGATTTAGGTGGCAGTATTATGATGTATATCATATTTCGTCCAATGAGACAAGTAACTATACTTAGTTAATATCGCAAGTTTTATGAGTCAAACACTTAATTAGTTCAACGTAGCATGTAGCAAGAAATCTTGCCTCGACGGTTTCGCAAACCGGAAAACACGAACGCAACGTCGGCGGAAAACACGCGACGGATGCACGGGCCACGGATCGAGTCCAAACAGCGAACAGCGGAACCACACGGACCAGAGTACTTCGCTGGAGAGTCGGGTTAAGTCGTCGGCACGGCCGGAATCCGGCGAAATGTCAAAACAGCGATGAATTAGCAAAATACGACACATGGACACGAACGACCAGCGAGGGGTTAACACGAATGGAGAAAGTAAAGGGATGCTTACAGGGATGGCAAAGGTGGCAACCGTGACGGGTTTGACGGCGATGGGGCGCCGGCGAGGCAGCGACGGCGGCAGCCAAGGCTGAAAGTTGCTGGGGTCGCTGGAAAGGGATGGTGCGATGAGTAGAGGAGGTGCTGGCCTGATCTGGTTTGCAGGGGGAGAAGGAGGTGGTCGGCGGTGGCTCTGGCAACGACGTCGAGGGTCGACGGGGCTTTTCCGGCGAGCTAAGGTTGGTGTTAGGGTTAGGCTCGGGTGCAGTTGCAACCCCGGCGAGGGAAGGAGGAGGAAGATGAGGAGGTCGGGACGAGGGTGAAGGGAGGAAGACTCTGGTGTCGTCGGCGATGGGAGGCGGCGGCGATGGCGAGCAGCGACGGTGTGTGCGGCTACGGGGTTGGGTTGCAGGCGTTGAAGGAGGGAGAAGAGGAGGAAGGGGTGCGGTCGAGGCTGTGGAGGTGAGGATGATGGTGGCGAGGTCGCGGGGAGGTCGACGGCGAGGCTGCGGCGGCTAGGGTTGGGGTTCGTAGGGGTTAGGGTTCACGCGAGCTTTCTCGTGGTGAGTTGAGACGAGGAACAGTGGATCTATAAATATATAAGAGAGAGAGAGAGAGAGAGAGAGAGAGAGACAGTTAGAGAGAGAGAGAGATAGAGGGACGGAGAGAGAGAGAGACAGAGATAAAACGAGGTGGGGCCCACGAGAGAATAGACGCTCGTGATAGGCTGGGGGGGAATCTCGTGATAAATTTTAAAAGATTGAAAAGGATTTAAAACGTTATATAAGTAACAGTAATATATATTACGTAGTTTTAATATATTTAATTAAATGGGCATTTTGGCGCTAAATGAAAGATTTCCAAATCGCGCCCGGGTTGCGTCCAAATGTTTCAAATTCAAATTATAGGATTTTAAGTGAGTTCTAAATTTTAAAATGAGATATTTTATGATTAAAATGCATGCCCCCAAGTCGGACACTTGCACGCGCGCGTAGTCGTCCAAACTTGCCCGTTTCACCGAACGGGACGAAATCTCGACGCGCGGACGTTACCACGCGACTAGTGGCGACGAGTAGGTCAGTATGGATATTTTTAATTTCACTTTAGGTGTTAAAATTTATTATAGGCAAAATGACTTAGCCGGTTAAAATTTAGCAATAAGCACCAAACAAGCAAGATAATTGAAAGGAGCAATGTCTAACACTCAACCAGTAACAGAAATAGTATTATTGGGCTCGGGTGTTACATTCCTACTGATGAGTTGGTTTCCTCTGGTGTTCCCGACTAATTCTTCTTTCAGGTTTGGAGAAGAATTTGAGGATACAGTGGGAGGTTTCGTGATTAGATAAAATGATTAACCATTCTGATATAGGTTAGAGTGCACGCAGAATGTTTCTTTTCTCTCTCCCTTTGACTGCGACCATGGCTCGACCCTATACTATAACACAGTAACCAAGTTAACCGAACTTTCTTAAAACACTGGCTTTTGGCTTGTCTGAGTTGCATACATCATTGCCACTCTTTCTCTTACCCTTTGCATTTCTCCAGAACATCACGTATCACTACGAACATCCAATTCCATTGGATAAATCCATCGTATGGTTATATACGAACTCGAAGGAATTTTTTCGAGGATGGATTCTGATTCTGGAGAGATTGAATAGGACTATTCAGTTGTCTTTTCTTTTTACCTTCTCTCAGGTTGTGAGGGCTCCTAGGATTAGGAGAGGGTACACCTATTACGCTTATTGGATAGTCTTCTTTCAAACCATAGGCAGGTGCCGAAAGGTAGGGAATAAAGAAAACCAATTAGCCCAAGTTGGATGTACAGAAGGTAATAAGTAAAGACAAATAAAGGGATCAGAAAGAGGGCAAAGTAAATTGCGACTGTTAACATTCACGACCAAACCTCGTATTTCATCGCTACTCCTAATTCACCTTTGTCCAGAACACCCCGTATCAGTACGAACATCCAATTCCATTGGATAAATCCATCGTATGGTTATATACGAACTCGAAGGATCTTTTTCGAGGATGGATTCTGGTTCAGGAGAAATAGGAATAAGGTTTATTCAGTTGTCTTTTATCTTTACCTTCTCTCATGTTGCGAGTACTCCTAGGATTTGGAGAGTACACCTATTACGGTTATTGGATAGTTGATCAGTCGAAAATATTGCATATTTTAACCGGCAATTTCCTCGTCATTTGCATACATATAGAAGTATACGGTATTCATAATTCACATATTAGCAAATTGGTCGCAAAATATCAGATTACATGTATTCGACCTTAAAACCGGCATTTCTAGGGAAATTGACTGCATTTCATTACATGGCATATTTTCTATATATCGCAACCCGTGTTTCGAAGTCTGTGCAGGAAATGAGAAGCTCGCTCGAACATTACACCACTCGAAAGATACGTAAACTCACTAAATTCAAATCTGGTATCATTACAAAGGAGCAATGGAAATTCAACATATCATACAAAGCCCTAAACAGCAGTCAAAGGCCACACCAGAAGACCCAGAGCCCAAGCACACCAACAAGCCGCGGATCCGCGGCAATTGCTTGCTTGTGCCGCGGATCCGCGGTGGGTCCATGGATTCATCCCTCAAATTTTGTACCACAATGCTTCACTCAGGGCCCACTGCTCAGAAATGTGTCTCAGTTTCCAAAAGACTTCAGGGGTTTCTGCCAGATCAGCAAACAAGGGTTTCCAAGCTTAATTAATCATAGCTTAAACCCTAAGCTAGCTCCTAAAAAACTATCTTCTAGAAGACTCAACCAACTTTTGGAGGGAACTACCATTTCAAACCTAAACCTAGGGTTTGGGAGTTCTATAAATAAGACCCTAGACTCAAGGATGATGATCATGTGGAGATAGATAGAATCAAACCATTTTGTGATTCATTTTTTAGTTCATTTTTAGCCAATCTCCTTCTTCATCTTCTTATTCCACAAGTCTAGTGACAGGGCTTGTGTGAAACCCTAACCCTAATTCCAATCAAAATCAAGATCCCGAGTACCCATCAAGCAAGAAGCCCGACAACCTTTACGAGCGAAGCCGATCTCCAACGGAGCAAGCGATCCAAGCCGATCCACGACTCACGGAACCGAGCGACGTCCTATCAGCAATCTAGATTCTTCTTCTTGTAGTTCTTGAAGCAAATGTAATCAAAATTGTTGAGATAAATAAAGGTGATATTCTTTTATCTTGCTTTCTTTAATTTCTGCATCATGATATCTTTACAATTCGTAAATATTTTCTGTGTGGTGATGTGTGAATAAATTCCGCTCGTCGAGGAGTCGAGACGGTCAATAGAATGATGATGTAACATAGCTTTAATCGATTCTTGATTCCTACAAGTTTTGTAAACCCTAGCAAGTTCAAGAACCGACAACCCATTTCGTTACGATGCTTCCTTGAATGTTATCGCTCGAAATTGGGGAGTTACGATCGTTTCTTGAAATTGCTAGAGGCTAGAATGTGAATGATATCGACAAAAGAACAAGGGATAAGATGAAACCCTAGTTTCACGAGAAAGCCCTAACTCTCGTCGATGATCATCGATCTAGTATCAATTCTTCGAAGGACAAGAACACGAAATCTTGAGATTACATCACGTCTATAGATCCGATCGATTCCTACGAGCCTCTTTTAGATTCTTGACAGTTAATTGGAAATATTATCGAAACACCGATTCTTGATTGTTTATAGTTTCTTGATTCTTGAATAAAGAATAGTGACACTCGAATACAAATCATTCTTGAATCATGTTTTCTTTTCTCGTTCCTTAACTTTTCATTTCAAACGTATCAAAATACAAGTGAATTGTGAAATCCCTGTGGACGATCTGCACTCACTACAAACTACTTCCGACACCGTAGTTTGATTGCGGTCAAAATATTTTTTGGTTGTGAAGTTCTTTATAAAGTTTCCGAATACCAAACCTTTTGAATTGATTTACACAAAGTCGGAAACGAAACAAACCTTCACCGGAAAATCTCTCAATCAAAATGGCGTCGTTGCCGGGGATCGCGCTAATTCATTTACATTTTTTAGTTTGAAGTGAAAGAATTATTACATTCTACTTCTTGAAATCAAAATTCGTACAAACTCTTATACGTGTGTTGTGATTTGATTGCAAGGAGATCTGGAGCATTCTGTGCTGTGGAAAAATTATTTGGGATATACCAGAGAGTAGAGGAAGGCCACAGAAGGTCCCTGAAGAAAATTGGTGCAGTGATACCATCACCAGACCGCGGTTGCGCGGCCAATACCCAGTAATTGCGGCGGTTCTGCGGCTTTGTAGGGGGTTCTCTGCAACTTCTTTGCTGCAGGTGATTCCTACCTCTCTCCCCTCTCCCTTTTTAGCTCCAACTAACACTTTTCTGCAGGATTCTTTGCAAATAATCGCAGCGCCGCAAAAGCAAAATTAAATTTGTGCGTGATTTTGATTTCTTGGTTGTTTGCATTATAAATACGGATATTAAGGGGCACGGCCAAATCCAAATTAGGTGGGGATTTCATTACCCTTCCTAGGCCCCGAAAACCACCAAACTTGCATCCGCATTGAGCCACATTAACTAAAAGAAATCTAGAGATGACTCTAAGGACTGTCGCGCTCAATTAGGACAAGAGAAGGCCGTGGGTAATTCATTGCTTATCCGCGTTTTCTTGTGGTGCCTAAGGCGAGTGTGTCTAAGGCTAGTGGTTTTTAATTAGGCCCACTACTTACGTAGTGGAGTACCTTCCCACTTACCTGGCACTCATCCGGCCACAGGGGGACAAAGAGGCAGTGGAGGATTCTATCCTGCGACTTATCTTTTGGCAGTTAGGAGCGGTCTAGAGCCGGACCTAGGTGACCACTAGATTCTAGGGTTGGTGTGCTGCATTTGTTGTGTTGCATCATTTTTTTCAAAAATCCGTCCCTTTTTCAAAGCAAACACCGCATTCATTCATTACCCCTAATTATAAGTCAACGCTGCCACTTGTACTAACCCTTTTTAGTGCAAGATAGGCTGGACACGGGATTCTAGTGCCCGTTTATTCCGCGTACCTTTTATCAACTCCGAAGTCGATATTTCTCCATTTACCTTTTCTTTACCCACTACCACTCCCACACTGATGGATCCGAATCCATCAAACTTCTTTAACCCTAATCTGCCGCCGTCCGTTGGTGCGCAGAATCCACCCCGCATCTCCCTCCAGGAGAGGTGCTATCCAGTTAGAGGTCCTCTTTCGACCTGCTTATCCACACCACCAGCCAATGGGGATAACTTTGAGATTAAGCCCCAGTATATCAATCTTTTACCCAAATTTCACGGACTAAAGTCTGAGGACGCTTACGTTTTCATTACCAAATTTGAAAACGTATGTGCAATGATGGGTACGTCACAACTTTCAGTGGATGCTATGCGTCTACGACTTCTTCCATTTACTTTGTGCGATATAGCCGAGAAGTGGCTATATAACACTACCGCACATTCTATTACGAATTGGGGAGAATTCGTCGCGGCATTCCTTAAGAAATTTTACCCAATACAAAAGACAGCTCGAATCCGTAGCGAACTGAATCAATTTGCCCAGCTCCCTACTGAACCATTCTCTAAATGCTTTGAACGTTTCAAGGATCTATTGGTTCAATGTCCTTATCATGGCATCCCGAGATGGGAGCTTTGCCGAATCATATATGAGGGCAGTAACCCTAACACTAAACAGAGCCTTGAAAACATGTGTCAAGGTACCTTCATGTCTAAGGATGATGGGGAAGCTTGGCGATATTTAGAAGAGTTCGCCGAAAAGTCCTTACAGTGGGAAAGTCCATCATTTAGGAGTGGCAATAACCAATCAGATGTTTCCATAGGAGTTAGAGCTGACATTTCAGCTATACAAAAGAAACTCGAGACTATGGAAAACAAATTTTTAGCCGCCTCCCTTAATCAAATATCACTTTCCAAAACTGTATGTGGCTGCTGTTCTGATCCGTCTCACTTGACGGAAGAATGTCCATTTTAAGGTCGTGAGCATACCAATGCAACATTTCAAAGACCGAGAAACGATCCTTTTTCTTCCACATATAATCAGGGTTGGAGGAATCACCCTAATTTTGCTTGGAACCAATCACACTCACAAAACACGGTTCCAAACCAAAACAATTTTCAAAGGATCCCTCCACTACAACAGCAGCCACAACTTCAATTGAGTCAGCACCCCTTTCAAGCACATAATTTTCAAAATCAGGTCAACACACCTATACTGTCTAGTCCTTTACAGTTGACCGGAACTGATGAACCCTCTTCTTTTGCACAATACATGAATTTGGTCTTAACAAATATCATGCAAGTTTCGGCTGAAATGAAGTCTTCTGTCGATAAAATTGAGAAAAACTCTGCGTCCCAAAACGAGAGTATTAAATTGATGGAAGAAGAAATTGCACGATTAAAATCCGAAATGAGTGCAAGAGAGAAAGGGAAACTTCCAGCTCAACCCTTACCCAACCCTGGCTATTCACATCACGTGAATGCAATCACCACGTTGAGATCTGGAAGAGTGCTTGACAATCATGTTGGGGAAGAAGTTGATGATACTGAAAATCATGTCAACACCCCGGCTGAGACCTTTCCACACACACACACTTCTAGTTCTGACCCTACTTCTTCTACCCTACCACCCTTTTCCGAGCCTATTCTTCATTTCCCAAAAGGCTCGCCACTTCAGCCCACCTCTTTTACCCCTCCACGGACGATCCCCACTTCTATTCTGGGATCGATTCCACACACACTTCCTTCTCCTATGATGGACCCAGCACTTATTGCTAAAGCACCTTATCCTAATCGGTTAAGGGCTAACACACCAAGTCCACATATGGAGAAGATTATGAACATTTTTAAGCAAGTTAACACCAACATCCCTCTCCTAGATGCCATCCAACAAGTTCCGTCCTATGCGAAAACTCTTAAGAACTTGTGCACTAGGAAGAGGAAGACTCAAGTGCCCAAGAAGATTTTCATGGAAAAAACAATAGACACGGCTTTCCCCCAACAATTACCGAGGAAACGTAAGGATCCTGGATATCCTACTATTTCCATTTCTATTGGGGAAAAACACATTAACCGTGCTCTACTAGACCTTGGCGCTAGTGTTAACTTGCTTCCATAGTCAGTTTATGAGCAACTAGGTATCGGAGAGTTGAAGCCTTCGAGCATAACTCTCCTGATGGCTGACCGATCAATCACCAGACCTAGGGGTGAACTGGAGGATGTGTTAATAAAAATCGGGGAATTTATCTTCCCTGTGGACTTTATTGTAATTGATACACAGCCTGTAGCGAACTCACGGAATCAAATTCCGGTGATTTTAGGTCGCCCATTTTTGTCCACTTCCAACGCAATAATCAACTGTCGTAATGGTTCTATGACCCTGTCTTTCGGGAATAGGTCAATAGAGCTGAACATTTACAAGTTGGAAAGTGTACCCTCCGAACCTACTGCTCAGGTATGTTCTGTCGACTTAATGGATGTCGACAGCAGCGAATTTGATGATCCTCCTGATATCGATCTTGACTTTTTTCATACGTTATTGTTTGACCCAACTATGTATCATACACATACGGACTCTTCCACCGAGATGTCCGGGTCAACAACTAACACTGATTATGAACTGTTTTTAGAGTCTGAAGATCACCCCGCACTTTATGATGACATGATTCATCGGGGTATTGATGGAACTTTTGAGGAGATCTTCGCTGATGAACTCGCATTTTTAAATGGCACGGGTGTTGAGATGAATCATCTCCCAATCAATGAAATTGAACCTCCACCCCTTATTCTGAATTGTAAAAAGAATGCGAGTAATCCATCACATTCACTGCATCGTCTTTCCAAAATAAGACGCACACACATTCTATTCCACCACTTAACCTTTCCCCACTTCTTCTTCCACCAACCAGAGCACTGCATTGATAAATTTTTTGAATGGTTGGTGTTAACTTTCGGTCTTTGCAAAGCTTGGTATCGACCAATGATTTTTGACTCCTACTTATGATTTTCAAAACTTAACATTGCATAACTCAAGTTTGGGTGGGGGTATGTTTTTTCTGGCTCCTAAAAAGAATTTTTACAAAATGATGAGCCAAAAATAAGTTTGGGGGAGGTTCTTCGCTTAAATATTTTGCCCCCACTAATAAATTCCTCCCAAGCTTATAGGTTTATCGAGATTTAGCAGATGGCAACAGTGAGGACACTGTTGAAAACAAGTTTGGGGGAGGTTTGTGCTTATTTTTACATCATTTGCATAAGCACAAAACATTTTTTTCAAAACCTATAAAAATTTAAAAAAAATTTTAAAATAAAAATAATTTTTGTACATAAATAAGATAATAAAAGTTTAGATAGTGAAAAATTACATCCATGAGATTAGAAAAATTTAAGAAAACTAAGAAAATTAAAAGTTTCTTATACGAACTAGTAATAAGTAGTTATGAGCCGTTGTCCCAAGGGTTAGTAAGATGAAGGTAGTCACTAATCTGAGGATAAAAATAAGTCTGAAAAATAGTTTCTATTCTGGAAGCCAAACATTTTGAACATGGCTACCCTGCTATCGCACTTACACACGTCTTGAAGCCTGGGATAGTAGAGGATACCTTGAAATGCTCTTGTCTTAAAGCCAAAAGTATGAAGGAAATAAAAAAAAAGTGAATAAAAAAAATATATAAAGTGGTGGAAAAAAAATGGACACTGGTTTTGTTATCACCGAGGGCAATAAAAAATATATAGCGAGGGTGCTTCTTCACCTAGTGCCCTAAGGCCAACTGGTCTGGGAGTCACTGCTATGCCTAAGGTGGTGCAAGACGAGGAAAATACACCAAGTAAGCAAGCACATGAGTAATCGGTCGGTTAGTACCTCAAAAAGTATTAACGGTCGCATGAAAGTGTGTGAGCAATCTCATCTAAATATTCATAATTAAAAAGTACTGAGGCTGATGGGCAAGAGTGTGATAGCTTGAATTGAATTCTCCGGGTGTAGGGATGTCCTTTACACACACGCAGGGTGATATGATCGATGTTTTGGAAGAAAGATAGGAATGAAAAATAAGACGATGTTTTATTGAGGGAGGACGTGATTTCTAACATCTTTTCATGACCATTAAGATAGGGCTCATGACAACCGAAAAGCTAGCTTAGTTGGAAACCCTAATTTTTAAAGTCTTTCTTTTACGATTCTTTTCTTTAAATGTAATAGTCATGATCTTTCTTTTATTATTGGATTTTGTGGGTACAATCCGCTGAAAACCCTCAGGAGACAACACTCCTCCTACTAGGGACACCTAGAGGTTTAAAGGCTTGTTGCACGTGCTCAGTGCAATCGTGTTGCCTACGAAAGTGTGCTAGTTAGTTTTTCTCTTTCTTTATTTTCTCCTTCTCTTTTTCTTTAATAAAACATTCGCTCGAGACGATCGAAATTAAGTTTGGGGGTATTTGATCAGTCGAAAATATTGCATATTTTAACCGGCAATTTCCTCGTCATTTGCATACATATAGAAGTATACGGTATTCATAATTCACATATTAGCAAATTGGTCGCAAAATATCAGATTACATGTATTCGACCTTAAAACCGGCATTTCTAGGGAAATTGACTGCATTTCATTACATGGCATATTTTCTATATATCGCAACCCGTGTTTCGAAGTCTGTGCAGGAAATGAGAAGCTCGCTCGAACATTACACCGCTCGAAAGATACGTAAACTCACTAAATTCAAATATGGTATCATTATAAAGGAGCAATGGAAATTCAACATATCATACAAAGCCCTAAACAGCAGTCAAAGGCCACACCAGAAGACCCAGAGCCCAAGCACACCAACAAGCCGCGGATCCGCGGCAATTGCTTGCTTGTGCCGCGGATCCGCGGTGGGTCCATGGATTCATCCCTCAAATTTTGTACCACAATGCTTCACTCAGGGCCCACTGCTCAGAAATGTGTCTCAGTTTCCAGAAGACTCCAGGGGTTTCTGCCAGATCAGCAAACAAGGGTTTCCAAGCTTAATTAATCCTAGCTTAAACCCTAAGCTAGCTCCTAACAAACTATCTTCTAGAAGACTCAACAAACTTTTGGAGGGAACTACCATTTCAAACCTAAACCTAGGGTTTGGGAGTTCTATAAATAAGACCCTAGACTCAAGGATGATGATCATGTGGAAATAGATAGAATCAAACCATTTTGTGATTCATTTTTTAGTTCATTTTTAGCCAATCTCCTTCTTCTACAAGTCTAGTGACAGGGCTTGTGTGAAACCCTAACCCTAATTCCAATCAAAATCAAGATCCCGAGTACCCATCAAGCAAGAAGCCCGACAACCTTTACGAGCGAAGCCGATCTCCAACGGAGCAAGCGATCCAAGCCGATCCACGACTCACGGAACCGAGCGACGTCCTATCAACAATCTAGATTCTTCTTCTTGTAGTTCTTGAAGCAAATGTAATAAAAATTGTTGAGATAAATAAAGGTGATATTCTTTTATCTTGCTTTCTTTAATTTCTGCATCATGAATAAACTCCGCTCGTCGAGGAGTCGAGACGGTCAATAGAATGATGATGTAACATAGCTTTAATCGATTCTTGATTCCTACAAGTTTTGTAAACCCTAGCAAGTTCAAGAACCGACAACCCATTTCGTTACGATGCTTCCTTGAATGTTATCGCTCGAAATTGGGGAGTTACGATCGTTTCTTGAAATTTCTAGAGGCTAGAATGTGAATGATATCGACAAAAGAACAAGGGATAAGATGAAACCCTAGTTTCACGAGAAAGCCCTAACTCTCGTCGATGATCATCGATCTAGTATCAATTCTTCGAAGGACAAGAACACGAAATCTTGAGATTACATCACGCCTATAGACCCGATCGATTCCTACGAGCCTCTTTTAGATTCTTGACAGTTAATTGGAAATATTATCGAAACACCGATTCTTGATTGTTTATAGTTTCTTGATTCTTGAATAAAGAATAGTGACACTCGAATACAAATCATTCTTGAATCATGTTTTCTTTTCTCGTTACTTAACTTTTCATTTCAAACGTATCAAAATACAAGTGAATTGTACAATCCCTGTGGACGATCCGCACTCACTACAAACTACTTCCGACACCGTAGTTTGATTGCGGTCAAAATATTTTTTGGTTGTGAAGTTCTTTATAAAGTTTCCGAATACCAAACCTTTTGAATTGATTTACACAAAGTCGGAAACGAAACAAACCTTCACCGGAAAATCTCTCAATCAATAGTCTTCTTCTAAACCATAGGCTGGTGCCGAATGGTAGAGAAAGAAGAAAACCATCAAGCCTAACGATGATGTACAGAAGGTAACGACTAAAGACAAATAAAGGGATTTGGAGAGATGACAACGAAATATACGATTACAGTCGTTAATCTGCATAATGGAAGAGGCATTACTAGGAATACCCGGATACCCTTTCGAAACATATTAATATTTCAGTTTCACTGTGTATTGTTAATAGAAAACTGATTTCCCAATTAGGCCCTTGCTCCAGGGTATGTATTTACCAGGTATGATTCTCACATCTGTATGGTTTTACAGATGATGAGTGGGAGTAAGTTATTGGGAATTAGATGATCATCCTCATTATATCGGAATTCGTTGTAATTGGTGATATTTGAGGAAATCGCCTGGGTACAGTTTTCAACTTACGATGCATAGGGTTTGAGTTATTAAACTGTGGGGACTTATACAAAGTATTGTATGTTGTCCAGTGTCCATTAGGACAAAGGGGTTGGTCCTCGTACTATATTCTGTTTACTTGTGACTTCTCAAGTTTTGGACAAGTGTTTCGTAGAAATACAAGGTCCAAGTTTGAGAAGTTATAGGTACAAGAATAAAGTAGAGAACCAGGTGTCGCAAGTATCGGGATTCTTCAAGGTGATCGAAGATGTAGATACTTGTGTATAGTGTTCAGTTGATAGTAATGGTTTTGAGAAACTTGTTTCTCTTTCAGGTTACTCATAATTGGATGCACTCCTAAGTTGAGTAATGCTGATCGGCCTCTCTCCATTTAGTTGACATGCACTGGAGACAGCTGCATGATTTAATCTGGTTCCAATTAAATCAGTGCCTCTATTTCTATATGGTATATAGAATGGTTCATATTTTAACGTTGTTAAGGTACGGGGAGTTGTCCGGCTTATGCTTAAAACCAGACTCTGGATAACTGAAGGCATGTTTCTGTAATGGCTGTTTGTGGGTTAACCCGGGTTATGACGAGTGTTAATTTTCTACCATCTGGAAGATCAATAGTGATATTGTTCTCGACTCGCCGCAGTTTTAGAAAAATGGATTTTTTCAGAAAACAGTAATGGGAGTATGGTAGAACTGGAAGTGATTCCAGAACCACAAACGATCACGGAAAATTTAATAGGACCTAAAGATTCAATCAGGATTGACATTCCATTAGCCACTCCGCGGATATGGTGGGTAACCTCAGTTACCCAAGAGGTACTCCGGTATCCTCAAGGACGGTGACAGAGAGGTTCTTGTTTACCCAGACTTGACACTACTGTTGTTCCAGACTATGAGACTCGCCAGGAGGATGAGTATAGCGTCGTTCTAAACTAGCTTTAGAAGTGCACGTGTATATGACTCTGCCAGAGGGTTGTCGTAGTCAGTGGGAGCAACGGAAGCGTAGTGGACAAGTAGTTTATGTCTATTTATAGACTAAAGTAGATAAAGCGGAGATAAATAATCTATTTCTGATGTGAAAGTCATGGGCTTTGACTTCATCAGAATAGGGGATGGATCTATTAAGAAGGTAGTAGGGTATGAAGTCCTGGTTTTTAGATGACATACACAGAGTAGGAAATGAAATTCCTATACTACGATCGGTTGTATCGTGCCAGTCACACAGTGGTTTCTCCACATAGGATATGGACATAATATCAATCATTCCGGTTATTAAATCTATGGTTTTAGATCTAGATTTGGGTAGTTTTCCAATCTGGGAACTTAGACAGTAGTCTAAAGGTGTTTTAGAATGGACGGCTCCTGGCATAGTAGTGTACCTGCAGGTGATGGAGTCACCCTCTTTAAAGGTGTCTTACAGACTAAAGGGGAGAGGGATGTGCATGATTGACATATCACTTGCTTAGGCAATTGAGTCAATCATGAGATGTCAAGTAACACACCAGATGTTGTTTTTGCACTAGATGCAATAAGTTGATATTAATCCAATCTTGGAGAAACGTTCGGAAGCAGTTTTAGAACATAAGTGGTTGTTCTAGGAATTTGATAACGACAGCCTCCTTCGGGAGACAGTTATCATTCCAGGCTTCCAGGATGACCCGGTTGACAGAGTGACTGTCAGAGTTATAGTTTTCCCTCTGATGATGGGCAGTAGTTTGGACAGGTGGTCCAAGCGGATACTGAGGGAGGCATGGTGCAGGATACTGATTAAATTCAGTTGACGATACAGTCTAAGAAGTTTACTGGATTTGGAGTTCATTTATGAACTGGGTCCCATCAGATATCCAGACATATTCAAAGACAGGTATTGCTCATTTCGGGAGATGGTTTTCTCAGCGGACTTGAGACAAAGAGAGACATGTAAAGAAATATCAGGACGGATCCACTCGCTGAGGCTATTTCTCGAACACGACAGTTTTACAAACGAGTTTTGTGAGACTGATCAGTAGAGAAGTTGGGTGTTCGGTATCACACTGGCTGTGAGTATGTGACATCGCAATAATTAGCCTTAAGTGCAAGTGGGAAATTGTTGGATATAGTGCCCTCAAAGTCAATTATTGGATCGCAGGTACGTGATTGCAATGATTGAGGGAGGATCTATACCGGTAGGACAGTCTTGCTCGAGATGATAGTATGCTATCTGGTTTGTCTTTATCATCGTGTACATGCTTTAGTTCACTATTGCATGTTGATAGAGCCCATAGGATTCTTGCTTGACTGCCAGCAGTATGATGGCGATCATATATGTGGGAGCTGGGGTCTATAAGCACATCCTTAAATGGTCCCTAGTCGAGAGAGTTTAGAGACAGGGCATCGATACTCCAGAGTAGACTAGTGTATACAGTCGAGACCCCGACGAGGGGCGGTGGCCGGTCTCACAAGCCATTGGTGTCAGTTGGTTCACCTAAGATGTATACAGGTGCTCATTCGATTATGAGTACACCGGACAGGACTCACCGGGAACCTGCTAGTTGGTTTATACCTATAGTCAAATAGCAGTTCCCTGGTGACATATATACAGATTAGTCTGTCGACCTGAGATCGTCATTTGTCTCGTGTGAATTCCCATTGTGCTTTGATTACTACCCTACCACGGCTCAAAGGAGTCGTGCAAACAGGTTTTAGTCGGGTATAGTCCCGAGCCACATGGAGGTAGTGAGCGAATCGTCGGGGATTCTTCTCTCCCGGTATTAGGGGTGAGACGCGCTGCGTTTATGAGAGCCATTACACGAAATCTCTGGCCAGGGTAATCGAGATTTACTGGTAGGTATTCATGTAGTTTCTCAGGGTGTTCTGGGCTACTCTCCGACACGATTTATACCGCTATTGGGGGTTTGACGTTTACCAGCCCCCTAGGCCCTATATGCGATACTCATAGACGAACAGACCGGACTGTACGGATATTGTCACTGTCAGGCTCAGTAGGGTTTCTGGATGAGTTCGCTCGTCAGCTTCCCTTCCGTTCGATACATGGGCAACCGTTACGTACAGCTAGTACCACTGACGTGCTTGTGGTTATACCCAGTGCCGGTGTATTGATGAGTCATTAGAGTCCCCCACAGACAGTTTCCTAAGTTCGGGCGAAACGTTGTAGAGGACGTATGGTTTTATGGCAGGGTCCGATCATATCCGGATCATCATCGGATAGATAATACTAGCGGGATTTGGTTTAAGCCAGATCTTAGTATTATATTGTAGGAATAATTTTGTCTTGTTGCATTTTGTATTCGGTCGGAATACAAATGCGGGTATGTATATACAGTTGAGGGATAATCTCGTAATTCGTTACGGGGTTACTTTCGGAGTTGCCAGTTTCTTTTTCCGCCTTAAACATCTTGATCTATGTTTTATTACTGTGAGCATTGACTTTGACCATTTTCTGGCCAGCCATTCCCATTTTCTGGCCATTCCTATTTTCTATTCCCTACAGTGTTCTATCCTTACCGCATTTAACGAGCAAAGGGGGCTGGACGGGCTCCGGGGATGGTGGCTGTTTTTTTGGAGCGGGGTTCTTTTGCAAATGGGAAAGTTTTAATTGGCAGGGTTTTTTTTGCGGTGATGGCTGGGCATCCATCGGGGAGAGAGTTATCATTTTGGGTTGGTTAATTTTGACTTCACTTCATCAAAAGAAATCCCCAGAGAACTTCCTTCTTGGCCGAGCCCATTTCTTTTGGGGGAAGCTCATTTTTCTCTTTGCAAATCTTTTGCTCACTTCACAACATCTCCTTGGCAACTCCAATTTACCTCTACCCAATCACTTGGGTGTCTTGAGACAAAATATTCAACACTCTCTCTACTTCAATCTTGGACATGTCGGCTAGCAAACTTCATATCCGAGTTGCTTCAGTTTGAAACGGGAGTCCGTATAAAGATTCATCGACGTGGTGCCACTTCGACGTGCAAGATCGGGGAGCGGACTTCGTCGGCGCAGCAGCGGGAGTTTGGTGCGGAGATTAAAGACTGAAGGACACGGATCGATCGGTATAATCTTTCCAGACTCTTTTACAGTTTACTAGTTTACGGTTAATGGAACGATCCGGGCATTTTGGTTGCGGTAGCACCGGTTTTGTAAAAAGTTTTTGTTTCGCATTTTGCGTCGTTTAGACGGCCGGGGAGCTGCCGTGGCCCAACACAAAGCACACAAAAATCTTAAGCAGCGCCCATGTGCACAACACATGAGCGCCGGCGTCCACTCTCTGTTAAGCAGAGCCGTTGGATCAAAGATCCAACGGAGACGAAAAGTCATCAGGATGCAGAATTAAATTCTGTGTAGAGAAAATATTCCTCAAATCTCACAACCATGTGCATCAACGTGCACAAAATCTAATCAAAACACTAAAAGTGCATGAAAACTATGCCGTAAGCATAAGTCAAATCATATGCATGCCCTAGGCATGAAGTCAAAATCAATACCTCAAATAACATCAAATCGAAGTCCTGTGCAACTGTAGTGTACAAAATACGTATCACAGCACTGCAAGCATATATGAAATATACCAAGTACAAAAATCAAATCGGGTGCATACCATATGCACAAAATCAACCCAACTGTATGAAATCCATGAAGTCATAAGCATGTGCGGACAAGGCACAAAAACGATATCAAGTGCGATAACTGCGCACAAATCATAAATCAACACAACGGTGTATAAAGTATATCTCAAGTGCAATAACTACGCACAAAATATAAATACCTAGTAGGTGCAATCATGGTGCACGAAAACAAATATCATGAAACTCAATTATCAAAACACAATCATGCGAATAGATCGCCCAAAATACTGAAATCAAGTATGGCGGAATAGTCCCGCTCAAGCACATCCTCTAAAGATCTCTGGCCAACTGTCATGGTCACTCATAACATGTCTCGTTGACGATACCGAACTCTGGCCTGCTGGTGTGCGTAAAATGACCACTCCTGGGTCCAAGTCTTCTCGTAGTTTATTCCAGAAAGGTCCTGTCGAGGTCTCTCCTAAATCTCGTCTCTGCCGAACTGTCCGGAAGTTATCACCCTTCACTAAATCTGTTTCTTATTCGGAACGGCTGCATGCTCATCGCGACTTATTCTGGAAGATATATCCATATACAACGCCTCTGCATGCGTATCACATCTCTGGTGTCGGCGGAGTGGAACGTCATCTCATCAAGATCTCATACGAATCTCTTACTCCATTTTTATCTAATGTCGACTGCTCCGGGCTCGTCTCTTTGTGGCTGCATGGACTGTGCTCCAACGGCTATACTCATATCTGGAGTCTCCCAAGAAATGCATCTCACCACATAGCATCCGAATGAAGTCGAACCATTCGATCGATTCGTCAAAACCTCATAATCCCCCAAGAGCTCAACATTTTGGGTACAGTTTAATAGTATCGAGTACATACCACAGTATCGGTGGACCAGCCGTAGAAGGGCAAACCCAAGTCTCACTAATGGCACTGCGGAACTGCCGCAAACCCTAAGGTTCAAAGGCTTTCACACGGTCATTATGTCGAGTTAGGGTTTCATTCTTCTAGAGGGTCCATAGAATTGCGTGTATGTCTTTCCGAATACTTTAAACTTGGAATATGGGTTTCTGACATTCGATCGCCTTTATCGACTCTCAACGTACCGGCGTGAAGTCATCTCTAGCTGGAATCAATCTATCTGATGACCTTGCATCGGGGTAAGCGAACGAATCACATGTCCTAGTCATTCATCCTTGGATGACTAGCGACCTTCCATCATATCTCTAAGTATATACTCATGCTGTAGTAGCTCCAACATCTGGGGCGATATCTCATCATTCGCAGCAGCAACTGGCTCATTCGTCTGCACGCTGAACAGTGCCTCAATCATCATGAATAAGCGATAAATCAATGGTCATCACATTCTGGCTGGCCTCTATCAGTGGCTCAATCCTCTGGTGCAAATCTGCACGCCCGAGAAATCTCATAACAGCGATCCATCAAACGCTCATGGCGCGAAAACACAATAACACGGCGCATCTATGCAAATCGTATGTCCCTGGAATTACGCCCTGGTCAGTCCTCGTCCGTGACGAGCTCGTGCTGACCGCAACTATAGCCGTAGCTCACTCTGCCCGTAATCGTGGCAGCAAAACCATAAACTGGTACTGATGAGGATAGATTATAGGAATGAATATAATACTGTGCAAAGAAATGTACATCCTAAGGATTCTTAAGCGGAGTATCGTATCGTAAATATACCACGGAACATACGTACGGTACGTCACTCTACTTGAGTCACCTACTCCATCAACCAAGGGTCATCCTACACTTAGGAGGTAAAACCTAACGCTCTGATACCAACTTTGTCACGACCCGAAAAGTACGGAACATGACCGACACTTAAATTACGAAACGTCTCGAGGCGTACGTAATCTAAGTAAGACAAAACCCAGAAATCAAAACCAAGTAGAGCAGTAGAGTGGAGGAAAAACCAATTTAAATCAAGTAGTTTAGCAACATAAGTCGAAATATGCATTTTTAAAATCACCAGTCTTTTCTGAAAATTTCGGCAGAGTTTCCTTTGTAAATACTGGCCCTGAACGGGGTACAACATGATAAAGCATAAATATAATGAATAAAGGCATCCCCAAGCGGGAGCTAGCTCTTCATCAATTGATGACCACAACCACGCAAGCAATATAATATACAACGCCGAAGGGCGAGGATCAAAACTCAAAAGGAAATTCAAAACAACATGAAATACATAATAATACAACGCGTGACTCTAAGGTCGAAAGAATATACATCACCGGTCTCTAAGTCTGAATAAATATACAAGTTTTGTTGATGGAGTCACTAGATACAACTGAATAAAATAAAGGTACAACAGTAGTCACGATACAAGTGAACCTACCTACCAAAGCAATCACCCAGAAAGGAAGCAGTGTGCCAGCAAAGCCGTAATGGAACCTGTACGGCAAAACTTGCAAGAAACTGTGTGTGGCACAACGAGGGTGAGTTGTCAACTCATGAGTAGAAAATATCACCGAGCAGAAATCGTATATATGACACAATCCTAGGTCAATACGATCAATAATATATATAACCTCAAAAGATAAGTTTGAAGTAAGAAAAGATGGCAAGGGTAAACATCTATACATAAGTGTAATCCTATGTGCTCGTGTCAGTGCCTCAGGTAACAACATATCATATGAATGAGGTATGAATGCATGAAAACAGAATACATGTAAATGAAGAAACTGCTTTCATAACTTAGTGAGATTTCTATATATTTAAAACGAGCTATCATCAATGAAATCAACATAATCAGTGTCTAGCATCGACACAAAACATAAATCCCAATATCTCAATATCTCAGGCTCCGGCTATCCGGACTGGCCTGTATCATCAAATCTCAATACCTCAAAATCTCAGTGTCTCAAATCTCACTATCTAGGGCTCCGTCAGCCCTGATCGGCCCCTATCATCAATCACACGACCACGAACGGTATCCTCCGGATATCCGACGTGCTAGGTAAAATCACCGGTAGGTAATTCTCCCCTGCCAGGCTCATCATCTACAACTCAAGCTTATTGCCCCGGGGTACCTTACCGGGTCCACCATGTACCCGCAGACGGTTCATCCAGCTCCTCGAATCGGGTCTCGAAATCCAACAGCAATCATGAAAACTCATGGTGGACGACTCATACATCACGAGAAAACCGCACTTTTCATTTTCAAAAGAGATAGAGAAGTTTATATATATTCTTGCGGTTTTCTTCCAAATCCAGGAAATCTCATGAAAATCCGAAATCCAATCATCAATAGCTAGTAAACAGTGAACATCGGCATAAAACTCCATAATACTGCATAACAGTGAATAATACTATGCATAAAGTAGCAAGTAATAACTGCAATGTCTAAACTGGCATATAAGGCAAGTACACTAATATCATGTCGAAACTATCAGCTAACAAACTATGTCAATAAAATAATATTCTCTAAAGTGTATGTGACATGGCAATTACCGATGATGATGTGTGTGAGCCGGCAGTAAGTGTATGTGGAACATACGCATCATCGGTAATGGTGCTGGTGTCCTGACCGCATGATTTCAATATTAACATATGAAAACACAATATAAGCATGCAATGCGATGCGAGCAGCAAGAATATGCGGGAGCTGAATATCAAATACAATGATAACGAATCTACATATGTCTAAGTATGAGTCGTACATTTTTGCCATTTGAAATAACACGAATCGTGGTGTTTTGAAAATAAGGGCTACGGTGTTTTTAACAAAATGTACGTCCTTTGAAATATCCGTAGAACCCCTTGGCCTGTCTTTAAAATACTCATGATTCGTTAGTTTTGAAATAGGTATGACTCAAATCCAATCTATCATTTGTAAGTAAACTACCGGAGTAAACTAAACAGGCTGATCGAAAGGCAAGGAAATCGCCTAACATCTGAGTCGATACATACATATATATATAACAGTCGGTGATCCCGTCTCAAAAGTATCTCATACGATACAATATCTATAACATGACATCCTCAAATCAAGAGTGTGGATCTATCATTAATATAGCTCGTATGGTAAATCTGTCGTACGACATCCCAAATCTGGGTATGGGTCAATGTCACATCAATCACATTATTCATCTGATATCATCTTAATCAAACATCACTGTTTCGCCCAATCAGAGCAAAGCTCTGTTTGAATTCAAAATTTAAACTTTTGAAGCAACGCTTCAAGTCTCAGGCGCAACACGCCGCGTGTCTGACGCTAATATATCAGCGCAGCGCCCAAGAAGGCGCACCCAATCAGAGCAAAGCTCTGTTTAAAGGAAGCAACGCTTCAGATCTTTTGCGCTGCGCGCGACGCGCCATGTGTCCAGCGCAGATACATTAGCGCAGCGCACCCAATCAGAGCAAAGCTCTGTTTAAAGGAAGCAACGCTTCAGATCCTTTGCGCTGCGCGCGACGCGCCACGTGTCCAGCGCAGATACATTAGCGCAGCGCGCCCAATTAGAGCAAGGCTCTGTTAAAGGAAGCGCCGCGCTACGCTCTGCGCTGTGCGACACGTGGCAACACAGTTGCGCTGCGCGACACGTGTCAGCGCAGATGCGCTGGCGCAGAAAAAGAGGCTAAGTCCCAAAGACAATTTAGCCATGCAAAATTACATGCACTTGATAACAACAAATTAAAATACGATGCACAAGCACAACAAAGAGCTCAAATAAAAAGAACACCCAACAGATAATAAAATACTTAATCAAAACATTTATTTATTATTAAATTTAAAAAAGATCACCGAATACGGGATCAGAGAGATAAGGGTTCACAAAAAGAAAAAGAAGAGTATCCAGCTCCCTCTCCGTTTTCTCCACCACGTCGAAGCGACGATCTTCCCGAGGGGTAGCCATCCAACGGTCGACGCCGCACTCCTGGAAAAAAGTGGCGATGACAGCCCGACGAGCTCGTATCTGGCTCAGCAAGTGGAAAGAGCAGTCCCTCAAGGGTTTGGTGACCAAGTGCGCTTCGAGAAAGCACTCAATCTTATCTTCGGCGGCATCCGGCATTGCCGAGGACATCTCTGCTGGAGGAGGGGGAATGTCGGCGAGCACCGAGGCAAGGATCATCCGAAGCCAAATGGAATTCGGAGGGAGAGGAGACCCCACACGAGTCAAAAGCTCGTGCATTGCAGCGTCGCATTGCTCGTCCGAGAGAGAAGGGTCCACCAAACGTGCAGCAAAACGGGGAACAATGTCCCGAATCGGCACCTCCCATGGTTGTCGGCGGGCATGAGGGCGGTTGCAAGCCATGATCGAAGAAGTTCTCTGAAAATGAGAGAAGAAAAGGCTCAGCCTTGAGTTATATATATAGACCCAAGCACAGAAGATTCTGTGCACAATGAAATCATTGCCAAGGCCCGGGAAATCAGAATTTTGGGAATACAAGTTTGACTTGAAAAGAGGAGATGAAGCGGCGCTTCTGATTCTCCAAAATTTAAACTTTAATAAATGAAGCAACGCTTCAGATCCTCTGCGCTGAGCGCAACGCGCCACGTGTCAGGCGCAGATGTATCAGCGCTGCGCCCAAGAAGACGCGCCCAATCAGAGCAAAGCTCTGTTTAAAGGAAGCAACGCTTCAGATTCTTTGCGCTAGCGCTCTGCGCTCTGCGCTGCGCGACACGTGTCAGCGCAGATGCGCTAGCGCAGTTGCGCTGCGCTCTGCGCTGCGTGACACGTGTCACGCGCTGGGGAATCTGCGCCAAACTAAATTAAGATTTTTAAGAAATCTTTTCTGTTCTTGTTGAAACAAGAAGATTTTCTTCTGCAAAGCAGAAGCCCTTGGATCAAAGATCCAACGGTGGGGAAAATTCCCCAAATCACTCAGAGGATGATCTCTTTAACAAATTTAACTAATTTGTGAGCACTATAAAAAGGACCTTAGGCCTCAATTCAAAGGCATCGAGATTTTTCTTGAGAATTCAAGAACTTTAAACAAAAAGAACTTCGAGAAAATTTCAAGAAAAAGGTAAAGAACCTTCATGGATTAGAAGAGATTCCTTCTAAAAGACCATTAGTCTAAAAAAAATATAAGATCAATGATCTTTATATAAAAAAAAAAACAGTGCTTTGCACTTCTTGTGAACCTTCGGTTCTTTAAAAACGATAAAAAAAATAAAATAAAATAAAATAATAAAAGAATAGTGCTTTGCACTTTTACGAACCTCCGGTTCTTCGAATAAAGAAGAAATTTATTTTTCTTTGATCTAATTTAGATCAAGAACTTAAACAGTGCTTTGCACTTCCCTTCTGGAATCTAAGAAGATTCTTAGTGCTTTGCACTTCCAAGTTGCGCCGCTGCGCTCTTAAGAGAGCGCCACGTGTCGGCCATAAAACCACTTGCGCTAAGCGCCCTTAAGATAGAGCTTTGCTCTCTGGAATTGGCGCAACTCGCTGAGAGCGCGCCACGTGTCAGCAGCGCAACAGCGCATTGCACTGCGCTAGTGCGCTTGCGCTCATCAGAGCACGACACGTGTCACCACCATATGGACTTGCGCTCATTACTTAGCGCAAAGCGCAGATGCATTAAAAAGGGCCAAGCCCAATTAAGAGAAGGCCTAACAGGCTCAACAAAGCGCAAATGCATTATTTTAAGGGGCAGAGCCCAAACAAGAACAGATGCTTTGCATCATTTATAAATGGGCAGAGCCCAGACAAAACAAAGTAGATACTTTGCAAATGGGCAGAGCCCAAAAGAAACTGATACTCTATATCTTTCGTGGGTAGAGCCTAAATAAAAAATGCAATGCAAATAAAATGTTGGACATTTCAACTGGACTTAGCCCAATTTTGGCCATAAGTCCTTAAATTAAATTGACTGAGCAAAACGGCTCTTTTAAATCAATTTACATCCGGTTCGAGGGTACATCTCCGAACTCCTTTGACATTCGTCGTTGTAATTCCTCAACGACGTCAAAGAGGTGACGGGTCCCGATGACCACACATCAATACGGACTGCGGGGTCCTTAAACTCGTGGACCGAAACGTCCTTAAACTAATATTGGACCGGAACGTCCTTAAACTAATATCGGACCGAAACGTCCCTAAACTAATGATGGACCACTACGTCCCTAAACTGGCGTTGGACCGAAACGTCCCTAAAACTAATGACGGACCACTACGTCCTTAAACTGGCGACAGACCGAGATGTCCCTAAACTAATAATGGACCACTAAGTCCCTAAACTAGAACAATAGAGCCAATCGCTCTTTTGCCGGATCTAAACGGTCCCGTTTAAGTTGATCTTAGCCCCAAACACGGCTAACGTATCCTTAAACATTTAAATGGATTATAAAACTCCCAATCAACTCTGGTTCGAGGGTACATCTCCGAACTCCTTTGACATCCGTCGTTGTAATTCCTCAACGACGTCAAAGAGGTGACGAGTCCCGATGGCCATACATTAAATTAATCACTACGTTAAGCGGATCTTAGTCTAAAACAGGACTAACGTATCCTTGACGAATGTTTAAGTTGATCTTAGTCGCAACGCGACTAATGTATCCTTAAACTAAAAACACCAAACCCAAATCTAAGTAAATACGGATTTGGACTAATCCACGTCCTACGGGCGACGGTATTACTCAGTCTCCGTATACAATCCATGGGCAACCACAAACAAAACAAACACCCACGACACGAAGTGAAATTCTGGGGAAGGAGAAAGTTGTTACCGCGATGCGGTAGTGTAATTAACTGCAGGGGCTTGCGCCTGCAGGGAAGAGCGTCCCCACAATCAAAAACCCCTCAAGCGAGGGGGAATCTGACAAAGTCTGCTACATCGGCCGCATCCGCCTAAACCTCCGATACACGGTACCATAAATCAACTTGGCATCTTCGGAGAGGTAGACGGATAAAACCAAATAGCATTTGCCCCGAATCTCAGCGCCAGGACATCGCAGTCTTGTGCGCCGCCGTTCGGAGGGGAACAGATTCTGGCACGCCCGGTGGGACCTCTTCCTCTTTCCACTCCACACTTCGTGTGTCGTCTTCGTGAACCAATCGCGGTTTGTTAAATGGTTGTCTTCGGATTTCAAGTTGCTAAGATTTGGTCTTTTGTCTGGCAGAGAACTCAAGCATCCATGGATTCTCACTGCACCAAATGCGCGAAGCACCACTGCAACGAACGCTCCACCTCACCGAGAGGTGTAACATATGGGCCCCAAGCGGCCTCTTTCCTTACTCTGCCGGTGGAGTAGGTGACCCAGGCCACCACCGGCCTATTTTTCGGGACCATGGTCCCACCTGCAAGCTTCTCTATGCCGATATCCGCACCGGAAGCGAACAAGAAGTCGGTATTCGACCGGCTTACCGCTACCACGACCCCTGTCAACGGGTCGCCCGCTACTAAGCCGACAGCCTCCGTTTTTACCAGGCTAAGTCAGAACTATAAAGTGGCCGTCCCAAAGAGGGCAACGGCCGCTGCTTTGGAGGTCGTTAAAGCGGCTTCTCCCATCAGAGAGTCGGTCTTCACAAGATTGACGGCTCCCAATCCTCCCCCAGTTGGTCAAAAGGCATCAGTTTTCGATAGGCTGACATCGGCAGTTTCCCCACACTCAAACAGGGGGCAACAAGAAACCATCTCGATTTCCGAGCCAGTCCCAACGGCTCGTCGTGCGCGACGTCGCCATTGGCGACGAGTGAGAAAAGCAGAGGGCAACTCTCCCTCAGGGCTAACCCCACCTGCTCCAGTGGTGGAGGTCAACGCTGCTGTTCCAACTGGGAACAGCTTTGAATTGCTGAGAAAGGTGAGAAAGAACTCTCCAATTGCTACGTTGAAAAGATCTCCTCCACCTGCGGAGAGAGTTCCAGAAACAAAACAAGAACAGCCCCCTCAACGGCTATCCTTAAAAGTTTATAAAGTATGGCGGAGGGTTCAAGACTCCGCGATCGATCCAGACTACTTGCGTCACCAGAAAAAGGCGAAGGTGGAAAATAACAAAAACTGCCCTATTAAACAGCAGGGGGTGACAGTTGCTAGGATGCCCACTCCAACGGCTCCTTTAACCTCGATGGCCCACAAAAGGAGGAGGCCAGGGAAAGCTCCCGCGCCACCGGCAAAGTTTGAAAGCGGTGAACCTAAACGCCCCAAGTCAGGGGGCATAATTGTTCATACGGTTTACATGGCTTCTGGAAAGGAAGAAAGCCGTACTTCTACGGGTCACCGACCGCTCACCTGATCAGTGACCAAGGCTCAGGAGCAGCAACAAAAGCTCCAGGAGATGATGACCACAATGGCTGCACTCACTGGGCCGAAAGAAACCCCGGAAACATCCTCAGAAGAACGTCACGAACAAGAGACGGACGCCGAATTCCTTCGGCGCGTGCTAGAGAAGAAAGATAAAGAGGCTGCGGAACAGGCAGCCAACATAAAGAAAATGGCCCTCCTGTTCCAGGATATGGTGGGTATGATGATTCAACCAGATCCACCTGCTGGAGATCCCCCGATCATTCTTGAAGATGATAGGGGAGAGACATCGAATCCTCCACCGGCTCTATCCGCAGCTAAAGAGGATACCATATCAAAAGCTGATTTGGATGAATATATTGCCCAACAAATACGGGTGCATCAGGCGACTGAAGCAGCCGGTCAGATCGTGAAAACGGGGCGGCCATATCCTGGCTGGTATGACCAAATCAAGTACCCGCCGGGTTACACTATTCCCAAGTTTCATGTTTACAAAGGGACCGGCAATCCCCATCAACATGTTGCCCAGTTCAGGGCGCTTTGCGGTAATACAGGCGGCGACGACAAGTTGTTACTTCCCCAGTTTGTTGGAAGCTTATCAGACACAGCGTTTGAATGGTATTCTGAGCTTCCCAACGACTCTATAAAAACCTTTGCGGAGATGGAGCTACTCTTCACCCAACGCTTTGCAAGTGCCAGTGAGCGTACCCCGATGACGGTACTGATCAATGCCAGGGTAAAACCCGGTGAGACATGGGTTCAGTACGCTATACGGTGGCGAAATCTATGGTCGAAGTGTGAACAACGCATAGAAGAAGCTCCAGCGGTGGGAATGTTTGTTGGAACCCTTGATCCACAAGCAACCATCTCACAGTTCATGATGTTTTTCAAGCCGACTTCCTTCCAGGCTTTGATCGACAAATTAGCGCAGATGGACCAGATGGGCCATAAACCCCCTCTCCCGAAGCCGGACCCCCGAAACGATAAAGGAAAGGGAAAAGCGATCATCGTCGCTAATGCCCAACAACAACCGAACGACTCGAAGCCGGTTGCTCGTCCAAACAATACGCGCCCATACGTACCCCTTGAGGACAGGATGGGACGTGCTTACTCCTTCCCTCGTGATAAAACAAGGAGGCTATTCGAGCTGGCATTGCGCAACAGGCTCATAAATCTGCCAGATCCAAAATGTCCGTCACAACCGAGTGACGTCAACGAGCCCAATTACTGCCCTTATCATCGAGTGCTAGGCCATCCAATTGAGGATTGCTACGTTTTCAAGAATTGGCTTGAGAACCAGTACCGTCAGGGCAAATTTGCGCTATCTGACAAATGGAAGGTGAATCCTCCGCAGCCCCACACCTTTAAGGGGATGAATACGCCGGGGGCAACATGCTCTGTTATTGAAGAAACTCCCTGGGAGGTTGTATTATCAGCTAAAACGAGGAGAATGCTAAATGATCTTCAGACCTGTCCAGCGGTCAAGTGGAAGAACCCCTTGGAACCGCAGGTTATTGAAGGGATGTTGAAGCCACGACCGACTCCGAAGACCGATGGTGGCAGTTCAAGCGCTCATAGTCAGCCGTCAAAATCTTCGAAAAAGAAGAAGAAGAAATCTAAGAAGCCCGTTAAGCCTGGTGACAAGCGCACGGACTTACAAAAGCAAATCGATGCGCTGGATGAGTACAACCAAAAAGCGCGGACTCCCATTACGCTCCAAGATTTCCTTGATCACGTCTTCCAAAAAGAAGATGAGGGAGAAAGTTCATCGGACGAATCCGAGGGGTATGTGGCGAGCTGTCATATGATCTCTCATTCAGTCGCGAATGATGAAGAGACCTCTGGCACTGAGACGCTGGGGGCAAATGCCGAATCAGGAACCCCAGGGTTACCAGTTGAAATGATTAGCGCGTTTCTTAATGAAGCTCGGTTGAAAAGCAAGGCTGATCGAGAACGCGAGACGGCTATATTCGAAAGGGCCAAGCGTCAGCGACTTGAGGAAGGAGCCGAAATGATCCCGCTGGAGCAAAATGCCTTCAACGCTGACAAAAGCCAATTCAAGATAAAAAAGAAGTTTGCTAAGGCCATATCGATGGGCATGAAGCTACCACCCTCTAAAGAAAAAGTTACTGGCGTAGTAGAAATGCACCCCTCTTATTGCTTATACCACCAGAAGGTCTCGCATTCCACCCAAGATTGCAAAGCTTTCAATGGATGGTGGCAAGGATACGTCGCTAATCGACAACGATTTAAATGGGAAAAACGTAAAATTCACCGAGAGCAAAGAAATACGACTAAAGAACTTGAAAGAACTGCCGGCAATTGTCACATGGTTAACACTACCGGGTCACAAGTGCCTACATTTGGGAGCGACTCCGATGAAGAGCTAGAGCTTGGCCCCCTCTTCGAAGAATCCACTTCGGGAAAAGAAAAAGAACTGAAGGCCTGCGAGAATATACAGCTGCGCAATCGAACATTACCCGAAAAGAACCTCGGACCCTTGAATAAGAAAAACAAAGGGAAAGAGAAGGTCTCTGAAGACATCGCTTTGGATGACCAAGTTGCGGAAGAGTTAACCGCCAAGAATCCCCCAAAAAGGAATAAAGTAGATTACAATGTCTTGGCGCATCTGAGAAAGCTACCCTCACAACTCAGCATTCTCGATGCCCTATTGCTATCAAAAGAGGCGAGGGATTCTTTGATTAAGGCCCTACAAGATCCGGACCAGTTCTAAGCCTTCCTAGCCGAACAAAAGATGAAGGATGAATTGGAAGAGGTGCACACAGCCGACGTTGCTTTTGGTGATGAAGACCTTCTCCTCGGGACGTGTGAACATAATCGCCCCCTTTATGTCTCAGGATACTGCCATGACATAAAGATAGGAAAAATCTTGGTCGATAACGGATCGTCTGTCAATTTACTCAATGTGCGAGTGTTAAAGGAGATTTGCATGAGTGTCCAACACCTCGCCCGGGACAAAATCACCATCTCCGGTTTCGACTCTCAATCCTCAAAGACTCTTGGATCTGTGATATTGACGCTACGCTTCGGGGTGCTCGTCACAGACATCAAATTCCATGTTATAGACACCAAGACATGCTGCAATGCTCTGCTCGGCCGACCATGGCTACACGAGTACAATATCATCCCTTCTACACAGCATCAGTGCATGAAGTATTCTAGGGACGGCCTCGAGTACACAGTGGCAGGAGAGTTGAATCCGTTTTCCGTGAACGAAGTTCGCAAGTATGAAGATGCCAAATACTTCTTACCGAGTTTCGAAGACACGGAAAGGTGTCACAAACCGGAGAACAAAACTAACGCAACCATCCCTGTCTTCGGCAGTGACACCGAGGAGGAGGAGGATATAATCTATTCAGGTCCATCCCAATCCACCAGGCCAGGACCATCCGTTCCTTCATTGATCTTCGGTAGTGATTCAGAGGATGAAGTTCATGCTGTATTCCCTGCTCGGCCTTCAATACGAGTCTCCGCTGATGAAGGGCGAAGTCTACAGATAACCATGGTGCCGCTTGAACATTACAAAGAACTGGATGCACTCGACACCAACAGCGTAGAAGAATTGCAGATATTCTATATCCCTCCCAGACGAAAAGGCGAGAAGGCAATCTTATTCTACCGTTCAGAAGAAAACAAGGCGGAAAAAGAAATTTGGCATGGCACAGATCCCACGCTCGACAGGCTTCAGCCTATCCGTCTTCCCAGATATTATACCGAAGGTTTGAAGAAACTACTGAAGCGCCAGGGGATGTCCTTCACACAGACCGTTAGAAAAGCCAAATTCTATGACAAGGTCTGGAACGTTCCCGGGACTCAATGCAAACTGCCTAACGGGAGAACGGAAACAAAAGGGCTTGGGTACATCCGGCCAAAGAAACGGGAGCTAGTAAACAGCTGTTATGCCATGTATGACTTCGATGAAGAGGCTGACGCTCAATGGGAGGACGCTAATCCTGAATCAGCAAAAGTTCCTGACACAAAACCGCCCAGTCCATCGTCTGAAGACCAGATGAGTAAACTTATAAAGGATGCGAGTCAAAAAGCCCGAGATGATCACGATCGTGAAATGGCAATCTATGAGAAAGCCAAGACACAGCGTCTCCTTCGACAGGCAGTAAAGAACGAAGATGTTGCCCCACGCCAGCCTGCTACAAAAAGGGTTCGACGCGAAAGCAAAAACAAGTCGAGGGGCCGAAAAGGTGCTCGACAACCACAAGACAAAGCTAAGAAGCCATGCATCCGAGAGTCGAGCGTTATTGACCTAGCCCTTATGAAGAAAATGGGTCGAGCATACTCATTTCCTCGGAACAAAACAAGGAAAATACTTGATCTTGCTCTGAAACATCAAATGCTTACTCTGCCAGAGTCTAAACACCCTGAGCAAGCAGGCGAAGTCTCCAACCCAAATTATTGCTCTTACCATCGAGTAGTGGGACATCCGCTTGAAGATTGTTTTACCTTTAAGAATTGGGTTGAGGACCAATATCAGCTTGGCAAATTTGCGTTGTCTGACAGTTGGAGGGTAGCGCCCCCGCAAAAGCACGAACCCGAAAACACAAGGATAGAACCAACTCCGCATTGGGATTGGCAGAAAATTCGCACTTGCCACGTGATAACAATATTAAAAGAAGAGTCCGAGGACATGAACAGCCTTCCTCGGTGCTTTGAAAACAGCAGCGATGAGGTAATCTCAGAATTTCCCCCAGCTCCAAAAGAACTGGAGGATGGAATACATACTACCGCAGATAACCTCAGGAAAATCGAGTTGGGGACAGTAAATGATCCGCGACCGACATTCGTCAGCGAGCTGCTGTCTGAAGAGAGGGTGGCTGCGTTAAAAGACGTCCTTGTGCAGCATAAAGATTGCTTCGCATGGAACTATTCCGAGATGCCGGGACTAGATCCAGAAGTTGCTGTACATAGACTAGCAGTATCCCCAGACGTCAAGCCGATCAAACAGGCGCCGAGAAGAATGCGACTCGAGCTTGAGATGAGCATAAATACCGAAGTCAAAAAGTTAATCGACTCTGGCTTCATCCAAGAAGTTCATTACCCCGAATGGATCACCAACATCGTCCCAGTGATGAAGAAAAATGGGACAGTGCGCATATGCGTAGACTTCCGGGATCTTAATAAAGCCTGCCCAAAAGATGATTTCCCAGTGCCAGTCACTGAACTTATGATAGATAATACATCCACTCATGAGGTTTTCTCCTTCATGGACGGCTCGTCGGGGTATAACCAGATAAAAATGCATCCCGAAGACCAGAAGCACACAGCCTTCAGGACTCCTCTTGGTATATTTTGTTATAAAGTGATGCCCTTCGGTTTGAAGAACGCCGGTGCTACTTATCAGAGGGCCATGACAAAGATCTTCGACGACCTTATACACGAAATCGTTGAATGCTATATCGACGATCTCGTGGTTAAAAGCAAATCATACGAAGAACATCTCGAGCATTTGAAGACCGTATTTCAACGCCTTCGGCAATACAATTTGAAGATGAATCCTCTTAAATGTGCGTTCGGGGTTTCCTCGGGCAAGTTCCTGGGATTCATTGTCCGACACCGAGGTATTGAGATAGATCCGTCTAAAATCAAGGCGATCATGGAAATGCCTCCGCCGAGAACTCTTAAACAGCTGCGGTCTCTCCAAGGAAAGCTCGCATACATTCGGCGGTTTATCGCTAATCTTTCAGGAAAGTGCCGCCCTTACAGTCACCTGATGAAGAAGGGAACCCCATTCGTTTGGGATCAAAAATGCCAAGGCGCACTAGACGAGATCAAGCAATACCTGCAGAACCCGCCGGTGTTGGCTGCCCCGGTTAAGGGGAAGCCTCTCGTTCTTTATACAACCGCCCTCGAAGATTCCTTAGGCGCATTATGGGCGCAAGAGAACGATCAAGGGAAAGAAAGAGCACTCTATTACTTAAGTCGAGTTCTGCTGGGTGCAGAAAGCAACTATTCTCCTATTGAAAAACACTGCCTGGCGTTGATCTTCGCAATAACAAAGCTTAGACATTACGCATTGGCGCATGAGGTCCGTCTCATTTCAAAGGTGGACCCCCTTAAATACTTAATGTCAAAGGCCATATTGACGGGACGACTCGCTAAATGGGCCCTACTCTTGATGGAGTTTTCGATCACGTATCAACCTCTCAAAGCAGTGAAAGGCCAGGCCATCGCCGACTTCCTCGCTGAACATCCCATACCCGCCGATTCTCCATTCAATTGCGATCTTCCAGACGAACATGCGTTCGATGCAATCGACGGTGGTGATACCCGATGGGAACTCTATTTTGATGGTGCATCTTCCATGAAGAAACGCAAACAAAACACCCCTATAATCAAATCGGGGGTAGGCCTCATCTTTGTAACTCCACAAGGAGGGATAATGCGCTTCGCATTCTCCTTAACAGAGTCGAGGACAAACAATGAAGCTGAATATGAAGCCTTGATAGCAGGTCTTGAGATTGCCATCGACATGGGAATTGAAAATCTCCTCATATATGGGGATTCTCAACTGGTCGTTAGTCAAGTAAACGGCGACTACCAGACGTGCAAGCCGGAGTTGGTGAAGTACGGCGAAAAGGTGCAACAATTGTTGACCCAAATTCCTTCCTACACTTTGGAAAACATACCGCGCGTGGAAAATAGCAAGGCAGACGCATTGGCCAAACTTGCTAAAGAACTGGCTGACGAGAATTTTGATAACGTCAGAATCATGGTACAAAGCCGTCGGGTGCTTGCCCCAGCAGAAATATCTCGGGAATCATCCGAAGAAAAAGGAGCAAACGAGCAGACTACCCTGCAAGTAAAAGATTGGGAAAATACTGAGGATTGGAGAGAAGTCTTCATAGATTACTTCAAGTCCCACCGACTGCCTGAAGAAGCGTCCATAAGACACCAGCTCGTGAAACGAGCTTTGTCTTTCGCCTTCGTCAACGATACTCTATATAAGAGGACATTCGATTCTCTGTGGCTGAGATGCCTAGGACCTGACGAAGCGAAAAGAGTCGTTCAGGAAGTTCACGACGGACTCTGCGGTTCTCACCAAGCAGGTCCTAAGATGAAGCTGAAGATAAAACGGATGGGCTACTACTGGCCCACGATGATGCAGGATTGCCTGGAATACGCGAGGCAATGTCATTCATGTCAAATTCATGGGGACTTCATCCATCAGCATCCCAATCTACTGCATCCAACAGTGGCTAGTTGGCCGTTCAAAATGTGGGGAACTGACATAGTCGGCCCCATCGAACCAGCATCGTCAAAGGGATGGGCAGAGGCGGTACCGTTGAGGGAAGTAAAAACGGAGAACATCCTTCATTTCTTCAGAACGCATGTCATATACCGGTTTGGAACCCCGAGAAGAATCATCTCTGATAATGGGCCAGCCTACCGAAGTCATAAAATTAGCCGCTTCGCACAGCAGCACAATATAGACTGGAGATATTCCTCGGTTTATAATCCGCGAGCCAATGGATTAGATGAAGCCTTTAACAAGACATTGACGAAAATCATAAAGAAAACAGTGTCTCAAAATAAGAAAGACTGGCATGAGAGACTGCAAGAAGCTCTTTGGGCGTATCGAACTACATTTAAAACTGCCACAAACACAACGCCATACGCGTTGGTATTTGGGACAGAAGCAGTACTCCCTCTCGAGATAGAATTACCCTCTCTACGAGTGGCAGTCCACTACGAGCTGACAGACGAAGAAAATGCTCACCTTCGGTTTGAAGAGCTTGACGCTCTTGATGAAATCCGGCTTCTAGCACAGCAAAATCTGGAAGCCTATAAAGCAAAGATGACGCGCTCATATGAAAGATTGAGCCGCCCGAGGATGTTCCACCAAGGCGAACTCGTGCTAGTGGTCAAAAGGCCCATGATCCCCAATCGCGCCAAGCGGGGAAAGTTTGAACCAAACTATGAAGGACCGTACATCATTGATAAAGTCTACCAGGGTGGGGCCTATCTACTCATGGACATGCACGGTGAAAGGCCTTTCAGGCCGATAAACGGTCGCTTCCTAAAGAAATATTACGCTTAATGAGTCACAGCCTAGGTCAATGATGGATGACGACGACTATGTCCGCTCGCTATCTTCCTAAGCTAGAACTTTATAAGCAGTAGCTGGCTTTCTCCGTGATGGACCGAAATGTCCTTAAACTAATAGCAGACCGAAACGTCTTTAAACTACTACCACAGCATCTTTAGGCTGACAAGATAAAAAAAAACATATAAAAATAAAATAAAAAAAAACGGTATGTCCATAAGCAAAAAAGGGCACGGATGAAAACCCGACAAGGGCTCCGTGAGTAAAAACAGCAGGGCTGCCGGCAAGTGTTCGTGAAAACCCGAAAGGGCGCGACCTCGTAAAAAAAAAGGGAAAAAAAAAAAACCGGTATGTCCATAAGAAAGATGGGCACGGATGAAAACCCGAAAGGGCTCCGTGAGTAAAAACAGCAGGACTACCGGCGAGTGTTTGTGAAAACCCGAAAGGGCGCAACTTCGTTAAAGAACCCTTACAGGGTCCTCTCGACCCTGTAAGGAGAAACCACCCGCGTGAGATCCTTACGACTTACAAGGGAACAACACACTTAGGAATCCCCACAATTCCTAAGGAGAAAATACGCTTGCGAGATCCTCACGACTCGTAAGGAGAACTCTCTTATGGGACCCTCACGGCTCATAGGATTTGAAAGTCTTAAGTCACAGAGACCTAAACCTGTGCTTAAGCAAACCCCCACAAACTTCCAATGTTGCCCTACAAGTGGTTCAATATTGACCCTTGTATACAATCCACGGGCGCGAATAAACGTTTCCCTAACCAAGGTCCATCCGTGACCGGGGATATGTTCGCATAACCCTTGTAAGTCCTCTCGATTTACAAGAAGAAAAACCCCTGTAGGATCCTTACGACTTACAGAGGAACAAGACACTTAGGAACCCTTTCGATTCCTAAGGAAAAAATACACCTACAAGATCCTCACGACTTGTGGGGAGAAATACCTTTATGAGACCCTTACGGCTCATGAAGTTAAAAGCCTTAGCCGACAGGACCCTAACCCTGGTCGCTAAGCCTCCTTTGTTCGACAGCGACAGAGGCAAATGATGATTCACTCCTGGTAATATCCCAGTTGCAGCGGTGCTGATGCCAAAATCGGTGTCCAATTTCAGGTTTACGGCGAAAAGCCAGTAGGCCGCACATGCATACGAAATAGCCGAAATGATAGGGCAACTTGCAATAAAAAGCAGCAAGTAAAATGTATGCATGCAAAATAGCCGAAATGATTGGGCAACTCGCAATAAAAAGCAACGAGTAAAAATAAAATGAATAGCCGAAATGATTGGGCACCGCGAAAAATAGCCGAAATGATTGGGCAATCGCGACCTTCGCGATATAAAAGCTGAAATGATAGAGCATCGCGGAAATAAAATAAAATAAAAAGAAGAAATGATAAAACTTCGGCCCTACGGTTAAGATCACATCGATCCCTGTATACAATCCAAGGGCGTAAACAAAGAATGAACCATACTTCCCCAGCGGATTCCGTCAAACGACGAAGCCAAACCTCAATGGTTCATTTCAACCGAAGAAGCCCGTGACTTCAACAAAAAATCCTCGACTCACGGATACAAACACTCTTTGACGAGAGCCTTCTGATCCGCGTCGAATCGCAGAGCCACCAGCGCCTCCGCGGGAACCATCGACTAGTTTCAAACCCCAAGGACATAAATAATCCTTGGCGCTTGGGAAACAAATAATCCCTCGCAAAACTTCTCAACTCACGGATACAAACACTCCTTGACGAGAGCCTTCTGATCCGCGTCGACTCGCAGAGCCACCAGCGCCTCCGCGGGAACCATCGACTAGTTTCAAACCCCAAGGACACAAATAATCCTTGGCGCTTGGGAAACAAATAATCCCTCGCAAAACTTCTCAACTCACGGATACAAACACTCCTTGACGAGAGCCTTCTGATCCGCGTCGACTCGCAGAGCCACCAGCGCCTCCGCGGGAACCATCGACTCGTTTCAAACCCTAAGGACACAAATAATCCTTGGCGCTTGGGAAACAAATAATCCCGGCAAACTTCTCAACTCACGGATACAAACACTCCTTGACGAGAGCCTTCTGATCCGCGTCGACTCGCAGAGCCACCAGCGCCTCCGCGGGAACCATCGACTCGTTTCAAACCCCAAGGACACAAATAATCCTTGGCGCTTGGGAAACAAATAATCCCGGCAAAATCCTCGACTCACGGATACAAACACTCCGTGACGAGAGTCTTCTGATCCGCGTCGACTCGCAGAGCCACCAGCGCCTCCGCGGGAACCATCGACTCGTTTCAAACCCCAAGGACACAAATAATCCTTGGCGCTTGGGAAACAAATAATCCCTCGCAAAACTTCTCAACTCACGGATACAAACATTCCTTGACGAGAGCCTCCTGATCCGCGTCGACTCGCAGAGCCACCAGCGCCTCCGCGGGAACCATCTATTCGTTTCAAACCCCAAGGACACAAATAATCCTTGGAGCTTGGGAAACAAATAACCCCTAGCAAAATACTCAACTCATGGATACAAACACTCCGTGACGAGAGCTTCTTTGACTCACATCTCGGGCAGTAAGGATTCGAAAAAACTTACTTCCTGAACAATGGGACCCTGCAAGTCAATCCTAAATGATCTCTTGCATACTATTCACGGGTCTCACTCTCTGAAGTCGATTCTCGACAAAGAGGGAAACAACCGCCTACGAGCCCTCTCGACTCGTAAGAGGGGCAATGGGATCCTGCAAGTCAATCCTAAATGGTCTCTTGCATACTATTCACGGGTCTCACTCTCCAAAGTCGAATTTCGATGGGGAGGGAAACAACCGCTTATGGGTCCTCTCGACCCGTAAGAGGGAAAAACTCTCTTGTAGGATCCTTACGACTTATTAGAGAAGACCACACTTAGGAATCCTCACGATTCCTAAGGAGAAAACCCACCTACGAGATCCTCTCGATCCGTAGGGAGAAAATTCTCTATGAGACCCTCACGGCTTATGGAGTTGAAAAGTCTTAGGCAGCAGATCTGAACCTGCGACCTAAGCCATCGCTGATTATTAGGAAAGTCAAGATGCGTGCCCTACTATCCGTCAACCATGTTCGCTAAGATGATGTGCTGATAATAAAAGAAAGAAAAGACGGAGAAATGACACAAGGCATTACAAAAATATGCATCCTTCATTCATAAAATTTGATTGAGTTTAAGATACATCGTACTAAAGAATACAATATATACATATATGTTACAAATACCAACGATACAAGGAAAATTACTGAGAAGGAAGCGTCTTGCACAGATCCAGCAATTGCTCGCACACTTCCTTCCAAGCCTTTTCCCGATTGGCCACCACTGCCAACTCCGCCTCCACTTGGGCCCGTTGCTATGCGACGGAGGCAAGCTGGTCCCTGATGGCCTGATGAGCAGCCTCACGGCCTGCGATGTCACGCTCGGCAATATCGAGTGCCCGCTTCAGTCTCAGCCCATTTGAGATGCGCTCCAGAAGGCCCTCGAAGACGGCCTTTACCTCAGCGGCGTTCGTCTCAACTTCAGCTCGCAGGCGAGCAGCGTTGCTTGAAGATTCTTGGCACTCCTTCAGCCTCAAAACCACTTCTTGTTCCAGATGACGGAAATGAGAAGCGCTTTGCTCGAGCCACGCTCCCCGTTGAGTGCTCGAGGCCAAAGTCTCAGGGGACAGGCGCATTGACTCTAGCTGATGAAGGCAAGCCTCGATTTCCCGACAATAGTTAACCCAAGAGGCGACAGCACCCTCGTCATGGAAGGTAGCGAATATCGCCAACATCGGGTTAACCGTCGTGGCGAAATCCTCAGCAGACACCGGAGCCTCGATGTCGAATTCCTCGATGTAGTCGCTCAGCATGCGCAAACTATTTGCGGCACCTTTCGAAGACGGACGTCGCTGGGAAGGGCCGCCCGGTACTGTAATACGAGACTCAAAAGGCACTGAGGCTGAAACGACAGCTGAAAAAGACAAAATATGATTAGATGATGATCCAATAGATATGGAGAAAATCATTGACAAGATAATTACTATACCGGTGGGAGTAGGTGGCAAGGACGGAAGGGCCGGTAGCGCAACCGATCTTTCTTCTCCCCCTTCGATTTGTAACACTGCAGTCAGGACAAGAAAGAGTTAGAAATAATTCTACCACTAGAAAAACAAAGATATCAGTCAGGAACAGTACTCACCGGGGCCACCAGAAGGAGAGGCGAGTTCAGATGAAAAGGAGAAGTGTGGGACCAACACTTGATATAAATGGTCAAAAAGAACTCCTGAAAAACACGACAATGTGAATATAGTATATGGATTATACGTTGGAAAGATGGGTTTAGTAAGTTGCAAACTCATACCTTCCAACATCTTTGACGGTGTAAGAGAGGGCTGAGGGGTAACCATCGCCAAGGCAGTCGTGGAAGGAGCTCCCTCAAGTAGTGGGGCATCAACACTAGCTGCACCTGCATTACGAAAAATGAACTAGTCAGAAAAGATTGTAAAGCAAATAAAAACAAAAACAACAACTTAAAGTGTACCTGAGGAGCTCCCGGCGGAAACAGAGACGACTCCCTCCTCTATCGACATGAGACCACCGCCTGTGGCCTCATCGCCCGATTCAACGGGGACCGTCGTCGTGCTCGCAAGACCGGGAGACGGTGGAGGACCGTAGACGGGAAGAGCTATGACTGGAGTATTGCCAGATTCCAGAGAAGGGGCGGTTGGCTCGTCTTCAGGAATCGTGGCCACCTCACCCACTACCATCTCAGGCTCAATAATGGCGGTTGTATTGTCCACCATCGCCAGGGGATCACCGGTCTTGAGCGCCTCATTCGCCGCCACTCTGGGCTCAGTTATAATGATCACATCATCTGCCACCACTTCGGGTTTGGCATCCATGACCTTATCGGCTGCAGGCCCCTCAACCTCTACCCCAAGCTCCAAAGCCACAACGACGTTGCCCACTGTCGGCTCGAGTTCGGCAGGTACTGCCCCCTCTGTCCCTTCGAGATTGACGGTTTCTGCCTCCCCCTCGATCGGACTTGGTCCTGCAAGATGAGAGATGTAAGGACAAACGACATTAAGATACTTATAACAAAAACTCCAAGAGAAACGTTACCTGAGGCGGATTTACCATTCGCGCTCCGAGCTGCACGTGCCACCTCTCTGCGGGCAGTGGACAGGGCGACAGGGGCCTCTTCAGAGTGAGTATCAGCTCGAGGAACGGTGCTAGGGCCCGCTCCCATAGCCAAGGCAGCCCTGCACGCCTTCGCCTCACGCCTCAACCGTTTCCTCTCCTCCCGAGCGGTCATGAGGGACCTCCGTGATGCCTCCTTCAAGGCATCATCGTCTTCATTCAGGGATGCCTCCAAAGCCTTTAAGGCATCTCTCATCGGCTCTCCGAGATGAGCCTCCTGCGGTGTCCCAGAGGAAACAGGAACATCGGCCGCTGGTAGAACATCTGCGTCGCTAGGAGGGAGCGGCATTGAGGTCCCTGTAATTAAAATGGAAAGGTTAGATCGACCATAACGCAAGGAAAATGAAAAATTCGATGAGTCGAAACTTACTAAGGCCCACAGATGCCCTGACACGTTCCTCCTCCTGAAAGGTCTTCAGAGAAGCGGCAATGGCTTCTTCATCGGTGATGCCTGTTGAAAGAAAAGAAAGAAAAGCGTTAGTCAAAATAATGAAATAACGAAGAAAATACGTTGCAATAAAGAAAAAGTGACTAGTAGTTACCTGATTGCGCAAGCTTAGCCAGCCACGCGTCACGCTTCACCAGCCATGCCGAAGCTCTGAGAGCAGCCTCCAAGTCTGTATCGTCCGGCGGCGGCAGCACCAACCCGGCATTAGTCCCATATTCGAGCAGACCCTCGGAATAGGGAGCATGAGGTTCCTGGCCGAACGCAACGTCCGCAGCAAAGAGTGACTTCTTTTTCTTTTGCCCTCCAACCCTAGGCTCGCGGGGGATCGACTTCCGTTTAGCAGCCGCTTTGGGGCGACGAGTCCCGATGTCCGCACCCACGCCAGACTCTGGCGAGGGTACAACCACTGCCTCCACTGAAGCACGGGGTGCGGTAGGTGCGTCTGTGATATCAGGGAGCGGCAGCTCACGTGGAGGACTTTGCGCACGTAATGGTCTGCCCCCAGCATCTTTTAGAGAAGGGACCACCAGGATCCTTGGTGCCAAGGGAGCGTTACGATTGGTACCGGGGGGTACTTCTTTACGGTCAATCAACACTCGCCTCTCTTCCTTTATAACAGCCCCCGTCGCATGATTGTACCAGTCTTTTTATACATTAAGGAGTCGTGGAGCACAGACCGGCGGGCTAATGAAAAAACGAGAACCCGTGTTCAGGCGCATGAAGTGGTGTAACGCGTTCTCCATCCCTTCTTCATTTACAGCAGGTTCCAATAAGAAAGCCTCTAAGGGTACCATTTGATCATAACCCAGTTGTCGGGCAAAACGATGCGGGTTATATCTCATAAAGACTGCTGCACCGCCCTGCCTAAAGACTAGGAAACCCGGTCTGATAGAATACAAATGGAGGATCTCCCGGGCCGTCAACACTGAAGCTCCATCCTTGAAGGAGTCCTGTAATGGTCGCACCGCAGTGGTGGATGCCTTCCCAATGATTAATACCTTATCAATAAAGGACATCCCGACTCCAACGGTGTGAGGGCGAAGCAGTAAACCCCTGGCGTCCCGTGGTGAAGGGGTCACGATTGATGAGCCAATCAGATGTAAAACGTGAGGGAAACCACACTTGTCAAAGAATGAAGGCCTTTTGTGCATACCAAAGACACCCGCCGTGTGTAACTCGAGCCACGATGCAAAGTAGTGCATCGGGAAGACCACGTGCAGTTCCCCGGGCTCATTGGCATCCGCTGCTCGGCTGAGACCATGATATAGGTGCGCCAGGCCGGCAATCCCCACGGCCACTTTTACCCCAATGACCATGCGGTGGGCTGGATAAAAGACAGAGGGCCGCATGCGATGAGAATGCATTGGGATCGCGAACCAACTCAGCCACAGCCCGAGAAATCCTAAGAAAAACGCCTCCTCATCCATCCCAGGGACTGCAATCTCCGCGAAAGATATGGTAGGAAAGTCTGGGAGAAAGAAAGCCTTTTGGTCTATTTCCTTCGTCGGCAAGTTAGCCAAACCTAGACCAAAAGGATCATCCAGAATAGCAGATTTGACGGCTCCTGGCGAAATGACGCTAGGACGGAGGAAGCGAGCAATGAAATCCTCAAAACTAACTCCTCGGCTCCCGTGTTCGATGAAAAGGGACTCGTAGATGTTCAACACCTTGATCAGGCTTGGGAATTGGTGTTGAACGGCATTTTCCGACGTAATCCCCCTTACCATCGGCTTAGCACCGAAGACGTATTCATCTGTCGGGAGCAGCTCTTCATAGTGTTCCCCCATGACTGGTAGGCCGGATACCTCCGCGAATTCCTCCAAGGAAATGGACACTTCCCGATCCATGGCAAGGAAAGTGTGGGTGGGAATATTCCATTGCTCCAAGAAAGCCTTAAACCACCAAGTGGGGAGCGTAGGATAGTGGAAAAGAGAGACGTAGACCGCGGTGTACAGTCCTAGTCTTATCAACTGCGACTTCCTCGTCGACAGGATGTATCGGGCCCACGGCAGATTTCCAATTGGGTGGCGGGGAATCAAACCAAGGTTATATGATTGCCCCCAGGGTCGTGCTTCTCCCTGACAGATACGGCGTCCTAGGATATCCAAAACCATAGGACGCTGAACCGGGACCGCATCCATAGCGGGATGAAGAAAGCTGTTCGCAGTCCAGTCTATCATCTCCACGGCATACTGCACTGGAGGTGGGTTAGCATAATGAATTGCCGTGATAGGTTCTGACGGCACCGCGCAAGTGAAGCTGCGTCGACCCATAATAATCTGGTTATACCAAGACCCCCAAAGGTGGAGTTTCTTGTACTCCGGGTCATATGCCTTGATCATGGCCAGGACCTCACGGTCCAAAGGCGCCTCTGGAAATCCCTCCTCCGAGCGGAAAAACGGGAATGAAGTATCTTCAGACATGATCGCTGCAAAAAGAGCAATGTAGCCGTCAGTGTTGTAATCCCAACGTTTGACATTGAAAGAAAAAAATGCATTAAAATCAAAATTAATTAATTACACCGCACCACAGTGCAGTGAGTAGGGGACCAAAGAGGGACCCACAAAGTCTAAATGATAATACGTCAATTAAGGAGACAAACTCATCATTGGATGAGATTGTCAGTTGGCCCCTGGAGGGGAACATTCCCATAATAAAAAAGGGGGGAAAGAATCACTAGAGACAAGGAGAAAATCTCCTCTTTTAGAGCAAAGCTCTATCACAGAATGACACTTGTCAAGTTCTGGTCTCAAAAGAATAAAATTCCTTAAAAAATAAAGAAGAGCTTAGCTCTATAATACCCCACCAAAGAAAAAGTTTCGAAAAAAGAAATTTAAAATTAAAATTTCTGGAATCCTGACAAAGGATCCATAAAAGCTTACAGAAAATTTTTTTTTACAGGAAAAAAAATTTTTCTTCATCTTTTTAAGTCTAAAAGATCTACATTTAATTCAAGAGCAAAGCTCTGTTCATGGGTTAGAACCCATGAACAAGATCTCTGTTGATCTATGAATAAATGAGAGCAAAGCTCTGTGGATGAAACCCCAAAGGGAATTTCTTTAGATCAAAAGATCTATGAGAGCAAAGCTCTGTAGTTCAAAATTGACTTGAATTAATTTAACTTAATTTTAAATTAAAAATTACCTAAAGTTTTCTAAAAACTTTGGGAAATGAGAGCAAAGCTCTAGAGTTCTGAAAGCAAGAGCAAAACTCTGAAATTCTTAAATGAGAGCAAAGCTCTGAAAATCAAAACTTAATGGTGAGATTTTCTAAGGGTCAAACGCCCTATTTATAAGGCGCTTGCGCCTCTTGGAATTCCCCCTCAATCCAACGGTCAGGAGGGGTTGCCACCGTTGCACTCACGTGTGCGCCACGTGAGCGCAACGGTGGGGGGGCATTTGTTTCGCCCAATCAGAGCAAAGCTCTGTTTGAATTCAAAATTTAAACTTTTGAAGCAACGCTTCAAGTCTCAGGCGCAACGCGCCGCGTGTCTGGCGCTAATATATCAGCGCAGCGCCCAAGAAGGCGCACCCAATCAGAGCAAAGCTCTGTTTAAAGGAAGCAACGCTTCAGATCCTTTGCGCTGCGCGCGACGCGCCACGTGTCCAGCGTAGATACATTAGCGCAGCGCACCCAATCAGAGCAAAGCTCTGTTTAAAGGAAGCAACGCTTCAGATCCTTTGCGCTGCGTGCGACGCGCCACGTGTCCAGCGCAGATACATTAGCGCAGCGCGCCCAATTAGAGCAAGGCTCTGTTAAAGGAAGCGCCGCGCTGCGCTCTGCGCTGTGCGACACGTGGCAACACAGTTGCGCTGCGCGACACGTGTCAGCGCAGATGCGCTGGCGCAGAAAAAGAGGCTAAATGCCAAAGACAATTTAGCCATGCAAAATTACATGCACTTGATAACAACAAATTAAAAAACGATGCACAAGCACAACAAAGAGCTCAAATAAAAAGAACACCCAACAGATAATAAAATACTTAATCAAAACATTTATTTATTATTAAATTTAAAAAAGATCACCGAATACGGGATCAGAGAGACAAGGGTTTACAAAAAGAAAAAGAAGAGTATCCAGCTCCCTCTCCGTTTTCTCCACCACGTCGAAGCGACGATCTTCCCGAGGAGTAGCCATCCAACAGTCGACGCCGCACTCCTGGGAAAAAGTGACGATGACAGCCCGACGAGCTCGTATCTGGCTCAGCAAGTGGAAAGAGCAGTCCCTCAAGGGTTTGGTGACCAAGTGCGCTTCGAGAAAGCACTCAATCTTATCTTCGGCGGCATCCAGCATTGCCGAGGACATCTCTGCTGGAGGGGGGGGAATGTCGGCGAGCACCGAGGCAAGGATCATCCGAAGCCAAATGGAATTCGGAGGGAGAGGAGACCCCACACGAGTCAAAAGCTCGTGCATTGCAGCGTCGCATTGCTCGTCCGAGAGAGAAGGGTCCACCAAACGTGCAGCAAAACGGGGAACAATGTCCTGAATCGGCACCTCCCATGGTTGTCGGCGGGCATGAGGGCGGTTGCAAGCCATGATCGAAGAAGTTCTCTGAAAATGAGAGAAGAAAAGGCTCAGCCTTGAGTTATATATATAGACCCAAGCACAGAAGATTCTGTGCACAATGAAATCATTGCCAAGGCCCGGGAAATCAGAATTTTGGGAATACAAGTTTGACTTGAAAAGAGGAGATGAAGCGGCGCTTCTGATTCTCCAAAATTTAAACTTTAATAAATGAAGCAACGCTTCAGATCCTCTGCGCTGAGCGCAACGCGCCACGTGTCAGGCGCAGATGTATCAGCGCTGCGCCCAAGAAGACGCGCCCAATCAGAGCAAAGCTCTGTTTAAAGGAAGCAACGCTTCAGATTCTTTGCGCTAGCGCTCTGCGCTCTGCGCTGCGCGACACGTGTCAGCGCAGATGCGCTAGCGCAGTTGCGCTGCGCTCTGCGCTGCGTGACACGTGTCACGCGCTGGGGAATCTGCGCCAAACTAAATTAAGATTTTTAAGAAATCTTTTCTGTTCTTGTTGAAACAAGAAGATTTTCTTCTGCAAAGCAGAAGCCCTTGGATCAAAGATCCAACGGTGGGGAAAATTCCCCAAATCACTCAGAGGATGATCTCTTTAACAAATTTAACTAATTTGTGAGCACTATAAAAAGGACCTTAGGCCTCAATTCAAAGGCATCGAGATTTTTCTTGAGAATTCAAGAACTTTAAACAAAAAGAACTTCGAGAAAATTTCAAGAAAAAGGTAAAGAACCTTCATGGATTAGAAGAGATTCCTTCTAAAAGACCATTAGTCTAAAAAAAATATAAGATCAATGATCTTTATATAAAAAAAAAAAACAGTGCTTTGCACTTCTTGTGAACCTTCGGTTCTTTAAAAACGATAAAAAAAATAAAATAAAATAAAATAATAAAAGAATAGTGCTTTGCACTTTTACGAACCTCCGGTTCTTCGAATAAAGAAGAAATTTATTTTTCTTTGATCTAATTTAGATCAAGAACTTAAACAGTGCTTTGCACTTCCCTTCTGGAATCTAAGAAGATTCTTAGTGCTTTGCACTTCCAAGTTGCGCCGCTGCGCTCTTAAGAGAGCGCCACGTGTCGGCCATAAAACCACTTGCGCTAAGCGCCCTTAAGATAGAGCTTTGCTCTCTGGAATTGGCGCAACTCGCTGAGAGCGCGCCACGTGTCAGCAGCGCAACAGCGCATTGCACTGCGCTAGTGCGCTTGCGCTCATCAGAGCACGACACGTGTCACCACCATATGGACTTGCGCTCATTACTTAGCGCAAAGCGCAGATGCATTAAAAAGGGCCAAGCCCAATTAAGAGAAGGCCTAACAGGCTCAACAAAGCGCAAATGCATTATTTTAAGGGGCAGAGCCCAAACAAGAACAGATGCTTTGCATCATTTATAAATGGGCAGAGCCCAGACAAAACAAAGTAGATACTTTGCAAATGGGCAGAGCCCAAAAGAAACTGATACTCTATATCTTTCGTGGGTAGAGCCTAAATAAAAAATGCAATGCAAATAAAATGTTGGACATTTCAACTGGACTTAGCCCAATTTTGGCCATAAGTCCTTAAATTAAATTGACTGAGCAAAACGGCTCTTTTAAATCAATTTACATCCGGTTCGAGGGTACATCTCCGAACTCCTTTGACATTCGTCGTTGTAATTCCTCAACGACGTCAAAGAGGTGACGGGTCCCGATGACCACACATCAATACGGACTGCGGGGTCCTTAAACTCGTGGACCGAAACGTCCTTAAACTAATATTGGACCGGAACGTCCTTAAACTAATATCGGACCGAAACGTCCCTAAACTAATGATGGACCACTACGTCCCTAAACTGGCGTTGGACCGAAACGTCCCTAAAACTAATGACGGACCACTACATCCTTAAACTGGCGACAGACCGAGATGTCCCTAAACTAATAATGGACCACTAAGTCCCTAAACTAGAACAATAGAGCCAATCGCTCTTTTGCCGGATCTAAACGGTCCCGTTTAAGTTGATCTTAGCCCCAAACACGGCTAACGTATCCTTAAACATTTAAATGGATTATAAAACTCCCAATCAACTCTGGTTCAAGGGTACATCTCCGAACTCCTTTGACATCCGTCGTTGTAATTCCTCAACGACGTCAAAGAGGTGACGAGTCCCGATGGCCATACATTAAATTAATCACTACGTTAAGCGGATCTTAGTCTAAAACAGGACTAACGTATCCTTGACGAATGTTTAAGTTGATCTTAGTCGCAACGCGACTAATGTATCCTTAAACTAAAAACACCAAACCCAAATCTAAATAAATACGGATTTGGACTAATCCGCGTCCTACGGGCGACGGTATTACTCAGTCTCCGTATACAATCCACGGGCAACCACAAACAAAACAAACACTCACAACACGAAGTGAAATTCTGAGGAAGGAGAAAGTTGTTACCGCGATGCGGTAGTGTAATTAACTGCAGGGGCTTGCGCCTGCAGGGAAGAGCGTCCCCACAATCAAAAACCCCTCAAGCGAGGGGGAATCTGACAAAGTCTGGTACATCGGCCGCATCCGCCTAAACCTCCGATACACGGTACCATAAATCAACTTGGCATCTTCGGAGAGGTAGACGGATAAAACCAAATAGCATCTGCCCCGAATCTCAGCGCCAGGACATCGCAGTCTTGTGCGCCGCCATTCGGAGGGGAACAATCACGATCGGGGGTATTGATCCACGTCTAGTACAATACTGATACCACAAATGTATATACATGCGTGTGTCTGAAAACATCACGCCGAAAGGACCTGCTAAAACATCACGTTGTATCTCACATACGAACCATATCACATCACCGATCTCACGGCCTCAAGCCCAATCTCATCGACTCATCTCCAATCCCAAGTATTATCCTCATAATCCGTGTATATGTATACGTGTGTGTGTGTGTACATAATCCCATACCCATGTGTATATATATATATACACACACATATCCCTATATACGCACAGGTAAAAGAATGAATGTATGCAAGTGTGTGTGTGTGTGTATGGGTGCAACAACTACTCTAGGGTTTCGCAAGTAACACTACTAATCCATGAACACATAACCATATCCTGAATATCCATGTCTCACATAAAAGATATCATAGATATATAGTATATATATAGCATATTGTACATTGAACTGCGGGGGTGTTATACGCCATCCACCCGACTTCCCCCGTAGATATATATCTACTCACCTTGACCTTCGTCTGCCGATACTGACGTCGCCATGCGCTTGCTTGTCGTCTCGAAGTCCACTTGGGGTACCTACACATCATAACGTATCATATCGCGTTAAAATCAAATTCGAAGACGAAACGACACACGAAAACCAAAACGACATACTTAAAAGCCTATAGGTTAGAACCTATGGTTTGCATCTCGCAACTCAACCCAATAATACTCGGGATAGATGTACAAACGTCAAGTGACCGAGTACAAACACAAATATCAAAACTTAGATTCGAAAACAACGTAAAACATAAGGCAGCAACATTGAAAACATGCTCCAGATTTTGTTTAAGGGGAAACCAAGGTGCACAAACAACTCTGGGGTGATGTATAGGGTACATATGAGCTACTGGAACAACCTGGACACATCCCATCACCAAGTGGCCGGCCACTCCCTTTCCAAATCCGGCCACCTCGGTTCTTGAGGGGAGTTGGGGTGTCGTGTCCGTAGGGTGGTCTCCTGGTAGTCAATCTAAGCTCCTAAAGTTGTTTGCTAGTCTTGAAAATACCCCGGGTCATCCCAGATTTCTTTTCACCCTCTAATACTTCACAAACCGACATAACAAGTTATTGTTTTTCAGAAATTTGGGTTTCAGGTTTTATCTAGTGTAAGTTCTGGGTTTGTAACACCATGGGGGGTTTAAGGTCACTCAATACATTCAAGTTCACCACACAAACTCAACTTAAACCCTAACCCTCTCTAGTAATGTCCAAAGTGCACTAAACTTCGCCAAATCGATTTTAAACTTGAAAAGAGGCTTAAGCATATGAAACACTACACTAATTGTGAAAGGATTACCTCATTTGGGACTCAAGAATCCCCTACAGCACCAAAATGTGATTTTTCTTTGTCCAAAGTGTAGCTTGTGAGCTTCTGCACAACTTTTGTGAAGTGGAGATGGGGTTTTGGGTTTTTTTTATGGTGTTGTGTGGCTTGAAGAGGGGAAGGAGGAGGTGCTTCCATGGTGAGTGAAGAGGGAAAGAAAGATGAAGAAGAAGAAGAGAATGAAGACTTGGTCAAAGAACCCCTCACCTCACTCTCTCTTCTCTCTCATGCCCATACCTCTTCACTATGCAACATTTTCTATTCTTTTCTTCTCAAATAACAACCGTGCCAAAAAAATGAAGAGAAGACCATGAAGAAAATGTAACAAGTGCTAAAAAAAATACATGTGCACAAAACACGCTTAAAGTCCGATTAGCGATTTTTAATCGCGATTAGCACAAAAATAGTGTCAAATAAACCATAAACTTTCATAATTTACATGAAACACATAAAGCATCCTCTTTTCAGTAATTTCCATAATTTTCCAAAATTTTCCCCATTTATCGGTATTTAATTATACCGCCCTATTAAAATATTCAATATTTTATTATTAAATTATAAAAATTCCCGAAAATAATATTTAATTTTTTTTGAAATGTTACATGGACGCCTCAGAACTCAAGAGTGCTTAGCACTCAGTTGGCGACACTCAGCGCCCAGCGCATCACGTGCCCCTCACGTGGGCGCCACTAAATAAGAAGTGCTTAGCACTCAATAAGCGGCGCTCAGCGCCTAGTGTCTCACGTGCCCCTCACGTGGACGCTTCAAAACTCAGGAGAGCTTAGCACTCAGTGGGCGGCGCTCAGCGCCCAGCGCATCACGTACCCCTCACGTGGTCGCCACTAAATAAGGAATGCTTAGCACTCAATAAGCGGCGCTCAGCGCCTAGCGTCTTACGTGCCCCTCACGTGGACGCCTTAGAACTCAGGAGCGCTTAGCACTCAGTGGGCGGCGCCCTAGCGCCCAGCGTCCCACGTGGCTCTCACGTGGGCGCCACAGAATGAAAGTGCTTGGCACCCACTAGGCAGCGTCGAGCTCCTCACATGCTTTGCATGTGGGCGCCATAAAGAGTGTTTAGCACTCCATATAAAGACAAAAAGGGATAAAGTGTTTAACACTTATTGGGCAATTCTCATGACTGAAAACCCCACATGATTATATATGAGCGTCAGAACTTACATAAGTGCTCAGCACTTTTTGCACAAAAAAGAGGACTGAGCTCAAACAAGTGCTTGACACTTTTCGAAAAAGAACTAAATGGACCAAACCGAATTGGATAGGTCCCCTGAGGATAGAACCTCCCTGATTCAGACCAACCGAGCCCATGTGCTCATGATTTCCCAAACTGATCTTAGTCCCAAATACGACTATTGATCTTCCAACTGATGATATCCAAAACGATACCCATCCCACATCCTCCCGAGGAAATCTTAGTCTCAAAATATGACTAATGATTTCCGGGTTTACCACTAACTCTTTTTTCCCTCAAATACGGAAATTGGTTCAAGGGTACATCTCTCCATACCTCTAATCCACGCCGTTGTAATTCCTCAACGTCTTCAGAGAGGTGGCGGGTCCCGACAACCAACAACCCTTTGGTGCACTTCCAGATTGACGTGCACACCTCAAATCAAAATCGTGCCTTAAATTGGGCACATTCCATATCAACATCGTTGTTCATCCCGTCACGTGACAAATACATGTGCGCGCAAGATGGATAACGGATCAAGACGTCCTTAAACTAAAATCTCACCTCCAAAATGGTGATCAACGGACCGAGACGTTCTTAAACTAAAATCTCACCTCCAAAATGGTGATCAACGAAACGTAACGTCCTTAAACTAAAATCTCACCTCCAAAATGGTGATTAACAGACCGAGATATTCTCAAACTAGAACTTCGCCTCCAAAATGGCGATAACGGACCGAAACGTCCTTAAACTAAGACAACAAAGCCAAAATGCTCTTTTGTTGGATCTGAAACAAAAATGATCCTAACACCCTGTTAAGTAGATCTTAGTCTCAAAGTGGACTAACGTATCCTTAACAAAAAATCAACCGAGCCCCCAAATGCTCACATACGTTTAAGTCGATCTTAATTCCAAAATAGATTAACGATCCTGTTTACCCCAATCAGAGCAAAACTCTGTTCAAATTCCAAGACGGGAAACGAAGCAACGCTTCTGTTTCCCCCAATCAGAGCAAAGCTCTGCTTTGAAATTAAAATTAAAATTAAAGTTAAAATAATTGAAGCAACGCTTCAGCTGACTTGCGCTCTGCGCTGCGCGACACGTGTCAGCGCAGCTGTGCTCTCTGCACTGCGCGACACGTGTCAGCGCAGTTGCGCTAGCGTAGCTGCCCTGCGCTCTGCGCTACGCGACACGTGTCAAGCGCAAGTGCGCTTGCGCCAGCTGTGCCGGCATTTAAACAGAAAAATTCTGGAAAAATCTTTCTAATCTTATTAAAACAATAAGATTCTCTTCTGTAAAACAGGAGCCCTTGGATCAAAGATCCAACGGTAGGGAAAAATCCCTAAATCACTCAGAGAAAGATCTCTTTAACTGATTTAACAAATCAATTGGCACTATATAAAGTCCCCTAGATTCCAAGTCTAAAACACACAGAACTCCTCTAAAAAAATTTTGAGAAGAGCTCAGAGAAAGAAAAGATAAAAACCTTTAAATAAAAGAAGAATTTCTTCTAAAAGAGATCAATGATCTAAGAACAAGATCAAGATCTTGGATAAAAATAATAATAATAATAATAAAAAAGAAGTAATTTACTTCTGTATAAAGGCATTGCCTTTTGATGAACCACTGGTTCTTGAAAACAAGAAAAACTTGTTTTCTTTGATCTAAATTTGATCAAAATATTAAATAGTGCCTTGCACTTTTGAAGTTTGCACTATTGCGCTCCTTAGATTGGCGCAAGCCACCAGGAAGCGCCACGTATTGGCCCCAGGATAACTGGGCTATGCGCTTCTAAAACAGAGCACTGCTCTCTTAAATTGGCTCAAGTCATCAGAGTGCGCCACGTGTCAGCAGCGCGCTAGCGCAACGCACTGGCGCAACGCACTGTGCTAACAGACTTGCGCTCACCAGAGCGTGACACGTGTCACCCCCACATGAGTTTGCGCCTTGCGCTGGCGCAAAGCGCCTGACAAGCCACGTGGCGCACTGTCAGAACAATAAATGCTTTGCATTATTAAAGAAGGGACAGAGCCCAATTAAAAGGCCTAACAGGCCTAATAAAAATGCAATGCATTATTAAAAAGGGGCAGAACCCAAATAAAGGTCTAACAGACCAATTTAGATGCTGTGCATCATTTAAAAGGGGCAGAGCCCTAGTAAAGGCCTAACAAGCCAAATGCAGATAAAACATTGAACATTTTCAACTGGACTTAGCCCAATTCTGGCCGTAAATTCTCAAATTAAATTGAACCGAGCACGACTGCTCTCTCAAATCAATTTACACCCGGTTCAAAGGTACATCTCTGAACTCCTCTGATATTTGTCGTTGTAATTCTTCAACGTCGTCAGAGAGGTGATGGGTCCCGATAACCACACATCAATATGGACTGTGGGGTCCTTAAACTCATGGACTGACGCGTCCTTAAACTTATGGACTAATACGTTCTTAAACTAACATTTGTCCCCAAAACGGGAATGATGGACCACCATGTCCCTAAACTGGAAATGGACCACTATGTCCCTAAACTGGAACAATAGAGCCCCTAAATGCTCTTTTGTCGGATCTAAACGATCCTGTTAAGTTGATCTTAGTCTAAAATTAGACTAACGTATCCTTAACAAACGTTTGAGTCGATCTTAACCTCAAAAATGGCTAACGTATCCTTCAAACAGACTTTAGTCCCAAATTGGACTATAAATCTCTCAACCAACCTTGGTTCAAAGGTACATCTCTGAACTCCTCTGATATCTGTCGTTGTAATCCTTCAACGTCTTCAGAGAGGTGACGGGTCCCGACGGCCATACATCCAATGGACCACTATGTCCCTAAACTGGAATAATAGAGCCCAAAAGCTCTTTTGTCGGATCTAAACGATTCCGTTAAGTTGATCTTAGTCTCAAATTGGAATAACGTATCCTTAACAAACGTTTAAGTTGATCTTAGCCTCAAATACGGCTAACGTATCCTTAAACCAAAACCCCAAAGCCAAATCTAAGAAAATACGGATTTGGACTAATCCACGTCCTACGGGCGACGACATAAATTAGTCTCCGTATACAATCCACGGGCAACCACAAACAATACAAACACCTACGATACGAAGTGAAATTCTGGAGAAGGAGAAAGTTGTTACCGCTATACGGTAGCATAATTAACTGCAAGAGCTTGCGTCTGCAGGGAAGAGCGTCCCCACAATCAAAAACCCCTCAAGCGAGGGGGAATCTGACGAAGTCTGCTACATCGGCCGCATCCGTCTAAACCTCCAATACACGGTGCCATAAATCAACTTGTCATCTTCGGAGAGGTGGACGGATAAAACCAAATAGCATCTATCCCGAATCTCGGCCAAGACGTCTCTACGTCGCGCTGTCATTCGGAGGGGAACAGATTCTGGCACGCCCGGTGGGACCTTTTCTTCTTTCCACTCCAAACTTCGTGTGTCGTGATTCGCGAACCAATCGCGGTTCGCTAATGGTTGCCCTTGGGTTTCGAAGTACTAAGATTTGGCGTTTCGTTTGCTGCAGAAAGCAAAAGGATCAATGGATGGCAACTGCTCGAACTGCTCCAACTGCAAATGCAACCGACGCTTCGCCTCACCTGGAGGTGTAGCCTATGGACCGCAGGCTGCTTCCCTATTCACTATGCCCGTGGAACAAGTGACTCAGGCTACCACCGGTCTGATCTTTGGGACCATGCTTCCGCCAGTGAACGTTAATATCCAGCCGCCAAAGGAAGTGCAAAAGAAGTCGGTCTTCAATCGGCTCACTACTACAACGGCCCCTCTTAACGGGTCGTCCAATGCCAACTCCTCGGTCTTCACCAGACTGAGCCTGAACTCCGATGGGCTTGCTAGGAAGCCCATGACCCCTGAAGTGGCCATCCCGAGGAAGATAGCTATATCTGCCCCTGAAGTCGTCAAGGCGGCTTCTCCTGCCAAAGAGTCTGTCTTTATAAGACTGACTATCCTGGCTCCCGTTCCTGCTCGAAGGTCTGTCTTTGACAGATTGGATACCGCTACTCAAAAGGCATCAGTCTTCAAGAGGCTGACACCAGCGGCGCCTCATCTAGACGGGGGGCAAGACGAAACCATCCCCATCACCGGACCAGCCCCAACAGCTCGACATGCTCGATATCGGCACTGGCACCGAGTAAGGAAGGCCGGGGGCGACTCCCCCTCTGGGCTAACCCCACCGGCTCCAACGGTGGAAATCAATGCTGCTGTTCCGACTGGGAACAGTTTTGAACTGCTCAACAAGGTGCGCAGAAACTCTCCGACTGCCACGCTGAAAAGATCTCCTCCACCCGCGGAGCATGTTACAGAAACAAGGCCAGAGCAGCCCCCTCAACGGCTGTCCTCCAGAATTTATAAGGTCTGGCGAGGGGTTCAGGACTCAGTAATCGTTCAAGATCACTCTCACCGGTAGAAGAGGGTGAAAGGTCAAGAAGAAAAGAACCGTCCTATCAAACTGCAAAGGACGACAACCACTTGGGTGCCCACTACAACGGCCCCTTCCACGTCGACTACTCACAGGAGCAGAAAGCAGGAGAAAGTCCCCACGCCTGCAGCAAATGTCAAAGACAGTAAGCCTAAACGCCCTAAGTCTAGGGGCATGGTGGTGCATACCGTCTACATAGCGTCCGGGAAAGAGGACAGCCGTATATCCACAGGTCATCGACCGCTTACGCGATCAGTGACTAAAGCTCAGGAGCAGCAGCAGAAGCTCCAAGAAATGATGACTGCTATGGCCGCACTCACTGGGCCAAAAGAAAGCCCCGAAGCGTCCTCGGATCAACGCCAGGAGCAAGAAACCAACGCTGAATTCCTTCGCAGGATACTTGAAAAGAAGGACAAAGAGGCTGCGGAACAAGCAGCCAATATAAAGCGAATGGCCCTTCTGTTCCAAGATATGGTGGGTATGATGATCCAGCAGGATCCTCCTGCTGAAGATCCTCCGATGATCCTTGAAGATGACAGAGGGGAAACGTCAAATCCACCTCCGGCTCTTTCAACAGCCAAAGAGGAAACGATCTCTAAAGCTGCCCTGGATGACTACATAGCCCAGCAGATACGAGTTCACCAGGCAACTGAGGCAGCCGGCCAAGTCGTCAAAACGGGGCGACCATATCCGAGCTGGTATGATCAGATCAAATACCCGCCGGGTTACACGATCCCAAAGTTCCATGTCTGCAAGGGGACAGGCAATCCCCATCAACATGTGGCCCAGTTCAGGGCTCTTTGCGGCAACACTGGCGGAGACGATAAGCTCTTGCTTCGCCAATTCTTCGGTAGTTTAGCAGAAACAGCCTTTGAATGGTATTCGGAGCTACCTAACGATTCTGTCAAAACATTTGAGGAGATGGAGCTACTGTTTACACAAAGATTCACAAGCGCTAGTGAACGCACCCCGATAACAGCACTGATTAATGCCAGGGTAAGGCCAGACGAGACGTGGGTTCAGTACGCGACACGATGGCGGAATCTGTGGTCGAAATGCGAACAGCGCATCGAAGAAGCACCTGCGGTAGGCATGTTCATGGGCACCCTAGACCCTCATGCAACTGTTTCACAGTTCATGATGTTCTTTAAACCGACCACGTTCCAGGCTTTAATTGATAAGCTAGCCCAGATGGATCAAATGGGTCACAGAGCGTCTCCTCCGAAGTCGGAATCCCGAAACGACAAGGGTAAAGGGAAAGTGACCTTCACTGCGAACACCCAACAGCAGCCCAGTGCCCCAAAGCTAGCGGATAGACTGGAAGAGAGATGGCGGTATTATAATGAGAAAATGAAGCGCCCTTACTCATTCCCGTGGGATAAAACGAAGAGGCTGTTCGAGCTAGCGATGCGCAATAGGCTTATCTATCTCCCGAATCCAAGAAGACCACCGCAACCCAGCGAGGTGAATAATCCCAATTATTGCCCTTACCACCAAACGGTAAGTCACCCGATCGAGGATTGCTTCGTCTTTAAGGGATGGATTGAAGACCAATACCTACAGGGCAAGTTTGCGCTGTCTGAAAAGTGGAAAGTAAACCCACCACAGCCGCACACTCTAAAGAAGACGGACACGCCGGGGGCAACTTGATCTTTTATTGAAGAAGCTCCATGGGAGGTTGTGCTTTCTGCCAAAACCAAAAAGATGCTGAATGATCTCCAAACATGCCCGGCGATCAGGTGGAAGAACCCGTCGGAACCTGAGATCATCGAAGGGATGCTGAAACCGCGTCCAACTCCAAGGATTGGTGAGGATATCCAAAGTGTTCACACCCAGCCGTCGAAATCTTCGAAAAAGAAGAAGAGATCCAAAAAGCCCGTGAAGCCTAGCGACAAGCGCACGGACCTGCAGAAATAAATCGACGCACTGGAAGAGTACAACCAGAAAGCGCGAACCCCAATCACTCTCCAAGAGTTTCTCAGTCACGTCCTTGAAGACGGAGATGATGGAGAAGACTCATCAGATGGATCTGAGAATTACGTGGTAAGTTGTCATGTGATCTCTCACTCGTCGATAGATGACAAAGAAGCTCCTTGCACCGAGAAACTGAGGGGGGGTCTCGAAACAGAACTTCTGTGGCCGTCAGACGAGATGATCGATGCCTTCCTGAATGAGATTCGTCTGAAAAGTAAAGCCAATCAAAAGCGTGAGATGGCCATATTGGAAGGAGCCAAATGCCGGCGACTATACGAAAGAGTGGAGGCACTCCCGTCAAATCAAGAGACATGCGCTGGGGATAAAAATAAATTCAAGACGAGAAAAAGGTTTGCTAAAGCCATATCAATGGGAATGAAGCTACCACCCTCTGAAGAAAACACTCTCGGTGGAGTAGAGATGCATCCTAATTACTGCTTATATCATCAGAAGATCGCACATCCTACTGAAGACTGCGACTCCTTTAAGTGTTGGTGGCAAGGGTATGTCGCTCACAGGCGACACGTCAACAGAACAAAGCGGGAAGCTCGTAGACAGCGAAAAAATACGACAGATGAGCATAAAAGAGTTGCCGGCAATTTTCATAGGGATGATACTGGGGGATCACGAGTTCTCACCTTCGGGGGCGACTCCGACGAAAAAGCAGCCTTCGGCCCTATCTTTAAGGAATCCATCTCTGAAGAATTGAAGAATTGCGAGAACATTCAGCCGTGCAATTGCACGATACCCGGAGAGAATCTCGGATCCACAAACAACGGAGCGAACAAAAAGGATAAAGGAAAGGGAAAAACGGCCTTCGTCGCCAACACTCAACAACAATCGAGTGGCCCTAGACCGGTTGTTCGCCAGAACAACAAGCGGCAACCCCTCTATGAGAGGTTGAAACGTCCTTACTCGTTTCCCCAGGATGAAACAAGGAGGCTGTTCGAAGTGGCAATGCACAACAGGCTTATCACTCTACCGGAGCCGAAACACCAGCTACAGCTGAATGATATCAACAATCCTAATTACTTCCCTTACCACCAAGTATTGGGCCATCCGATCGAAAATTGCTATGTTTTCAAAAACTGGGTTGAAGACCAATACCAACAGGGCAAGTTCGCGTTGTCCGAAAACTGGAAGGTCAGCCCGCCACAACCACATACTCCGAGAAAGATGGATATGCCGGGGGCATCATGCTCATTCATAGGGAAAGCTCCATAGACCGAAAAGTCAGTAAACTAGAGATTCGCCTCAAATACGGCAACAGCGGACCGAAACATCCTTAAACTAATGATGGATCACTACGTCCTAAAACTAGCTGTTGACCGAGATGTCGATAAACTACGGTGGATTGCAACATTCTAAAGCCGATATAAAAAAAAGAGAATAAAAAAAATAATAAATAAAAACGGTATGCCCATAAGCAAAAAAGGGCACGGATGAAAACCCGAAAGGGCTTCGTGAGTAAAAATAGCAGGGCTACCGGTGAGTGTTTGTGAAAACCCGAAGGGGCGCAACCTAGTTATAAAAAAAAAGGAAAAAGAAAAGAAAAATAAAAAGAAAGAAAACGGTATGTCCATAAGCAAAATGGGCACGGATGAAAACCCGAAAGGGCTCCGTGAGTAAAAAACAGCAGGGCTACCGGCGGGTGTTTGTGAAAACCCGAAAGGGCGCAATCTCGTTAAAAGACATTTACAGGGTCTTCTCGACCTTGTAAGGAGAAACCACCCGCGTGAGATCCTTACGACTCACAAGGGAGCAACACACTTAGGGATCCTTACGATCCCTAAGGAGAAATTACACTTGCGAGATCCTTACGACTCGTAAGGAAAACTCTCTTATGGGACCCTCACGGCTCATAAGATTTGAAAGTCTTAAGTTACAGAGACCTGAACCTGTTCTTAAGCAACTCCCACAATCTTCGATATTGCCCTATAAGTGGCTCAATACTGACCCTTGTATACAATCCACGGGCGCGAATAAACATTTCCCTGACCGAGTCCCACCTGTGGCTAGGGATATGTCCATATGGTGTACAACCCTTATAAGTCCTCTCGGCTTATAAGGAGAAAACCCTTTTGTAAGATCCTTACGACTTACAGGGGAACATACACTTAGGAATCCTCACGATCCCTAAGGAGAAAACACACCTATGAGATCCTCATGACTTGTAGGGAGAAATACCTTTGTGAGACCTTTACGGCTCATGAAGTCAAAAGCCTTAGTCAACGGGATCCTAACCCTGTTCGCTAAGTCACCTTTGTTCGACATCGACAGAGGCAAATGATGATTCGCTCCTGGCAATATCCCAGTTGTAGCAATGCTGATGCCTAAACCAGTATCAAATTCCGAGTCCTTTCATGGCAAATAATGATTCGCTCCTGGCAATATTCCAGTTGTAGCAATACTGATGCTGAGATTGGCACCAGATTCCAAGTTCTACACTCTCGATAAAAATCAGCGAGCTAAAAATGCATATGAAATAGCCGAAATGATGGGGCAACTCGCAATAAAAAGCAGCGAGTAAAAGAAGAAAAAAACAGCCGAAATGATTGGGCAGCTCGTAATAAAAAGCAGCGAGTAAAAAGAAAAATAGCCGAAATGATTGGGCACCATGAAAAATAGCCGAAACGATTAGGCAATCGCGACCTTCGCGATATAAAAGCTGAAATGATAGAGCATCGCGGAAATAAAATAATAATATAAAAAAAGAAATGAATGAAACTTTTGCCCTACAGGTGAGATCACATCGATCCCTGTATACAATCCAGGGGCATAAACTGTCACGCCCCGCTTCCTAGAGTACACTAAATTGGGCACGTGACATAGCCAACCATGCTACCTGTGGGTAGGAAGTATCCATCCACAGTCACATTACGGCTGTAGAGATATCAAGAACAAAATGTAACAATCTAATACATGTCCATAAGCCAAGATAACATGAGTCAAGAATAATAAAAGTGCGGAAGCAAAAGATCCAATACAAAATAACTGGAATGTATGTACCATAATACGGGCTCACATCAGGAATAAAATGCAGGAAATAAAGAACTAACTACTACCGACACCTCACAGCTCAGCCTGCCGACTGAAGTACTCCTGCTCGGACTGCAGCAACGGTACAGAATCTGGGCCATGCAAAACCCAGACGTCAGCGCGTCATGTCATCAAGTAATAAAATATAAACAGGGTAACAAGCAATGCAAATATAATCATGAATGGTAAAGCAGGTGTAACATCAATATAAATCAGGGCAATGCGGGGTAGTGTGCAGTGAGTAAACTAAACTGGTCTAATGGGTTATCTAATCTCAAGTCTTTGAAATCCAAATGATGAATCATCGATGTAACTCAATAGTATCCCGTGCGTGCCCGGGACCACGGTCAAGATTCTCGGGCTGAATCCGAGACGTGCCGCTAGGCAGTAAAAGGTAGCATGTACAGATGAGTGATGTCAGCATCATCACTCCGGGACTGTCCTAGCCCGTAAGACTGATCAGAACAGGTATCGAACTGTTGAGTTACAAGTCAGGTTTCATCATTGATTTCCCCATACCCCCAAGTTATGTATATCAAGTCAGGTATTCAGAAATCAAGAACTAATGCCAACACAGGATCAGGTAAGAGCAGGTTTGTCTGGATAGACAACAGGAACGGTTCGTGAGGACTACATGTCGGGTTTGTTGGCATTAGACACAAGATCAGGTAACGGGTCAAGCCATGGTACATCAGGTCAAGTCAAGTAGTGTACGGTACCATGTCGGGTCAACCAATATGTGTGTAGCAAGTCAGGCCAGGGTGTAAAAGATAACATGTGGGTACTCATAAACAGCTAGCATAATCATGGTTATAAATAATCAAGAATGGTTATCAACAACACAATCTAAGCAATAAGTTAAGCAATAAAGCAGATTTAATTAATTAGCTGTACAGTTATCAGTTGTGATTAAACCGGTTAAAGTTGCACATGGATGTCCGATAGGTTAAAACTGGATAAAAGGGGTATCATGGCTATAAACAAATGCGATCATGTGGTCTATCACTTACAGGTAATTACTAGGTATAAAAAATTAGATGCAACATTAAGTTTCAAGTTCGGGACAATAAAATGTGTAACGGAACTTTATACGGTTAACTTGAAATCCAATTCTATCGATTCTATTTAGAGATTTAACATGAAATAAATAATTTAGCATACGAATAGTTTAAAATAGCATGCAGCAAGTTTCACTTGCCTCGACGGGTCGCGGAACGGAAAACGGAACGTTACGCGTCGGCGGGGAAAAATCGCGACGCGCGCACGGTTCACGGAAAGAACCCAAATGACGAACAGTGAAGTCACACGGATCAGAGGTTCTTGCTGAGTCGTCGGAAAACGTCGCCGGCACGATCGGATTCCGGCCACCAAAGAAAACAGTAAACCCAGTGAACATTTAAAGATAGTACAAGAAATGCATGGACTGGAAACAAAGCAAAGCGACAGAGATCGAAGGATATTGAGGAAGGAACTTACCCACTGGATTGTAGAGGGATGGCTGCGTTGTCGGCGCGTCGTCGACGGAACTCCGGTGATCTACAGAGGATTCAAATATATTTAACAGAGAAGAAAAGCTTAGGATGAAAAGAAGAGAAAGAAGAAGAAGAAAAGGAAGGTTGCTTATGGGGTTTGGGAGACGGCTGTGTTTGCCAAGGTGGGTAGTCGTCGGCAAGGATCGCCGGCGAGATCACGGCAAGGCGACAGATTCCAAGTTGCAGGGAATGGATCGGCTAGGGTTTTGCGTTACAGGGTTTGGTGCTCGGGAAAGAGCCGAGGAAAGGAAGAGAGGGAGAGGAAGAAGGTGATGATAAGACGAAGGAGTCGGCAGCGACGAGGTGGTGGTGGAGAAAGGAGTTATAGTTGTAGGGTTTTTCCGGGTGTGTGTGTGCAGGGGGCGAGGCTCGGGAGGAAGAAGATGAAGACGAGGAGGAGGAGGTTGAGAAGAAGAAGATGAGGTGGAGATGGCGACGAGGCAGAGGCGGCTAGGCTTAGGGTTTTCTTTCTTTCAGTGCTCGTGCATGGGTTTAGAAGAAGAAGGAGAAGATAAAGAAGGGAGGTGATCAGAAGAGAGGGAGCGGTGATGGGATTCTCACGCACCGCGAGAGGAGAGAGAAGCGGGCGCGAGAGGAGAGAGAGAGGGAGAAACGAGAGGAGAGAGAAAGAGGAGGAGAGAGAGAATTGTCTCGTAGTGGGGATGAGCGAGAACGGGAAGGAGAGAGAAAGGGAAAAAGAGAGAGAGAGAGTGTTCGTCGCAGAGAGAGAAAGAGAAAGGGAAAGGAGAGAGAGAGGGAGAGACGGTGGGGCCCGGGGTTAAAGAAACGTTTTGGATTGGCTGGGGATAAAATTTGATTTATGGATTAAAGATTTTCTGGTGTTGATTGGTTAGGAAAAACTTTGTGAAAGATTTATGGGGGTGTTAATCGGTTGGTAAAAATTATGAAAGGATATTTTAAAGAAAATGTTAAAAGGATTACCCTAAGCTGAAAGATTTCCAACTTCAGGATTTCTATTCTGATGAAACCCATTAAGGAAAATTTAAATATTTAAATAAACAGAATTGGCGGGATACAAAGATAATTCTGAATTGTGCCCGGGTCGGGTCCAAAATTTGAATCTAAAATGTGAAATTTATTGGCAGGTTCCAAAAATTAAAATGAAGGATTTTATAATTAAAAAGCATACCCCCAAGAACGGACGCACGTACGTGGGCGTAGCCTTCCAAACACGTCCGTTTCACTGAACGGGACGAGAACACGATGCAAGGACGCTACCACAGGGTTAGGGGTGTCAAGCAGGCCATGTCAATTATTTTTAATTTATTTTTAACAGACTTAAATTGTTATATGCAGAATATGACATGTCGGTGTAAACTATAACTAGTGACAGCTAAAGCATGATAAATGAAATGAATACCACACACCACACATACGGTAACTGAAATTTGTAGAATTGGACTCGGTTGTTACACAAACAAAGAGGGAATCGTATCTTCCCAACAGGCTCCACCAGAAAGCGAAGCCAAATCTCGATGGTTCATAGACAACCTAGAGACAACCTCGACATTTGTCGCTATAGTGCATGCACAATGTCAGCAAACGAAGCGAAGGCCAAATTTCTGGCTTCAGGGTCTTAACGGCAAGTCATATAAAGCCTGAAAGACAATCGGAGATCATCTCGCACCAGCGCGGAGTGGTCACCACCTCGACGTTCGTCTTGATACAGCAGACGAGATGTCACTAGAGTGTCCTTCCTCCGATAGGATCCGGACACACCAAAGCAAACGAAGTGAAGGCCAAATTCCTGGCTTCAGGGTCTTTGCGGCAAGTCATATAAAGCCTGATAGATAATTGGAGATCATCTCGCACCGGTGCGGAGTGGTCACCACCTCGACGTTCGTCTCGATACAGCAGACGCAACATCACCAAGAGGAGCCATGGCAAAATCCCTAATTCTAAACCTCGACGGTTCACCAGCAACCTAGAGACAACCGCGACATTCGTCTTGATATAGAAGACACAATGCCAGCAAATGAAGCGAAGGCCAAATTCCTAGCTTCAGGGTCTTAACGGCAAGTCATATAAAGCCTGAAAGACAATCGGAGATCATCTCGCACCGACACGGAGTGGTCACCATCTCGACGATCGTCTCGATACAGCAGACGAGATGTCAACAACAGCGTTCTTCCTCCAATAGGATTCAGACGCGACAACCAAACAACGGAACCACGGCAAAATCCCTAGTTCCAAACCTCGACGGTTCACCAACAACCTAGAGACAACCGCGACATTCGTCTCGATATAGAGGACGTAATGCCAGCAAATGAAGTAAAGGCCAAATTCCTAGCTTCAAGGTCTTAATGGCAAGTCATATAAAGCCTGAAAGACCATCGGAGATCATCCCACGCCAGCGCGGAGTGGTTATGACTCATCGGGGCTCTCCAAAATGAGCCTAACCTCAAGTAAAAAGTGACATGGAATATCCCTACGCTTGCTCTTTCGACGGTAATATTATCTGGAAGATTACTTGAAGACGTCTTGTCCAGCCCCCGAAGGGATCAGAGACACGACATTCGTAAGGCTACTCGAACAGCAAGATTGCCTATCGAGGAATACATCAGGCAACGCGATGGTACGACGGACAAAACCCTAAGTACCACAGACCCTAACGGACCTCTGTCGTAAAGAGCAGAGATTAACTGTGACGTTAGGATACTCTTACGAGGAATGCTTGATTCATCTCGACTCGTGAGGAAATTAGTGTCTTTACGAGAACTACTCGATATGTTTTGACTCGTGAGGAAAAGCCTTAGGCAGCGGGGATTAAAAAACCTGTTTCTTAAGCACCGGGACCCTGCAAGTCGGTCCAAAATGGACTCTTGCATACTATTCACGGGTCACACTCTCCAAAATCGAATCTCGACAAGGAGGGAAACAACCGCTTACGGGTCCTCTCGACCCGTAAGAGGGAAAATTCTCTTATAAGATTCTTACGACTTATAAGAGAAAACGCACTTAGGAATCCTCACAATTCCTAAGGAGAAAATACACTTACGAAATCCTCTCGATCCGTAGGGAGAAAAGTCATTGTGAGGCCCTCACGGCTCATAAAATTGAAAAGTCTTAGGCAGCAGATCTGAACCTGCTTCCTAAGCCATCACTTCTCCTCGAAGTATTCAAGACGGAATGTTCTATATCGCCTACAAGCTATGCTTACTCAAGAAATATGCCAATAACAAAGCAGAAAATAAAAGGAAGGAGGCAAAAGATTTGTCATTCATACTTGGAAAATTCTTACATCAAGGAAATAAACAAAAACAACATTATTGAAATATTTACAAGGGTATAACCTCAAATCCAGGACATGGATTGAGGAACTCAAAAGTAACCTTGTCCAGAACTTTCCAAGCCTGGTGAACCATCCTAGTGTGCTTTCTTTCGCGAGCACGGGCATCGGGATCCCCACTGATGTCATCCACCCTTCGATAGGCAGCAAGAATGGTGGACTGTTGAAAGGCCTGGTGCAAGAGATCGACAAGATTGTCTCGCCGTCTTTTTGAGATTAGGTTCATCAGGTACACCGAGTGCACCTTATCCTCGGCGACGTCCAATGCCCCAAGCGGCACGCCGGTACAGAATAAGGGAAGAGCTTCCAAGATGGCTCCCACGATAAGCTTCAAGAGAGAGGAACGCCGGGGAAGCAGTTGACCATTATATGCGTCGAAGCGACTCATAATTTCGGCGCACTCGGCGTTTGTAAATTCCCGGTTCTGAGAACGGCCAAGTCGGCGGATGTCTCCGTAAGAGATGATTTCATCAAGGCCGTACATGTGGGCGTCCATTACTCCTGCAAAAGAAGATCAACGAAAATTAGCAGACAGACTGATTAACCAAGACGATACAATTCATCAAAATATAAAAATGCCGTCTCTAACCTCCAAGATCCATGAAAAACTCTTAAGAGTTCTTCTATATGATTTGGAAGGAATAAAGATCCATTGATGAATTAAGAAAACACAAGAAAAATCTTTTAGAGCCCTATTAATGGAGCTCTAACAGGGTTCTCTCGAGTTCTCTTTAGATCCCTTTAGACCTATAGAGTAAAGCTCTGCTAAGTGAAACCCTAAATGAGTTTTCTTTAGATCAGGGATCTATTGAGAGCAAGGCTATTAAAAATTAATTTAATCTAATTTAATTTTTTTACCTAAAGATTCTCTAGAGTCTGAACTCTTAAAAGTGCTTAAACAAAAGAGCAAGGCTCTGAATAAAAATTCTGATGAAGAGATGGAAATCATCTGAAGGACCAAAGGTCCTATTTATAGGCATTGAGAGCCGTTTCAACTTCCAAAAGATGGCGCGACGGTTGGAATTCTGCCACCGCTGCGCTCACGTTTGGGGCCGCGTAAGCGCAATGGTGGGGGGGGCATTTGTTTACCCCAATCAGAGCAAAGCTCTGTTCAAATTCCAAGGCGGGAAACGAAGCAACGCTTCTGTTTCCCCCAATCAGAGCAAATCTCTGCTTTGAAATTAAAATTAAAATTAAAATTAAAGTTAAAATAATTGAAGCAACGCTTCAGCTGACTTGCGCTCTGCGCAGCGCGACACGTGTCAACGCAGCTGCGCTAGCGCAGCTGCTCTGCGCTCTGCACTGCGCGACACGTGTCAAGCGCAAGTGCGCTTGCACCAGCTGTGCCAGCATTTAAACAGAAAAATTCTGGAAAGATCTTTCTAATCTTATTAAAACAATAAGATTCTCTTCTGTAAAACAGGAGCGCTTGGATCAAAGATCCAACGGTAGGGACAAATCCCTAAATCACTCAGAGAAAGATCTCTTTAACTGATTTAACAAATCAATTGGCACTATATAAAGGCCCCTAGACTCCAAACCTAAAACACACAGAACTCCTCTAAAAAAATTTTGAGAAGAGCTCAGAGAAAGAAAAGGTAAAAACCTTTAAATAAAAGAAGAATTTCTTCTAAAAGAGATCAATGATCTAAGAACAAGATCAAGATCTTGGATAAAAAAATAATAATAATAATAAAGAAGTAATTTACTTCTGTATAAAGGCATTGCCTTTTGATGAACCACTGGTTCTTGAAAACAAGAAAAACTTGTTTTCTTTGATCTAAATTTGATCAAAATATTAAACAGTGCCTTGCACTTTTGAAGTTTGCACTGTTGCGCTCCTTGGATTGGCGCAAGCCACCAGGGAGCGCCACGTGTCAGCCCCAGGATAACTGCGCTATGTGCTTCTAAAACAGAGCACTGCTCTCTTAAATTGGCGCAAGTCATCAGAGCGCGCCACGTGTCAGCAGCGCGCTAGCGTAGCGCACTGGCGCAGCGCACTGCGCTAACAGACTTGCACTCACCAGAGCGTGACACGTGTCACCCCCACATGAGTTTGCGCCTTGCGCTGGCGCAAAGCGCCTGACAAGCCATGTGGCGCACTGTCAGAACAATAAATGCTTTGCATTATTAAAGAAGGGACAGAGCCCAATTAAAAGGCCTAACAGGCCTAATAAAAAATGCAATGCATTATTAAAAAGGGGCAGAGCCCAAATAAAAGTCTAACAGACCAATTTAGATGTTGTGCATCATTTAAAAGGGGCAGAGCCCTAGTAAAGGCCTAACAAGCCAAATGCAGATAAAACGTTGAACATTTTCAACTAGACTTAGCCCAATTCTGGCCGTAAGTCCTCAAATTAAATTGAATCGAGCACGACTGCTCTCTCAAATCAATTTACACCCGGTTCAAGGGTACATCTCTGAACTCCTCTGATATTTGTCGTTGTAATTCTTCAACGTCGTCAGAGAGGTGACGGGTCCCTATAACCACACATCAATATGGACTGTGGGGTCCTTAAACTCATGGACTGACGCGTCCTTAAACTTATGGACTAATGCGTCCTTAAACTAACATTTGTCCCCAAAAAGGGAATGATGGACCACCATGTCCCTAAACTGGAAATGGACCAATATGTCCCTAAACTGGAACAATAGAGCCCCTAAATACTCTTTTGTCGGATCTAAACGATCCTGTTAAGTTGATCTTAGTCTCAAATTAGACTAACGTATCCTTAACAAACGTTTGAGTCGATCTTAACCTCAAAAACAGCTAACGTATCCTTCAAACAGACTTTAGTCCCAAATTGGACTATAAATCTCCCAACCAACCTTGGTTCAAGGGTACATCTCTAAACTCCTCTGATATCTGTCGTTGTAATCCTTCAACGTCTTCAGAGAGGTGACGGGTCCCGACGGCCATACAACCAATGGACCACTATGTCCCTAAACTGGAACAATAGAGCCCCAACGCTCTTTTGTCGGATCTAAACGATCCTGTTAAGTTGATCTTGTCTCAAATTGGGCTAACGTATCCTTAACAAACGTTTAAGTTGATCTTAGCCTCAAATACGGCTAACGTATCCTTAAACCAAAACCCCAAACCCAAATCTAAGAAAATACAGATTTGGACTAATCCACGTCTTACGGGCGACGACATAAATTAATCTCGGTATACAATCCACGGGCAACCACAAACAAAACAAACACCCACGACACGAAGTGAAATTCTGGAGAAAGAGAAAGTTGTTACCGCGATGCGATAGCGTAATTAACTACAGGGGCTTGCACCTGCAGGGAAGAGCGTCCCACAATCAAAACTCCCTCAAGCGAGGGGGAATCTAACGAAGTCTGCTACATCGGCCGCATCCGTCTAAACCTCCGATACACGGTGCCATAAATCAACTTGGCATCTTCGGAGAGGTGGACGGATAAAACCAAATAGCATCTGCCTTGAATCTCGGCCAAGACGTCTCTATGTCGCGCCGTCATTCGGAGGGGAACAGATTCTTAAATAAAAAAACCCAAATCTCAAATATATGGATTTGGACTAAATCGCGCCCTACGGGCGACGACATAAATTAGTCTCTGTATACGATCCACGGGCAACCCAAATAAACAAAGATACACACGACACGAAGTGAACTTCGGAGCAGGAGAAAGTGGTTATCGCTACGCGGTAACGTAATTAACTGCAGAGGCTTGCGCCTATAGGGAAGAGCATCCCCCCACAATCAAAAACCCCTCGCAAACGAGGGGGAATCTGTCGAAGTCTGCTACAACGGCCGCATCCGTCCAAACCTCCGATATACGGTGCCATAAATCAACTTGGTATTTTCGGAGAGGTGGATGGATAAATCCAAATAGCATCTGCCCTCAAAATCCAGGTCAGACGTCCTAACGTCCCGGTCGTGTCTTTCGGCGGTGAACAGTACTGCGTCGGGCTTGATGGGTTAAAGGTTTGGGTTACTGAAGATGGTGCTCAGGTATTCGGAGACGATGACTGTGGTGCAACTGGTGCCAACAAGGTTTGATCGGAGTTGAGATAGGTGTTGGGGTCATGGTCGAGATGATGATGGGTGTTGTCAAGTTGGAGGGTTCAAGGTGATCGGCGGTGAAGGCGGGGAAGAAGAAGAAGAAGAAGAAGGTGGTGGTGATGGTTGTGGTTGGAGGTGGAGATGATGAGGTTAGGGAGATGATCGGTGATGGGTTAAACGTGACGAGAACTTGAGGTGATGGTTGGGTTAAAGAAAAATAAGAGGAAGATGGCGACAAGGGGGTGATGGAGGTTGGTGACGAGAAGGGTCTCGGAAGAGGGAGTCGACTGCGAGATGAGGAGGGTGCTGCGATTAGGATTTGGAGTTAGTGTTGAGTGTTGGAGTTAGAAGGAGATGCAGATAGTGACGATGAAGTTGGCTGGGGATAGCTCGTGGTGAGGCGCCGGCAGCGATTGAGATAGAGGAGATGGGTTTCGGTGATGTTTGGGTTGGCTCGGTTTTAAAAGGGGGAGGATGAAGAAGGAATTATATTGGATGAGAGAGCGAGAGAGTTGTAGTTTTTAAATAGGAAATATAAATATATATTTATATATATATATAATTTTTATGTTATGTGCGTGTGTAATAATAATAATAATAATATTTTTGAAAGGTATTACAAATCTCCGATCCGTCTCTACTAAAAATATATTGGAAAATATCTATACATACATAGCCTTTTTAAACCATAAATCTAAGGATTAAAGAATATATTCTAATCTAATATATTATACATATAATTTAAATATTATATATCTATTATTTAAGATTCATATAGATATAGTTTATGCATAGATATCAATAAAATATACTCTATCTAATTATCAACCCATATCGGATTTCACGCAGGCGGATCAGGTCCAATAAGCACACATACTATCCAAACGCCAATCACAACCCAAACAATAATAATTAAAACACCCAAAACAATTATTTAAAAAACATACGATCATGCTAGGGTGTTACACCCCTCTTAAAATGTCTTTCTATTTTTCACTCACCGTTTAGGTTTTACTTGTAAAATATTAAGAAATTCAACCTACCAGGCTAGTCTAAAGTATAGTTTTAAGGTCAAATATAGGGTTTCATGATTTTTATGAGCTATAGCACCAAAATATTTTAAAAAATTGAAAAAGATTTTGAAAGTAAAAAATTTTGAGATTTTCGTTTAGTATTGCAAAAATCATTTAGAAAAGCCAAAGAAAACAAAAAATTTGATATTTTTGAAAAAATTGTTATTTTCATAAGATACATGTAAAATATTAAAATTTTCGTGTGCCATAACATGCTTGATAATGAAAAAAAGGAATAAAACAGAAAATTTTGAGATTTTTTTTAAAAAATTGATTCTTATGTTATAACATGTAAAATAAAGAAAATAGGAAGAAAGCAGAAAATATCACGACTTTTGAAAATTTTGCAATTTTTTGTATAAATAAACAAAAAATATTGGAAAACTAAGAGAACAAAAAATATTGAAATTTTTGAAGAGGTTTCAATTTTCGTTTGCTATATAATAAAGAAAATATTAAATCCAAAGAAAACAAAAAATTTAAAGATTTATGAAAATTTCGTGATTTTCATATGCAGCGTGCAAAATATTAGAAATTTAAAGAAAACAATTTTTCTTGGGATTTTCTAAAATTTCGTAATTTTCATTTGATCTGACCAGATTTCTTTGTTTTGATAGGTTTTTAGTAGCAATTGACGACCTTTTCTATTTCATATACTTTTCTGTCTTCATGATACCCGAAAGCTTTCAAAATGTATAAGCAAGTAAGATATTAAAAAATTGAAGAAAACAAAAACATTTTAATATTTCTGAAAATGTTGTGAATTTCATATACCATAATATGAGAAATATTGAAAGAAAGAAGAAAACAGAAATTTTTGAAGATTTCTTAAAAATTTTCGATTTTCGTTTATTATATAAGCAAAATGTTGTCAGACAGAAAAATCCAGAAAATTTTGGAATTTTAGAGAATATTGCAATTTTCATTCATTGTATAGCAAGTAAAATATAAAAAGGAAGAAGATAGAAAATTTTGAAAATTTTAAAATATCACAATTTTTATGTGCTATAACATACAAAATCCGTAAAATTGAAGAAAATAAAAAAAAATTGAGAGTTTTTTAATTTAGTGATTTTCAAGTGCTATAAAAAGAAAATTATTGAAACATAAACTTTAAATATTTTTGAAAAGTTTGCGATCTTTATGTTCAAAACAAGATATCCAAAAACAGAATAAAACATAAAACATTGTTATTTTCGAAATTTCGGGATTTTTTTGTGTTAAAGCATGCTTAAATAAAATAGATTTTTTTTGAATTTTAAAAATATCCCAATTTTTGTTTGTTTATAGCATGCAAAACAGTAAAAATTTGAAGGGAAAAAAACAAAAAATTTCGAAGAATCACCAATTTTTGTGTGTTATATTGCAAGCAAAATATTAAAAAAAACTATTAGCACAAAATTTTAAGATGTTTGAAAATTTTGTGTTTTTAATGTGCTATAACATAAAAAATATTGAAAATTTAAGAAAGCTGGAATTTTTGTATGCTTTAGCAAACAGAACATTGAAAAACCGAAAAAAATAACTGAAAAGTTTGAGATTTTTAAAAATTACGCAATTTTTGTATGGTAGGAAGCCAAATATGTAAATTTGGATAAAACTTTTTTGGGGAGTTTTGTAAACTTCACGATTGTCGCGTGCTATAGCATTCAAAATATTTAAAAACTTAAGAAAATAGAAATATTAAGCATTTTCGAAAACTTTATGATTTTCATGTGCTAAAACATTTTGAAACTTTTGCAACTTTTGTGCTCTATATCATTGTAAATATTGAAAAAGCGAAGAAAAAATATTTTATTTTTCTAATTACAAGAATTTCTTGTGCTAGCAAATAAAATATTGAAAAACGAAGGAAACAAATTTTTTATGATTTACAAAAATTTGCCATATTTGCAGAAAATTCGAAGAAAATATTTTTTAAAACATTTTTGTATATTTTGTGAATCTCGTGCGCCAACAACAAACAATGTATCGAAAAACCGAAGAAATAGACGATTTTTAAAATTTAACATTTTTTTGTAAAGTTTAGCAAGAAAATCAATTACTTGAAGAAAAATGCAGATGTTTTTGCAAGTTGATCCATCATATTTACATATAAAATTAATAAATATGAGATATTTCAATTTATAAATAATATAACAATGGAATTTAAAATTAATATGATTTCTGAGATTTTCGAAAATTTAGTATTTTTGTCTGTTATAGCATGCAAAATATAAAGAAAATAGAAAAAAATTGATTTAAAAAAATTCTCTACTTTCTAAGATTATATAAAATTAAAATTTGAAGAAAACAAAAAAAATTGAAAATTTTAAAGAATCCGAAAACTTTCGTGCGCTATAACAAGCAAAATATTGTAAAACCGAATGATACAGAAAATTTTAAGATTTTTCAAAATTTCACGATATTCGTGTGTTACATGCAAATTATTGAAAATTTAAAGAAAACCGATTTTTTTTGAAAAATCCGCGATTTTTGTGTGCTAACGGAACATTGAAAAAACGAAAAAATGAAAAAAATTTGATATTTTCGTGTGGTAGATGCAAAATATGTAAATTTAGAGAAAACAATTTTTTTTTGGATTTTTGTAAACTTCATGATTGTCATATGCTATAGCATTCAAAATATTTAAAAACCAAAGAAAATAGAAATATTTGGTACTTTCAAAAACTTTATGATTTACATGCATGTGATATTTAAAAAAGAAGAAAATAGAGAATTTTGAGATTTTTGAAAATTTTGCGATTTTCGTGTTTTTTATCATTGTAAATATTGAAAAACCGAAGAAAGTGTATTTTATCTTTCTAATTTTGCGATTTTCAATTACTATATCATGACTTTCTTATGCTATAATAAGCAAAATATTGGAAATTTTTTTACATTTCCAAAACAAATTTTTTAAATTTCACAAAATTTCGCCATATTTGTTGATAATTCGAAGAAAATATTTTTTTTATATTTTTGTATATTTTGTAAATCTAGTGCGACTATATATGACAAATAAAGTATTGAAAAACCGAAGAAAAAGATGATTTTTAAAATTTAACAACTTTTGTATAGTATAGCAAGAAAATCAATAACAACCTGAAGAAAAGTGCATAAGTTTTTGCAAATTGATCCTTCATATTTACATATAAATTTAATAAATATCAGATATTATAATTAATAAATAATTTAACAATGAAATTTAAAATTTATATGAATTTTGAGATTTTTGAAAATTTAGAATTTTTATTTGTTATAGCATGCAAAATATTGAAAATTTAAATTAAATAGAATTTTTTTGAATATTTAAAAAATTCATGATTTTCTATGCTTATATAGAATGAAAATTTGAAGAAAAAACAATTTTTGAATTTTTGAAGAATCATGAACTTTCGTGAGCTATGACAAGCAAAATATTAAAAACCGAATAACATAGAAAATTTTAAGCATTTTGAAAATTTCACGACTTTTGTGTGCTTTAACATGCAAAATATTGAAAATTCAAAGAAAACTATTTTTTTTAAATGCACAATTTTTGTGTGGTTTTTTATGAAGCAAAATTTCGAAAAACCGAATAAAACAGAAAAGTTTGAGATTTATGAAAAATTACGCAATTTTCATGTCGTAACGTGCAAAATATTTATATTTAGAGAAAAATAATAATTTTGGATTTTTGTAAGCTTCACTATTGTCACGTGCTATGTCGGAAAATTTAAAAAAATTTGCATTTTTGAAAATTTTATGATTTTCATATTTTATATAGCATGCGTAATATTATAAAAAAAGAGAGGAAAATTTTGAGATTTTTGAAAATGTTGTGACTTATAAAATTTCGCCGTATTTGTGTGCACTAGCGTGTAAAATGTTGAAAATTTGAAGAAAATAATATTTTTGATTTTTGTGTATTCTGTGAATCTCGTGTACATATAACAAGCAAAGTATTGAAAAACCAAATAAAAAGAATTTTTTTAAAACTTAGGGGATTTTGTATAGTATAGCAAGCAAATCATTGAAAAGCGAAAGAAAAATGCAGAAGTATTTACAAGTTAATCCTTCATATTTACATATAAAATTAATTAAAATAAGAGATTACAATTTTTAAATTATATAGCGATAAAATTTAAATTAATATGATTTTTGAGATTTCAAAAATTTAGTGATTTTTGTGTGTAGCATGCAAAATAATGAAAATTTAAAGAAACTAGAAAAATTTTAAATTTTTAAAAAATTCATGATTTTCAAGTGCATATATAGAATGAAAATTTTGAAGAATTATGAATTTCCGTATGCTATATAGCTAGCAAAATATTGAAAATCCAAAGAATACAGAAAATTTAAAATTTTTGAAAATTCTGCGATTTTCTTGTGCTAACATACAAAATTTTGAAAATTTAAAGAAAACTATTTTTTTTTTTTGAAAATTTCACAATTATCGTGTGCTTTAGCAAGCAAAAAAAACCGAAGAAAACAAATTTTTTTTTATATTTTGAAAATTACGCGATTTTCGTGTGCTAGTATGCAAAATATATAAATTCGGAGAAACAAATAATTTTGGGATTTTTGTATATTTCATGATTGTCATGTGCTATAATATTCAAAATATTAAAATACAGAAGAAAATATAAAAATTTGGTATTTTTAAAAATCTTTTGATGTCATGAGTTATAGTGATAGAGCTTGCGTAGTATCTTCAAAAAGTAGAAAACAGAAAAATTTGCGACGTTCGTATGCTATACCATTATATATATTGGAAAACTGAAGAAAACAGAAATTCTGTGATTTATAAATTTCGCCATATTTGTGCGCTGTCGGGCATAAAATGTTGAAAATTCGAAGAAGAATTTTTTTGGTATATTTTGTAAATCTCATGAACAACAAGCAAAGTGGTGAAAAATCGAAGAATTTAGCAATTTTTGTATGGTAAAGGAAATCATTGAAAAAATTTCAGAAAAATGTAGATGTATTTGCAAGTTGACCCTTCATATTTACATATAAAATTTATTAATATGAGATATTACAACTTAAGAATCATATAATATTAAATTTAAAATTAATATAATTTTTGAGATTTTCAAAAATTTAGTGATTTTTGTGTGTCATGGCTTACGAAATATTGAAAATTTAAAGAAAATAGAAAAAAATTGAATTTTTAAAAAATTCGTGATTTTTGTGTGCTTATATTGCATGCAAAATATTGAATTTAAATTAAATATTTTAAAATTTCGGAAGAATTACAAATTTCTGAAGCAAAATATTGAAAAACCGAAATAAACAGAAAATTTTGCGATTTTTAAAAATTTAGCAATTTTTATGTGCAAAATATTGAAAATTTCAAGAACGCTGAATTTTATTTTTTGAAAATTTCATGATTTTTGTGTACAAAGCAAGCAAAAAATTGAAAAAACCGACGAAAACATAAAAGTTTGATAATTTTGAAAATTATGCAATTTTTGTTGGTACGTACTATGCAAATCTGGAGAAAACAAATAATTTTGGGGTTTTTACAAACTTCATGATTGTCATGTGATGTATAGCATTCAAAATATTAAAAAAACGGAGAAAAGGGAAAAATTTGGTATTTTTGAAATTTATGATTTTCATGTGCTATAGACCTTTGCATAATATTAAAAAGAAGCAGAAAACTGAGAATATTGAGATTTTTAAAAATTCTACGATTTTCGTGTGCTATTCATTGAGAATATTGAAAAACTGAAGAAAAAACTATTTATTTTTCTAATTTCATAATTTTCGTATGTTATAGCAGAAAACCGAAGAAATCAAAAATTTTGAGATTTTTTAAATTTTGTCATGCTTGGATGCTCTAGTGTGTAAAATGTTGAAAATTCGAAGAAGAAATAACTTTTAAAATTTTTGTATATTTGGGAATCTTGTACGCAACAAGCAAAATATTGAAAAACCGCAGAAAAAGAAAATTTTCAGATTATTAAAAATCTCGTAACTTATGTATAGCATAGCAAGAAAATCCTTGAAAAGCTAAAGAAAAATACATAAGATTTTGCAAGTTGACACTTCATATTTACATACAAAATTCATAAATATGAGATATTACAACTTATAAATGATAAATAAATAAATTTTTTAATTAATAAGATTTTTGAGATTATAAAAAATTTCATGATTTTTCTGTGTAATAGCATGCAAAATATTGAGAATTTAAAGAAAATAGAAATATTTTGAATTTTAAAAAAATCGCTATTTTCTGTTCTTATAGAAGATGCAAAATATTAAAAATTTGAGGGAAAAAACACAGATTTTTGAATTTTTTTGGAGAATCATGGATTTTCAAGGGCTATAGGAACCAAAATATTGAGAATTTAAAGAAAACTAAATTTTTTTGAAAGTTTCACAATTTTCGTGTGCTTCTTTGCATGAGAAACATTGAAAAACCGGGGAAAAATGAAAATTTTGAGAATTTTGAATATTTCACAATTTTTTGTAGTGTGCAAAATATGTAAATTTGGAGAAAACGAAAAAATTATGATTTTTGTTTACTTCACGATTGTCTTGTGTTGTATAGCATTCAAAATATTAAAACTGAAGAAAATAGAAAAAATGGTACTTTTGAAAATTTTATGATTTTCAATACGTAAATTTTTTTATGATTTTCAATGCGTGGTCCTAAAAAAATAGAAAACTTTGAGACTTTAAAAATTTTTGCGAATTTCGTGTACTATATCTTTGAAAATATTGAAAAACTGAAGAAAAATATTTTATTTTTCAGATTTCGTAATTGTCTTGTGTTATAACAAGAAAAATATTGGAAAACCGAAAAAACAAAATTTTTGAGATTTTTAAAATTTCGCCATATATGTATGCTATTTTGAAAATTGTAAGAATATATTTTTTTCTTTTTGTATATTTTGTGAATCTCGTGCGCTATAACAGTTAAAATATTGAAAACCCGAAAAAAAGAAATTTTTTAAATTTTTATAAATCTCACAATTTTTGTATAGTATACCAAGGAAATCATTAAAAAGCTGAAGAAAAATATAGAAGTATTTGCAAGTTGGTCCTTCATATTCACATATAAAATTCATAAATATTAGATATTACAACTTATAAATCATATAATAATAAAATTATAAATTAATTTGATTTTAGAGATTTTCAAAAAAAATCGTTACCTTTTTGTGTTATAGTTTACAAAATATTGAAAATTTAAAGAAAATAGAAAAAAAATGAATTTATAAAAAATTCATGATTTCCATGTGCTTATATAACATGCAAAATATTGAAAATTCGAAAGAAAAAAACTCAAAATTTGGAAATTTTTGTAGAATCACGAATTTTCATGCGCTTTAGCAAACATAATTTTAAAAAACCGAAGAGCACATTTTATTATTAGATCGTTGAATATTTCATGATTTTCGCGTGCTATAATATGCAAAATATTGAAAATTTAAAGAAAACTTAAATTTTTTGAAAATTTCATGATTTTTTTGTGCTGAAAGGAAACGAAATATTGAAATTCGAAGAAAACTGAAATTTTTTATATTTTTGAGACTTGCGCAATTTTTGTTTGGTACCATGCAAAATATGTAAATTTGAAGAAAACAAAAAATTTAGAGACTTTCGTAAACTTCACTGTTGTCTTCTGTTATAGCATTCAAAATGTTAAAAAACCGAAGAAGGTAGACCCATTTGGTATTTTTGAAAATTTTACGATTTTTTTCTGCTATAGAGCATGCGTAATATTAAAAAATAATAATTTCAAATCAAATTTTGGGATTTTTGAAAATTTTGCAATTCTCATGTGCTATATATAATTGAAAATATTGAAAATATTGAAAAACCATAGAAACAATTATTTATTTTTCCTTCTAATTTAATGATTGTCTTGTGTAAGCAAGCAAAATATTGGAAAGCCGAATAAAACAAAAATTTTGAGATTTTTTAAAATTTCATAATATTCGTGTGCTACAGTGTAAAATATTGAAAATTTGAAAAAAATTATTGTTTTATTTTTCTGTATTTTTTGAATCTCGTGCGCTATATAACAAGAAAAATATTGAAATATTGAAAAGTAGTAGAAAAAGAAAATTTTAAGATTTTTAAATGTCTCACAATTTTTGTATAGTACAACAAGGAAATCATTAAAAGGCTGAAGTAAAATGCAGAAGTATTTGCTAGTTGATCTTTCATGTTTACATGTAAAATTCATAAATATGAGATATTATAACTTATAAATTATATAATAATAAAATTTAAAACTGGTATGAATTTTGAGATTTTCAAAAAAATCGGGATTCTTGTTTGTTATAATAATACAAAATATTGAAAATTTAAAGAAAAAAGTTCAATTCTCAAAAATTTGCGATTTTCGTGTGCTTATATAACATGTAAAATATTGAAAATTTGAAGAAAACACAAAATTTTGAAATTTTTGAAGCATCGTGAATTTTCGTGTGTTATTGCAAGCAAAATATTTAAAAATCGGGAAAATTTTGAGATTTTTGAAAATTTAGCGATTTTTGTGTGCTATAACATTCAAAATATTGAAAATTTAAAGGAAACTTAAATATTTTGAAAATTTCACGATTTTCTTATGTCTTAGAAAGCGAAATATTAAAAAACCAAAGAAAACAGAAAATTTGGGATTTTTGAAAATTACGCAATTTTCATATGGTAACGTGCAAAACATATAAATTTGGAGAAGACAAATAATTTTGGGATTTTTATAAAGGACTTTTTGGTAAAAAAAACCCTTCATACCTCGCTAATTAGTAAAAAGCTCCTCTATATTTCGGATTTTCTTAAAAGACCCAATATATTTAAATTGTACTAAAAAGAACCCTCACTCTAGTTTTCTATCAAAAGTTACCATCATGTTAGGAAGATGGGGTTAGAACTTGTGTTAGAACTGTTCTCTTACATTCTAGATACTTAGGTAGGTCTTTTTCTAATTAAAAAAAACCATATCCTCGCTTAGTTGAAGATCCGGATTTAGTGCAACTAAAGAATCACTCTTTCAAATGAGATTGTCCACGAACTCGAAACTTGCAATTAAAGGGATAACAATACCTAACAAGCTCGTTGCTGGAAAAGTTTGAAAAAGATGAGCCGATTTCCATGATTAATTTGGAAGATTATTGATCGAAACCTTAATCCTAAAACCAATTTGACAGAAAATTTACGAATTTTAGGAAAAGACGAGAGGTTGTAAAGGTCTTAAAACATAACCCGATACTCACCGTTCGCCTCCTAACGATATAATAGAAAAACAAACCTATTAAGGGGATTTTTTTTTATTTGAGTAAATGAAGCAAAAAATGTGCTCCCTCATTCCATTAAACTAGCAATTAATGAAACAACAACGCCTAAGGAGGTAATCCCAAATAGTCGATCATCTCTCTCAAAGATATACCCATAAACCAAAACCAGTCCTACCTAAGGACAAAACAGCTAGCCCTCACATCTCAAGACCCCGAGTCCGGTACTCCTGTGTGCCTGGAGCTGTGGTGACTCCTCGTGCCTCCTCTCCCACCTGTCCATCATCTACCAAATTCATCCCGGCTCTCTTGTTGCTCCTATCCATCGCGACACCTGCCCATAACATTGTGATCATATCGGTACTATATATCAAGCTTGCGGTAGATTTTACTCTGTCGTTGAAAATTCTATTGTTCCGTTTTGTCCATATTGTCCAACAAATGGCGATAACAATAATGTCTCAAGCCGGAAGATCCCTTCTTCCGAAATTTCTATATCTTCATGAACCCCAGAGATCCATTAAGAGATGAAGGCATCACACCTTCCTTAGAACGAGCTATATATTTGTCCCAAATATGCAAAGTTACACATTTGATCATTAGGTGGTCGACCGTTTCATCGACCTTTCCACATAGCCCATAGATTGTTAAAGGAATTTTTAGTGCAATTTAAATGTACGAGGAATTTTTTAAGTAAATATGAAGTGTAGAGGGGTTTTTATAGTAATTAGTGAAGTATTAGGAGGCTTTTTAGTAAAAAGCCCTTTTGTAAACTTCACGATTGTCACGTGACATTCAAAATATTAAAAAACCGAAGAAAATAAAAAAAATTGGTATTTTTGAAAATTTTATGATTTTCATGTGCAATAGAGCATGCATAATATTATAAAAAAAGAAGAAAACAGAAAATTTTGAGATTTTTGAAAATTTATGAGTTTCGTGTGCTCCATCATTGAAAAACAGAAGAAAAAAAAATATTTTTCTAATTTCATGATTTTCTTGTACTAAAGTAAGCAAAATATTGAAAAACCAAAGAAACGGAAATTTTGAGAATTTTAAACTTTTACCAAATTTGTGTGAGTGTAAAATGTTGAAAATTAGAAGAAAATATTTTTTTTTGTGGATTTTTGTACATATTGTGATTCTCATGCTCTATAACAAGCAAAATATTGAAAAATCGAAGAAAAAGACAAATTTTAAAATTCCAAAAATTTTACATATTATAGCGAGGAAATCATTGAAAAGCTGAAGTATTTGGATGTTGATTCTTCATATTCACATATAAAATTCATAATTATAAGATATTACAATTTATCAATCTCAAGACAATAAAATTTTAAATTAATATGAATTTTCTCGACTTTGGACATAGCATCCACTCATTACCCAAGGGCCCTTGATAGTTGAATAGTAAATTCCACTGCAAATCGAATGAGCAATCGGTTCGATTCTGTTATTTGTGGCCAAAAAATTTGAATCGAACCGACAAGGAAATGTATGAATTGATACAGAACTTAAAATATCTTAAGATATGTGGATAATGTAATATCGACCTATGGAACATCAAAACATCTTAATACAAAAGATTGAGATCCTAAATTCAAATCCATGGAATATCAAAAGTAGGATCATCCAACTAAACAAACATCACAGCCGCAGCAATCAAAAAGATTGATCGAAGACCAAATTCAAATAATGCAGTAATTTCTTGCAAGAAAGAAAAGATATTTCACTGTAAGAGTTAATAACAGTAACAGTAAAACTTACAAAGCACCAGGTATGAATACCATACAACATAAAATTATGCCCCCTCTGAAGTTTACTAAAGGCTCCCTTGTATTGCTGCTTGCTGATGAACAAATAAAGAATAATGACAGAACGCCGAAGAGAAAAATATTCAAAAAAGGCACGATGAGCTTCAAGGATGCAAAAGGAAATTATATTATTTGGAAAAAGAAAAAGAAGAAATTTCGAATTTTCGTTACATTTATACACATTTGTGGCTGAAAAGACCACTGTAACTAAAGCCATGTCACACAACATATTTACGCTGTGAATTACCCTGGTTCTTATTTTTGAAAGTGCAAAACGAGAAGGGGAAGGCGAGGCTGAACTCTGCCTTGCCAAAGCCCGAGATGCCTGAATCCAGAGCGTTGTCCCCCAGCAACAACAAACGCAACCTGCAAAACAAACAAGCTCATTGTCACATGTAATCTTCAAGCGGGGTAAAATTGCAAGATCATTTAAAATTAGGGTAAATAGCAAAAATCACAATTAAACTTTTGATGTTTCCTATAGAACGCCATTAAACTGTAAGAAATGCATTAAACAATCTTAAACAATTAAAAAGAGCATTAAAAATTTCAAAAACAACCATTAAAATTGCGTTCAACACCTCAGTGGTTGACCTGGTGGTTATTAGCAACCTTTGAAGTTCAATAGCATTTTGTCAAAAAATGGAAAAGGCACAATAGTGTTCTATGTTATTTACACTTCAAATTACGGCAAACTTCTCTTATTTACATAGTTTCTTTTGAGAAAAATCCGCACGAGTTAAGACAAGGTTGACACAAAGACATTTGCTGGACAACCAGTTATAAAACTCATGTAAATTGTGTAAATAAATATTAAAAATAAAGCGTACGAGATTTAGCGTGTTTGATTGCTATAAGCTGAAATGTTGAGTTGAGGTTTAAAATAGGATTTTGGAAAGGGCTGCTTTTTGTCTAGAACTGTAAAGCGAATCTGAGAAAGGGCAAGAATTGAAGAATTAAAAAGAGGTAACCAAAGGATCTGTGTTGCCATACAAACACATCAAATCATACCAACTCTTTATTTGAATTTCTTCACCCGTTGCTGACTCAACGAGTCCAAAGCCGTTAGTTTAGCCCTGTATTAGCCACCATTTTACTGTTTGAGACCGTACTCTCATAATATATTAAACGGCATGTTGGAACAAAATGGCATCAACGCTTCAGATCATCTGAGGATCTATCCCTTCTATCAATTTTACTGTTACATGCCTGCATTTCACAGATCCCTCTGTTTGTGAATTTCTTTGCAAAATAGATTGTGTATTTCGACCAAATGGGTGGTCAATGAGCTACGCCGATTTCTCTTTGTTAAAATTCATTAAGAAAATATCCTATAATTGTCGGCGTGTCAGACAAGTTCTTTCTACCCTTGTAATTTAATGGGAAGGATCATAAAGAGTGAAATAGCTAAAGTGTTATTCATTAATTTAGTACTAGTCATTTCAGAACACTATTTTTGCAGGAAACGATCTTCAGTAACGTTGAATTTATGCCAAAAAGGGCATACCAATTCTCAAGCTTGGACATGATGGTCAGGGTTCATATAACAAGGGAAAATATGGTGTGCGATTTTTTCTCCAAATTCCAGAAGACATCTAATCGCCACCAAAATCTTCACAATGCTAGAGCCATTCCCTGCCAAGGAACCAGATTCATCCAATATTTGATGTCTAACACGGCTGTAATGTCAAGTGTAGATCCAATGATAATAGCAGATTCAACTCTCCTTCTTAAAATTCCTAGGGTTTAACACAAAATATTCAAGCTTTAGAACTCCTGGAAAAAACAAGACACCGACAATATATAATTACTAGAGTGCAATGTATTACGTATCTCATGACACTATGATATAGGATAAATTTTCTGTCCATCAAATCATTCTTATCACAAACAAAAAACGATATATTCTTTAATGAATTCATCATGATTCCTAAGAACTTCTAAAATTGGATCCAGAATTATAACATTTATATAGCAAGAGGCATAAAATGCATGACGTAGTATGCACAAAATAACCGGGCCAAAGGAAACACTAAGATACTTGTAGAAAATGACAAAAACAAGTGGCTGCAATACAAGTAAGAAATTGTACCTACCGTATAACTTCTCCCCATGTTAGGATCTCTCAACATGCCTATTTTGAAAGCAGCGAAATCTGTGTACTGTCCGAGTGCCATTAGAATTCCTTCTCTTTTTAGAGCGGCGCAAGATATCTTCAGTACCTAGCACATATGAAGCCTGTGTATGTGTTTATGAGAAGTGTAAAAGACCTCACTATAAATAATTTTTAAAAAACACAAGAAAAGGTTACTATCAGCATTAAGTACAAACCTCTGAAAAATAATTACATGTTTATGAATTTTTCTTTAGTGCATACCTTAGAAGAATTACATGACACCCTGAGTTCGATGCCGTTGATTGCTAGGGTCCTCTCCATGGCTTTGACAATATCATCAGTCCCAAATTTGAGTTTGCTCCTATAGATTCGATATATAATCACAACCTAGAATTATTACACCTCGAGATTAAGACGAGCAAACCCCATACCTTTTTGAGAAAATGCCACGTGCCTCTTCATTTGATGCACTTCTCATGTAATCATTATGCAAGTAAGCTGCAAAATTAGGGTCTACAGAAACAGCGGTTGCTTCAGGCTTTTCATATTCCATCAGCTGAACAGATAATCGAGTCGGATTCGACATAGGAGCCTGCAAAGAAAATTTAGGTGTCAGCGAAAATAAATTTGCTCATGTTCAATTTAAACTAAAAGGAACCACAATGAGAAAACAAAGATACATAGAACTCACACATTCAAATCGGTATATGCTTTCATCATGAAGTAGAACACGAACATTTTCATGATAAACAATATCAGAACCACTTCCATGTCGCCTTGACTTCTCATATGAATGGAGCTGAAGCAGCTTATTGTCCATTTCATCAGATGCAATAGCTTGAAGCTGAAAAGAAACTCAAATGAGTGCATTTTGCAACCAATATAATTACTGAGCAACCTGATGGACATAATTATGAACAATTACCTGCTTAACAATTTTATATATCAACTTGTCCAAAGTGAAAAGCACATATGACTGATTTCCGATGATTGATCGGCAATCATCTTCGAACTTTGCATTGTCAGCAGAACCATCAAGTAGGCTATATAGCGCACTCATAAATCTGCACCACCCAAAAAATCAATTTGTAAAACGACTATTCATGCATGGAAACCCGAATTAAAACCAAGTATAGAGATCATAATTAATTAAACTAAGCATGGACGTCAGAATTACTTGGCAAAGAGATCAGGAGGGCTTGTGTTTTTTGAACCTCTCCATGTTCTTTCAGGAGCCGACGAATTTTCCTTAGCTGAGAGTATCCTTTCATACAATGTCTGCACCAATAAAAAAAATACATGTGTTACAGATGGCTGTTAAAAAATTGCCAAGTAGAAATATGTCCAGTTCCTGACCTGATGAAGCCTAAGAAGTACATAGAACAAATCGTTTCCATAAAATATACGTGAGCCTTCATCTTGTCTATCATGTAAAACAGAAGGCACAAGCTTTGCAAGTGGTTTCGCGGTATGCAAGAAATGCTCTGGGAAAGGCAAGGATGTAATTTCACCCTCTGTGTCATGTGCCTCGGCGATTTCTTCAGCCTCACCCTCACTTTCAGCCTTGACATCATCCTCTTCTTCATGATCTTCACTCTCACTGCCAGAAACATCCTCGCCAGCCTCGGATGCATTTTCGCTATCTTCCGTAGATCTTTGGGCACTCTCTTCGCCTTCATCATCAGCATCAGCATCGTTCGCTTTAGGCAGCACATCTTCCGCAGTGTCTTCAAAAGCTACAAAGTTGTCCTCTTCAAACCCTCCGTAGGGTGATAATTCACCCTCTTCCCTTTCAACTTTAGAATTGATTTGAGAACCAGAACCTTCATGGTATCTATGAGCTTTGTTGCTTTCACTGGTGCAACCACCATTTCCGGGTGTAGTTGGGCTCACACACACCCCTCCCTAGAAACAAGGGAAAATATTTGAATGAATGTAGAACGCTAGTAGATTTATATCTACTTATCGGAAAAGAATGATTATATTACAATAGAAAGCAGAAGTGGTACAAGGGTTGAGTAATCTGTGGAGAGGGGATAAGAGTGGTGTCAACCAATCAAACCCTATACTGATGAATATATTGATTATAACCAGTGCCTCTTTCATAATGGTTAGGTTACAAAGGTCGCGTCTAAGGCTCTAAATGGCTAAATGTCATAGATTAGTTCATGTTGGCTGGAAAAGTTCCATGTCAGATGGCAGATGGTGGAATATTCCGCGAACATTTACTAAATACGGTTCACCATAAAGGATGAAAGTTGTGTCCTTTAATTGTCTTGAACAAGTTTATATCACTGTATCTAAATGATAACATGACAAAAAACCATTCATTGAAATTTACTCATAAATAACACTAATTATACAGGTAAAGGAACCAATTAATTTACTAATCAACGTATATCGAGAAAGAGAGTTAACATGAGAAGAATACAGTATAACAAACAATTAACAAAGTGACATGATTTTAGAGAAAAATAAACAGTTGCAAGGATAATCAATCTCATTTCATTTGTGAGGATAATAAGCGTTTTGACTTGATTCTAACCAAGGATATACAGAAACAGCATAAAAACTCTAATTAAAAACTTTGGACAAGAAAATATCAAGGATATAGATAGCAATTCCTTTGTGCACAAAACAGTCCATCTCTGAAGCATGGAAGCGAACATGGACCGGACACATGGGATACAATAAATTTATAAAAAGGACACATATACATGGTTCTATTATTTATCTATTTAATTACATATAAATGAAAGTAATAAACTACGAGAAGAAACATGTACTAGCGTAACTTTAAAAACAAATATAAAATCCAGGTAATAACTTTATCGAAAACGATAAAAAAAATTAGCACAAATAAATACATACATAAAATAAACATGCAAAGAATAAAATCTATTAGGGTTAAAACAAACAAAATATTAACCCTTTTTAATTGGAACCGATTTTTGTAGACCCGACTTCTTCATTTGCATCAATTTGGACATTTACTCCTATTTAATCATGAAAAAGACTTGAAATATTGCATATTCTTGTGTTCTCGAAGGTATTAAAGTTGTCCATATAGTTATTCCACATTTTATTTTGGAACTCCCCACGACCTATGCTATCCAATATGGGAAGTTGGGCACACGACCCAGTGTGTCGAACACGTTTGTCCGGGTGTCTAAGTGTCTGCTGCGTGTCAGACACGGAAACATTGAGCAAATATAATTGTCCATGCTTCCTAGCAGTCCATAAGTTATTAACAGTAAACAAAAAAACTTGCAATAAAAATACATATAAAAAACATACTCCTGACAGATATCTTCAACCCAACAGATCATCCTACTTAACTACAAATAAGAAAGATTTAAAGAAAGAATGGTAAACAGTCATGGGGGGGGGGGATATAAAAAATTTACCTCTCAAGACCCAAGGGCTTAAACAGACAAATTGACAAGTTTCTAGTAGTGAATAATCGTACATAAATTGAAACAAAAATAAGAATTGTTAAAAGTAACTAACAAAAACAGCCGAAAATCAAAGTACAAACCTTTCTTAAAGGCTCCTAGAAATCAAACCTCTTGTCTATGAAGAAGCGTCTCTTGGAACTTGGAAGTACTTTCTCACCAGCAAAGAGATGCGGTGGCCCGTGATGGTTGTTGAAAACGAAACGAAGAAAAATCGAAACAGGGAAGTGTGGAGATTTCGGGTTTCTTTAGTTTTATAAAGAAGAAGGGTAACTGGTGCAAGTTTGCATACAAACAAAACGAAACCCAAAACCAGTACCTAACTTAAGTTATCACCCACTTTATTGTGGGTGGCTAATAGATTTGATCCGGCATCTGGCTGATTTTTCTTTTAAACAACGATACTCACAAGCAATTTTGTGTCGACCAACATCTCGCGTCAACACGACGACTGCCATTTCCATCATCGTGCCAACATTTTAAAAACATCGGTCAAGGCACAACTGTTTAATTTTCATCTAACAGCCACGACAACAAACATTATAGAGAAACAGAAGGAAATATTGGGACATTCTACCACACCAAGTGCGCTCAATCATCACAATATATGTCCGTTTATTATTCAGATGCAACCAGATGTTTTCTCATAAGAATGTCAAAGTGTCAAATAACTGCCAGGATAATAAGAGCACTATAAAGTCGTAATCACCTCAATATTCAGAAATGTAAGGTATTAGACAAAGAAAAAGTAAACTAAAAATTTCTAGGGCCAAAACTAGTAGGAAAAATTGCATTTTGGACAGTAGATAAAAAAAATTGCATAAAAAAGGGGTTGTTTCAAAAACAAAAAAAAACAGCCTAAACTGCAAAACCATACCTCTGAAGGTAAGATTTCATTGCTAAGGTGGCGCTCAAGAGCTGTGTCCATCCCAGTATGACCAGATATTGAAGGTAATCTGCTTGTCCCTTTCAAAATGAACGAAAGGTCCTGTTACGTTTTTAAAGGAAAAAAGAATGAAACTAGTCGGTTTAAACACTATTCATATATTTACCTGATGCAATTCCTAAGTTGGTCATAGTACAACCTTGTTGTTCTCTGCCAGTATGTTCAGTTTCATCGGTCATGTGAGCATTGTTCTCAACTCTACCATCAAGAGAAGTTCTACTGACTTTATCACTTCGGCGTGCAGACCTATCTTTTTGATGATAACTATGTTCAGTAATCGCTATCTCTCCATTTGCCACTCCAACCCTCGAAGAATTTGCTATTTCTGTTGAATTAGTTTTCACCCCATCTTCAGCATCCTCTGCACTATAAAGTCGTGGCCCAACAACACCCAGCAATTGTTCCAAAAAGGTTGTATATATCTTCATTACTTTGTCCTTTTGGTCTGAGGATGTGCAGACTTCTCCACATGAGTATTTAATGATTTGGTACAAGTTTTCATGAATGTTAGAGTCTGAATACGTGAATTCCATGTTGGGAACAATAGGCCGCCTATTTACCGCAGCAAGAGCAAGAAGCGCGTCCTCCTCATCCTGCTTCCTCTCACTGATTTCCTTAATTTCAGCCAGTAAAGCTGCACAAATATAAAGAGAGAGGTGATGTGAGTAATGTCGGAGAGCACGTTTGGAAATTACATTGATATCTTTGGAATAGAAGCAGAGAGGAGAAAGTAGTAAATAATAGCTCAATGAATCTTATAGCGTCTAACACCAACTATACTGATATTAACATACCTTTCGTACTCAAGTTCTTGGAGTCTTGTTGCTTGAAGTAGAAACTACGATGGTCGAGAGATTTGTGATGGTTTTTGGCATAAATATCGGCCCAAACCTTATTAAAATCCGATTGGCACCTTAACCATTCCTCCAGCTTCTGCTTTAGACGTGTCAATATGACAGGCAAAGCATGAGTACCATTCTTGCGGAGAACATCCACTACATCCAGCCCATGCTCCCCATATAGCTTCTCGATGCATCTCAGGTGTAAAGCTAAAATACAAGGAAGATTAAAATGTCAGAAATATGCCAATTCTAAAGAAGTACCCACATCATGTACCCACATCATGTCAGAAATATATGCTCACATACAAGTAAAGTGGTCTTCAATGCGAATTGGATTTTCTGGTTTGAAGGTGTTCTGCTGCATCATTTCAATCAACTCCTCCACTCGCTTTGTGGTTGCATTCACCGATTCTAGTAACATATCTAACTCAAACCTATCATCATTCACATCAAGAAAAGGAAGTTACAATCACAGAGAGAATACAATAATCAGCTGTAGTATTAAAATAAAGTGCCAAATATTAGATTATCCTTGAGTGATATAACCAAACTGGACGCATAAAATAACGCTCAATGAAAGTTTTTTTAATTAAAAAAAAGAGCTTGAGATATGGTTTAAAACCTTAAATTTCTTTATATATAACCAAATCAGAATATGCAGAGATAGATTTGGCATATTGTTAATAAGATTTGATTAGTACCTATCATCTTCACATCTAAATAAGCTTTCCTCATATTGATTTTTACGCATGTGTTTGAAAGAATAATCCTCACTCCCCGAAGTCACAGACACCCAGTCATCATTCAATACTGATCTTCCAAGCTCAGTCCTGTGGCTTGAAGAAGCTATTGGATACTGCAAAGCAATAGCAATAAAATAAATAAGATAAATGGAAGACGTTTGGAGAGAAATAAAATAATTGGAAACAACAAATTAAGCTCAATTTTTTTTATTACTTTTACAGCACAGTGGCATCTGCTTAAAAGCTCAAGGATAGAGTGCCACATACATGCATTGGCAGGAGGCAGTAACTCGGGGTGCATCGTTGGCAATCTGAAAGGTCAAGCTCTGATATTGGTTTCCACAAATTATGTCTTTCTTTGTTTGAGAACAAAGGAACCTTGTGACTAGTGGCGTCTTTAGAAACATGAGCAGAAGCCTTGTCAAGTCTTTCCCAGTCTTTATCCCTTTCCCTATCACGATCTCTCTCCCTCTCATCTTTTTCGTGTTCCCTATGTTTATCTCTGTCTTCTTTCTTAACTGATCTAGCCATATGACCTTCATTCGACAATGATTCTGTTTGTGTTGGACCAGAGGTTACAGATTAAGAAAAAAAATAACAGAATCAGTTTTAACACACAATATTGCTCAATAAAATAAAACTCATTTCATTTTAAAAAAACGTGAGAAGATGATTTTTGTTTAACGTACTTTTGTTGATTCCAGCAAGAAATCCATCTGCACAAAGATGTCAAATAAAAAAATTACATGAAATAATCACAGAAACCAAAGTTAAAGGTTCATCTTTCTGAAACAAAAGCATACCTATATTTTCACAATGAGACAAAAAGTCGTTGAAGCCTTCCATGAGATCTGAATGCCTTGCAAGGATATCACCCACCTAACAATGAGAAGCACTAGCTTTCAGTAGGAAGTGCAATAACCTCCCCAAAGGGTTACAATATAAGAGATTTAAAAAGGGCATCATATGCTCAAATTATTGACCATGCAAGTCACGATGAAGGATCAATGTGCTCAAATTCTGACATTAAAAAGGGCATCAATGTCAGAACTTGCGGTGGCTTAACAAGTGATTTTCCGATTACTATTGGTTTACATCAAGGATCTGCATTAAGTCCTTTCCTGTTTACCATCGTGATGGATGAGCTTACTAGAACTATCCAAGATGAGGTCCCTTGGTGTATGCTATTCGCTGATGATATTGTTCTAGTAAATGAGACGAAAGCAGGGGTTAATGCAAAATTGGAATTATGGAGACAAACATTGGAATCTCGGGGATTCAGATTGAGCAGGTCCAAGACAGCATATATGCACTGCAAATTTAGTAGCCAGAGAAGTCAAAACCATATTGGTATAACATTGGAAGGGCAAGAGATATCACCGAGCGACCAGTTTAGATATCTAGGTTCCATCATCCAAAGGAATGGGGAGATCGATAGTGATGTTAATCAAAGGATCCAAGCTGGTTGGTTGAAATGGAGGAGTGCAACAGGGGTTTTGTGTGATCGTAACTTTCCGTTAAAATTGAAAGGGAAGTTTTATCGGAGCGCTATTCGGCCTGCCTTATTATATGGTACAGAATGCTGGGCTCCTAAGAAGCATCATACACAGAAGATGCACGTAGCGGAGATGCGCATGCTTCGTTGGATGTGCGGTAACACTAGAAAAGACAATGTGCGAAATGAGGATATTCGTGCAAAAGTTGGTGTAGCACCCGTGGAGGAGAAGATGCGGGAAAACCGGCTTAGATGGTTTGGTCATGTGCGACGCAGACCTATGGAAGCACCGGTTCGACGAATAGATACTCTCGATATGGGTAATGGCAAAAGGGCAAAAGGGAGACCGAAGAAAACATGGATGGAGGTGATACGAAACGATATGGTTGCCAAAGGACTCAATGAAAGTATATTGTTCGATAGAAGTGAGTGGAGACAGAGGATTCATGTGCTGGACCCGGCGTGATTCTCATGTTGGTTCATGTAGCCTACCCCATATGCTTGGGATAAAAGGCTCAGTTGTTGTTGTTGTTGCAAGTCACGATGAACAGCACTGAGTAACCATCTTTATTTATGACCAGGAAAAACTCTAACAAATGAGCAGAAAAAGAGTAAATAAATGCGTAAAATTTCTAGAAAACGACAATTGCATGAACCATTAATCAAATAGTTTCTATTCTACACATAAATATCAAACATCATATAAGGATTCTGAGTAGTATGTTTGGTTTCATTTTGGATCATAAGAATCGTCATTACAAGTAGTGGCTATTTATCATGTTTCGTACATGCATACGGCAATATTCATTTCCAGGGAACCAATCGCAATCCCCACTATTGTTTGATGCATTGCTTTATTCATACAAGGTTATAAAAAAATTCTGCTCCAACCAGTTGCTGTATTTATATTATTTTGTGTCTTGACACCTGGATGTGGATATTTGTTTTAATGCATTCCCTGTTTATAACCTGATTAAAATTTTGCAGATCAAACTTCAAACCGATTGTGTGTAATATATTTTGATGTCATAATCTGTTGTTTTAAATGTCCGTTTAACATATGCCAGGTGCACTACTAAAATAGGGGGTTGCCCCTACGGATAACATCCGTAGGGACAGATTTAGTTTGGCCCTACGGATTAATCCGTAGGGCCAAACGGTTGCCCCTACGGTCCTTACATATTTATTTAAAAATTATTAAATCTTAAAGTGTTGTTTGCTCCTACGGAGCCGCAAACCAAGAACCTGCGGGCTTATCCGTAGGGGCATATAAATAGAGATTTAAGTGATCGAGCCCTACGCTGATTATCTCTTATTCTCTTATCACTGCGCGCGAATCCAAATCCCCAAACCCTCGTTCCCGCCGATCGCCGTTCTCGCCGTCGCCGTTCTCGTCGTCGCCAGTGCCGGCCGATTCGTCGTCGCCACCGCCTACTTCTTCCTCATCTCCGTTCGTCGTCGCCACCGATTCGTCGTCGCCACCGCCTGCACAGGTTAGGAAATCTTCAATTAAACAAATTTTTGATTGTTTTAGGTCTATGTTCATGGTTTGGGTAGGCATCGGTTGGGGTTAGCGTTAGGGTTAGGGGTGGGGCTGGGGGCTGCTGTTGCGGTTGGGATTCGGCAGGGGGTAGAGGTTGGGGTTGGGGTTGTGTCTCCCTGAGCACTTCTTGATTGGGGCTGGGCTGGGGCTCGGGCTCGGGCTCGGGCTGGGCTGGAGCTCGGGCTCGGGCTCGGGCTCGGGCTGCGGTTAGCGTTGGGGCTGGGGCTGCGGTTGGGGTTCGGCAGGGGGTTGCTGTTGGGGTTGGGGTTTTGGATTTCAGGGTCTAAGTTAATTTCCATTCTAATTAGCATTAAGCTCGTTAATTGTAATGTTGATGATGATCATAAGAAGAAAATGTGTCTAGTTTGAGAAGGTGTTGGAAACTGGACTAATAATGTGGGTAAAGCCCAGTTTAATTAATAATTTTATTTGTCATTCTCAAATTTTCTTGGAAACGGAGACTGTTTTGTGGAACTTTTAGCCGTTGGGCATGTTGGGTTGAATTTGTTTGCTAATTGCATAAGATGCTCATAAGATTCTGGATTTTGAGGATGGGCCGTTGTAATTGGAAATGCTTAGAATTGTAGGACTTTCTTTGTTTTAGCTGAATGCCATTGCAATAATAGTTTTTGGTATAGATGAATGCCATTGCAATAATAGTTTTTGGTAGATGAATGCCATTGCAATATAGGATGATCAGTTCTATCAATTTTGATCTCAATGGTTTAAAATCATGTTACACATACAACACGAATGCACAACAAACGCATCATTAGAGAGTGGTGATATAATCTATTTTTAATTGTCTAATTATAGATGGTGCGTCCACATCTTCCGCAGGGGCCACTCCTGCCGCTTCCATACCCTCCGCATCGTCTGCAGGTTAGTATGAATAAATATAAAATATTTATTCATTTTACATATGCTCTATAGAATAAATATGAATTTCATGGAAATTTAGCGTCAATGTTTATTTTCTAGTTGGAGGGGATGCGTCCACATCCGGGACCCCGGTTGTTTCTCACCGGAGGAACTATCGTCCTGCTCGTGCTGCTGCCCGGCCCAGGCTCGTGCGATAGTCACCGGAGGTATATATCACACTTCAATTTTCGTTTAAGCTTGATTTCTTAATACAACTGTCTTAATATTGATTGTCTTGATATTTCGTGCAGACGCAGGGCCTCCCCATCCCCAGAGGGGGACTCGAGGCTCGAATCAGTCCCATAGGCTGAGGCCTGACAGAGCTAGGGGGAGGCAGCATTCCCCCTCTTTTTTACCCTTGACTATCGCTATACCGGTCCTCATGCCGAGAGGTTCGGCCGGTATATGAGGGACGAGAGCCGGCTTGTGAAGAACTATCCACTTCACGTTGAGTGGGGCGAGCAGCACCGGCGCTCATTCGCCCTCTTCTTTGATCAGGCTCGGGTACGTATTAATATATATTTTCATTTGATTTATCCAATATATTTATTATTAACACTTGCAATCTAATAACAATGTTTTTTTGTATTTTCAGTCGGATTACGATTTTCAGCCGGATTACGATTTTCAGCCTGTACCCGACCCTGATCACCCTGGGAGGGTGCTCGACCTTCATGCTCTGTACAATGGCCTGATAAAGAACATGCAGACCAAGGTCCGATACAACAGGAATGAGCTGAAAGCCGACTGCTACTCCCTGTGGATGGCGACCCTCGAGGCAGAGAGAGCTGCCCTCCTATCTACTCCGGCGTTTGCGAGAGTCGACGTAGAGACATGGCCTCTATTGTGCGAATATTTCGACTCCCAACGCAAAAAGGTATATATTTTAAATGTAATTCATTGTTTAGGATATAATTTATTTTTTTGCGTTCCTTAATTAGAAAACTAAATGTTAATGCGTTGTGCAGCAACAGGCCGCTCAGAATACAGAGAACAGGAAGTCGGCGAAGAGGGGTCGCCCCACTTACACAGGTGGCTCGAGGAATATTACTCGAGCCATGGAGTTATCGGTAAATTACAATAGACCGAACCTTTGTGATATTCTGCAATATTAAGAGTTATTTTCTAATATTTCTAATATTAAGAGTTATTTTCTAATATTGCAGACAGCTCAGACCGTGGCGCAAGGTGGTACACCGAGCGTGCTGTACGCATATCTTACCGTCCACGGCACCTCGACAGATCCCGCCACGGACGAGCTTCGATATCCCGACGTCGCTACCCAGGAGTATTGCTAATATTTATTCTACCTATATTTGAAATTTTAGTTTTGGAAGGTTCAAGTTTAAATTTTATACTTATACTTTACTGCTTAATGTAGGTGTAGGAGCGGGTGGTTGAGCAGGCCGAGGCCTTGAGGATCAATTTTACCGGACAGAGCGATCCGAGGCTGCTGACCCCAGTTCTGGACGCCGCACACGGAGGACACCACGGAGGTTGGGAGAGAGGCCGGGAACTGGGCCCTAGCAGGGCCCATATGAGGTTGGACTCCACCCCGGCGGTTACTTCCTTCGTCTCCAGTGAGCGACGTGTCCAGCAGGAACTGGAGAGCTTAAGGGCCACCGTTCAGGAGTTGAAGGAGATGCTGGTATGTATACTACTTTATAGTAAAATATCATATCATATTATAGATATCATCATATCCATAATTAGTACGTAGCTTGAGCTTATTTGGTTTTAGACTTAGATTTGATTAATCATACATACATATGTAATTAAAATAAACAACGGTTTTCCAAACTAGATATCCAAATGGGGTTTCGAAATAACTTGATAATGATACGAATTCGAATAATACACAGTTCTTACACGCTTCTTACACACGTTAGGTCCAGACGCGACATGGTACATCGGCCGAGCCTCCACATGCATCTCCTTCGGCTGCGGCTCCGCAAGCCACTACATCGGCTGCGGTTCCGCAGACAGCTTCTATAGCTCCACCGCCCGCTGAGACTCCCGCAGCCGCAGCTCCGCAAGCTACTACCTCGACGGCGGATGCGCAGACCACATCGCCAGCTCCACAGGCCGCTCAGACTCCCGCACGTGCCGAATTGCATGGTTTATTGACCGAGGAGCAGGCGCGCCAGATTCTATCGTTTATCAGAGGTGGAGCTGGACCGAGCTAGGGTAGCTTTTTTATTCTTATTTTTTGAAACATGTATTTATTTATATGATACATATTGTACTACATTTTAAAACGATATTGATATTGATATTGGTTTATGTTTATATCATATTCAGTTTTTGGGTTTCTTTTGTATATTATATGCGTGAGATGTGATTATGAATACTGCGATATATGTTGTGTGATGATTAATTTTATATTTTATTGATATATATATTATTGTGCACAGGGCGAGAAAAAATCAGGCAGCCCTTTTTTTTAAAAAAACAGATAATGTGTACCTTCGGATTAATCCATAGGTACACATGTTGCCCCTACGGTTTAAACCGTAGGGGCAAAATATCAGCATTAACTGATATTTCCCCCCGATCTCAGTATCAGGGGGTTGGGATTGCCCCTACGGATATATCCGTAGGGGCAAACAAAGACCCCTACGGAGTTATCCGTAGGGGCAAAATATCAGGATTTCTGATATTTTGTCCCTACGGATATGTACCTACGCATGTATCCGTAGGGGATAGTACTTGGCCCTACGGATACCTCCGTAGGTACAGTTAATATATTTTAAAAAACCGTAAATAAAATAACTTTTTTCCCCTACGGCCTACTCCGTAGGTGCAAATGGACCTACACAGAACTCCGTAGGGGCAAGTTTTTGCCCGTAGGGGCAAGTTTAGGGCTTCAACTTGCACCTACAGCGTTTGCACCTACGGCGTTATTTTTTCGCCCCTACGGATATATCCGTAGGGGCAACCCTTATTTGTAGTAGTGGTGAAAACCGACATGTTTCAAGCATATACTTGTGACAATAATAAGCATTACTCCCCGAACCATATTTGATAAAAGGAGAAAAAAAAGAGAAGTATTAGTCAGAAATCAATGAACACTCAATGCAAAAACTAGATCAAGAATGCTGCTCAGTAAGAAGAACAAATAAAACACACTGAAACATATGCAGAACTAAGAAACAAAGGAGTACCAGGCTCTTTAATTCATTTCTTTTAATTATCCCCTCGCTGTACATGTTAAGGCACTTCAAAAACTCCTGATATGTGTCGCTATTCAGTTTCTCCTTCACTTTCTCACAGAAATTAAATTCTCGGGTATATAAACCTGCTTCATATCAAACATACAATTACATATTAATATAGGTAAGCAAGGAAATACATATAAACCAAGATATATAATTTTACTACAATGTAAGTACTAAAACATGAATAAAAAATAAGATTTCAATCAACAAAAAGTGAATCAAATTATGACCTAACAAGTACATCAGAAAAAAGCAAGCACCCACAACATTACCACAAACTTTTTTTTAAAATACAAAAATTGCGTTTTAATGCACAAATACCGACTAGATTAAAGTATGACTTCGACTATTTTAGCAAGAGACAAATAGGTAAGTTACACCAAAGAAGTGCTCTCAGTTATCACATGAACTGGGCAGGAGGAGAACGCACACCTGTTATTATTTCTAATCTTTGCTACATATAGTCCAAGATGATATATGCGTAGCTAGAGAGCCAAGGTTAAATCTCCTGTTACAGTTTGCTACTGTAGTCAGAATGTGATTCGCCTCAAGTTTGACACTAATTAAACTTTCTGGAAAAGTAGGGCAAATATTTTAAAGCATATATATTGATTGAATGGAGAACATTATTGACAAAAAACATAATATTTCAAACCACCAAAAACCTAGGAATTTGCAAAATGGAAGCACAAGTAGCATAAATGGGCCAGGGAACCTAAAAGTTGCTGATACGAACTGATAGGGAATCCCAGACACAATTAAAAGTGACAGGAATAGCACTAACTATTTATTTAATACCTAAGAAATGCTGTAATGGTATGAAGGTCGAACTTTGAGTTTTGAAGCAAGTATATAATTAAATGGATAAACAGAGGAACACAGCACAAACAGAATCTACTGAGTCCAGCATGCAAAATGAATTTAATGCGCCGACAACCTATAAGTGAAAACAGTAATAAATAATGTAGCAAAAGAGGGCAATAAATATAACAAACCAGTAATGCATAATAATATGAGAAGAAAGATAACAAGTCAGGCCGAATGTGTGGAACAGAAAGGTCAGCTGAAACACGTAGAAGGAAGCTCCACTAACTCGAGGTATGCATAGTAAGAGAAACAGAGTACTCACTCTTCAAGGCTTTCTTCTCATCAATGGAAGAAGCTGATATGCTATATCTTCCAAAGTTTTCAGCACCTTCAGCAACAGAGTAATCACCCCTTTGAGAAACTTTACTTCGTTTGCTGGGTACATTATCCAAATCCCTACTATCATGCTCCATATCTTTCTCATCCCGCTCATGACCTCTCCTGTCCATCTCTTCCTTCCTATTCTTTACCTTCTCTTCAAGCCGCCTTTGCATGTCATGATCTTGGTCAGGGCGATCGACGCTGAACTCGAGATCAGCATGGGAATTATGAAGTCTTTCCTTCTATAAAACAAATGAAAAGAGTGAGTGATCTCCTAGTTACATTAAATACAAGGTAATATTCTGATATTTTATAGAATGGGTAAATTGTATTAAACATCGTTGATCTTTTCCACCTTTTTTTTAATTGATCGCCATTAAACCATTGATCTTTTCCAAAAAAATTATTGAACGCCGTTAAACTTAGAAATTACTTAAAGCGCCATTGAATACCTAAAGAAATGTCTTAAAAATTAACCACAAAACAAAACATCCAAAAGTTGCCTTAAAACACCACATCATTGGTGATATTTATATTTTTCAAAGTTCAATTGTGTTCCGCAAAAAACTAAAAAAAGCTAAAGTTGTTCTATTTAGTTCACTCTTACAGAATTATACTCCTAAGTTATTTCACTTATTTCCCTTCCCCTGATTTATGAAATTGATATCTACTAACTAAGCACTAAGAATTGCTTAACACTGAACTTAGACAAGCACCTTCTCTACATAAGGATGCCTCATTGCAGGTATCATGGAGCTCCTGTCATCCCTTCGCATATGGGTTCTACCAGATGATGCAGACGTATCAGGTAAAAAGCGTGTGAACTCTTCAAGTAAATCAAAATGGTTTCGAAAAAGGGCTGAAACCTGCAAAAAGGAAAAAAATTTTAAAATATATTTTTAAATAATATATATTTTGCAAAATAAGACACAAACACATAGTGAATTATAGGAGGGGCATACCTCAAGATAAACTTCCTGGATGGACTTGTGATCGTTCCTATACATACTTAGAATATCTAAAAAAGACTTGTAAACTTGATCGTTACCCACAAAGCGACTCTACAGGTAGACGAGGCTTGTCAAAAATGACTAGTTAGCAATAAGATCAGGAACTACAATCAGCCAAACATGTAACCATACCTTTATTTTGTTTACAAAAGCGATCGCCTGGTCAAAATCGATCGGTTTCTTCTCTTCAGGGAGCTTGATCTCATACCCTTTTGGTAAAAAGGTGTTGAACCCTAGGATAAGATCATGTTGCCCTTCAAATAATGCTTTCACCCTCGCTATCACCCCAACGGTGTCAATCCTACAGCCAACAGTGTATATCCAAAACAAATGAGAAGGACAAATAAACATACAATTAGCAAAATTTCACAGACAAGTAACTAACTTTTCACTCTTGAAATCCCTCATGACTTTTAGGAATTCGCCGTATTTTTCAATGTTGTCTTCATATAACTCCTTCACTTTCTTTAAATAATCTAAAGCATCATCTGTTGTGAGCTTCGGAGTACTACTGGCAGCCGCCGAAGAAGCAGCCATATGGTTTCGCCCGTACCTTCATCAAAATCAAAAGTTTCAGACAACAATAAATCAAATCCCAAATAAATATCTTATATAATAAACACTGCTAAAGTAAAAGGCTAAAATTTAAAAGAAAGTACCCTTACCTTCACCATCTACCTTATCAAATACAAATCACAGTCCAAACAAAATCATTCATGTATGTTGTGTTTATTGTCTAAAAATGAAAACAAGAAGTTTTGGGGACAAGTTTTCGCAGCCCCAAAACTTTCTAGGGTGAATCTTCAGGATTTAATTCATGGATCCAGTTCATAAAGATCAATATAACTAAAGTTTTATGTTGATTGCAGGCTTGAGACATACATCAAATATTTTAACCCTTATCACTAATTTCCCCAATTACCAGACATTTTCAAATTTCAAATTTTTAAATCACAAAAAAAGCCTCTCCTTCCATCATACCCTAACCCTAAATAATATTCAAAACTTGCAGCTTACCCAATTCTTAAAATCACCCAAAAATCGCAATTCGATCAAGAATTTGCCTCATCTGACAACACATCGAAAACCTAACCAGATCCATTTCCTCAGGCTATCTAACACCATATCGTAAATTACATGAAACACAACCAAAAACAAACAAAATTAAGATCAAAAGGGGCATTTCTAGAGAGATAAACTCACGGATCGGCTCTCGACGAATTTAGCCGCTTCAACTGAGACCCCATCAAATCAAAAGTTATCACAACCTCCCTCTCTCTCCTCGACAACAAAACCCTAAAAATAAAAACCAAATCGACTGCAGCCTCCTCGGATTCGGATCAGAGGCTGCTGCAAGCGGATCTACACATCGGAATTGGACCCGACAACGACACCAAAGCGATGGAGATAGAGAGAGAGGGAGATAAAGGAAGGAACCTTTCAGAGAGAGAAACTAAAGAGAGAAAATTGAAGAAATTTTTTATTTTTTGGCCAAAAAGAGAGAAAATTGAAGAAGAAAGAAGAAGGGGAGCAGTGAGGGGGAGATTTATATAGCTACATGTGAAGCTAACAAGGAAACCACCCTCTTGGGCCGTTGGATTTTCAAATGGAATTGAGTTTTGCTAGGGCCTGATGTTTAAATATAAATGAAAACATAAAACAAAATAAACTTCTTGTCGTCCCAAAAGCGGAAACTCAGGCCGAGTGTAGATGGTGCAAAACTGAGACGCTAACCTCCGCTTTTTGGCCCCCTAATGTTTGAAAACCTCCGCCCTGCCCCCATCAACTGAACACCGTTAGATTTTTCAAATAAAAATTACATGAGTTGACCAAAGTGTCCTTACAAAACAAAAGGGAATAAAAATAGCAAAAGGGAATAAAAATAGCATTTAGAGTAAGTGAGATGTATTTTCGTCAAGTCAAGAAAATATTGGATGAGAAAATTTAACATAAGTTAAGTGAGAGGGGCAAAATGCAGGTGTTCATAGGATATGGGGATTTCTCACTTTGGGGGTTTCCCACATTTAAGTTTTAAAAAAATGTTTCTTACTGTGATTTTATCTATTTTTGACTGTAAACTTACATGAAATTAACATAATTCCAAAAATTGTTAACATATTTATTTTTATGAAAATTGGATATTGTTTAAACATCTATCTCTATCTCTATTTCATTTGTATTGGTATATAGCTGTGTAGGGCAAATGTAAGAGGATCGTTTAATTTTGAAATTGATTGGTGATGTGGCTTTTTATCTTTTCAAATAAATAAAACACCATTGTTTATGTGCAATGCACGTTTAAAAAAAAACGTGTTTGCTCTAATATAAATAAATATAACCTATGCCTCTCGCTCATGTATATTAAAAAAAATTGGTATCAGAACTAGATTGAGCGCTAATGGATTTGAGCACTTAGTAGCATCTCTGAGAGAGAGGGCCATCTACATGCCTTTGATAGATTAACCTCTTTGTGTCATGCACGTTTGAGAGAACCGTCGTCTTGCCTATGAGAGATTAGCCTCTACATGTATTATACGATTCACATGACAACCGCGTTGCATGTGAGGATGTTGATATATGTTTGGGAATAGTCTCGCATTGAAAAAAACTATGAGGGGTACACTGGTATAAATATAAGATGGGATAACCCAACATAAGGCTTGAGGGGTATAGTCGTCGATTTGACTCTGAGAGATCAGCCTCTACGTGTATTGTACGATTCACATGACAACCGCGTCGCATGTGAGGATTTTGATATATGTATGGGAATAGTCTCGCATTGAAAAAACTATGAGAGGTACACTGGTATAAGTATAAGATGGGATAACCCAATATAAGGTTTGAGTCTTTTAGATGGAACCCGCTTATGTTGAACGCCTGTGTTATTTAATATGGTATGCTTATGTTGAACGCCCGTGTTATTTAATATGGTATCAGAGTTAGGTTGAGCATTAGTGGATTTGAGTAGTTAATAACACCTTTGAGAGAAAGTCGGCTTAAGTCTGTTTGGATGGATCTCGTAATTAAATTTTATTGCACAAGTATGATGTACGTAATTAAATTGTCACGTCATTATTATTTTACGAGTATGATGCACGCACTTAAATTAATAAAGAAATTTACCATAATTATTTCTATAATTACATGCAACGCATGTGCCTAAAACGCCGGTTATTTTAATACTTAAAGGAGCAGGTCGTCAAACTGAAATTGCCAATCTGATTTTCATGCCGAGGCATAGCAAGAGAAATTCTTATATATAATTTCAAAAAAGTATATTTAAGAACTATAAATAACATATCGAATCATATCAAATCTTTTTAATACGATACATTTATAATAAATTAAATTTACAACCGTAAGATTTTTAATAACATGTTAACGAACTCTTTATTATTTTGTCTTATCAGCTTCACTTTGTGTATTTAATAACCTTACCGACGGACTTGTATAACACATTAACCTTTCTTTCAAGTTTTATCGGCAAGTTTTTAGTACCTAATTTTGATCATGTGTACAATATGATCGATTCAAACTTACTTTTGAAGTTATCCCCCACCAACTCCCCACACCACCACCCCAAAAAAAAACCTTGAGATGGGGAAATTGATTACAATCTCTTTTTCTCTGGTTAGAGATCAAACAATTGAGGTCCCATTTTGCTTTAGTACCAATTTTACAAAACTTGTGTAATTGCTTTGGATGAGCTGTTCATTTCATGCCTTGTGAAACTCTACATTGGGCAAACCCTTCAAGTCCATTTGTTAATTGGTTTTTTTAAAAAATATTTTGGACCCTCCAATCTTTTATATTTTCATAAAAAAACACTCCAAACTCGAAATATCTAAAGTTAACTAAAAAAACCTAGTTAAGTGACATCCAATTAATATTCAAACTCCATTAATTAGATATATAATCATAGTCATTATGGTTGTTTTACTTGTGGACATCCAATTAACATCAAACATGGATAGAAAGAGACGGACGGCGGGAAAGAAGCGGCGGTGAAGGGGAGGAGGAGAAGTGGAGGAGAAGAAGGGTTAATGCATGGTGGAGAAGGAGGAGGGGGAGGGAGAGATAGGTGTTTTGGTGGAGGAAGTGATTCCGGCGACGGCGGTGGGAAGAAGACGGAGCATGGTGTGTTATGATTGGAGAAGGAGGCATCCAGCATGGAATTGGGGATTAAGATGAGGGGAGAAGAAGAAGATGGGTGATGAAAAGAAGAGAGAGTTTTACTGGATAGAAGAGAAGGAAGAAAGGGTGATGGAGAGGGAAGAGAGAGAGAGGAGAGAGAGTGTTTTAATAGAAAGAGTGGAGAGGATGAGGAGACCATGCATGTTTTAATGGAGAGAGAGAGGAGAGTGATTGGAGGACGCAGATGGGCTCAATGTAATTAAATATTTAATTTAATCCTAGTTAGCTTAACTAACCCCCAAAACTAACACCCTGCTAACCGAGAGGTCTTTTTTGGTTTGGAGTGTCTGTTTTGAAAACATAAATGTATGTTTGAAGGATCCAAAATATTTATAAAAAACCTTGTTATTTTCTTGAAATAGACATCCTTAGTTCAAGCCTGCAAAACCTTCACTAATCAAATTTGTGATATTTTAATACAAATGGTCTTGCAGAGAAATTTGCCTTTTAACATGTGGAAATGCATAAATAAATGTAGCAGCGGCTGGCCGCAGAAAAAGTACCTGAAGCCGGTGCAAAATAAGATGGAAATGGGAGGACGAGCTTCACACGCATGTGAACCTTTCTGTTTACAACTTTTCTATACGCTGGATGCAGACAAGTTGCCTGCAGCTAGCCACAGAGTCATATAACTTGTATCAAAAGAAAATAACATGCTGGACATTAACTAGTAAATGACGACAACGGGAATAGTGGTTTCATGTAGTTTGCATGTGAAATTCTTTATAGGCGAGTAACCAAAGGTAAACCCATGTTAGCTCTTGGTGCTATCCATAAACTAAATACAAGTGCAAATCAAACTTTATCTTCACTCTTGTAATGCAAACACAAATGTTGCATTAGAAAGGAGGACTTATGATGTATGGATGTACAAAAAGAGGACATGGGTTCATAGCGTACAGCATCAATTTGATTTATAGGGTGAAATATTTCTTCTTTGGTGGGCGAAAGTGATGGAAAACTCTTGATACAAAGGCATGATTGGTTGCACGAAAAGATTGTTGTATTACGATCCAAAAAGCAAATCGTTGGAAACAGTGGTTGAGATCGGAAAGGAATTCGGTTTTGCAAAGGCCACACTACTCCGAAGATTGATTGTTGTAAGCCTCATCTGTGCTCTTGCAGGTATTACAGCCAAAAGTTGTTTTGCCAAGCCTTCAATTACGTCTGAGAGCTTAGAACAATTGCCACAACAAGAACATTATAATGATTAAAATCGATGAGAATCATATATACTATTTGTTTTATTTTAATCTAGCTGCTTGGAGATTAATTTGCTAGAAAACGTCATAAAAAAATAGCAGCTTGGACTTGATATGGTATTGAATCAAGATTAAGGAAAAGTTTCACAAATGGATAAAAATGATCAAAAGATTAAAAATAGATTCCACTGAGAAATAAAAATTATCAAAAGATGAAAAAGAGATCCTATCAAGAAAATAAGAAAACAAAAAAATCAAGAAGAAATTATATTAATAACAAGAGATCAAGATTAAAATATTAGATTAAGGGGAAAAAAAGAGCAAAAAGAAGAATAAGGATAAAAATATAATCTATAGAAGAAATTGAGGAATAAAGGAGGAGATGGTATTCCCAGAAGAATAGAAGAATAAAATAAAGCAATTGTCTGCGTTGTAGTTGTAGAAGAGAAAGATGAAGATAAAGAAGGCGGCACGATCTATAGAGAAGTAAAAGAAGAAGAAGAACCACAAAAAAGTATAGTTGATCGTAAGCATAAAGAAGGGGACACAGATGAAGAAGAAGAAAAAGAAGAAATAAGAGATGGCGTCATCAATAAAGAAGTAGAAGCACCGGAGGAGAGAGGAAAAAAATATTAAGAAGATATCATCACATATAGAAGTGTAAATAGTACAAGAAGAAGAAGAAGAAAAAGGAGTAGATGATATTGCCCAAATAAAAGTAAAAACAACGAAGGATACAGAAGACAACGATATTAGCGAGGATGACATTATTTTTTATAATTTTTTTTTATTTTTAGAAGAAGGCGACTTCAACAAGATTGGGGGTGATGAAGGTGAAGGCTTTGACGAGATCGGAAAAAATGCGACTTCGGCGATGGAGAGATTTCTTGATGTTATTGAGAGGATTTAGAAATCACCGATGAAGGTTTCGGAAAATGAGGGCGGTGATATGAAAGATGTGGAGCATTATGTTGTTGTGGATAAGTGAGAAAAGAAGAGTAAGAAGATAAAGATGAATAGATCTTTGGATGCTTATGATAATAATTTTATTGAGAAGGATTTTGTTGTTATTGGTAATTGCGGAAAAGATAAAAAGAAGATGAATAAGCACTACTACAATAAGGCGTTGTTCTTACGGACTTATTCGTAGGAGCAAACCACTGTCTCTACGGATATACCCGTAGGGGAAAAAAATACCCTGTAGGTGCAAAGGCAGCAGGTGCAAGTCTTTGCCCTGAACATACCCATACGGAGTAATAATTGCCCCTACTTCTTTATCCATAGGGACATGCATCCCTACGGATTATTCTGTAGGAACAGATAAATATTTTAATTTATTGGTTTATAAAATAAAATAATTGCCCCTATGGATGTATTCTTAAGGTCTGATAGTTGCCCCTACGAATAAATCCATAGGTCCAGATAGTTGCCCCTACGAATAAATTCGTAGGGGCAAGTTTTACTGATTCTATAGGGACAAAATATCAGGATACCTGATATTTTGTCCCTACGGCTATCTGTGTAGGGGCGAACTGTGTACCTACGGATTAATCCGTAGGTGCAACAGATGGCCCTACTGATTAATCCGTAGAGACATAATATCAGGGTTTTAAAAAAAAATAGCTTCTTGTTTTTTCCCCGCCCTGTGCGCAATAATATATACATCATATAACCAAATATAGAAATATTCATAATCAATATCTCACGAATAATATGTAACAACTCCAATTTCAATGTGCAGAAAATTGTTTAAAAGTTAATATACAATTGAGGTATTTGCAAATCCTGTGAATGCTATAAGAATTTGTTTTGCTTTCGAATAACAAGAAATAGCTTGTAGCTCATTGGTAAAGCCTTGCACTGCTAAGACAAAGCATCTGAATTCAAATCCCATCAGCCACATTATCTTTTTATTAAAAATTCTTTTAACTTTTTAGAAACCTAAGAGTTTACACGTGCACAACACATAAACTGAAGAGTCGTCGACTATTTAAACATGTGCACAAGGGTATAGGAAGTAACACGACACGTGGCACCAAGACCCAGCACCCCCCGTCGGTATTGGCCCGGCGACAAGCACAAAAACACCAGCACCGCCGGTCATATCCGTCGCTAATGCCTTGATCTTTTGCCCCCTGCAATCTTTGGCCTACCCCACTCCCCTTACACTGTTTATTCTCTCTGCATATTTCCAGAGAGCAATCAAATCCCTTTAATCAAAATTTTAATGCATTCTTTAACACACCAAATCCTAATTTTTCCTATAAATTCCATACCCATTTCTCACATCCTCACTCACAAATCCCTGCCAAAACTCTCAAAAACTTTCAAGTCATTTTTGTATACAAGTGGAGTTAGCGAAGGGCGGAGCTCCGACGAAATTCCGAAGAGTTTCCAGTGACGAAACAATGTACCTGCGCTTCTCCACTCTTCCCTCTTCTCCCTTCGTTCCCAAAAGTCAGTGATTCGGTTTTTCTTTAAAAATCCTATTTTTCTTAAACAAGAAAATACCAAACTTTCATATCATGTTCAATAAACATTAACAAACATATTAAACAAGTTTCACACCAAAATAATTTATATTGCAATTTTTATCGCAGTTTTACAGTAAAATACCACATACTTTAGTTTCCGACATAAACAACATATCACCTTTAGATAGTTCACGAGGTAATGACCTATCTCATTACAACACATATCTCTATCATAGCACGATACTTGGGAATTTATTCTTGGGATAAATGACTTTGCAAATAAATACCATCAACTTATAAAACCATTTCTTTAAAAAGATATATTAAACATTTTCATGCAATTACGCCTCTATAACCCACTTTTGGGGATCCCGTTCGGGATGGTGTGGGTTATCGCACATTCTCGGGCCTAGTAGAGCGAGATGCAGACCTCCAAAAGGAGCATTCGATCTCGATGAAATTTTTATGCATTTTTCTTTAGAAAATGAGATTTCTACAAGAAAATAAATAAATTATTTTCATAATATATATATATATATATATATATATATCTATTAGCAAAATATCTATTTTAATTATATAAATATTCTAAGTTTTCTAAATCGAAGGAATCACTATTACATGAAAATATCATCCAAATACAACACAATTCCAATATTTCAAGAAAATACCATATATTATGAAGTTAGGTTTTACTTACTAGAAATTTCACTTGTATAAAAATATACATCTAAGAAAAACCTAAAGACAATAATTAAATGCTTGAGATGTATTTTGAAATTATGCCAAAACTATTTTTACATAAAACCCCCTTAAGTTATACAAAATTACAATAAGGACCCTAGTAAACATAGGTTTAAGCGGGACCCGTCTCTTGAGCCTCGGGAAGCTGGAGATATGGGTGCTTTCCTATTTAAGGTAGACAATCTAACAAACGGTGTTATCAACACAGTAATTATCTTGGAAAAAGACACAAATCCTGTCGTCCATGTGCAGCAGTTACCGATAACATCAAAACAATCAGGATTTCAAGTTCTTTTCAAAGTGTCTGACTCAGACCGAGTCTCAATCTGATCAATCTGACTTGAATGTGATTCAAGTATATAACTACAATACAACATGAATCTATGAATCCGTCTATTCAATCTATATTGACCGAACCGAACCATGGATATATTCCGTTTACATGACTCTCCATTTATATTCATTCCATTTACTGATATCATGGTTTCAGTAAGTCATCAATCTATATAAAAAACAACACAAACAATACAATCAAGACATCGCGGGGTTTATAAGGGGTAGATTGGTACGGAAGGTGTTAGAAGTGGTACGAGACTGTAACCATAATACACATAACCTGAATATCCATTGCCGTTGTACTGTGGATGAACGGTTCCTTGTGCTCCGTATACCTTAGTCTCCGGAATAGTGGGACTTCTCTCGTATACACTGGCATTTTCTGTACCAAGTTACAAACAACAGCGTTAACAATATAATCAAACATTATAAGATATATTCTCTTTCTGTCTACTCTATCTCTATTCATTTTTGGGACTTACCGAGCGATTGTTCGTTGACGACATTCCTTTCTTCTTTCTTTGAAATGTTGTTAGGTGATTCGGACTCACTGGAGATCAAGCCCAGCAGCGAAGACTTGGAGCAGCTAGCCTTTAACCTAGAGTTCTAGATTACTTGTACATATTTCATTTTCATTTCTGTTATGTCATTGTTTAGGTATCGCTTTTATTCCATGTATTTACATTTCAGCTGTATTGTAAAAGAATGTTAAATAAATAAAGTTGTTGTTCAATTACATCTATTGTCATTTTTCTTGTGTACTTTAATTTATATTGCTTAGATACGCTTAGCATGTTTACTTCAGAGTAAATATGTCGCGTGACCCGTCGCGTCCACTACCCGTACACCGGGAAGCTGGGCGTGACAGGTTTTGTTAGTGGCCCATGTAGATCCGCTCTGTATGGTCATGCGGGTCAGTTCTGCATGGACATGCGGGTTAATTTTGCATGAAGTCCTAAGCAATATAACACAAGAACCAGCAATTAAAAACATTTTTTACATATTTCTTGAATCTTACCATTTCATATATTTTGAATCTGTCCTAACCCAATTTTTTCTTTCAAGGTTATGGATTCCCCAAACAACACTAGCACTAATTTCAACAACTCTCCATCACCTCTACCGCTTACACCTGCCGTAGCTGCTCCGATCAATGAGCAGACGGTGATGCTTGAGGCGATCCGCAGCCTCCTGGAAGGACAGCAGCAGCAGACTGCTATCTTGATGAACCGTCCAGAGGTGGAAGCACCTGGGGTGAAGCAATACCGGGCTTTGCACCCTAAGCAATTCTCAGGAAAAGAGGGCACTCTAGAAACTGGGGAATGGGCTCAAAGTATTGAAGATAATCTGGCAGCGGAATAAGTGCCAGAGATAGCTTGGGTTCGAGTTGCAAAGCTGCAGCTCACTGACAATGCACGGGTCTGGTGGAAGGCGGAAGAAAGCCGTCTTGACCAACCGATCGAATGGAGGACTTTTCACGATATGTTTGTTCCCTGATAAAATATCAGGATATACCCCAATGTGGTATCACGTGCTCACACATGACCAAGGGTCACGTGTTGACACGTGATAGGTTCCTGTGATCTCTGCTTTATAGAATTAAATTCTAGTCAAACAAAAAATAACAAAACAGCCAGGAAATACCCCAACGGGGTATCACGTGCTCACACGTGACCAAGGGTCACGTGTTGACACGTGATAGGTTGATGTGATCTCTGCTTTATAAAATTAAATTCTAGTCAAACAAAAATATAATAAGACACTAAGGAAAAACCCAAATGGGGTATCACGTGCTCACACGTGACCAAGGGTCACATGCTGACACGTGATGATTCCTTAGCTCTGTTAAAAGGCATAATTAAAATTCTAAATAAAATGTTTAATCAAGGGGGATCATGTGCCAACACGTGACAAGTTCCTAAACTCTTTAATCGATAGAATTAAATTCTATTTCAATGATCAAATATTGGGATCACGTGCCAATATGTGATGGGCTTTTAATCCTTCTGAACTAATAGAATTAAATTCTAATTAAGTGGGAATCCAGAACCTTAACTGGAAAAATATCTCTCTAAATCTTTCCAAACAAGAAGATGGTGCTCTGTGAAATAGAGCACCGTCGGATTAAAAATTCAATGGTGATTAAAAATCACCAATTTATGGAAAGATTTTATACAAGGAAAGATTTCCCTAAAATTCACCAAGAATAACAGACAGAATATCTTTTGGATTAAAAATCCAATGGTAAATAAAACTCACTGAGTGATCTAAAAGATCATGTTGGTTATAAAAACAACCAAAATCTTTCAATGAAAGATTCACTAAATAAATTGATTCTTTTGTTTCTCCTATAAATAGGAGCCAAGAGCAGAAGAGAAGGGATCTTGGAATTTTGATTTTCTGGAGAAAAAACAACAGCAGAGAGAAAAAAGAGGAGAATTTAATTCTCAAGTAAAGAAACCCTAGGTGAGAAAGGGGAAAGAGATCTAAGCTCCATAAAACAAAAGAGAATTTAATTCTCAATCTAAGAGTTTAACTCTTCTGCAAAAGAACTTAGTTCTTCCTCTGGTTGAAGATCTGCAGATGCAAATCTCCCTACAAGTTGAGAATTTAATTTTCATCGGGATGATTCTGCCATGCAGATCCAAAACTTAGAGGGAGAATTGAGTTTAGAGAATTTAATTCTCCCATATTCATAGGAATTTAATTCCTCCAAATAAAACTAGGGTTTAACCCTATATGAGAATTTAATTCTCTCAATTTCACAGGAATTTAATTCCTCCCAAATAAAACTAGGGTTTAACCCTATATGAGAATTTAATTCTTCCAAATTCATAGGAATTTAATTCCTCCAAGACAGAACTAGGGTTTAACCCTATATGAGAATTTAATTCTTCCACATACATAGGAATTTAATTTCTCTAAAACATAATTAGGGTTTAACCCTACAGAGAATTTAATTCTTAAAATAAAGAAACTTGAAAGCTCTCCATGCACGTAAAGAACTTGATCACGTAGTAACACGTGGCCCCCATTCTCAATGAGCAGAAAAGAAAAAACAGAACTTGGTCACGTGGTGACACGTGACCCCTATCCTCAATGCTCAGAAAAGAAAGAATAAAACTAGGTCACGTGCCCCCACGTGACCCATAAACAGATCCCCCAAAATGAGAAGGAAAAAATCTTAGAGGTAATGCCTCACGTGCTCCCACGTGACTTCCAAAACAAAGGGAACAAAAGCAAAGGCAGTATTGGCTTTAGGCACTCTCACGTGTCTTCATGTGACCCCTAATAAACACTTTAATAATCAATGCACGGGTACCCATCACGTGCCCACACGTGATGGCCTGAAAACCAAAAGTGTTTAACACTTATCCGAATATTCTGAGAACAAAATAAATGAGGCCTGGCCCCACCTTTGGGTGCCCTTACGTGCCCCCACGTGACCCCTTCCTTTCTAGTGTTTAATACTATTTTGAGCACTTTGTCTCTAGTGTTTAACACTGTTTTAAATACATCACGTGAGGACACGTGACCACCAGATGTTCTCTGGTGTTTAACACCATTTTAAAGCCAGCTTAGCCCAAATTGGCTAAGCTTTCCAGAGGCAAAATCTCCCCTTCAAATGGACTTTAAAATCCAGAGCTACAATATTTAATGCTCAACCAAAGACAAAAATATTATCAGAGCCCTCAAACTCTTATTTAGCATTGCTAAATAATGAGGGCTGAACCCAGACAAATGTTTAATAGTCCAACAAAGGGCCAACATTTCAAACTTAATTGGGCTTAGCCCAAATTGGCCATAAGTCTTCAATTCAGATTTAACTGAGCCAATGTGCTCACAATTTAATTAATTGATCTTAGTTCCAAATTGGACTATAGATCTCCCAATCAACTTTGGTTCAAGGGTACATCTCTGAACTCCTTTGATATTTGTTGTTATAATCCTTCAACACCTTCAGAGAGGTGATGGGTCCCGACAACCACACATTTCGTAGACTATGACGTCTTTAAACTGGACTGTGGGGTCCTTAAACTCATGGACTATGATGTCCTTAACCTCGGACTGTGGGGTCCCTTTAAACCCACGGACTATGATGCCCTTAACCTTAGACCGAGATGTCCTTAAACTAATATTGGACCACCATGTCCTTAAACTGGTAATGGACCGTAAAGTCTCTAAACTAAACAACAAAGCCTGAATGCTCTCTTGTCGGATCTAAATGATCCCGTTAAGTTAATCTTAGCCTAAAAATTAGACTAACGTATCCTTAACAAACGTTTAAGTTGATCTTAGTCTCAAATGAGACTAATGTATCCTTAAATCTAAACCAAAACCCAAATCTAAGAAAATACGGATTTGGACTAATCCACGCCCTACGGGCGACGACATAAATTAGTCTCCGTATACAATCCACGGGCAACCAAAAATAAAACGAACACCCACGACACGAAGTGACTGTAACAACCGAGTTCATTTATACCAATTCCAGTTCCCGTATTTACTTATCTGTGGTATTTTCTTGATTTATCGTGTTTGGGTGCGAATAGTATTTTTACATTTTACATTGCATTCGATCCTACCCGCTAGCTTGAGCATGTTGATTCATATTTATAAATTATCCTGATTTGTTACATAGACACGTACATCTCATGTATACTGCATACTGGCATTTCATCTAGCATCACATATTTTACCATATAACATTTTAGGTCGTGTAAAATAAATTAAAATTGCATTTCATAACATGCATAATACCCCTAACCCTGTGGTAGCGTCCGCGCATCTTGTTCTCGTCCCGTTCAGTAAAACGGACGTGTTTGGATGGCTACGCGCACGTACGTGCATCCGTTCTTGGGAGTATGCATTTTCGTTATCCGAGCATTCATTTTGAATTTTGAAAGTCACGCATATTTTTCGTATTTTGAATCTGAATTTTTAGATCCGACCCGGACGCGTTTTGAAATATTTTTGTATCCCACCAAAATTCAATTTATTTAATTTTAAAATTTAATTTAAATATTTTCATATGATTTCTTTAACAAACTGAAACCTCTTATCTAAAATTTTAAATCTAAAAATCTTTTAAAATTTTAAATCTTTTCCCTAACCATTTACAGCCCACCTCCAGCCTTTCTTTCTCTGGCCAGTGGCCCCACGCAATTCTCTCTCTCTTCCTTTTCTTTCTTTCCTTTCTCTCTCACCTCTTTCTCTCTCTCTCTCTCTCAGAATCTCTCTCTCTCTCCTCTCGCTTTAATTCTCTCTCTCCCATATATATTTAAAACCCAGCTCCCTCCTTCCTCTCTCATTTTCTTGAACCCACGAAACCCACGAACCCTAGCCGTCGCCCCTCGCCTACCTCGTCGCCGTCGTCGTCGCCATCGCCGTCTCGTCGCCGCCTCCTCACCCTCATCAACACCTCTACCTTCTCTCTCCTTCTCCGAGCCCTGCACACACTCGAGAACAGACCCGAGCCCCTGCACGTCACTACACCGCCGACAAGGTTCGCCGGAATGATCTCGTTGTCACCCCTCGTCCCAAATCCGGTGCAACCCAGTGAGCCTAGCACCCCCTCTTCTTTCCCTTCTTCCTTATTTCTTTCTCTTCTTTCCTTTCTTTCTCTGTAATGAAACTGTTCTCTGTCTACAGTAGTTTGCCGGAGCCGGACGTGACGTCGACGATCCCGACGACCCAGCGAACGTACCTGACTTGCGTGATCGCCTTGGTGCGTTGTTTGGATCTGTTCCGTGTACCGTGCGTGCGTCGCGACATTTCGCCGACGTGAGACGTTCCGTACACACCCGTTTCTTGATCCGTCTAGGCAAGTTAATCTTGCTACATGTTATTTAAATTATTTTATACCTATTTAAATATAGATTATACCTGTAGTGTAAATCTAGTACCACATGTTTCATTTTATCACGTTTCGATGTTCCATTTGCATTCGCTTACATCATCTTAGATCTAGATCATGAAAACTAATCTTGTTACATAGTAGATTACATTACAATGCATCAATACCAATATTTATATCACATATTGCTTAGTTGTATATCTCACATTACCATTTGATAGTTTTTATAATGTTTCGGATACCTATTTGCACCCATCTCTTTTAGAATATAGATAATTGCATCCATAGATCATATTAAGACATAATAATGTGATATTAACATTCCATGTTTGATAAAGTGTATCCTAATTAGTGTTGGAACTATAACTTTAACCCTAATCGATAACTGTGCATCCATATGTTTGAATCTATACCTATTTGCATACCACATCACATTATTCCATCTTTATTGTTACATTGGTACCCTATACTTGTTTTTGTGTACCCATGCTTACTATGGTTTGATTATGAGCACCCACATGATACTTGGGCACCCCTGACATGACTTGATACACTACTGCTTGACACGACTTGATATTGTGCACTACTTGACATGTTTGGATCCATGTACACTACCTGACTTGACCTGATGTACCACAGCTTGACCTGATGTACCACAGCTTGACCTGTTTCCTGAGCTTATTACTAATGCCAACAATCTTGACATGTTGTCCCTACGGACATTTCCTATTGTCTATTCAGACAAACCTGTACCTGCTTGATCCTGTGTTGGCATTAGCTCCAGATTTATCAATACCTGACTTGAACACATAACCTGGGAGTATGGGGAAATCAATGATGAAACCTGACTTGTAACTCGACAGTTCGATACCTTTACTGATCAGTTTTACGGGCTAGGCCAGCCTCGGGATGATACTGCTGACATCATTCGTCGTTACCTACTACCTTTTACTGCCTTGCGGCACGTCTCGGATTCAGCCCGAGAGTCTTAGACCGTGGTCCCGGGCACGCACGGAATACTATTGAGTTACATCGATTCTTCATTAAATTGATTTCAAAGACTTGAGAGTGGTTAACCCAATAGACCAGTCTAGATTACTCACTACACATTACCCTCACTGTCCTCATTTATATTACTGTTATACATGTTTTACCGTTTATACTCATACCTGCATGTCTTGCTACCCCTGTTTATGTTATTGCTTGATATTATGACGCACCGACGTTTGGGTTTTGCATGGCCCAGATTCTTTACCTTTGCTGCAGGCCGAGCAGGAGTATTTCAGTCAGCAGGGCGAGCAGTGAGGACCTGTTAGCATTTAGTTTTATTTATGCATTTTCATTCCTGATGTGAGCCCGCATTATGGGACGTACATTCCAGTTTATTCTTGTATTGGATCTTTTGCTTCCGCGTTATTTTATTATTGACTCATTTATTCTGGCTTATGGACATGTGTTAGATAGTTTATTATTGTTCTTGATATCTCTACAGCCGTAATGTGACTGTAGAAGGATATTTCCTATCCACAGGTAGCATGGTTGGCTCTATCACGTGCCTATCTTAGCGTACTCTGGGAAGCGGGACGTGACGGTGACCATCTGGACAAGGAGAAAGTTGTTACCGCGATGCAGTAGCGTAATTAACTGCAGGGGCTTGCGCCTGCAGGGAAGAGCGTCCCCACAATCAAAAAAACCCTCAAATGAGGGGGAATCTGACGAAGTCTGCTACATCAGCCGCATCCGTTTAAACCTTCAATATACGGTGCCATAAATCAACTTGGCATCTTCGGAGAGGTGGACGGATAGCACCAATTAGCATCTGCCCCGAAATTCAGGAGAGACGTTTATCGCGTCCCCGTGTTTCGGCGGGGAACAATATTTGATGCGAAGTACTTCCCTGAGACCGCCAGATTCGACATGGAACAACATTTCATCCACCTACAACTGGGTTCGATGTGGACCAAGTCAGTAGATGAGTATGATGCTGAGTTTACCATACTCAGTCGGTAAGATACGTCTCAATTTTTCGATTTTAAAATATCACATATTACACAGCTAACACAATACCTTAACAGATTCGCGGCACACCTGATACCGACGGATGAGATCAGGGCCCGACGATTTCAATAGGGGTTAGATTCGAAAATCTAAGCTGCCTTGGCTACAGGGAATTTTCAAACCCACGAATTGGCTCTGAAAGTTGCCCGCCGATATGAGACAATGGTGAAGATGAGGGGCAGACCTCAATCTGCCGGGATGAAGCGCTCTACCACTCAGATGGCAGGAGGAGCCTCTTCAAGGCCACCATTTATGCCCAGGAGACCGGGAGAACCGAACAACCGGCCCAACCCAGCCTTTTGCACTTACTGCAGGAGAGATAGAAATCTGGTGAAAGACCGTCAGCGTGCCAATCGCCTTTGCTTAGTCTGCGGCTCAGCTACTCATGATATTGGGTCTTATCCTTGTAGACACGACCCACATGTTGCACCCAGGCCAGCAATCACTTACCAGCAGCGCCCAGCCATCTAGGCACCTGCTCCATGACTCGCACTACCTGCTCCACCTCCTCATGGACCGACTGCACCTCCTCCCCGTCAGTTCCATCAAACTCAACGGAACGTACCTCAAGGACCAAGGAACAGACAGAGAAATGCTCCTCCAGCAAGAAGGAATGTGCCTAGGCGACATGCTTTCACAATGACCGTGGAAGAAGCTGAAGCCACCGGCCAAGTCATTACTGGTAACACTTCCTCATCAAGCTTATTTTCCATCTATACATTTTCCTTATACCTAAAACTATCCCACATAACTTAGGTACAATCTTTGTAGCCTCACTCCCTGCACTAGCACTTTTCGATACTGGAGCATCTCATTGTTTTATGTCGCAACGGTTCATCCGAACTCATGTGATTCCAGTCAAACCCCTCGTATCCAGCTGGAATGTCAGTTCAGGGAATGGCGTTCTAAAGGCAGTAATGGGATACGATCTGTGTCTAGTGGTCGTCTGCAGCAGAGAATTCTATGCTGACTTCAAGGTGCTGGACATACCGAACTCCGATGTCGTTTTTGGTATGGATTGGCTCAGAACATTCTATGCTATCATTGACTGTCATCAAAGGAGGGTAGTATTCGAGATTCCAGAGCATCCGGTCTTCTATTTCAAAAATGGAGACCGTACCCTGGAACCAAGTACATACAAGGCGAAACCAAAGAAGGCAGTGATTGCGGCAATTCAAGCGGAGGAAGAATCAAAGCCAGAAGTAGTTCGAGAGTTTGACGATGTGTTTCCTGAAGACATATCAGGTTTGCCTCCCGATCGAGCTCTTGAATTCAGCATTGATTTAGTACCAGGAGCACAACCAGTGATCAAAGTACCATATCGGTTAAGTCCGAAAGGTTTGAAGGAAGTCCAAACTCAGTTGGACGAATTATTAGCGAAAGGATAGATTCGTCCCAGCACTTCAAGTTGGGGATCTCCGGTTCTGCTTGTAAAGAAGAAGGGAGGTTCATATCGAACGTGCATTGATTATAGAGCCTTGAACGATGTAACTATAAAGAACAAGTATCCACTCCCGCGCATCAACGATCTGTTCGATCAGCTAAGTGGATCTTGCATTTTCTCCGAGTTAGATCTTCGTTCGGGTTATCATCAGGTGAAGGTCAAGGAATCTGATATCCATAAAACGGCATTCAGAACTCTTTATGGTCATTACGAATTTCTTGTGATGCCATTTGGAGTGATCAACGTACCGGCAATATTCATGAACCTAATGAATCAAGTTTTCCGGGGGTACCTAGACATGTTTGTTATCATCTTCATTGACGATATCTGGGTGCATTCTAAGAGTCGGAAAGAACATGCCGAACACCTACGAATTATCCTAGAAACTCTACGACAACATTAACTCTATGCCAAGTACAGCAAATGCGAGTTTTGGCTAGATCAAGTTGGTTTTCTTGGACATATTGTATCAGGTGATGGAATCTCTGTAGATCTAGCAAAAGTTTCAGCAGTAAGCGAATGGCCGACCTCAAAGTCAGTGAAGGAAATTCAAAGTTTCTTGGGTCTAGCAAGATATTACAGAAGGTCCGTTGAAGGATTTTCGAAGATAACAACACCCCTGACTAAGCTCACACGTAAAGATGAAGAATTCATATGGTCAGAAGCATGCGAACGAGCTTTCGTAGAACTCAAGTCAAGATTGGCATCAGTGCATATCCTTGTCATACCGGATCAATCTGGAGGTTTCGTAATATATTGCGATGTATCCGGTAAGAGATTAGGATGTGTTCTACATCAGCACGGTAAGGTTGTGGCTTATGCTTCAAGACAGCTGAAGATTTATGAGCGCAATTATCCGACGCATGATTTGGAGTTGGCGGCCGTAATCTTTGCTCTTAAGGTTTAGCGCCATTATCTACTTGGTGAACGAGTGGACATATACACAAATCATAAGAGTCTGAAATATATGTTTACTCAAAAAGAGTTGAATATGCGGCAGAGAAGATGGTTAGAACTCATGGCGGACTTTGACATCAACTTGCAATATCACCCAGGAAAGGTGAATGTAGTACCTGATGCCCTTAGTCGCCAACCATTAGTATTGAACCTCACCGCACAGTGGAAGTTTCAACAAGACTTGCATCAAATGGAGATTGAAGTAGTCATGCCAGGTAACGCTTCAAATTTGACGAACTTACAAGTTCAATCTACCATTGTCAATCAGATCAAAGCGGCTCAAGCAAGTGATACTAAGTTGCAAAAGATCATAAAACAAGTGGAAAGTGGACTTCGAACAGACTTCATCATCCATGAAGATGGATCTGTGAGATATGGCAGCAGGTTTTGTGTACCAAAAGGTTCTGTGCGAGAAGAGTTGATGAAAGAAGCTCGCGGCTCTTCTTATTCAGTAACCCTGGAGGCACAAAGATGACAAAGATCTGCGTCAAAATTACTGGTGGCGTGGAATAGAGCGTGAAGTAGCCAGAAGCGTCGCTAAATGCTTGGTATGTCAGCAAGTAAAGGCTGAACATCACAGGACTGCTGGATTACTTCAACCGTTACCTATCCCAGAATGGAAGTGGCAACACATCACAATGGATTTTGTGACAGCACTTTCTCGCAGCACAAAGGGTAACGATGTGGTATGTGTTATTGTGGATCGACTCACAAAGTCGGCTCACTTCATCCCATTTCGAGTTGGCCAATCTACCGAGACTCTAGAAAAGAAGTATATGGAGGTAAGAATCTAAGTAAGATTTAAACTCTTCAAATATGTACCATCTTTGATATCCATGAACTCATACAGGAAATTGTGAGACTTTATGGAGTACCGGTCTGTATTGTCTCTGATCGTGACACTAGATTCCGATCACAATTTTGGCAAAGTCTGCAAGCGAGCTTGGGAATGAGTCTGAACTTTAGGACGGCTTATCATCCACAAACAGATGGTTAGTCTGAGCGAACTATTCAGATCTTAGAGGATATGCTAAGAGAGTGTATGCTAGACTTCAGAGGATCGTGGAAAGATCGCTTACATCTTGTGGAGTTTTCATACAACAACAGCTACCAAGCAAGTATAGGAATGACACCTTTTGCAGCGCTTTATGGAAGGAAGTGTTGATCGCCATTAAGTTGGGATGCATCAGAGATAGGGAACTTCTAGGACCTGAGATGATAGCAGCAACTGTTGACGTAGTTCGTACTATCAGGGAAAGAATGCACATAGCCGAAGATCGACAAAAGCACTGGGCTGATGCAAAGTGCCGTTACTTGGAGTTCCAACCGGGAGAACATGTATATCTGAAGATATCTCCAACCCGTGGAGTGATCCGTTTTGGAAGAAGGGGTAAGCTAAGTCCGAGGTATATTGGACCGTTCGACATACTCGAACGAGTCGGTGGAGTGGCTTATCGTTTGGCACTTCCACTTTCATTGGAAAGAGTGCACAATGTGTTCCATATATTCCAACTCAGAAGGTATATGAGTGAACCCAGCCATATTCTTGATCATTCCAAGCTCACTGTACAGCCAGATTTATCTTGTGAGCAACAACCTGTTGAGATCCTGAATAGAAAAGTGAAGTCATTTCGGAATAAGGAATTCAACTTGGTTCGAGTGATGTGGAGAAAAGACACACCAGGAGAATCAATATGGGAAAGAGAAGATGAGATGCGTGCAAGATATCCTCACTTATTTGTAAACTAGTCCATAAAATAAATTGTAAATTTCGAGGAGGAAATTTTCGTAAGGGGGGTAGACTGTAACAACTCCAATTTCAATGTACAGAAAATTGTTTAAAAGTTAATGTACAATTGGGGTATTTGCAAATCCTGTGAATGCTATAAGAATTTGTTTTGCTTTTGAACAGCAAGAAATAGCTTGTAGCTCATTGGTAAAACCTTGCACTGCTAAGACAAAGCACCTGAGTTCAAATCCCATCAGCCACATTATCTTTCTATTAAAATTTCTTTTAACTTTTTAGAAGCCTAAGAGTTTACACGTGCACAACACGTAAACTGAAGAGTCACTGACTATTTAAACATATGCACGAGTGTATAGGAAGTGACACGACACGTGGCATCAAGACCCAGCATACCCCTGTCGGTATTGGCCCGGCGACGAGCACAAAAAAACCGGCACCGCCGGTCATATCCGTCGCTAATGCCTTGATACTTTGCCCCCTGCAACCTTTGGCCTACCCCACTCCCCCTACACTGTTTATTCTCTCTGCACATTTCCAGAGAGAAATCAAATCCCTTTAATCAAATTTTTAATGTATATTTTAAATGCATTCTTTAACACACCAAACCCTAATTTTTCCTATAAACACCATACCCCATTTCTCACATCCTCTCTCATAAATCCCTGCCAAAACTCTCAAAAACTTTCAAGTCCTTTTTGTGTACAAGTGGAGTTAGCGAAGGGCGAACCTCCGATGAAATTCCGAGGAGTTTCCGGCGACGAAATGACGCACCGGCGCTTCCCTACTCTTCCTTCTTCTCCCTTCTTTCCCAAAAGCCAGTAAGTCCCCTCTTCCCCTCTCTTTCTTTATTCTAAAAATCTTAAATACTAAAACCCGACGGAAGCGGAGTTAATACGACTTCCGATTCGGTTTTTCTTTAAAAATCCTATTTTTATTAAACAAGAAAATACCAAACCTTTATATCATGTTCAGTAAACATTAACAAATATATTAAACAAGTTTCACATCAAAAGAATTTATATTGCAATTTTTATCGCAGTTTTACAGTAAAATACCATACTTTAGTTTCCGACATAAACAATATATTACCTTTAGATAGTTCACGAGATAATGACCTACCTCATCATAACACACATCTCTATCATAGCATGATGAAGTTTTGGTAATTTATTCTTGGGATAAACGACTTTGCAAATAAATACCAACAACTTATAAAACCATTTCTTTAAAAAGATATATTAAACATTTCTATACAATTACGCCTCTACAACCCACTTTTGGAGACCCCGTTCGGAATGGTGCGGATTATCGCATATCCTCAAGCCTAGTAGAGCGAGATGCATACCTCCAAAAGAAGCATTCGATCTCGATGGAATTTTTATGCATTTTTTTTAGAAAATGAGATTTCTACAAGAAAATAAATAAATTATTTTCATAATATATATATATATATATATATATATATATATATTAGCAAAATATCTATTTTAATTATATAAATATTCCAAGTTTTCTAAATCGAAAGAATCACTATTACATGAAGATACCATCCAAATACAACATAATTCCACTATTTCAAGAAAATACCATATATATTATGAAGTTAGGTTTTACTCACTAGAAATTTCACTTGTATAAAAATATACATCTAAGAAAAACCTAAAAACGATAATTAAATACTTGAGGTGTATTTTGAAATTATGCCAAAACTATTTTTAAATAAAACTCCCTCAAGTTATACTAAATTACAATAAGGACCCTAGTAAACATAGGTTTAAGCGGGACCAGTCTCTTGAGCCTCGGTGAGCTGGAGATATGGGTGCTTGCCTATTTAAGATAGACAATCTAACAGACGGTGTTATCAACGCGGTAATTGTGTTGGAAAAAGACATAAATCCTGCCGTCCATGTGCAGCAGTTACCGATAACATCAAAAACAATTAGGATTTCAAGTTCTTTTCAAACTGTCTGACTCAGACCGAATCTCAATCTGATCAATCTGACTTGAATGTGATTCAAGTATATAACTAAAATACAACATGAATCTATGAATCCGCCTATTCAATCTATATCAATCTATATTGACCGAACCGAACCATAGATATATTCCTTTTACATGAGACTCCATTTATATCCATTCCATTTACTGATATCATGGTTTCGGCAAGTCATCCATCTATATAACAAACAACATAAACAATACAATCAAGATATCGTGGGGTTTATAAGGGGTAGATTGGTATGGAAGGTTTTAGAAGTAGCACGAGACTGTAATTATAATACACTTAACCTGAATATCCATTGCCGTTATACCGTGGCTGAACGGTTCCTTGTGTTCCGTATACCTTAGTCTCTGGAATAGTGGGACTCCTCTCGTATACACTGGCATTTTCTGTACCAAGTTACAAACAACAACGTTAACAATATAATCAAACATTATAAGATATATTCTCTTTCTGTCTACTCTATCTCTATTCATTTTTGGGACTTACCGAGCGATTGTTCGCTGACGATATTTCCTTTTTTCTTTCTTTGGAATGTTGTCAGGTGATTCAGACTCACTGTAGATCGAGCCTAGCAGCGAAGACTTAGAGCAGCCAGCCTTTGACCCAGAATTCTAGATTACTTGTACATATTTAATTTTCATTTCTGTTATGCCATTGTTTAGGCACCGCTTTCATTCCATATATTTACATTTCAGCTGTATTGTAAAAGAATGTTAAATAAATAAAGTTGTTGTTCAATTATATCTATTGTCATTTTTCTTGTGTACTTTAATTTATATTGCTTAGATACGCTTAGCGTGTTTACTTCAGAGTAAATACGTCGCGTGACCCGTCGCTTCCTCTGCCCGTACACCGGGAAGCGGGGCGTGACATAATATATAAAAGAAATAGACAAACAGAATACGATATCAAACTAAATCATTGTTGTCACGCCCCGCTTCCCAGTGTACGGCGAAGGGGACGCGACGAGGTCCGCTACGTATATACTCAGAAGTACATACGCTAATCGTATCTAAGCAATATAAAATAAATACACAAGAGACAAGAAATAAAAAGAACAACAACTTTTATTTATTAACATTCTTTTGTACAATACATGAAAAGGAAATACAACTGAGATAAAAAGATGCCTAAACAGTGGCATAATAGGAAATGAAAAGTACTGAATGGAAAAGTGTACAATGAAACTACAGTGCTGGATCTTCGGCAAACTGCTCTAAGTCTTCTGTAGATGGCTCGATCTCTGCCGGGTCCAAACCACCTGACGATATTCAAAGAAGAAAGAAAGTGAATGTCGTCAGCGAACAGGTCGCTCGGTAAGTCCCAAAGGTAAGTGGAAAGTAGAAAAAGACAGAATAAGAAGATATATTTTAAAATTGTATTATCCTGTAGTAATGTCGTGTTAACGCTGTTGTTTGTAGCTTGGTACAGAAGGATGCTAGTGTATACGAGGGGAGTCTCTATATACCAGAGATTAGAGGCACGTATAGTACAAGGAACCGTTTATGCCACGGTACAACAACAACTGGATTCATGTTGGGTGTATTAAATCTGACCACCTCGTGCCACCTTTAACACCTTCCGTACCAATCTACCCCTTAAACCCCGCGATGTCTTGTTTGTATTGTTATCTTGTAAATTGTATTGGTTGTATGATTGATTGACTGACTGACCGAAACCATGATATCAGGAAATGGTTGTAACCGTAGAGTCATGTAAATGGAATACTGAGAATCATGTAAAAGGAATATATATCCATGGTTCGATTCAGTCAAGTTGTATAAATTGACAATTGTATTCATGGATTCATGTGTTCATTTTGAATTGGAATATTATAGATTATAGATTGACTTGAATCATATTCAAGTCAGATTAATCAGACTCAAACCCGAGTCAGACAACCAGGAATATGAATCGAAGTCTTATAATTGCTAGGGTCCTTACGGTAATTTATAAAACTTGAGAGGGTTTTATGTAAAAATACTTTTATATACTTTTCAAAATACACCTCAAGTATTTATTGTTCGTCTTTAGAGTTATAATGAGGGTGGATTTTATGTTGTGGCATTTCTAGTGAAAATCTCATAGTTTTATAAATAAGGATATTTATCTGTAATATTGATTATTTGAAGCTCATGGTATTTTAGTGTAAAATTTATTATTGTGATTTTTAGAAAAAGGTGGAAAATTTATATTATAATAAAATAGATATTTAAATGATAAATATACATATGTTTATACAAAAATAATTTTAATAAATATTTTATATTCCAAAAATCTCATTTTCTTAAGATGTCGTATTTTAAACCTTTCGAGACCGAATGTTCCTTGCGGAGGTCTGAATCTCGCACTACTAGCCCGAGGGTGCACGATAAACCGCACAATCCCGCACGGGTTCCCCAAAAATGGGTTGTAGCGACGCTTTGCAAAGATTGTAAAATACTAATGGTTTAGAAAACGGTTTTATAAAGTAAAAGGTATTTATTTGCAAAGATGTAAATTTTCCGTATTTTAGATTCTAGGGTTTCCTAAGCCAACTAGCCTATTTCTAAATGGTCTAAACGACAAGTCGTTAGAAGTCTCAAATCGCCTCTTCACCGCCAATTGTGGCCAGGTAAGTACAAATGAGGAAAGGAGGGATCCGCTCACGAATCGTGAGACGGGCCTTTTGAAGTTACCTTTGCTCACTTGCCTAGCCTAGACACCACAAAGTCAGGTTTAGATAAATGATCGATGTCCACAACTTATCGTATTATTCCTAATAAGATGTATTTGTTTAAAAGTGTATCAAAGCTAGACTTTTAGAATTGATTTTATTAAGAAAATGGTATTTAAATGAAAGTATTGTTTTTATCGTATTCTAAGTTTTTGATGATGTCGCTTAGGGTTGTATTTGCGTGTGTGTGGAGGTAGGTCATTACCCCGTGCTCTACTTTAAATGTATAGCAAAGTTAAGTGGTTAAATGTGAATTCGAAACATGATGGTATTAAAGTGAAAAATACGATAAATTGGAAAGGTTATCATTTCATGTGATGAAACTTATTCAAATTGATTTTTAAAAGTTTAATAGTCAAGATAAAGATGTTTAGGCATGAATGTATTGGGGAGAAGTGAAATTTTATAGAAAACCAAATCGAAAATCGGATTTGTTCCGATTCCGTCGGGGTTTGTAGTTTCGTATTTTAGAGAATAAAAAAGGGGAATAGAATGGGACTTATGGGTTTCGATTAGGCAAAGGAGTGTAGGGGAACTAAAGGAGTTGCCGAGGCGTTGCTTCATCATCGGTTGTTTCTAAAAACGTCGCCGGAATTCCCGTCGGAATTTCGTCGGAGCTTCGCCGCGAACCTGTTTTCAAAGTACACACTTCTTGGAAAATTTTGAGAGTGTGAGCTTAGGGTTTTGGGATGAGAGGGTAGAGGGTAGGGGTGTATTTATAGGGTAGGCAAGGGTAGGGTAGGTGAATGGTTTTTAATTAAAAAAAATTGTAAAAGTTATAGAAAAAATCATTAAAAATTGTAGTAAATGGGGTGTGTTTAACTCTCGGGAACCGATCCAAATAAATGGTGTATGCAGGGGGTTAAAGAAGGCAAAACGACACATTTTTTGTTTTGGGGACTCGGCCGATCCCGGCGGAGTCCGATGGTCTGTGGGTGGGGTGTCGTCTGACGTGGCTCCTGGTATTTTTAGATTTCTGGGTTCAGTTCAAAGTTTGGGAGTTATGGTCTGTGGATTGTTGGGCTTCCAAAGGATTTAAAACAAAAACAATATAAAAGAAATGTGGGGCAGGGGATTTGAACTCTGGTGGATTGATTCAGCAGTGCAAGGTGTTACCAATAAGCTACAAGCTCCTTCTTGTAATTATTGTGGGAAAATAAATACTTAAAGTGGTAACAGCAACATTAAATACCCCAAGTATAATTCAAATTTAAATCAATTTTATGTATACAAAAATTGGAGTTGTTACAATCTACCCTCCTTATAAAAATTTCGTCCTCGAAATTTACAACTTTCATTTGAGGACTAGTTTACAAAGAGGTGAGGATATCTTGCACGCATTTCATCTTCCCTTTCCCAAGTGGATTCTCCTGGAGTGTCTTTCCTCCACATTATCCGGACCAAGTTAACTTCCTTGTTCCGAAGTGTCTTCACTTTCCTGTCCAGGATCTCCACAAGTTGTTGCTCACAAGACAAGTCGGGCTGTATAGTGAGATCGGAATGATCAAGAACGTGGCTGGGGTCACTCACATACTTTCTGAGTTGGCATATATGGAATACATTATGCACTCTTTCCAATGAGGGTGGAAGCGCTAAGCGGTATGCCACTTCACCGACTCGTTCGAGTATGTCTGATTGGATGAAATTCCGATTGTGTAGTTGGTTTTTAGAAAATAGATTTTAGAAATCACAACCAAAAATATTTTGACCGCAATCAATAACAGTGTCGGATGTAGCGCGTTAGTAAGTGCGGATCGTCCACAGGGAAAGTGAGTTCCGTTCAATTTCCGAATTAGATGAGTTGAAAATTTAGGGCAAAGAAAAGAAAACAATTCATGATTTGCATTTGAAGATCAAGAAATAAGAAAAATCTAGATCTAAAAGAAACATTAAAACAAGAAGAGAGATGAGAGATAATTCCAATCAACACTCAAGATTATAAGGATAGCTCGTAGGAGTAGATCGGATTTCTAGATGTGATGAGATCTAATGATTACTCATTCTTATCTTTTAACGAATTGGTACTAGATCGATGCGAATTCATCGAGGTTTAAGGATCTTTGCGAGAAAATTAGGGATTCCGCAACTCATCCTTTGTCCTTTCGATGGATCGCATTCAAATTCTAGCTTCTAGTTAATCAAATGTTTAATAGTTGTTCCCTAGTTTCGAGTGAACACGATCAAGAAAGCATTATCTCGAAACTAGGTTATTAATCATTTGATTCACTAGAATTTCCAAACATTATAGGATTTAATAATTGTAAAAATATCTAAATCATCATCATCTAAAGATCGTCACAACTCCTACACGAGCGGAGATTACTCAAACATCATGATCACAAACACAATCACAAATTGAATTCTAATCATTATGCTTGAATTAAAAGATAAGCAAGAGTATAGAAAATTCACCTTTATTTATCAACAAATTTCGTTACGACTCTCTTGAATTTACAAAAGGAAGGAACTAGATCGTCGATTTCGGCTTCGTTCGGCTCCTTGAGTCGCGGATCGGCGTGGATCTCTTGCTCCGTTGGAATCCGGCGTCGCTTGCTAAAGGTTGAAGGCTCTCTTGCTCAAATTGATCTCGGGATCTTGATCTTGATTTTGAATTGGGGATGGGGATTGAATTTGGCACAAGCTTTTGTCACTAAACTTGTGGGTTGAAGATGGTGGTGATTCTTGAACCTTTTGCACCCTAGCTCTAGGCTCCTTTTTATAGACCTCAAAATTCTAGATCTAGGATTGAAATTTAAAATTTCCCTCCACAAGTTTGTTAGCCAAACATTCAAATTTCCCTCCAAAAAGTTAGTTAGGCTTAAATTTTGAATTTCCCTCCAAGAATTTGTTAAGCCGAGCCTTCTAGATGTGCCACGTGGAGAATCGGGAGTCTTCTGGAAGCTTGTGCAGTTATAGGAGCCACGTGGAAGAAATCTTAGCCGATGACGTCATCAAAGCGCCGCGGTTCCGCGGCGCAAGCCAGCTCTCGCCGCGGAACCGCGGCGGTTTGGAAGCCTTAGGGCTTGAACTCTCTGGTGTGGTTTTGGGCTGTCCAATGGGCCTTATTTTGATATTTTAATTTCTCTTAAGCCTTCTGTACAGCTCCAGATCTTTAGCCTTTGAATTGGTGTGTCTTTAATCAGCTCTTTTCTAAATTTTGGGCTCTGCTTCTGTGATTTCCTGCATTAGACTCCAAGACAAGAGTTGCGCAATACAAGGATGATGCAGTGCCATGAAAAACACACAATTCCCTAAAAAGTCCCGGTTTTAGTCTACAGTACAAGTAATCCAGTATTTTACATGTGTTTTGTAAATATGTGTGATATGAATACCGGATACCTTTACTTGACTGCAAAAGGTAGGGAAATTGCCGTGTTAGAAATGCAGTATTTTCGACTGATCAATGTCGAACGGTCCAATATATCTCGGATTCAATTTACCCCGTCTTCCAAATCGGATCACTCCGCGGTTCGGAGATATCTTCAAGAATACATGGTCTCCTGGCTGGAACTCCAAGTATCGTCTCTTTGCATCAGCCCAGTGTTTCTGTCGATCTTGGGCTATGCGCATCGTTTCCCTGATAGTACGAACCACATCAACGGTCGCTACTATCATCTCTGGTCCAAGAAGTTCCCTGTCTCCGATGTCGTCCCAACTTAATGGTGATCGACACTTCCTTCCATGCAATGCTGCAAAAGGTGCCATTCCTATGCTTGCTTGGTAGCTGTTATTGTACGCGAACTACACAAGATGCAGGTGATCTTCCCACGATCCTTTGAAGTCTAGCATACACGCTCTGAGCATATCCTCCAAGATCTGAATAGTTCGTTCCGACTGACCATCTGTTTGTGGATGATAAGCCGTGCTGAAATTCAGACTTGTTCCCAAGCTGACTTGCAGACTGCCAAAATTGCGATCGGAACCTGGTGTCACGATCGGAGACAATGCAGACCGGTACTCCATGAAGCCTCACAATTTCCTATATGAGTTCATAGGTATCAGAGATAGTACATTATGAAGAGTTTAAATCTTAAATAGATTATTACCTCCATGTACTTCTTTGCTAGTGTCTCAGTTGATTGGCCAACTCGAAATGGGATGAAGTGAGCCGACTTTGTGAGTCAATCCACAATGACCCATATAGCATCGTTACCCTTTGTGCTGCGAGGAAGAGCAGTCACAAAGTCTATCGTGATGTGCTGCCACTTCCATTCTGGGATTTTGTAATGGTTGAAGTAGTCCAGCTGTTCTGTGATGTTCAGCCTTTACTTGCTAACATACCAAGCATTTTGCGACGCTTCTGGCTACTTCACGCTTTATTCCATGCCACTAATAATTCTGACGTAGATCTTTGTACATTTTGGTACCTCCAGGATGTACTGAGTAGGGAGAGCTGTGAACTTCTTTCATTAATTCTTCCCGAACAGGACCTTTTTGTACACACAATTTGCTGCCGTATCTCAAAGATCTGTCTTCATGGATGATGAAGTCTGTTCTGAGTCCATTCTCCACTTGTTCTTTGATCCTTTGCAACTTAACGTCACTTGCTTGAGCTGCTTTGATCTAATTGACAATGGTTGATTGAACTTGTAGATTCATCAAACTTGAAGTGTTACCTGGCATGACAACTTCAATCTCCATCTGATGCAAGTCTTGCTGAAGCTTCCACTGAGCGGTGAGATTCATCGATAATGGTTGGCGACTAAGAGCATCAGGTACTACGTTTACCTTCCCTGGGTGATATTGCAAGTTGATGTCAAAGTCCGCCATGAGTTCTAACCATCTTCTCTGCCGCATATTCAATTCCTTCTGAGTAAATACGTACTTCTGACTTTTATGATCTGTGTAGATGTTCACTCGTTCACCAAGTAAATAATGGCGCCAAATCTTGAGAGCAAACATGACGGCTGCCAACTCCAGATCATGTCGGATAATTGCGCTCATGAGTCTTCAGTTGTCTTGAAGCATAAGCCACAACCTTACCGTGCTGATGTAGAACACATCCTAATCCCTTACCGGATGCATCACAATGCACTTCGAATCCTCCAGGTTGATCCGGTATTACGAGAATAGGTGCAGATGTTAATCTTGACTTGAGTTCTACGAAAGCTTGTTCGCATGCTTCTGACCACACAAATTCTTCATCTTTTCGTGTGAGCTTGGTCAGGGGTGTTGCTATCTTTGAGAAGCCTTCAATGAACCTTCTGTAATATCCAGCTAAACCTAAGAAACTCCGAATGTCCTTCACTGACTTTGGTGTAGGCCATTCGCTAACTGCTGAAACTTTGGCTGGATCCACAGAAATTCTTTCTCCTGATACGATATGTCCAAGAAAACCAACTTGATTTAGCCAAAACTCGCACTTGCTGTACTTGGCATAAAGCTTATGTTGTTGAAGAGTTTCCAGGACAATTCGTAGATGTTCTGCATGCTCTTTCCGACTCTTAGAATACACCATGATGTCGTCGATGAAGATGACAACAAACCTGTCTAAGTACTCCCGGAAAACTTGATTCATTAGGTTCATGAATATTGCTGGTGCATTGGTCACTCCAAATGGCATCACTAGAAATTCGTAATGTCCATAGTGAGTTCTGAAAGCTGTTTTGTGAATATCAGCTTCCTTGACCTTCACTTGATGATAACCTGAACGAAGATCCAATTTAGAGAAAACACAAGATCCACTTAGCTGATCGAATAAACATCGACGCGCGGGAGTGGATACTTGTTCTTTATAGTGACTTCGTTCAAGGCCCTATAATCGATGCACATTCTGTATGAACCTTCCTTCTTTTTCACCAGTAGTACAGGTGCTCCCCAACTTGAAGTGCTGGAACGAATCCATCCTTTCGCCAATAATTCGTTCAACTGTGTTCGGACTTCCTTCAAACCTTTCGGACTTGGTCTATAAGGTGTTTTGATCACCGGTTATGCTCCTGGTACTAAATCAATACTGAATTCAAGAGCTCGATCGGGAGGCAAACCTGATATATCATCAGGAAATACATCGTCGAACTCTCGAACTACCACTGGTCTTAATTTTTCTTCTGCTTGAGCTGCTGCAACTACTGCTTCCCTTGGCTTAGCTTTATAGGTACTTGGCTCCAGGGTACGGTCTCCGCTTTTGAAATAGAAGACCGGATGGTCTGGAATCTTGAATACTACCCTCCTTTGACGACAGTCGATGGTAGCATAAAAGTCCCAAGCTAATCCATTCCTGGAACCACATCGAAGTTCGGTATGTCCAGTACTTTGAAGTCAGCATAAAACTCTCGGCTGTAGACGACGATTGGATACAAGCTGTATCCCATAGTTGCCTTCAGAACGCCATTTCCTGAACTGACATTCCAGCTGGATACAAGCGGTGAGACTGGAATCGCATGGGTTCGGACGAACCGTTGCGACATAAAGCAGTGGGATGCTCCAGTATCAAACAGTGCAAGTGCAGGTAGTGAGGCTACTAGGATTGTACCTAAGGTATATGGGATATGTTTTAGGTATAGGGAAAGTGTGTAGATAACCAAGACTAAAAGATAAGTTTGAGAAGGAAAGTTTACCAGTAATGACTTGGCCAGTGGCCTCAGCTTCTTCCACCGACATCGTGATAGCCTGGCGCTTTGGCACATTCCTCCTGGCCTGAGGAGCATTCCTCGGAACGTTCCTTTGAGCTTGATGGAACTGACAAGGAGGTGGTGCAGCTTGTGGTCCTCTGGGTGGTGCAGGTAGTGCAAATCTTGGAGCAGGGGCTTGGATGGCTGGACGCTGTGGATAATTGTTTGCTGGCCTGGGTGCAGCAACTGGGTTTTGCCTTTGGGGACAAGTCCCAATACCATGAGCAGCTAAGCCGCAGATCAAGCAAAGGTTGTTCGCACGCCGACAATCTCTCGCCAGATGCCCATTTCTCTTGCAGTAGTTACAAAAGGCTGGGCTGGGCCTATTGATTGGTGCTCCAGGACGTCTTAACACAAAAGGTGGTCTGGACGAGGCTCCACCTGCCATCTGGTTGACAGGGCGCTTGACTCCTGCAGACTGAGGTCTGCCCCTTGCTTTTATCACTGCCTCATAACTGCGGGCAGCTTCCAGAGCATCCTCATGAGCTAAAAATTTTCCTGTGGCTAGAGCAGCCTGAATCTCCGTGTCCAGTCCTTGTTGAAAGCGACGGGCTCTGATCTCGTCCGTCGGTATCAAGTGTGCCGCGAATCTGTTTAAGGATTGTGTTAGCAGCGTAATATGTGATATTTAAAAATTGAACTTTTGCGACATATCTTACCGGCTTAACATGGTGAATTCAGCGTCGTATTCATCTACCGATTTGTCCCATATCAATCCTTGTTGTAGATGAATGAACTGTTACTCCATGGCAAACCTGGCAGTCACAGGGAAGTATTTCGCGTCGAACTTCTCGCGAAAAGTCTTCCATTCAATAGGCTGTGCAAGACGGCTTTCTTCCGCCTTCCACCAGTTGCGAGCATTGTCCGTGAGCTGTAGTTTCGCCATATGGACCCAACCTATGTCTGGCACTTGAGCTGCTGCCAGATCGTCTTCTATGCTTTGTGCCCATTCTTCAGCTTCAAGAGGGCTTCCTTTTCCGGAGAACTGCTTCGGATGTAAAGCCCTGAATTGTTTTACCCCCGGTGCGTCAGTATCGGGACGGTTCAGGAGTTGTTGCTGTCCCTCAAGAAGGCTGCAGATCGCCTCAAGTAGCACTGTTTGCTCGGTGGGCGGCGCAGGAAAAGCAGGTGTGAGGGGTAGTGCTGGAGGTGTGTTGTTGACGTTGGTGCTGAAGTTGTTCGGGGAATCCATAACCTTGAAGAAAAATTTGGGTTAGGACAGATTTAAGTACATGAAATGATAAGATTCAAGGAATATGAAATTGCAAGATTCAAGGAACATGAATTGTAAAGAATGTTTTAGTTGCTGGTTCTTGTGTTATATTGCTTAGGTTGTTCACGCAGAACAGAACTGCATGATAGGGTTTCATACAGCTCCGACCTGCATGGGCCACCAACAAAACCTGTCACGCCCCGCTTCCCAGTGTACGGCGAAGGGGACGCGACGGGGTCCGCTACGTATATACTCAGAAGTATATACGTTAAGCGTATCTAAGCAATATAAAATAAATACACAAGAAACAAGAAATAAAAAGAACAACAACTTTTATTTATTAATATTCTTTTGTACAATACATGAAAAGAAAATACAACTGAGATAAAAAGATGCCTAAACAGTGGCATAACAGGAAATAAAAAGTACTGAATGGAAAAATGTACAATGAAACTACAGTGCTGGATCTTCGGCAAACTGCTCCAAGTCTTCTGTAGATGGCTCGATCTCTGCCGGGTCCAAACCACCTGACGACATTCAAAGAAGAAAGAAAGAGAATGTCGTCAGCGAACAGGTCGCTCGGTAAGTCCCAAAGGTAAGAGGAAAGTAGAAAAAGACAGAATAAGAAGATATATTTTAAAGTTGTATTATCCTATAATAATGTCGTGTTAACGCTGTTGTTTGTAGCTTGGTACAGAAGGATGCCAGTGTATACGAGGGGAGTCTCTATATGCCAGAGACTAGAGGCACGTATAGTACAAGGAACCGTTTATGCCACGGTACAACAGCAACTGGATTCATGTTAGGTGTATTAAATCTGACCACCTCGTGCCACCTTTAACACCTTCCGTACCAATCTACCCCTTAAACCCCGCGATGTCTTGTTTGTATTGTTATCTTATAAATTGTATTGCTTGTATGATTGATTGACTGACTGACCGAAACCATGATATCAGGAAACGGTTGTAACCGTAGAGTCATGTAAATGGAATACTGAGAATCATGTAAAAGGAATATATATCCATGATTCGGTTCAGTCAAGTTGTATAAATTGACAATTGTTTTCATGGATTCATGTATTCATTTTGAATTGGAATATTGTAGATTATAGATTGACTTGAATCATATTCAAGTCAGATTAATCAGACTCAAACCCGAGTCAGACAACCAGGAATGTGAATCGAAGTCTTATAATTGCTAGGGTCCTTAGGGTAATTTATAAAACTTGAGGGGTTTTTATGTAAAAATACTTTTATATACTTTTCAAAATACACCTCAAGTATTTATTGTTCGTCTTTAGAGTTTTAATGAGGGTGGATTTTATGTTGTGACATTTCTAGTGAAAATATCATAGTTTTATAAATAAGGGTATTTATTTGTAATATTGATTATTTGAAGTTCATGGTATTTTAGTGTAAAATTTATTATTGTGATTTTTAGAAAAAGGTGGAAAATTTATATTATAATAAAATAGATATTTAAATGATAAATATACATATGTTTATACAAAAATAATTTTAATAAATAATTTATATTCCAAAAATCAATTTCTTAAGATGTCGTATTTTAAACCTTTCGAGACCGAATGCTCCTTGCGGAGGTCTGAATCTCGCACTACTAGCCCGAGGGTGCGCGATAAACCGCACAATCCCACACGGGTTCCCCAAAAATGGGTTGTAGCGGCGCTTTGCAAAGATTGTAAAATACTAATCGTTTAGAAAACGGTTTTATAAAGTAAAAGGTATTTATTTGCAAAGATGTAAATTTTCCGTATTTTAGATTCTAGGGTTTCCTAAGCCAACTAGTCTATTTCTAAATGGTCTAAACGACAAGTCGTTAGAAGCCTCAAATCGCCTCTTCACCGCCAATTGTGGCCAGATAAGTACAAATGAGGAAAAGAGAGATCCGCTCACGAATCGTGAGACGGGCCTTTTAAAGTTACTTTTGCTCACTTGCTTAGCCTAGACACCACAATGTCAGGTTTAGATAAACGATCGATGTCCACAACTTATCGTATTATTCCTAATAAGATGTATTTGTTTAAAAGTGTATCAAAGCTAGACTTTGAGAATTGATTTTATTAAGAAAATGGTATTTAAATGAAAGTATTGTTTTTATCATATTCTAAGTTTTTGATGATGTCGCTTAGGGTTGTATTTGCGTGTGTGTGGAGGTAGGTCATTATCTCGTGCTCTACTTTAAATGTATAGCAAAGTTAAGGGGTTAAATGTGAATTCGAAACATGATGGTATTAAAGTGAAAAATACGATAAATTGGAAATGTTATCATTTCATGTGATGAAACTTATTCAAATTGATTTTTAAAAGTTTAATAGTCAAGATAAAGATGTTTAGGCATGAATGTATTGGGGAGAAGTGAAATTTTATAGAAAACCGAATCGGAAATCGGATTTGTTCCGATTCCGTCGGGTTTTGTAGTTTCGTATTTTAGAGAATAAGAAAGGCGAATAGAATGGGACTTACGGGTTTCGATTAGCCAAAAGAGTGTAGGGGGAACTAAAGGAGTTGCCGAGGCGTTGCTTCGTCGCCGGTTGTTTCTAAAAACGTCGCCGGAATTCCCGCCGGAATTTCGTCGGAGCTTCGCCGCGAACCTGTTTTCAAAGTACACACTTCTTGGAAAATTTTGAGAGAGTGAGCTTAGAGTTTTGGGATGAGAGGGTAGAGGGTAGGGGTGTATTTATAGGGTAGACTAGGGTAGGGTAGGTGAAAGGTTTTTAATTAAAAAAAATTGTAAAAATTATAGAAAAAATCATTAAAAATTGTAGTAAATGGGGTGTATTTAACTCTCGGGAACCGATCCAAATAAATAGTGTATGCAGGGGGTTAAAGAAGGCAAAACGACACATTTTTTGTTTTGGGGACTCGGCCGTCCGGCCGATCCCGGCCGAGTCCGATGGTCTGTGGGTGGGGGATCGTATGACGTGGCTCCTGGTATTTTTAGATTTCTGGGTTCAGTTCAAAGTTTGGGAGTTATGGTCTGTGGACTGTTGGGCTTCCAAAGGATTTAAAACAAAAACAATATAAAAATAATGTGGGTGCAGGGGATTTGAACTCTGGTGGCTTGGTTCAGCAGTGCAAGGTGTTACCAATGAGCTACAAGCTCCTTCTCGTAATTATTATGGGAAAATAAATACTTAAACTGGTAACAGCAACATTAAATACTCCAAGTATATTTCAAATTTAAATCAATTTTATGTATACAAAAATTGGAGTTGTTACAATCGTGAACAAGCAAACAACCACCAAAATCATACAAAATTTATACAACATGTATCAGATAAGTATATACATCCTCAAAAATATAATAAAGCTACCCTATCTCGGTTCAGCTCCTCCACCTCTGATAATCGCTGTAATCTGGCGCATCTGCTTCTCGATGCAGCCCTGAGTCGTCAAAAACTCGACTAATGAAGGAGCAGACTATGCGGGAGTCTGAGCGGGTTGTGGAGCTACAAGAGCGGTCTGCACAACTACAGCCGAAGTAGTGGCTTGTGGAGCCACAGCCGAAAGATATGCATGTGGAGCCGCAGCCGAAGAAACCTGTTGTTTTCCGCCGGAAGCCGGGAAGACTGACTGTCTTGCCTGAATCTGGGGGCAGATGCTAATTGGTGCTATCCGTCCACCTCTCCGAAGATGCCAAGTTGATTTATGGCACCACGTATCGAAGGTTTAAACAGATGCGTCTGATGTAGCAGACTTCGTCAGATTCCCCATCGTCTGAGGGGTTTTTTGATTGTGGGGACGCTCTTCCCTGCAGGCGCAAGCCCCTGCAGTTAATTACGCTACCGCATCGCGATAACAACTTTCTCCTTTTCCAACTGGTCACTTCGTGTCGTGGGTGTGGTTGCCCGTGGATTGTATACGGAGACTAATTTATGTTGTCGCCCGTAGGACGTGGATTAGTCCGAATCCGTATTTTCTTAGATTTGGGTTTGGGGTTTTGGTTTAAGGATACGTTAGTCTCATTTTGGACTAAGATCAACTTAAACGTTTGTTAAGGATACGTTAGTCTAATTTCCAGATTAAGATCAACTTAACAGGATCATTTAGATCCAACAAGAGAGCATTTGGGCTCTATCGTTTAGTTTACGGACATTTCGGTCGATTGCCAGTTTAGGGACATGGTGGTCCATTGTTAGTTTAAAGACATCCCGGTCAAGATTAAGGACATCGTAGTCCGTGGAATGTATGGCCGACGCGACCCGTCACCTCTCTGAAAACGTTGAAGGATTACAACGACAAATATCAGAGGAGTTCAGAGATGTACCCTTGAACCAATGTTGGTTGAGAGATTTATAGTCCGATTTGGGACTAAAGTCTGTTTGAAGGTTTATGAGCATATGGGCTCAGTTGATATGAGTTGAACATTTTATTTTTCTGACTGTTGAGCCTTTATTTGGGCTCGACCCCTTTATTAATGCATACCATTGGGCTCTGCAATTAAATGCATAGCATTTATATTTGGCCTGTTATACCTTTACTTGGGCTCTGCCCTTTTTAATAATGCATAGCATTTATAGTGGTCTGATAGTGCGCCACGTGGCTTGTCAGGCGCTTTGCGCCAATCAAAGAGCGCAATACACTAGCGCATGCGGAGGTGACACGTGTCACGCTCTGCGCTAAGCACAAGTCTGTCAGCGCACTGCGCTTTCTGAGTGTGCTGTGCCAGTGCGCTGCGCCAGTGAATGACACGTAGCGCGCTCTGGCGCAGTGCGCCAGTCCAAGAGCGCAATGCGCTATATTTAGAAGCGCAAGCGCAAATTGTCCTGTGGTTGACACGTGGCGCGTTCTGGTGACGTGCGCCAGTCCAAGGAGCGCAAAGGCGCATTTCAAAAGTGCAAGGCACTGTCCAATAGCGCAGAGCGCATCTTTATCAAATTAAGATCAAAGAACAAGTTGTTTGTTCTCTCAAAAGAGCTTTTACCTCAAGATTCAAGAACCAAAGTTCTTGTTCTCAACAAAAGGCTGTGCCTTTATAGATCAAATGATCTAAGAATGAAGTAAATTACTTCTTTAAATTTTTATGATTAGATCTTTCTTTGATCTTTTTCTTTTTGAAGATCTTGATCTTGTTCTTAGATCTTTGATCTTTTTAGAAGAAAATTCTTCTTTTAGTGAGATGTTTTCATCTCTGTTCTTCCAAGAATTTAATTCTTTACCTTTAAAGATGAAGAAAATGATCTTCTTTCTTCAAAGGCTTGCCTTTCTTGTTTTTGAGATTTTTCTCAAAGTTTTTAGAGGATTCTCTCTCTTCTGTATCTGTATCTATCAGTGAGACTTGGAGTCTAGGGGCCTTTATATAGGGCCAATTGATTTGTTAAGTTAGTTACAGAGATCTTTCTCTGATCGATTTGGGGATATTTCCCCACCGTTGGATCTTTGATTCTAAGGCCTCTGTTTTACAGAAGACAATCTTCTTATTTTAATAAGATTGGAAAGATTTTTCTATAATTTTAATTAATAATTTATTATTTAAATTCCAGTGCTGGCGCAATTGGCGCTAGCGCACCTGCGTTTGACACATGGCGTGCAGCTGCGCTAGCGCCGCGCATCTGTGCTAGCGCGCCTGTGTTTGACACATGGCGCGCAGCGCATAGCGCGCCTGCGTTTGACACGTGGCGCGCAGCGCAGAGCGCAGCGCGCTAGCGATCTGAAGCGTTGCTTCATTTTAAAATTTGAATTTTGAAACAGAGCTTTGCTCTGATTGGGGGTGCGCTGCCTTGGGTGCAGCGCTCCTGGCGCTGGCGTGTCTGCTTATGGAATCTGAAGCGTTGCTTCAATTTTTGAATTTTGAAATTCAAATAGAGCTTTGCTCTGATTGGGGGGGAACAGAAGCGTCGCTTCATTTCCAGTCTTGGAATTTGAACAGAGCTTTGCTCTGATTGGGGGAAACAAATGCCCCCCCACGTTGCGCTTACGTGGCCCAAGCGTGAGCGCAGCGGTGGCAACATCTCAATCGTTGGATCAACTTTTGGAAGTTGAAAGGGCTTTCAATGCCTATAAATAGGACCTTTGGTCCCTTAGATGATTTTCATCTCCTCTTTGAGAATTATCTCTTCTTCAGAGCATTTCTCTCCTGTTAAAAAACTTTTAAGAGTCAGAACTCTGCTAAAATTTAGGTCAAGTTTTTAAAACTTTCACTAGATTAGGGTTTTACCAATTAAAAGAGCTCTGCTCTTTATAGATCTTTGATCTAAAGAGAACCCTTTTAGGGTTCGATCAATAGAGCTTTGCTCTCTAAAAGGATTTCACTTATGATTTCTTAGTTCATTAATGGAGCTTTTCTCCTTTTAGATCATATAGAAGAACTCTTAAGAGTTTGTTCATAGATCATGAAGATCAAACACGGAATTTTATTTTTGATGAATTACATCAACTTCTCATAGCAAGGCTCTGAGCATTCTTGGGGAATTTCTTTTAAAATTCCCCTAATAATTGATTTTGCCAGATGTCACTCCTGTCTGTAGAGCATTGCTCTCGAGGAGTTTAATTTCCTGTGCCTGTTTTGAATCAGAAATTGCTTAACCAGTCTGTCTGCTGGTTTTGTTGATTTTCTTTTGTAGAAGTAATGGACGCTCATATGTACGATCTCGACGAGATCATCTCTTACGGAGACATCCGCCGACTCGGCCGTTCTCAGAATCGAGAATTCACAACGCCGAGTGTGCCGAAATTATGAGTCGCTTTGACGCATATAATGGTCAACTGATTCCTCGGCGCTCCCTTCTTCTGAAGCTTATCGTGGGAGCAATCTGGGAAGTGCTTCCCTTATTCTGTATTGGTGTGCCCCTTAGGGCATTGGATGCCGCCGAAGATAAAGTGCACTCGGTATATCTGATGAGCCTAATCTCAAAGGGAAGACGAGATAACCTTATCGATCTTCTGCATCAAGCTTTTCAACAGTTTGCAATACTTGCTGCTTATCGGAGGGAGGAGGACATCCGTAAGGATCCCGACGCTCATGATCGAGAAAGAAAGCATACCAGGATGGTTTGAAAGGCCTGGAAGATTCTGGACAAGGTCACTCTTGAATTCCTCAATCCATGCCCTGGGTCTGAGGTTTTGCCATTGTAACCGTCTCGATAATGTTTTTGTTTACTGCTTTTATAATTATAAGAACTTTTTCGCAGTATGAATAGCAAAATTTTCATTTCAGCGTGTTTTATTTTATGTATTAAATCTTTCGCACATGTCTGAATGAATATGCCTCGGACGCTTAATTAAATGCAAATCAGATGTTCTTTCTGTCGCTTTCTTTTCCTTGATGTTTTGTTGCCATGTGATTTTAGCAAGTGCGATCTGTAAATAGCGTATAACTGTCAGTCTTAGGCTCTTTGTAGAGTGGCGATGGCTTAGAAAATAGGGTTAGGATTTGTCATCTAAGACTTTTCAACTTTATGAGCCGTGAGGGTCCCATAAAGAATTTTCTCCCTACCGGCCGAGAGGGTCCCGTAGGTGTAATTTCTCCTTAAGAATCATGAGGATTGCTAAGTGTGTTTTTTCTCTTGAAAGTCGTAAGGATATCACAAAAGAATTATCCCTCTTACAAGTCGAGAGGACCCGTAAGCGGTTGTTTCCCTCTTTGTCGAGATTCGACTTTGGAGAGTGTGGCCCGTGAATAGTATGCAGGAGTCCATTTTGAATTGACTTGCAGGGCCCCGGTGCTTAGGAAACCGGTTCTTATCCCGATTGCCTAAGGCTTTTCCCTACGAGTCGAGACGAATCGAGCATTTCTCGCAAGGATATCCTAACGTCACAGTTAACCTCTACTCTTTACGACAAAGGTCCGTTAGGGTTTGTGGTACTAGGGTTTTTTTCATCGTACCGTCGCGTTGGCTGATGTATTCCTCGATAGGCAATCTTGCTTGTTCGAGTAGCCTTGCGACTGTCGTGTCTCTGATCCCTTCGGGGGCTGGACAAGATGTCTTCAAGCAATCCTCCTAGGCAGTTTGACCGTCGGAAGAGCAAGCGTTAGGAATTTTGCTATGCCGCTTTTTACTTAAGGTTAGGCCTATTTTGGAGAACCCCGATGAGTCATAACCACTCCGCTCTGGTATGGGATGATCTCCGATAGTCTTTCAGGTTTTATATGAGTTGCCGTCAAGACCCCAAAGCTAGGAATTTGGCCTTCGCTTTGCTTGCCTTGGCGTGTCCGAATCCTGTTGGAGGGAGGACGCTGTAGTGACATATCGTCTGCTGTATCGAGACGAATGTCGCAGTTGTCTCTAGGTTGCTGGTGAACCGTCAAGGTTTGGAACTAGGGATCTTGCCGTGGTTCCTTTTGGTGATGTTGCGTCTGCTGTATCGAGACGAATGCTGAGGTGGAGTTGGGATTTTGCCATCACTCCGCTTTGCTCTGACCGTGAGGTCTTTTGTTGACGTTGCGTATGCATTCTGCTTGACTGCGAAGGAACGCCGTTGTGGGTCTTCAGGCTATAGATGTGGCCGTCGAGACTTGGAACTAGGTACTTTCGCCATGGCTCCGTTGTTTTGATCGTGAGGTCTTTTGTTGACGTTGTATCTGTATCATGCTGGACTGCAAAAGAACGTCGTTGTTAGCATTGTGTCTAGTGTAACGAGACGAATGCTAGGATGGAGTTGGGATTTCGCCATAACTCCTCTTTGCTGACGTTGCGTCTGCTGTAACGAGACGAATGTCGAGGTGGTCTCTAGGTTGTCTGGGAACCATCGAGATTTGGAGTAGGGGCTTTGCCGTAGCTCCAGGGTTGATTACAGCGTCTGAATCCTGCTGGAATGGGGAGGAACGTTGTTGATGATCTCTAGGCTATCCCTGAACCGTCGAGATTTGGCTTCGTTTTCTAATGAAGCCTGGGGAAGGAAGGTGTGATTCCTTCTTTGTTTGCGCCCCTGGATTGTATACAGGGATTGATGTGATATCACCTATAGGACATAAAGTTTTACTTTTTTCATTTTCTTTTTATTTCTTTCCGCGATGCTCCATCATTTCAGCTTTTATGTCGCGAAAGTCGCGATTGCCCAATCATTTCGGCTATTTTTCGCGGTGCCCAATCATTTCGGCTATTTATTTTATTTTTACTCGCTGGTTTTTTTATTGCGAGTTGCCCAATCATTTCGGCTATTTTGCATGCATGTATTTTTACTTGCTGATTTTGTTGCAAGTTGCCCAATTATTTCGGCTATTTTGCATGCATGTATGGCTCGTTGGCTTTTCGCTGCAAGGTTGAGATTAGACACCGATTTCGGCATCAGCACCACTACAACTGGAATTTTGCCAGGTGCGAATCATCATTTGCCTCTGTCGATGTCGAACAAAGGTGGCTTAGCGAACAGGGTTAGGGTTCTGTTGACTAAGGCTTTTGACTTCATGAGTCGTAAGGGTCTCATAAAGGTATTTCTCCCTACGAGTCGTGAGGATCTCGCAAGTGCGTTTTCTCCTTAGGGATCATGAGGATTCGCAAGTGTATGATCTCTTATAAGTCGTAAGGATCTTATAAGAGTACTTTCTCCTTATAAGTCGAGAGGACTTACAAGGGCTGTTTACCGTGTAGACATATCCCTAGTCACGGATGGGACTTTGTTAGGGAAATGTTTATTCGTGTCCGTGGATTGTATACAGGGGTCAATATTGAGCCGCTTGTAGGGCAGTGTTGGAGGTTGTGGGGGTTGCTTAAGAACAGGTTCAGGTCTCTGTAGCTTAAGACTTTCAAGTCTTATGAGCTGTGAGGGTCCCATAAGAGAGTTCTCCTTACGAGTCGTGAGGATCTCGCAAGTGTAATTTCTCCTTAGGAATCGTGGGGATCCATAAGTGTGTTGCTCCCTTGTGAGTCGTAAGGATCTCACGCAGGTGATTTCTCCTTACAAGGTCGAAAGGACCCTGTAAGTGTCTTTTAACGAGGTTGCGCCCTTTCGGGTTTTCACAAGACTCGCCGGTAGCCCTGCTGATTTTACTCACGGAGCCCTTTCGGGTTTTCATCCGTGCCCACTTTGCTTATGGACATACCTGTTTACCGCCGGAAACTGGGAAAGACTGACGTCTTACCTGAATTTGGGGGTAGATGCTATTTGGTTTTATCCGTCCACCTCTCCAAAGATGCCAAGTTGATTTATGACACCGTGTATCGGAAGTTTAGACGGATGCGGCCGATGTAGCAGACTTCGTCAGATTCCCCTTCGTTTGAGGGGTTTTTGATTGTGGGGACGCTCTTCCCTGCAGGCGCAAGCCCCTGCAGTTAATTACACTACCGCATTAGCGGTAGCCACTTTCTCCTTCTCCAGAATTTCACTTCGTGTCGTGTGTGTTTGTTTTGTTTGTGGATTGTATACAGAGACTAAGTTATGCCGTCGCCCGTAGGACGTGGATTAGTCCAAATCCGTATTTACTTAGATTTGGGTTTAGTGTTTTAGTTTAAGGATACGTTAGCCATATTGAGGCTAAGATCAACTTAAACGTTCGTTAAGGATACGTTAGTCTGATTCGAGACTAAGATCAACTTAACGGGATCGTTTGGATCCGACAAGAGAGCAATTGGCTCTATTATTCCAGTTTAGGGACGTAGTGGTCCATAGGTAGTTTAAGGACATTGCGGTCCGTATTCCAGTTTAGGGACATGGTGGTCCATGTTCCAGTTTAGGGACATAGGGGTCCATTGGTAGTTTAAGGACATTTCGGTCCGTATTCCAGTTTAGGGACATGGTGGTCCATAGGTAGTTTAAGGACGCATAAGTCCGTGGGTTTAAAGACCCCACAGTCCGTATCTTGGTTTAAATACGCATAAGTCCTTGGGTTTAAGGACCCCACAGTCCGTGTTGATGTGTGATTGTCGGGACCCGTCACCTCTCTGACGTCGTTGAAGGATTACAACGATAGGAGTCAAAGGAGTTCGGAGATGTACCCTCGAACCGGATGTAAATTGATTTAAGAGAGCAGTCTTGCTCAGTCAATTTAATTTGAGGACTTACGGCCATGATTGGGCTAAGTCCAATTGAAAAATGTTCAACGCTTTTATTTGTCTTTGGCCTATTAGGCCTGTGCTAGGATTCTGCCCCTTTTTAAATAATGCACTGCATTTCTTATTTTGCTTGGGCTTTGCCCTTTTATAAATGATGCAGAGCATCAATTTTGTTTGGGCTCTGCCCCTTTATAAATGATGCAGAGCATCAATTTTGTTTGGTCTCTGCCCCTTTTATTGCATTGCAATTTATTTTGGCCTACTAGGCCTTTTTGATTTGGGTCTGGCCCTTCAGTAAACAATGCAGTGCATTTGTCAGGCGCTTTGCACCAATCACTGAGCGCAAGCGCTTGTGGTGATGACACGTGTCACGCAAGTGCAGTGCGCTGCGCCAGTGCGCTGCGCCAGTGCGCTGCGCTTGCGCTGCTGACACGTGGCACGCTCTGGTGAGTTGCGCCAATTTCAGAGAGCAAGGCTCTATCTTAAAAGCGCATAGCGCAAGTGGTTCAGATGCTGACACGTGGCGCTTTCTGGTGGCTTGCGCCAATCTAGGAGCGCAACAGTGCAATTTTGCAAGTGCAGGGCACCATTTCAAAATCTTGATCCAATTTTGGATTCAGGAAAAAAATCTTTAAGATTCCAGAACCAATGGTTCATAAAAAGTGTAAGGCACTATTATTATTTATTTTTTTATTGAAGATCATTGATCTTGTTCTCAGAGGCACGAGGATTTCCCACGGAGGCACTGGTGGCTCTGCGAGTCGACGCGGATCAGGAGGCTCTCGTCAAGGAGTGTTTGTATCCGTGAGTCGAGGAGTTTGCTAGGGATTATTTGTTTCCCAAGCACCAAGGATTATTTGTTTCCTTGGGGTTTGAAACAAGTCGTGGATTTCCCACGGAGGCACTGGTGGCTCTGCGAGTCGACGCGGATCAGGAGGCTCTCGTCAAGGAGTGTTTGTATCCGTGAGTCGAGGAGTTTGCTAGGGATTATTTGTTTCCCAAGCACCAAGGATTATTTGTTTCCTTGGGGTTTGAAATGAGTCGAGGATTTCCCACGGAGGCACTGGTGGCTCTGCGAGTCGACGCGGATCAGGAGGCTCTCGTCAAGGAGTGTTTGTATCCGTGAGTCGAAGAGTTTGCTAGGGATTATTTGTTTCCCAAGCGCCAAGGATTATTTGTTTCCTTGGGGTTTGAAACGAGTCTAGGATTTCCCACGGAGGCACTGGTGGCTCTGCGAGTCGACGCGGATCAGGAGGCTCTCGTCAAGGAGTGTTTGTATCCGTGAGTCGAGAAGTTTGCTAGGGATTATTTGTTTCCCAAGCGCCAAGGATTATTTGTTTCCTTGGGGTTTGAAACGAGTCGAGGATTTCCCACGGAGGCACTGGTGGCTCTGCGAGTCGACGCGGATCAGGAGGCTCTCGTCAAGGAGTGTTTGTATCCGTGAGTCGAGGAGTTTGCTAGGGATTATTTGTTTCCCAAGCGCCAAGGATTATTTGTTTCCTTGGGGTTTGAAACGAGTCGAGGATTTCCCACGGAGGAACTGGTGGCTCTGCGAGTCGACGCGGATCAGGAGGCTCTCGTCAAGGAGTGTTTGTATCCGTGAGTCGAGGAGTTTGCTAGGGATTATTTGTTTCCCAAGCGCCAAGGATTATTTGTTTCCTTGGGGTTTGAAACGAGTCGAGGATTTCCCACGGAGGCACTGGTGGCTCTGCAAGTCGACGCGGATCAGGAGGCTCTCATCAAGGAGTGTTTGTATCCGTGAGTTGAGGAGTTTGCTGAAGACACTGGTTTCTCCGGAGTTGGACTGAACTGTCAAGATTTGGCTTCGTCTTCTGGCGGAGCCTGTTAGGAAGGTATAGTTCCCTCTTTGTTTACGCCCTTGGATTGTATACAGGGATCGATGTGATCTTAACTGTAGGGCCAAAGTTTTATCATTTCTTCTCTCTTTTTTTTAATTTTATTTCCGCGATGCTCTATCATTTCAGCTTTTATATCGCGAAGGTCGCGATTGCCCAATCATTTCGGCTATTTTTCGCGGTGCCCAATCATTTCGGCTATTTATTTTATTTTTACTCGCTGCTTTTTATTGCGAGTTGCACAATCATTTTGACTATTTATTTTATTCTTACTCGCTGCTTTTTATTACGAGTTGCCCAATCATTTCGGCTATTTTGCATGCATACATTTTTACTTGCTGCTTTTTATTGCAAGTTGCCCTATCATTTCGGCTATTTCGTATGCATGTGCGGCCTATTGGCTTTTTGCTGTAGACCAATTTCGGCATCAGCACCACTACAACTGGGATATTATCAGGAGCGAATCATCTTCTGTCTCTGTCGATGTCGAACAAAGGTGGCTTAGCGACTAGGGTTAGGGTCCTGTCGGCTAAGGCTTTTAACTTCATGAGCCGTAAGGGTCTCACAAAGGTATTTCTCCCTACAAGTCGTGAGGATCTTGTAGGCGTATTTTCTCCTTAGGAATCGTGAGGATTCCTAAGTGCATGTTCCTCTGAAAGTCATAAGGATCCCACAGGAGGGTTTTCTCCTTGTAAATCGAGAGGATTTTCACCATACGAACATATCCCCAGTCACGGATGAGACTTGGTTAGGGAAATGTTTATTCGCGCCCGTGGAGTGTATACAAGGGTCAGTGTTGAACTACTTGTAGGGCAATATCGGAAGTTGCGGGGATTGCTTAAGCACAGGTTTAGGTCTATATAACTTAAGACTTTCAAATCCTATGAGCCGTGAGGGTCCCATAAGAGAGTTCTCCTTACGAGTCGTGAGGATCTCGCAAGTGTATTTTCTCCTTAGGAATCGTGGGGATCCCTAAGTGTGTTGCTCCTTTGTGAGTCGTAAGGATCTCACGCGGGTGGTTTCTCCTTATAAGGTCGAGAGGACCCTGTAAGTGTCCTTTAACGAGGTTGCGCCCTTTCAGGTTTTCACAAACACTCGCCGGTAGTCCTGCTGTTTTTACTCACGGAGCCCTTTCGGGTTTTCATCCGTGCCCTTTTTGCTTATGGACATACTATTTTTTTTTATTCTTTTTATTTTCTTCTCTCTTTTTTTTTACGAGGTCGCGCCCTTTCGGGTTTTCACGAACACTCGCCGGTAGTCCTGCTTTTTTTACTCACGGCGCCCTTTCGGGTTTTTATTCGTACCCTTTTTGCTTATGGACATACCGTTTTTTTTATTCTATTTTTATATGTTTTTTTTATCTCGTCAGCCTAAAGATGCCGCGGTAGTAGTTTAAAGACGTTTCGGTCTGCTATTAGTTTAAGGACATTTCGGTCCGACGTTTGAGAATGCTGGCTACTGCTGATAGAGTTTAAGCTTAGGAAGATAGCGAGCGGACATAGTCGTCGTTATCTACCATTGACCTAGGCTGTGGCTCATTAAGTATAGTATTTCTTTAGGAAGCGACCGTTTATTGGCCTGAAAGGCCTTTCGCCGTGCATATCCATGAGTAGATAGGCCCCGCCCTGGTAGACCTTATCTATGATGTATGGGCCTTCATAATTTGGCTCAAATTTTCCTCGCTTGGCGCGATTGGGGATCATAGGCCTTTTGACCACTAACACAAGTTCGCCTTCGCGGAATGTCCTTGGCCGGATCAATCTTTCATATGAGCGCGTCATTTTTGCTTTATAAGCTTCCAGATTTTGCTGCTCTACGAGCCGGGTTTCATCAAGGGCGTCAAGCTCCTCAAGCCAAAGGTGAGCATTTTCTTCGTCCGTTGGCTCGTAGTGGACTGCCACTCGTAGAGAGGGTAACTCTATCTCGAGGGGAAGTACTGCTTCTGTACCGAACACCAACGCGTACGGCGTTGTGTTTGTGGCCGTCTTGAACGTAGTTCGATATGCCCAAAGAGTTTCTTGTAGTCTTTCTTATTTCGGGACACCGTTTTCTTTATGATCTTTGTCAAGGTCTTGTTGAAGGCTTCAGCTAGACCATTAGCTCGCGGATTGTAAACTGAAGAATATCTCCAGTCTATGTTATGCTGTTGCGTGAAGCGACTGATCTTGTGGCTTCTGTAAGCTGGCCCGTTATCGGAGATGATCCATCGCGGAGTTCCAAACCGATATATGACGTGCGTCTTGAAGAAGTGGAGGATATTTTCCGTATTCACTTCTCTTAGCGGTACTGTCTCTGCCTATTTGGAGAAGTAATCAGTCGTCGCTAGGATGAAACGATGTCCCCTAGACGATGCTGGTTCGATAGGGCCGACTATATCAGTTCCCCACATTTCGAATGGCCAGCTAGCCACTGTCGGGTGTAGCGGATTTGGATGCTGATGGATGAAGTCCCCATGAATTTGGCATGAGTGGCATTGCTTCGCATATTCGAGGCAGTCTTGAATCATCGTGGGCCAGTAGTAGTCCATCCGTTTGATCTTCAACTTCATCTTTGGGCCTGCTTGGTGAGAACCGCAGAGTCCGTCGTGAACTTCCTGGACGACCCTTTTCGATTCGTCAGGTCCTAAGCATCTCAGCCACAAAGAATCAAATGACCTCTTGTACAGAGTATCGTTGACGAAGGCGAAAGACAGGGCTCGTTTCATGAGCTGATGTCTTGTGGACGCTTCTTCAGGCATTCGGTGGGACTTGAAGTAATCTATGAAGATTTCTCTCCAATCCTCGGTATTTTCCCAATCTTTTACTTGCAGGGTTGTCTGCTCGTTCGCTTCTTTTTCTTCGGATGATTCCGGAGATATTTCTACTGGGGCAAGCACTCGACGGCTTTGCACCACGATTCTAACGTCATCGAGGTTCTCGTCAGCCAGTTCTTTAGCAAGTTTGGCCAATGCGTCCGCTTTGCTGTTTCCCGCGCGCGGTATGTTCTCCAAAGTATAAGAGGGAATTTGGGCCAACAATTGTTGCATCTTTTTACCGTATTTCACCAATTCCGGTTTGCACGTTTGGTAGTCGCCGTTTACTTGACTAACGACCAGTTGAGAATCCCCGTATATGAGGAGGTTTTCAATTCCCATGTCAATGGCGATCTCGAGGCCCGCTATCAGAGCTTCGTATTCGGCTTCATTGTTTGTCCTTGGCTCTGTTAAGGAGAAAGCGAAGCGCATAATCCCTTCTTGTGGAGTTACGAAGATGAGGCCTACTCCCGATTTGATTATAGGGGTACATTGTTTGCGCTTCTTCATGGAAGATGCTCCATCAAAATAGAGTTCCCATCGGGTATCGTTCCCATCGATAGCGTCAAACGCATGTTCGTCTCGCAACTCGCAATTCAGAGGAGAATCAGCCGGTATCGGATGCTCAGCGAGGAAATCGGCGATGGCCTGGCCTTTCACTGCCTTGAGAGGTTGATATGTTATCGAGAACTCCATCAAGAGCAGAGCCCATTTAGCAAGTCGACCTGTCAATATGGCCTTTGACATTAGATATTTGAGAGGGTCCACCTTCGAAATGAGACGGACCTCATGCGCCAACGCATAGTGCCTGAGCTTTGTTATCGCGAAGATCAACGCCAGGCAGTGTTTTTCAATGGGGGAGTAGTTGCTTTCTGCCCCCAGCAAGACTCGACTTAAGTAGTAGAGTGCTCTTTCCTTCCCTTGATCATTCTCTTGTGCCCATAATGCGCCTAAGGAACCTTCGAGGGTAGTTGTATAAAGAATGAGGGGTTTTCCCTTAACCGGAGCAGCCAACACTGGCGGGTTCTTCAGGTACTGCTTGATCTCGTCTAGTGCGTTTTGGCATTTTTGATCCCGGACGAACGGGGTTCCCTTCTTCATCAGGTGGCTATAGGGACAGCACTTGCCTGAAAGATTGGCTATAAATCGCCGTATGTATGCGAGCTTCCCTTGGAGAGATCGCAGCTGTTTAAGAGTTCTTGGCGGAGGCATTTTCATGATCGCTTTGATCTTTGACGGATCTATTTCAATACCTCGGTGTCGAACAATGAACCCCAGGAATTTGCCTGAGGAAACTCCGAATGCACACTTGAGCGGGTTCATTTTCAAGTTGTATTATCGAAGGCGTTGAAATACGGTCTTCAGATGCTCGAGATGTTCCTCATATGATTTGCTTTTAATAACGAGGTCGTCGATATAGCATTCGACGATTTCGTGTATAAGGTCATCGAAGATCTTCGTCATGGCCCTTTGATAAGTGGCACCGGCATTCTTTAAACCGAAGGGTATCACCTTGTAGCAGAATATACCCAGAGGAGTCCTGAAGGCGGTGTGCTTCTGATCTTCGGGATGCATCTTTATCTGGTTATACCCCAATGAGCCGCCCATGAAGGAGAAAACCTCATGAGTGGACGTGTTGTCTATCATCAGTTCGGTGACTGGCACTGGGAAATCGTCCTTCGGGCAAACTTTATTTAGATCCCGGAAGTCTACGCATATGCGCACTGTCCCATTTTTCTTCATCACCGGGACGATGTTGGCGATCCATTCAGGGTATTGAACTTCCTGGATAAAGCCAGAGTCGATTAACTTCTTGACCTCGGCATTGATATTCATCTCAAGCTCGAGCCGCATTCTTCTCGGCGCCTGTTTGACTGGCTTGACGTCCGGAGATATTGCCAACCTATGCACAGCAATTTCTGGATCTAATCCCGGCATTTCGGAATAGTTCCACGCAAAGCAATCTTTATGTTGTAGAAGCACGTCTTTTAACGCAGCCACCCTCTCTTCAGATAGCAGCTCGCTGATGAACGTCGGTCGCGGGTCATTTGTCGTTCCCAACTCAATTTTCTTGAGGTTATCTGCAGTGGTATGGATTCCATCTTCCAGCTCTTTTGGCGCTGGCGAAAATTCTGAGATCACCTCGTCATTGCTGTTCTCGAAGCACCAAGGAAGGTTATCTATATTCTCGGGCCCTTCTTTTGATAGCGTTATCACGTGACAAGTGCGGATTCGCTTCCAATCCCAATGCGGAACTGGTCTTTCTTTCGTGGCCTTGGGCTCGTGCTTTTGTGGTGGCGCTACCCTCCAGTTGTCGGACAGAGCGAACTTGCCAAGCTGATACTGATCTTCGACCCAATTCTTGAAGGTGAAGCAATCTTCAAGAGGATGCCCTATTACTCGATGGTAAGAGCAATAGTCCGGGTGTGAGACTTCGCCCGCTTGTTCGAGGTGTTTAGACTCCGGTAATGTAAGCATTTGATGTTTTAAAGCAAGATCAAGTATCTTCTTCGTCTTGTCCCGAGGAAACGAGTACGCTCGACCCATTTTCTTCATGAGGGATAGATCAATAACGCTCGACTCCCGTTTGCGTGGCTTCTTAGCCCTGCTTTGTTGTTGTTGAGCGTCTTTTTGGCCTTTCGACTTATTTCTGCTTTTGCGCCGAGCCTTCTTTATAATAGGTTGACAAGGAGCGGCATTTTCATCCTTCACGGCCTGTTGGAGAAGGCGTTGCGTCTTGGCTTTCTCATAGATGACCATTTCGCGGTTATGATCATCTCGGACTTTTTGACCCGCTTCCCTTATAAGCTTGTCCATTTGCTCTTCGAACGACTGACTGGGCACTTTTGCATCTGGAATCTTCATTGTCTCAGGATTAGCGTCCTCCCATTGAGCATCCGCTTCCTCATCGAAGTCATACATGACGTAACAGCTATTTAGTAGCTCTCGCTTCTTTGACCGGATGTATCCAAGTCCGACTGTCTCCATTTTCCCATTAGACGGTTTGCGTTGAGTCCCGGGAACGTTCCAGACTTTGTCATAGAACTTGGCTTTTCGAACGGTCTGCTTGAAGGATATCCCCTGGCGTTTCAGCAGCTTTTTCAAACCTTCCGTATAATATCTGGGGAGACGGATAGGCTGAAGCCTGTCGAGCGTAGAATCCGCGCCATGCCAGATTTCTTTTTCGACCTTAGTTTCTTCAGAGCGGTAAAACAGAATTTCTTTCTCGCTCTCTCGCCTGGGAAGGATATAGAATGTCCGCAACTCTTCTACACTGTAGATATTAAGTGCATCCAGTTCTTTATGGTGTTTAAGCGGCACTATGGCGACTTGTAGACTTTGCTCTTCGTCAGCGAACGTTCGTATTGAAGGTCGAGCAGAGAATACAGCATGGATCTCATCTTCCGAGTCGCTACCAAAGATCAACGTAGGAGCGGACGGCCCTGGCTTGTTGTATTGGGGCGGACCCGAATAAACTATCTCCTCTTCCTTCTCAGTATCACTGCCGAAGACAGGGATGGTGGCATTAGCTTTATTTTCCGGCTTGTGACACCTTTCTGTGTCTTCGAAATCTGGTAAGAAGTATTTAGCGTCTTCATATTTGCGGACTTCGTTCACAGAGAATGGGTTCAGTTCTCCCGTCACGGTATACTCGAAACCATCCTTAAAATACTTCATACACTGATGTTGTGTAGAAGGGAAGATGTTGTATTCGTGTAACCATGGTCGGCCGAGCAAAGCGTTGTAGCATGTCTTGGCGTCTATGACGTGGAACTTAATGTCCGTGATGAGTAGCCCGAAGCGTAGTATCAGTATTACAGATCCAAGAGTCTTTGACGATTGGGAGTCGAACCCGGAGATGGTGATCTTGTCCCGAGCAAGGTGTTGGACGCTCATGCAGATTTCTTTTAACACCCGCACGTTGAGGAGATTAACCGAGGATCCATTGTCAATCAGGATTTTGCCTATCTTAATATCATGGCAATATCCCGAGACATAGAGAGGGCGATTGTGTTCGCACGTCCCAAGTAGAAGGTCTTCATCGCCAAAAGTAACATCGGCCGTGTGCACTTCCTCCAATTCATCCTTCATCTTTTCCTCGGCTAGACATGCTTGGAATTGTTCCGGATCTTGGAGTGCCTTAATCAATGAATCTCTCGCCTCCTTTGATAGCAGAAGAGCGTCAAGAATGCTGAGCTGTGAGGGCGGCTTCCTCAGATGTGCTAAGACGTTGTAATCCACCTTATTCTTCTTTGGCGGGTTTTTGGCAGCTAGCTCTTCCACCACTTGGTCATCTAGGACGATATCTTCAGAGACTTTTTCTTTCCCTTTATCTTTTTTGTTCGAGGGTCCGAGGTTCTTTTCGGGCAGCGTGCGATTCCGCAGCCGAATATTTTTGCAAACCTTCGGCTCTTCTTCTTTTCCCGAAGAGGACTCTTTAAAGAGAGGGGCAAGTTCCAGCTCCTCATCAGAATCGCTCCCGAATGTAGGCACTTGTGACTCGTCGGTGTTAACCATGCGACAATCGCCGGTAGTTCTTTTAAGCCCTTCGGTTGTATTTCTTTGCTCCCGACGAGTTTTACGCTTTTCCCGTTTAAAGTGTTGTAGATGAGCAACGTATCCTTGCCACCATCTATCGAAAGCTTTGCACTCTTGAGTGGGGTGCGAAACCTTCTGATGATATAAGCAATAGGAGGGGTGCATTTCCGCTTCACCAGTAATTTTTTCTTCAGAGGATGGTAGCTTCATGCCCATTGATATGGCCTTACAAACTTTTTCCTTATCTTGAATTGGCTTTTGTCGGTAGCAGGGGTGTTTTGCTCCAGCGGGATCATCTCAGCTCTTTCATCAAGTCGCTGGCGTTTGGCCCTTTCAAATATGGCCGTCTCGCGTTCTCGATCAACTTTACTTTTCAACCGAGCTTCATTAAGGAATGCGTCAATTACCTCATCTGATGGCCCCAGAATTTTTGATTCAGGATCTGCCCCCAGCTTTTCGGTGCAAGGGGTCTCCTCATCATTCGTGATCGAATGAGAAATCATATGACAGCTCGCCACGCATTCTTTGGATTCATCTGACGAACTTTCTCCCTCACCTTCCTCTTGAAAGACATGGTTGAGAAACTCTTGGAGTGTAATAGGAGTCCGTGCCTTTTGGTTGTATTCATCCAGCGCGTCAATTTGCTTTTGTAAGTCCGTGCGCTTGTCGCCAGGCTTCACGGGCTTCTTAGATTTCTTCTTCTTCTTTTTCGAAGATTTTGACGGCTGGTTGCAAGTGCTTGGGCCACCGCCATCGGTCTTTGGAGTTGGACGTGGCTTCAACATCCCTTCAATGATCTGCGGTTCCAACGGGTTCTTCCACCTAATCGCTGGACATGTCTGAAGATCGTTTAGCATCCTCTTTGTCTTGGCTGATAATACAACCTCCCAAGGAGCTTCTTCAACGACGGAGCATGTTGCCCCCGGCGTATTCGTCCCCTTAGAGGTGTGGGGCTGCGGGGGATTCACTTTCCATTTGTCAGATAACGCGAACTTGCCCTGTCGGTACTGGTTTTCAAGCCAATTTTTGAAAACGTAGCAATCCTCGATCGGATGACCCAGTACTCGATGATAAGGACAGTAGTTGGGCTCGTTGACATCACTTGGTTGCAACGGACGTTTTGGATCCGGCAGATTTATGAGTCTGTTGCGCAACGCCAGCTCGAATAACCTCCTCGTTTTATCGCGGGGAAAGGAATAAGGACGTCCCATCCTATCCTCAAGGGGTACGTATGGGCGGATATTATTTTGACGAGCAACCGGCTTCGAGTCGCTCGGTTGTTGTTGAGCATTAGCGACGATGATCGCTTTTCCCTTCCCTTTATCATTTCGGGAGTCCGGCTTTGGAAGAAGAGGTTTATGGCCCATCTGATCCATCTGCGCTAGCTTGTCAATCAGGGCCTGGAAGGTAGTCGGCTTGAAAAACATCATAAATTGCGAGATGGTTGCTTGCGGATCAAGGGTTCCCACAAACATACCCACCGCAGGAGCTTCTTCAATGCGCTGCTCGCACTTCGACCATAAGTTCCGCCACCGTATAGCATATTGAACCCACGTCTCGCCTGGTTTTACCCTGGCGTTAATCAGTGCCGTCATCGGGGTGCGTTCACTGGCGCTTGCAAAATGCTGAGTAAACAGCAGCTCCATCTCTGCGAAGGTTTTGATAGAGTAGTTCGGGAGCTCAGAGTACCACTCGAACGCCGTGTCTGATAAACTTCCAACAAACTGGCGAAGCAACAGTTTGTCGTCACCGCCGGTGTTGCCGCAAAGTACCCTGAACTGGGCAACATGTTGATGAGGATTGCCCGTCCCCTTGTAGACATGGAACTTGGGAATTGTATAACCGGGTGGGTACTTGATTTGATCGTACCAACTTGGATATGGCCGCCCCATTTTTACGACCTGGCCGGCTGCTTCGGTCGCCTGATGAACCCGTATTTGTTGGGCAATGTACTCATCCAAATCAGCTTTGGAGATTGTATCCTCTTTAGCCGTCGACAGAGCTGGTGGAGGATTTGATGTTTCTCCCCTATCGTCTCCAAGGACGATCGGGGGCTCTTCAGCCGGAGGATCTTGTTGTATCATCATCCCTATCATGTCTTGGAAGAGGAGGCCCATACGCTGTATGTTGGCTGCTTGTTCAGCAGCATCTTTATCCTTCTTCTCCAATATCCGACGAAGAAATTCAGCGTCGGTTTCTTCCTCCTGACGTTCGTCCGAGGACGTTTCAGGGTTTTCTTTTGGCCCTGTAAGTGCGGCCATAGCATTCTTCATTTCTTGGAGATTTTGCTGTTGCTCCTGTGCCTTGGTTACTGATCGGGTGAGCGGTCGATGACCCGTAGATATGCGGCTATTTTCTTTACCAGATGCCCCGTAGACGGTATGAACTATCATGCCCCCTGACTTAGGGCGTTTGGGTTCATCACCTCTGATATCTGTCGCCGACGCGGGGGTTTTCCCCGGCCTTCTTCTTTTGTGGGCCGTTTAAGCTGAAGGGGCCGTAGCAGTGGGCACCCTAGCGATTGTTGTCCCTTGCTGTTCAATAGAACGGTCTTTTCCTTTTTGCACCTTCGTCTTCTTTCGTTGACGAGAGTGATCTGGGTTGATCACGGAGTCTTGAACCCTCTGCTAAACTTTATAAATTCTTGAGGACAGCCGTTGATGGGGTTGTTCTTGCTTCGTTTCTGGAACTCTCTCCGCAGGCGGAGGAGATCTTTTTAGTGTAGCAGTTGGAGAATTCTTACGTACCCTCCTCGGCAGTTCAAAGCTGTTCCCAGTTGGAACAGCAGCGTTGACCTCCACCACTGGGGCCGGTGGAGTTAGCCCTGAGGGGGAGTTGCCCCCTGCCTTCCTCACTCGTCGCCAATGGCGACGTCGAGCACGACGAGCCGTTGGGACTGGCTCAGAGATAGAGATAGCTTCTTTTTGCCCCCTGCCTGAATGGGGCGCCGTCGCTGTTAACCTCTTAAAGACCGAGGTTGCCCTTTGAGGGGTGATATTCAACCTGTCGAAGACGGATCCTCGAGCAGGGACAGGAGCAGGAATCGTCAGTCTTGAAAAGACTGACTCTTTGACAGGGGAAGCCACCTTGACGACTTCTGGAGCAGCAGTTATTGCTTTCCTTGGGACAGCCAGTTTAGAGTTCTGATTTAGCCTGGTGAAAACAGAGGCTGTCGGTTTGGCAGTGGGAGACCCGTTGACAGGGACCGTCGTAGCAGTGAGCCGGTCGAAGACCGACTTTTTGTTCACCTCCGGTGCAGGTATAGGCATAAAGAAGCTTGTAGGTGGGATCATGGTCCCGAAGAACAGGCCAGTGGTGGCTTGGGTCACCTGGTCTACCGGCAGAGCGAGGAAGGAAGCCGCTTGGGGCCCATATGCTACACCTCCTGGTGAGGTGGAGCGTCCGTTGCAGTGGCATTTCGAGCAGTTGGTGCAGTTAAATGCCATTGAATCTTGAGTTCTGCGCCAGGCAAAAGACTAAATCTTAGTAACTTGAAATCCGAAGGCAACCATTAACAAACCGCGATTGGTTCGCGAAGACGACACACGAAGTGTGGAGTGGAAAGAGGAAAAGGTCCCACCGGGCGTGCCAGAATCTGTCCCCCTCCGAAAGACGGTGCACAGGACCGCGATGTCCTGACGCTAAGATTCGGGACAGATGCTATTTGGTCTTATCCGTCCACTTCTCCGAAGAAGCCAAGTTGATTTATGGCACCGTGTATCGGAGGTTTAGACGGATGCGGCCGATGTAGCAGACTTCGTCAGATTCCCCCTCTCTTGAGGGTTTTTTTTATTATGGGGACGCTCTTCCCTGCAGGCGCAAGCCCCTACAGTTAATTACGCTACCGCATCGCGGTAACAACTTTCTCCTTCTCCAGAATTTCACTTCGTGTCGTGTGTGTTTGTTTTGTTTGTGGTTGCCCGTGGATTGTATACGGAGACTGAGTAATGCCGTCGTCCGTAGGACGTGGATTAGTCCAAATCCGTATTTACTTAGATTTGGGTTTGGTGTTTTTAGTTTAAGGATGCATTAGTCGCGTTGCGGCAAAGATCAACTTAAACGTTCGTCAAGGATACATTAGTCCTGTTTTGGACTAAGATCAACTTGACGTGATGATCGATTTAATAGATATGGTCATCAGGACTCATCACCTCTCTGACGTCGTTGAAGGATTACAACGATAGGTGTCGGAGGAGTTCAGAGATGAACCCTTGAACCAAAGTCGATTTGAAGTTTTATCGTTCATTTAAATGCTTAAGGATACGTTAGCCGTATTTGGGGCTAAGATTGACTTAAACGGGACCGTTTAGATCCGAAAAAGAGCATTTGGATGCTCTATTATTCTAGTTTAGGGACGTGGTGGTTCACCGCCAGTTTAGGGACGTGGTGGTCCAATATTAGTTTAGGGACGTTTCGGTCCAATATTAGTTTAAGGACGTTTCGGTCCAATATTAGTTTAGGGATGTTTCGGTCCAATATTAGTTTAAGGATGTTTCGGTCCACGAGTTTAAGGACCCCGCAGTCCATATTCATGTATGTGGTCGTCGGGACCCGTCACCTCTCTGACGTCGTTGAAGGATTACAACGATAGGTGTCAGAGGAGCTCGGAGATGTACCCTCGAACCGGATATAAATTGATTTAGGGAGCAACCTTACTCAGTCAATTTAATTTGAGGACTTACGGCCAAAATTGGGCTAAGTCCAGTTGAAAATGTTCAACATTTTATTTGCTTTTGCATTGCATTTCTTTTTATTTTTATTTGGGCTTTGCCCAGAAAGGATGCAGAGCATCAATTTGTTTTGGGCTCTGCCCTTTATAAATGATGCAGAGCATCAATTTTATTTGGGCTCTGCCCTTTTATTGCTTAGCAATTTATTTTGGCCTGCTTGGTCTTTTTGATTTGGGCCTGGCCCTTTTAGGAAATGCATTGCATTTATCAGGCGCTTTGCGCTAATCAGAGAGCGCAAGCGCTTGTGATGACAACACGTGTCATGCAAGCGCAGTGTACCGCGCTGTGCTTGCGCTGCTGACACGTGGCGCCCTTTGGTGAGTTGCGCCAATCACAGAGAGCAAAGCTCTATTTCAAAAGCGCATAGCGCAATTGGTTCAGATGCTGATACGTGGCACTCTCTGGTGGCTTGCGCCAATCCAAGAGCGCAACAGTGCAGTATTGCAAGTGCAAGGCACTATGATTTAGGAATCTTTTAGATTCAATGAACAGAAGTGCAAAGCACTGTTAGATTTTTTTTTCTTTTTGATCTAATTTAGATCAAAGAAAAAGATAAGTTTTTTCTTATCTCAAAGAACCAAAGGTTCATGAAAAAGTGCAAAGCACTATTTTTATTTTATTTATTCCTTTATTTAGTTATGTTTAAAGATCAATGATCTTGTTTTTAGATCGCTGATTTGTTCATAAGAGAATTTTCTCTTCTTTCAAAGGTTTTTACCTTCTGTTGTTCTTGAGGAGTTCTCGAGAGTTCTCTTCTCCTTTTTTTAGAAAGATGTTCCTTCCTTCGAATTGAGGTCTGGGGTCCTTTTTATAGTGCTCATAAATTAGTTAAATTTGTTAAAGAGATCTTTCTTTGAGTGATTTGGGGAATTTTCCCCACCGTTGGATCTTTGATCCAAGGGCTTCTGTTTTACAGAAGAAAATCTTCTTGTTTTAACAAGAATAGAAAGATTTCTTTAAAATCTTAATTCTGTTTGGCGCAAATGCCCCAGCGCGTGACACGTGTCACGCAGCGCAACTGTGCTAGCGCATCTGCGCCGACACGTGTCGTGCAGCCCACAGCGCAGCGCAACTACGCTAGCGCATCTGCGCCGACACGTGTCGCGTAGCGCTGTGCTTGCGCAACTGCGCTGACACGTGTCGCCCTTGCGCTCAGCGCAGAAGATCTGAAGCGTTGCTTCATTTAACACAGAGTTTTGCTCTGATTGGGTACGCTGTCTTGGGCGCTGCGCTGACGCATCTGCGCCTAACACGTGGCGCGTTGCGTCCGGGATTTGAAGCGTTGCTTCAAAATTAAATCTTAGATTTTCGGGAAAATCGGAGGCGTCGCTTCGCTTGAGATATCTTTTCATCTCCCTTTTTTTTAAGTCAAACTTGTATTTTCAAAAATTCTGATTTCCCGGGCCTTAGAAATGATTTCATTGTGCACAGGATTTTCTGCACTTGGGTCTCTATATATATAAGTCAAGGCCGAGCCTTTTCTTTTCTCATCTTCAGAGAACTTCTTCGATCATGGCTTGCAACCGTCCTCATGCCCGCCGACAGCCATGGGAAGTGCCGATTCGGGACATTGTTCCCCGTTTTGCTGCGCGCCTGGTGGACCCTTCTCTCTCGGACGAGCAGTGCGATGCTGCACTGCACGAGCTTTTGACTCGTGTGGGGTCTCCTCTCCCTCCGAATTCCATTTGGCTTCGGATGCTCCTTGCCTCGGTCCTCGCCGACATTCCCCCTCCTCCAGCAGAGATGTCCTCGGCGATACTGGATGCCGCCGAGGATAAGATTGAGTGCTTTCTCAAAGCGCACTTGATCACCAAAGCCCTGAGGGACTTCTCCTTCCACTTGCTGAGCCAGATACGGGCTCGTCGAGTCGTCATCGCCACTTTTTTCGAGGAGTGTAGCGTCGACCGTTGGATGGCTACCTCTCGGGAGGATCGCCGTTTCAACATGATGGAGAAGACGGAGAGGGAGCTGAATAATCTTCTTTTTCTTTTTGTGAACCCTTGTCTCTCTGATCCCGTATTCGGTGATCTTTTTTAAATGTAATAACAATAATAATGAATAAGTATTTTTCTTTTTAATCAAGTACTTCATTGTCTGTTAAGGGTTCTTTTATTTCATTTCTCTGTTGCGCTTGTGCATCGTATAATTTTAATTTGTTATTATCAAATGCATATAATTTCGCAAGGGTAAATTGCCTTTAGCACTTAACATTTTCCCTTCTACGAAACGGTGCATCTGCGCTAGCGCATCTGCGCTGACACGTGTCACACAGCGCATAGCGCAGCGTAACTGCGCTGACACGCGTCGCGTAGCGCACCGCTCGTGTAGCTGAAGCGTTACTCCCTTTAACAGAGCTTTGCTCTGATTGAGCGTGCCTTTTGGACGCCGCGCTAATGCATCTACGCCAGGTACGTGGCGCGTTGCACGCAGCGCAAAGGATCTGAAGCGCTGCTTCATTTATTGAAGTTTAAATTTTCAAAGCAAAGCTTTATTTCTGATTGGAGGAATGCTTCATCTTCCATCTCGGAATTTGATCAGAGCTTTGCTCTGATTGGGGTAAACAGAAGTATTTGGCATCTTCATATTTGCGGACCTTGTTCACAGAGAACGGGTTCAGTTCTCCCGTCACGGTATACTCGAGACCATCCTTAAAATACTTCATACACTGATGTTGTGTAGAAGGGATGATGTTGTACTCGTGTAACCATGGTCGGCCGAGCAAAGCATTGTAGCATGTCTTGGCGTCTATGACGTGGAACTTAATATCCGTGACGAGTAGCCCAAAGCGTAGCGTCAGTATCACATACCCAAGAGTTCTTGATGATTGGGAGTCGAACCCGGAGATGGTGATCTTGTCCCGAGCAAGGTGCTGGACGCTCATGCAGATTTCTTTTAACACCCGCACGTTGAGGAGATTAACGGAGGATCCATTGTCGATCAGGATTTTGCCTATTTTTATATCGTGGCAGTATCCTGAGACATAAAGGGGGCGATTATGTTCGCACGTCCCAAGGAGAAGGTCCTCGTCGCCAAAAGTGACATCGGACGTATGCACTTCTTCCAATTCATCTTTCATCTTTTCTTCGGCCAGGAAAGCTTGGAATTGTTCCGGATCCTGCAGTGCCTTGATTAATGAATCTCTCGCCTCTTTTGATAGTAAAAGGGCATCAAGAATGCTGAGCTGCGAGGGTAGCTTCCTCAGATGCGCTAAGACGTTGTAATCCACCTTATTTCTCTTTGGCGGGTCCTTGGCAGTTAGCTCTTTTATGACTTGGTCATCTAGGGCGATATCCTCAGCGACTTTTTCCTTCCCTTTATCTTTTTTATTTGAGGGTCCAAGATTCTTTTCGGGTAGTGTCCGATTACGCAGCCGGATATTTTCGCAGACCTTCGGCTCTTCCTCTTTTCCCGAGGTGGACTCTTTAAAGAGGGGGCTGAGAGCCAGCTCCTCGTCAGAATCGCTCCCGAATGTGAGAACTTATGATCCCCCGGAGTTAACCATGCGACAATCGCCGGTAGTTCTGTTAAGCCCTTCGGTCATATTTTTCCGCTCCCGACGAGTTTTGCGCTTCTCCCGCTTAAAATGTTGTCGGTGAGCGACATATCCTTGCCACCATCTATCGAAAGCTTTGCACTCTTCGGTGGGGTGCGAAATCTTCCGATGATACAAGCAGTAGGAGGGGTGCATTTCCACTTCACTAGTAATGTTTTCTTCGGAGGATGGTAGCTTCATGCCCATTGATATGGCCTTAGCAAACCTTTTCCTCGTCTTGAATTTGCTTTTGTCCGTAGTGGATGTATTTTGCTCCAGCGGAAGTGTCTCAGCTCTTTCGTCAAGTCGCTGGCGCTTGACCTTTTCAAATATAGCCGTCTCGCGTTCCCGATCAGCTTTACTTTTCAACAGAGCTTCGTTGAAGAATGCGTCAATTACTTCATCCGATGGCCCCAGAATTTTTGGTCAAGGATCTGCCCCCAGCTCTTTAGTGCAAGGAGTCTCCTCATCGTCTGTGAACGAATGGGAAATCACATGACAGCTCGCTACGTATTCTTCGGATTCATCCGACGAACTTTCTCCCTCATCTTCCTCTTGAAAGACGTGGTTGAGAAACTCTTGGAGTGTAATGGGAGTCCGTGCTTTCTGGTTGTATTCCTCCAGCGCGTCAATTTGTTTTTGTAAGTCCGTGCGCTTGTCGCGAGGCTTCACAGGCTTCTTGGATTTCTTCTTCCTCTTCTTTGAAGATTTTGACGGCTGTTTGTGAGCCCTTGGGCCACCACCATCGGTCTTTAGAGTTGGACGTGACTTCAACATCCCCTCAATGATCTGCGGTTCCAACGGGTTCTTCCACCTGATCGCTGGGCATGTTTGAAGATTGTTCAGCGTCCTCTTTGTCTTGGCTGACAGCACAACCTCCCACGGGGCTTCTTTGACGAGAGAGCACGTTGCCCCCGGCATATTCATCCTTTTAGAGGCGTGAGGTTGCGGCGGATTCACCTTCCATCTATCAGATAACGCGAACTTGTCCTGTTGGTACTGGTCTTCAAGCCAATTTTTGAAGACGTAGTAATCTTCGATCGGATGACCCAGTACTCGGTGATAGGGACAGTAGTTGGGCTCATTGACATCATTTGGTTGCGACGGACGTTTTGGATCTGACAGGTTTATGAGTCGGTTGCGCAACGCCAGCTCGAATAATCTTCTCGTTTTATCTCGGGGAAGTGAGTAAGGACGTCCTAGCCTCTCCTCAAGGGGTACGTGCGGACGCATATTATTTTGACGAACAACCGGTTTCGAGTTGCTCGGCTGTTGTTGAGCACTGGCGTCAACGATCGCTTTCCCCTTCCCCTTTTCATTTCGGGGGTCCGGCTTTGGAAGAGGAGGTCTATGGCCCATCTGATCCATTTGCGCTAGCTTGTCGATCAGGGCCTGGAAGGTAGTCGGCTTGAAGAACATCATAAATTGCGAGACGGTTGCTTGCGGATCAAGGGTTCCCACAAACATACCCACTGCAGGAGCTTCTTCAATGCGTTGCTCGCATTTTGACCATAAGTTCCGCCACCGTATAGCATATTGGACCCATGTCTCGCCTGGCTTCACCCTGGCATTAATCAATGCTGTCATCGGGGTGCGTTCACTGGCGCTTGCAAAACGCTGGGTAAACAACAGCTCCATCTCCGCGAAAGTCTTAATAGAGTCGTTCGGGAGCTCAGAGTACCACTCGAACGCTGTATCTGATAAGCTTCCAACGAACTGGCGAAGCAACAACTTATCATCACCGCCGGTGTTACCGCAGAGCGCCTTGAACTGGGCAACATGCTGGTGGGGATTGCCCGTCCCCTTATAGACATGGAATTTGGGTATTGTGTAGCCCGGTGGGTACTTGATTTGATTGTACCAACTCGGATATGGTCGTCCTGTTTTTACGACCTGACCGGCTGCTTCAGTCGCATGATGAACCCGTATTTGTTGGGCTATGTACTCGTCCAAGTCAGCTTTGGAGATTGTCTCCTCCCTGGCTGTTGACAGAGCCTGTAGAGGATTTGACGTTTCTCTCCTATCGTCTTCAAAGACGATCGGGGGATCTTCGGCTGGAGGATCTTGTTGGATCATCATCCCCACCATGTCTTGGAACAGGAGGGCCATACGCTTTATGTTGACTGCTTGTTCAGCAGCCTCTTTATCCTTCTTCTCCAATATCCGACGAAGGAATTCGGCGTCAGTTTCTTGCTCCTGGCGTTCATCCGAGGATGCTTCAGGGCTTTCTTTTGGCCCAGTGAGTGCAGCCATCGCGGTCATCATTTCTTAGAGCTTCTGCTGCTGCTCCTGCGCTTTGGTCACCGATCGCGTAAGCGGTCTATGACCTGCAGATGCACGACTGTCCTCTTTACCAGACGCCATGTACACGGTATGAACTGCAATGCCCCCGGACTTAGGGTGTTTGGGCTCGCTGTCCTTGGCATTCGCTGCTTTGGGCACCCAAGTGGTCGTCGCCTTTCGTTGCTTGACAGGGGGATTTTCTTCCTGCCGACCTTTCGACTTCTTGTGCTGGTGAGAGAAATTAGGATCAATCACCGATTCTCGGACTCGTTGCCACGTCTTGTAGATCCTGGAGGACAGCGATTGAGGAGACTGCTCCGGATTTCCTGCTTCCACGGCGGTCTCTACCGGTGGAGGAGATCTTTTGAGCACCGCAGTTGGCGAATTTCTGCGTACCCTGTTCAGCATCTCAAAGCTGTTCCCAGTTGGAACAGCAACATTAACTTCCACCGTTGGAGCTGGTGGAGTTATCCCAGAGGGGGAGTTGCCCTCGGTCTTCCTTATCCGGTGCCAGTGGCGTCGTCGGGCGCGACGAGTTGTCAGTATTGTTTCAGTGACAGAGACAGCTTCTTCTTACCCCCTGTTCAGGCGAGGGACTGTTGCCGGTGTCAGCCTCTTGAAAACCGACGTCCGTTGAGGAGTTGTGTCCAAGCGGTCAAAAGCAGATTTCTGAGCAGGAGTGGGAATAGTCAGCTTTACAAAGACTGACTCTTTGATAGGAGAAGCCGCCTTGGCGACTTCGGGAGCAGCCGTCTTCTTTGGGATGACCACCTCAGGTGTTATGGGCTTCTTGATAGACCCTTTGGTGCTCGAGCTCAGCCTGGTGAAGACTGAAGAATTGGACGACCCGTTGAGAGGGGCCGTGGGAGTAGCAAGACGATCGAAGACCGACTTTCTTGATGCTTCCGGTGCGGGCACAGGGATGGTGAAGCTTGCTGGAGGGATCATGGTTCCGAAGAACAGGCCAGTGGTAGCCTGAGTCACTTGCTCCACGGGCATAGTAAGGATGGAGGCCGCTTGAAGCCCATATACTACACCTCCAGGTGAGGTGGAGCGTCGGTTGCATTGGCACTTTGAGCAGTTCGAGCAATTTGAGGCCATTGATGCTTGATTTTGCGCCAGGCAAAAGACCAAATCTTAGTAACTTGAAATCCAAAGGCAACCATTAACAAACCGCGATTCGTTCGCGAAGACGACACACGAAGTGTGGAGTGGAAAGTGGAAAAGGTCCCACCGGGAGTGCCAGAATCTGTTTACCGCCGGAAACCGGGAAAGACTAACATCTTGCCTGAATCTGGGGGAAGATGCTATTTGGTTTTATCCGTCCACCTCTCCGAAGATGCCAAGTTGATTTATGGCACCGTGTATCGGAGGTTTAGACGGATGCGGCCGATGTAGCAGACTTCGTCAGATTCCCCCTCGTTTGAGGGGTTTTTGATTGTGGGGACGCTCTTCCCTGCAGGCGCAAGCCCCTGCAGTTAATTACACTACCGCATTTGCGGTAGCCACTTTTTACTTCTCCAGAATTTCACTTCGTGTCGTGTGTGTTTGTTTTGTTTGTGGATTGTATACAGAGACTAAGTTATGTTGTCGCCCGCAGGACGTGGATTAGTCCAAATCTGTATTTACTTAGATTTGGGTTTGGTGTTTTAGTTTAAGGATACGTTAGCCATATTGAGGCCAAGATCAACTTAAACGTTCATTAAGGATACGTTAGTCTGATTCGAGACTAAGATCAACTTAACGGGATCATTTGGATTCGACAAGAGAGCAATTGGCTCTATTATTCCAGTTTAGGGACGTAGTGGTCCATAGGTAGTTTAAGGACATGGCGGTCCGTATTCCAGTTTAGGGACATGGCGGTCCGTATTCCAGTTTAGGGACATGGTGGTCCATTGGTAGTTTAAGGACATTTCGGTCCGTATTCCAGTTTAGGGACATGGTGGTCCATAGGTAGTTTAAGGACGCATAAGTCCGTGGGTTTAAAGACCCCACAGTCCGTATCTTGGTTTAAGGACGCATAAGTCCGTGGGTTTAAGGACCCCACAGTCCGTGTTGATGTGTGGTTGTCGGGACCCGTCACCTCTCTAACGTCGTTGAAGGATTACAACGATAGGAGTCAAAGGAGTTCGGAGATGTACCCTCGAACCAGATATAAATTGATTTAAGAGAGCAGTCTTGCTCAGTCAATTTAATTTGAGGACTTACGGCCATGATTGGGCTAAGTCTAGTTGAAAAATGTTCAACGCTTTTATTTGTCTTTGGCCTATTAGGCCTGTGCTAGGGCTTTGCCCCTTTTTAAATAATGCACTGCATTTCTTATTTTGTTTGGGCTCTGCCCTTTTATAAATGATGCAGAGCATCAATTTTGTTTGGGCTCTGCCGTTTTATTGCATTTTATTTTGTTTGGGCTCTGCCCTTTTATAAATGATGCAGAGAATCAATTTTGTTTGGGCTCTGCCCCTTTTATTGCATTGCAATTTATTTTGGCCTACTAAGCCTTTTTGATTTGGGCCTGGCCCTTCAGTAAATAATGCAGTGCATTTGTCAGGCGCTTTGCGTCAATCACTGAGCGCAAGTGCTTGTGGTGATGACACGTGTCACGCAAGCGCAGTGCGCTGCGCTTGCGCTGCTGACACGTGGCGCGCTCTGGTGAGTTGCGCCAATTTCAGAGAGTAAGGCTCTATCTTAAAAGTGCATAGCGCAAGTGGTTCAGATGCTGACACGTGACGCTTTCTGGTGGCTTGCGCCAACCTAGGAGCGCAACAGTGCAATTTTGCAAGTGCAAGGCACTATTTCAAAATCTTGATCCAATTTTGGATTCAGGAAAAGAATCTTTAAGATTCCAGAACCAATGAATCATAAAAAGTGCAAGGCACTATTATTATTTGTTTTTTATTGAAGATCATTGATCTTGTTCTTAGATCAATGATCTATTAGAAGGAATTCTTCTATTTTATAAAGGTTTTTACCTTTTTCTTGAATTTTCTTCAGAGTTCTCTTTGTTTTGAAGTTCTTGATCTCTCACAATGTTGATCCTCTTTGGGGTCTAGGGGTCTTTATATAGTGCCCATAGGTTTGTTAAGTTTGTTAAGTTTGTTAAAGAGATCATTCTCTGAGTGATTTGGGGAATTTTCCCCACCGTTGGATATTTGATCCAAGGGCTTCTGTTTTACAGAAGACAATTTTCTTGTTTTAACAAGAACAGAAAGATCTTACTAGAATTTAATTTTGTTTGGCGCAAACGCCCCAGCGCGTGACACTTGTCGCGCAGCGTACGGCGCAGCGCAACTGCGCTGACACGTGTTGCGCAGCGCACGGCGCAGCGCATCTGCGTTGACACGTGTCGCGCAGCGTAACTGCGTTTGCGCTGACACGTGTCGCACAGCGCAGCGCTTGCGCAACTGAAGCGTTGCTTCTTTTAATTTTGTTTTAAATAGAGCATTGCTCTGATTGGGCGCGCTGCCTTGGGCGTTGCGCTGACGTATCAGTTTTTGACACGTGGCGCGTTGCGCGCAGCGCAAGGAATTTGAAGCGTTGCTTCAAATTTTGAATTTTTGAAATTCAAACAGAGCTTTGCTCTGATTGGGGGAACAATACCGTTTTCCCTCTTTGTTTTTATTCTTTCTTTTTTTTTGTTCAAACGAGGTTGCGCCCTTTCGGGTTTTCACAAGACTCGCCGGTAGCTCTGCTGTTTTTACTCACGGAGCCCTTTCGGGTTTTCATCCGTGCCCATTTTGCTTATGGACATACCGTTTTCCTTTTTTGTTTTTATTTCTTTACACCACGTCAGCCTAAGGATGCCGCGGGTTGGTAGTAGTTTAACGACGTTTCGGTCATTTGCAAGTTTTAGGACATTGCGGTCCGTCGTTAGTTTAGGGACGTTTCGGTCCGCAGCCAATTTTAGGACATAGTGGTCCACCGTTGCCGTATTTGAGGCGAATCTCCAGTTTACTGACTTTTCGGCCTATGGGGATTTCCCTGTGAATGAGCATGATGCCCCCGGCATATCCATCTTTCTCAGAGCATGTGGTTGTGGCGGGCTCACCTTCCAGTTTTCGGACAGCGCGAACTTGCTCTGTTGGTATTGGTCTTCAACCCAGTTTTTGAAGACGTAGCAGTTTTCGATCGGATGGCCCAATACTTGGTGGTAAGGACAGTAATTAGGATTGTTGACATCATTCAGTTGTAACTGGTGTTTCGGCTCCGGTAGAGTGATAAGCCTGTTGCGCACTGCTAGTTCGAACAGCCTGCTTGTTTCATCCCGGGGAAATGAGTAAGGACGTTTCAACTTCTCATAGAGGGGTTGCCGCTTGTTGTTTTAGCGAACAACCGGGTTAGGGCCACTCGATTGTTGTTGAGCGTTGGCGACAAAGGCCATTTTCCCTTCCCTTTATCCCTTTTGTTCTTTCCCTTGTTTGTGGGTCCGAGATTCTTTCCGGGTAACGTGCGATTGCACGGCTGAATGTTCTCGCAACTCTTCAATTCTTTCGTTTCAGAGATGGATTCCTTGAAGAGAGAACCGAGGGCTACTTTTTCGTCGGAATCACTCCGAAGGTGAGAACTCGCGATCCTTCGGGATCAACCATATGACAATTGCCGGCACTTCTTTTAAGCTTATCTGTCGCATTTTTCCGTTTTCTACGAGCTTCACGCTTTGTCTTGTTGAAGTGTTTCCTGTGAACGACATACCCTTACCACCAACACTTAAAGGAGTTGCAGTTTTCAGTAGGATGTGCGATCTTCTGATGATATAAGCTGAAGTTAGGATGTACGTCCGCTTCATCAAGATGTATACCACCAGGAGAATTTTCTCCGAAAGAGGGCAACCTCATCCCCATCGATATGGCTTTGGCGAATCGTTTCCTCGTCTTAATCCTGCTTTCATTTACGGCGGATGTACTTTGATCTGGTGGGAGTGTTTCGACCCTTTTGTCTAGTCGCCGGCGTTTGGCCTTTTCAAATATGGTCATCTCACGCTCCCGATCAGCTTTATTTTTTAGATGAATTTCACTCAGGAAGGCGTCGATCATTTCGTCTGACGGCCATAGAAGTTCTGGTTCAGGACTTTCCCCCCGTCTCTCGGTGTAAGGAGCTTCTTTATCGTCTATCGACGAGTGAGAGATCACATGGCAGCTTGCCACATAATCCTCACATCCATCCGATGAGTCTTCTCCATCATCTTCATCCTCAAGAATGTGGCTGAGGAACTCTTGGAGCGTGATTGGGGTCCGCGCCTTCTGATTATACTCTTCCAGCACGTCGATCTGTTTCTGCAGGTCCGTGCGCTTGTCGCCAGGCTTCACGGGATTTTGGGTCTTCTCCTTCTTCTTCGAAGATTTTGACGGCTGGGTGCGAGAGCTTTGACCATCACCACCGGATTTTGTAGTTGGGCACGGTTTCAGCATTCCCTCAATGACCTCAGGATCCAACGGATTCTTCCATCTGATCGCCGCGCATGTCTGGAGATCATTCAGCATCCTTTTGGTCTTGGCCGAAAGCACGACTCCCCATGGAGCTTCTTTAACAAAAGAACACGTTGCCCTCGGTGTGTCCGCCTTCTTAGGAGTGTGCGGTTGTGGTGGGTTTACTTTCCACTTCTCGGAAAGTGCAAACTTGCCTTACAGGTACTGATCCTCGATCCATCCCTTAAAGACAAAGTAATCCTCGATTGGATGGCTTACTGCTTGATGGTAAGGGCAGTAATTAAGATTGTTGAGATCGCCTGGCTGCATTGGTCGTTTTGGACTCGGCAGATTGATGAGTCTGTTGCGCACTGCTAGCTCGAACAGTCTTCTCGTTTTATCCTGAGGAAATGAGTAAGGACGTCCCAGTCTCTCCTCAAGGGATGGGCGTGGACGCATATTGTTTTGACGGACAACCGGCTTTAAGTTACTCGGCTGTTGTTGAGTATTAGCGACGAAAGTTGCTTTCCCTTTCCCCTTTTCATGCCGAGGATCCGTTTTTGAAGGAGATGGTCTGTGACCCATCTGATCCATTTTGGCCAACTTGTCAATCAAGGCCTGGAAAGTCGTCGGCTTGAAAAACATCATGAATTGCGAGATGGTCGCTTGAGGGTCGAGGGTGCCCACGAACATGCCTACAGCAGGCGCTTCTTCAATGCGTTGTTCGCACTTCGACCATAAGTTCCGCCACCGTATTGCGTATTGAACCCACATTTCGCCTGTCTTACCCTGGCGTTGATCAATGCAGTGATCGGGGCGCGCTCACTGGCGCTTGCAAATCTTTGTGTAAACAGCAGCTCCATCTCCGCAAATATTTTGACAGAGTCGTTAGGCAGCTCCGAATACCATTCGAAGGCCGTTTCCGCTAAGCTGCCGACGAATTGACGAAGCAACAGCTTATCGTCGTCTCCGGTGTTGCCGCATAAGGCCCTGAATTGAGCAACATGCTGATGTGGATTCCCTGTCCCTTTATACACATGGAACTTAGGGATCGTATATCCCGGCGGGTAAATTATTTGGTCATACCAGCCCGGATAGGGTCGTCCAGTCTTGACAACTTGGCCAGCCACTTCATTCGCCTGGTGAGCTCATATTTGCTGAGCTATATAATCATCGAGTGCGGCCTTGGAGAGGGTTTCCTTTTTGGCTGCTGAAAGAGCCGGAGGAGGATTAGATGTCTTCCCTCTATCGTCTTCAACAATGATCGGAGGGTCTTCAACTGGAGGGTCCGGCTGTAGCATTATCCCTACCATGTCTTGGAAGAGAAGCGCCATTTGTTTTATATTAGCCGCTTGTTCTGCTGCTTCTCTATCTTTCTTTTCGAGGACTCTGCGTAGGAAGTCAGCGTCGGTTTCTTGTTCGTGACGCTGTTCTGATGATGCCTCCGGGCTTTCTTTTGGCCCGGTAAGTGCGACCATTGTAGTCAGCATCTCTTGAAGTTTCTGCTGTTGCTGTTCCTGAGCTTTTGTGATGGATCAGGTGAGTGGTCGGTGGCCCGTAAAAGCGCGGCTATCCTCTTTTCCGGATGCCATGTAAATAGTATGGACCACCATGCCCCCAGACTTTGGGCGTTCGGGCTCAGTGCCTTTGACGTTTGTCGCAGGCACGGGGATCTTCTCTGGCCTTCTCTTCTTATGAGCAGTCGAAGTTGAGGGGGTCGTTGCGGTGGGCATCCAGACAGCTGTTGTTTTTTGTGGCTTAGCAAGACGGTTTTCTTTCTGCTGAACCTTCATCTTTTTCTGCCGGCGAGAGTAGTCTTGATCAATTACTGAGTCTTGAACCCGTCGCCAGACTTTGTAAATTTTAGAGGAAAGCCGCTGAGGGGCTTGCTCCGGCTTTGTTTTTGTAACATTCTCCACAGGCGGAGGAGAGTATGGCGGCAGGAGAGTTCCTGCACACCTTGTTCAGCAATTCAAAGCTGTTCCCGGTTGGAACAGCAACATTGACTTCCACTGTTGGGGCTGGTGGAGTTAGCCCAGAGGGGGAGTTGCCCCCAGCCTTCCGCACTCGGCGCCAGTGGCGACGTCGAGCGTGTCGAGCCGATGGTGTTGGCTCGGCTATGAGGATGGCTTTGTCATGCCTCCTATTTTGAGGAGAGGCTGTTATTGGCGCTAGCCGGTCGAAGACTGACGTCCGTTGAGAGGGGATAGTCAGTCTTGCGAAGGCTGACTTTCGAACAGGGGAAGCAACCTTGGTGATTTCGCCTGGAACGGGAGCAGAAATAGTCAGTCTTGTGAAGACCAACCCTTTGGCAGGAGAAGCCACCTTGATGATTTTGGGAGCAGGGATGGCTATCCGCTTCGGGATAATGCCTTCTGGTATTGCAGGCTTCTTCATGGGCCCGTTGGAGCTCTGGCCTAGTCTGTTAAAAACTGAGGCAGTGGAGTTGGGCGACTCATTGAGAGGGGCCGCAGTAGTAGCAAGACGATCGAATATCGACTTCTTGAGAGCTTCTTGTGACAGTACAGGGGCGTTGAAGCTCATGGGTGGGAGCATGGTCCCGAAGAATAGTCCAATGGTGGCTTGAGTCACCTGCTCCACTGGCATCTTGAAAAGGGAGGCCGCTTGGGGCCCATAAGTCACTCCTCCGGCAAGGACGGAGTGAGAGTTGCAGTTGCAGGTAGTGCAGTTTGAAGCCATTGGTCTTCTATTTTCTGCACGGAGCAAAACGCCAAATCTAAGTACCTTGAATCCATAGGCAACCATAGCAAACCGCGATTCGTTCGCGAACACGACACACGAAGTGTGGAGTGGAAAGAGGAAGAGGTCCCACCGGGCGTGCCAGAATCTGTTTTCCGCCGGAAGCTGGGAAGACTGACTGTCTTGCCTGAATCTGGGGGCAGATGCTAATAGGTGCTATCCGTCCACCTCTCCGAAAATGCCAAGTTGATTTAAACGGATGTGTCCGATGTAGCAGACTTCGTCAGATTCCCTCTCGTCTGAGGGGTTTTTTGATTGTGGGGACGCTCTTCCCTGCAGGCGCAAACCCCTGCAGTTAATTACTCTACCGCATCGCAATAACAACTTTCTCCTTCTCCAGCTGGTCACTTCGTGTCGTGGGTGTGGTTGCCCATGGATTGTATACGGAGACTAATTTATGTTGTCGCTCGTAGGACGTGGATTAGTCCAAATCCGTATTTTCTTAGATTTGGGTTTGGGGTTTTGGTTTAAGGATACGTTAGTCTCATTTTGGACTAAGATCAACTTAAACGTTTGTTAAGGATACGTTAGTCTAATTTCCAGACTAAGATCAACTTAACAGGATCATTTAGATCCAACAAGAGAGCATTTGGGCTCTATCGTTTAGTTTACGGACATTTCGGTCGATTGCCAGTTCAGGGACATGGTGGTCCATTGTTAGTTTAAAGACATCCCGGTCAAGGTTAAGGACATCGTAGTCCGTGGAATGTATGGCCGTCGGGACCCGTCACCTCTCTGAAGATGTTGAAGGATTACAACGACAAATATCAGAGGAGTTCAGAGATATACCCTTGAACCAATGCTGATTGGGAGATCTATAGTCCGATTTGGAACTAAAGTCTGTTTGAAGGTTTATGAGCATATGGGCTCAGTTGATATGAGTTGAACATTTTATTGTTCTGGCTGTTGAGCCTTTATTTAGGCTCGGCCCCTTTATTAATGCATAGCATTGGGCTCTGCAATTAAATGCATAGCATTTATATTTGGCATGTTATACCTTTACTTGGGCTCTACCCTTTTTAATAATGCATAGCATTTATAGTGGTCTGATAGTGCGCCACGTGGCTTGTCAGGAGCTTTGCGCCAATCAAAGAGCGCAATACGCTAGCGCATGCGGAGGCGACACGTGTCACGCTCTGCGCTAAGCACAAGTATGTCAGCGCACTGCGCTTTCTGAGTACGCTGTGCCAGTGCGCTATGCCAGTGAATGACATGTGGCGCGCTCTGGCGCAGTGCGCCAGTCCAAGAGCGCAATGCACTATATTTAGAAGCGCAAAGCGCAAATTGTCCTGTAGTTGACACGTGGCGCGTTCTGGTGACGTGCGCCAGTCCAAGGAGCGCAAAGGCGCATTTCAAAAGTGCAAGGCACTGTCCAATAGCGCAGAGCGCATCTTGATCAAATTAAGATCAAAGAATAAGTTGTTTGTTCTCTTAAAAGAGGTTATACCTCAAGATTCAAGAACCAAAGTTCTTGTTCTCAACAAAAGGCTGTGCCTTTATAGATCAAATAATCTAAGAATGAAGTAAATTACTTCTTTAAATTTTTACGATTAGATCTTTCTTTGATCTTTTTCTTTTTGAAGATCTTGATCTTGTTCTTAGATCTTTGATCTTTTTGGTAGAAAATTCTTCTTTTAGTGAGATGTTTTCATCTCTGTTCTTCCAAGAATTTAATTTTTTACCTTTAAAGATGAAGAAGATGATCTTCTTTCTTCAAAGGCTTGCCTTTCTTCTTTTTGAGATTTTTCTCAAAGTTTTTAGAAGGTTCTCTCTCTTCTGTATCTGTATCTATCTGTGAGACTTGGAGTCTAGGGGCCTTTATTTAGGGCCAATTGATTTGTTAAGTTAGTTACAAAGATCTTTTTCTGATTGATCTGGGGATATTTCCCCACCGTTGGATCTTTGATCCTAAGGCCTCTGTTTTACAGAAGACAATCTTCTTATTTTAATAAGATTGGAAAGATCTTTCTAGAATTTTAATTAATAATTTATTATTTAAATTCCAGTGCTGGCGCAATTGGCGCTAGCGCACCTGCGTTTGACACGTGGCACGCAGCGCAGTTCAGCTGCGCTAGCGCGCCTGTGTTTGACACGTACTAGCGATCTGAGCACAGAGCGCGCGCAACTGCACTAGCAATCTGAAGCGTTGCTTCATTTTAAAATTTGAATTTTGAAACAGAGCTTTGCTCTGATTGGGGGTGCGCTGCCTTGGGCGCAGCGCTCCTGGCGCTGGCGTGTCTGCTTTAGACACGTGGCGCTCTGCGCGCAGCGCAAGGAATCTGAAGCGTTGCTTCAATTTTTGAATTTTGAAATTCAAACAGAACTTTGCTCTGATTGGGGGGGGAACAGAAGCGTCGCTTCATTTCTAGTCTTGGAATTTGAACAGAGCTTTGCTCTGATTGGGGGAAACACCTGTCGCGCCTGTTAAATTTTGTATGTAATAAACGAGTAAAAACGGTGTATTAGATTTTAGTCGAGTTCATATCATTATCATGTTATTGCGAAACCCTAATCTAATAATACTTAGGGACTTAGGCCTCGTTTGGGTATCTAGTTTGGAAAGCCGTAGTTTATTTTAAATAGATAGTTTTATGTAAGCATGATTAATCAAAACTAAGTCTACAACCAAATAAGTTCAGGCTACTAATATCGCATATGTTACTATCTATAATGTGATATAATATTATACTATTAAGTAGTATACGTAGCATCTCCTTCAACTCCTCGACGGTGGTCTTCAAGGCGGCAACATTATGCTCTAGACGTCGCTCACGGTGGGTAGGGGAAGCAACCGCCGGAGTGGAGTCCAACTTCATATGGGCCCTGCTAGGACCCAGTCCCCGGCCTTTCTCCCAACCTGCGTGGTGCCCTCCGTGTGCGGCGTTTGGGACTGGGGTCAGCAGCATCGGATCGGTTTGTCTAGTAAAATCGATCCCCGATGCCTCCGCCTGCTCCACCACCCGCTCCTACACCCACATTAACCATTAAAATATAAGTATATCATTTGAATTTGAACTTTTCAAAAAAAATTTCAAACTTGTTGGAATAAATATTAACACTTACGCAATACTCCTGGGTAACGATGTCGGGGAATCGAAGATCGCCCGTGGCGGGATCTGTCGATGTGCCGTGGATGGCAAGATACGCGGTCAACACGCTCAGTGTATGTAACAACCCTAACTTTCTGTACATTTTTTTTAAAATACAAAAAGGAACCCCTGAGCCTGAGCATAAGTTATAAGTTTGTTTTGTTTTAGAACAGCAAGAAAGAGCTTGTAACTCACTGGTAAGACCTTGCACTGCTGAACCATAGTATCAGAGTTCAAATCCCATCAGCCACACATTCTTTTTATTTAAAATTCTTTTAATCTTTTAGAACCCCAAGATTTTGCACGCGCACTATACGTAATAGGGTAAGTTACAGATTAAACAAACAAGTGCACCGAGATATTTAGACCAACCCCAACACGTGGCCCCAATCCAAGCACCCACCCTAAGAATCCGACCGGCGAAAATCCTCCATGGCCCGGCACCGCCGGTTCAATCAAGCCCAAACCCAATTTTTTTTTACCCTAGAAACCCTTGGACTACCCCTGTTAACCCTAGACTGTTTGTTTTCCTGCATTTTCTAGAGAATTAAAACTTTGCATTACTCCATGTTTTAATGCATTTTAATTCTCAAATTTATCACACCCTAAACCATAATTTTCCCTATAAATACCCACTTCATTTTTACTTCCCTTCATACTGAAATTCTATACAAAAACTATACAAAATTCTCAAGCCTTTTAGTGTACAAATGGAGTTAGCGAAGGGCGAAACTCCGACGAAATTCCGGCGACGATACAAGGAGTTTCCGGCGACGAAACGACGCACCGGCACTTCCCTCCTCTTCCCTCTTCTCCCCTCTACCTTAAAATCCAGTAAGTCCCATCTCCCCCTCTCTTCTTCTCTTTTAAAAAGTTCCATTTTTAAAACCCGACGGAAGCAGAGTTAGTCCGACTTCCGATTCGGTTTTCTTTAAAAACCACACTTTTCTTTAATAAAATAAAACTATATTCTTATATGTTGATTAATAAACATTAAAAAAAACTCAATAAAACAAGTTTCACATTAAAATAATTGTTTTTGTGACATTTATCACATTTTTACATAAAAATACCACAAACTATTCATTTCGACATTATAACCTTTATTCCTTACTATACCTTTACATAGTCCACGATGTAATGACCTACATCCTCACAACACATAGCAATCATATCACGATGAATTTTAGGATAATAGAATACGGGAAATACGACTTTACAAATAAATCCCTTTAGCTTATAAAACCATTTTCTTTAAAAAGTGTATTTAACTTTCCATGCAATTGAGTCTCTACAACCCATTTTGGGAACCCCGTTCGGGATGGTGAGGATTATCGCACATACTCGGGCTTAGTAGAGTGAGATGCAGACCTCCGCAAGAAGCATTCGATCTCGATAAAAAAAATTTATATTTTTCTTTAGAAAATAAGATTTTTACAAGAAAATAAATAAAATTATTTTCATTAATTATGTATATATAATTATTACCAAAATACTTATTTTAAAAATATATATTATTCCATATTTCCAAAACTCAAGAAAAGAATTCAAATATTACATGAAACCACCATGATAATTCAAAACAATATTCATATTACAAATAAATACCATATATTATGAAATTAGGTTTTATTCACTAGAAATGTCACATTTATAAAATATACATCAATGAAAACCCTAAAGACGATAATTAAATGCTTGAGGTGTATTTTGAAATTATACCAAAACTATTTTACATAAAATCCCCTCAAGTTATACCAAATTACAATAAGGATCCTAGTAAACATAGGTTTAAGCGGGACCAGTCTCTTGAGCCTCAGGAAGTCGGAGATATGGGTGCTTGCCTATTTAAGGTAGACAACTTAACAAACGGTGTTATCAACACGGTAATTGTCTTGGAAAAAGACACAAATCCTGCCGTCCATGTGCAGCAGTTATCGATACCACCAAAACAATCAGGATTTCAAGTTCTTTTAAAAATTGTCTGACTCAGACCGGGTCTCAACCTAATCAATCTGACTTGAATATAATTCAATTACAAACTACAATACAACATGATTTAATATGAATCCATCTATTCAATCTATATCAATCTGTATTGACTGAACCGAACCATGGATATACTCCATTTACATGTTCATCCATTATATCCATTCCATTACTGATATCATGGTTTCGGCAAGTCATCCATTTACTACAAGACTATACAATGCAATCAGTCATCCATCTATATAACCAATTAATACAATACAATCAGTAAATGCAATACAATCAATACAATCAAGATATCGCGGGGTTTATAAAGGGGTAGACTGGTACAGAACATGTTAAAGGTGGCACGAGATGGTCACTTAAGACGTAATTACATCCATGCCGTTGTTCCGTGGTATTATCGACGGAGCCTTGTACTACGGGTTACCAAAGTCTCCGGTGTAAGTGGGACGCCTCTCGTATACACTGGTATTTTCTGTATCAAGCTACAAACAACTGGGCTAACATTATAATGAAATATTATAAAACTATACTCTCTCTGTCTATTCTACTTCTCTCTCAATTTTGGGACTTACCGAGCGATTGTTCGCTGATGACATTCCTATTTCTCTTCTTCTTTGGAATATTGTCAGGAGGACCCGACGCTGAGAAGTACGAGATCAGTCAGGAGCATTTGGAGCAGGCCCCTGAGCAGTACACCAAAGACCCAGAGCTATAGCCACTTGTACTTATTCTATTTTCATTATGCCACTGTTTAGGCATTGCTTTCAGTACATGTATTTTCATTTCAGTTGTATTGTAAAAAGAATGTTAATAAATAAAGTTGCTGTTCATTTACATCTTGTCTTTTGTATATTTTATTTTATATTGCTTAGATACGCTTAGCGTATTTACTTCTGAGTAAATATGTAACGGCCTCTTCGCGTCCTCTGCCCGTACACTGGAAAGCGGGGCGTGACAATGTGACTCAGGACTATACCCAAAATCCACCTATTTGCACGACTCCTTTGAGCCGTGGTAGAGAGGAAATCAAAGCACAGTGGGAGCCACACAAGACTCTATGACGATCTCGGGTCTACAGACTGACCTGTACCAATGTCACCATAGAATTGCTATCCGATAATAGTTATACTACCAACTAGGAGTTCTTAGAGAGTCCTGTTCGGTGTACCCATTGTCTAATGATCACCTGTGTACAATCTTTGATGTCGAACACCAATGGTTATGGGATCAACCATCGCCCCTATACAGGGTCAAGAAACGTACACACTAGTTTACTCTGGAATATCGATGCCCTGCCTCGATATTCCTTCGACTAGGAACAATTAAAGGATGTGCTTGTAAACTATCTAGGTCCCAGTAGTATGATCCGCATCATAGTCCTGGAAGTCAAGCTAACACCCTAAGGGCTTTATAAACATGTATCCGAGAGACAGAATAATAATACTAAGTGAACGTGTTAAGATAAAGAGTAACCAGATAGCATACTATCATGTCGAGCAAGAATGTCCTCTATATACATGTCCAAGCATCCATTATAATATACAATAATGTACAATAATGTCCTCTAGGGCATATATATTCCTAACAATCTCCTACTTGCATTAAGGCCAGTTGTTGTAGTATCGTATACCCAACATCCCAAAAAGTCTCTCGAATTGCGTCTGGGGGAGGGCCTTCGTGAGTGGATCTGCTGTGTTATCCTTTGTGTCAACTCTCCTGAGCTCGATCTCCCGGCGATCTACTATCCCTCTGATCAGGTGATACCGCCTAAGAATATGTCTGGATCGCTGATGGGACCGAGGTTCTTTGGCCAAAACCATAGCTCCATTGTTATCACAATACACATGTATCGGATGCTCAATGGATGGAACCACACCAAGTTCAGTAATGAACTTCTTCATACAGACAGCCTCTTTGGCGGCATCGTTGGCAGCGATGTATTTAGCCTCCATCGTCGAGTCTGCTACAGTATCTTGCTTGGAACTCTTCCAACATACCGCCCCTCCATTGAGGGTAAAGATAAAACCCGAGACTGACTTACTGTCGTCCTTATCACTCTGTAAGCTCGAATCGGTAAAGGACTTTGCCTGGAGTTCACCGTTACCATACACCAAGAACATTTTTTTAGTCCTTCTCAAGTACTTAAGAATGTTCTTCACAGTTGTCCAGTGGTTTTCCCTAGGATCTGATTGATACCTGCTTACTACATTTAGTGAGTAAGCTATATCTGGTCTGGTACACAACATCGCATACATGATAGAGCTTACTACCGAAGCATAGGGTATCCCTTGCATACGAGCCCTCTCCAAATCAGTCTTAAGAGACATCTCTTTGGAGAAAGTGATTTCTGAGCAAGCGGGTAAATTACCACGCTTAGAATCTTCCATACTAAACCTCTTTAGTATGGTGTCTATATGCCTGGATTGGGACAATCCCAACATCCGTTTGGATCTATCTCTATAGATCTTAATCCCCAGGATGTAGGAGGCATCACCTAGATCCTTCATGGAGAACTTGTGTGATAAGAAGAGCTGTATCGAGTATAGCATAGGAACATCGTTTTCTATCAAGAGTATGTCATCCACGTACAATATGAGGAAGAAAACGTTACTCTCTACTATCTTCTTGTATATACAAGGTTCATTTACGTTTTTGATGAAATCAAACTCTCTGATCGCTTCATCAAAACAGATGTTCCAACTCCGCAATATCTGTTTTAATCCATAGATTGATTTAAGCAACTTGCATACGCTTCCGCTGCTCCCACTATCTACGAAGCCCTCTGGCTGTGTCATGTACACGCTCTTTTCTAAATCACCATTTAGAAAAGCGGTCTTGACGTCTATTTGCCAGATTTCGTAGTCATGGTATGCAGTAATGGCAAGTAGGATCCTGATGGACTTAAGCATGGCAACAAGAGAAAATGTCTCATCATAATCGACACCAGGTCGTTGACGAAAACCTTTTGCTACAAGTCTTGCTTTGAAAGTCTCAATTTTTCCATCTACACCAATTTTCTTCTTAAAGATCCACTTGCTCCTGATGGGTTTTACCCCTTCAGGAGCAACTTCCAAAGTCCATACTTTGTTGGTGTACATGGATTCCATTTCGGATCACATAGCATCCAGTTATTTCACAAAGTCTCCACTCATGATGGCCTGCTCGAAACTAGTCGGGTCATCATCTTCCATGATGCAATACTTTCTCCCACCGTCTATGAGAAAACCGTAGTATCTTTTAGGTGGATGAGGAACCCTACTGGATCTGCGGAGTGGCTGAGCTTCGTCGGGTACTATTGGATCCTTTGGTTCTATCAAATCGTCAGTTGTAGTTTGTGTTGCTGGAACTTCTTCCAGTTCTACCTCATTACTACTAATTTCTTTTATAAGAAATTCATTTTCTAAAAAGGTGGCATATTGAGAAACAAACACCTTTTGTTCCTCGGTATGGTAGAAGATATATCCATGAGAATTCTTTGGATATCCTACAAAGTTACATTGAACTGATCTTATCTCGAGTTTTTCCGGATTTTTCTTTTTGACATAGGCCGGACAACCCCATATCTTAACTCGTTTAAGATACGGTCTCTTTCCACTCCATATCTCATATGGTGTTTTAGGCACTGACTTTGATGGAACTTGATTCAATAGGTATACGTCTATCTCAAGTGCATAACCCCAAAAAGAAATAGGTAACTCAACAGTACTCATCATAGAGCACACCATATCTAATAGGGTGCGATTCCTCCGCTCCGATACACCGTTGTGCTGTGGTGTATACGGAGGAGTAAGTTGAGAGAGAATCCCATTCTCTTTTAAATAGCCACGGAATTTCGTGCTCAAGTATTCACCTCCTCGATCAGATCGAAGGATTTTAATACTTTTACCCGTTTGGTTCTCTACTTCGCACTTATATTCCTTGAATTTCTCAAAAGTTTCAGGCTTGTGTTTCAACAAGAACACATTTCCGAACCTTGAGAGATCATCGGTGAATGTAATAAAGTACGTGGAACCATTCCTGACATGTGTAGACATAGGACCGCATACATCACTATGTATCAGTCCCAAGAGTTTAGTAGCTCTTTCTCCGTGTCCAGTAAACGGATTTTTAGTCATCTTGCCTTTGAGACATGACCGGCAAGTTTCATAAAATGTAAATTCGAACGGATTCAAATATCCATCTTTATGCAACTTAGCTAGCCTTGTCGCATTGATATGACCTAGTCTATAGTGCCACAAGAAGACTTCGTTTATTTCTGTACTCTTCCTCTTGTGAGTGTTCTGTATGTTCAGAACTGTAGTTTGATTCAGAACGTATATTCCATTACATAACGTACCAAACCCAATCAACACTTGATTTTGGAAAATGTTCATAACATTATCCTCTAATGTGAAATTATATTCTTCTTTAGTTAGCAAAGAAACCGATATAATATTGCACACCATCTTTGGTACGTAGTAACAGTCGTTCAGAATCAATGTATTACCAGTTGGTAATACAAGGTGATATTCGCCAACTGCTTTAGCTACAACAATTGCATTATTCCCTACTTTTAGAGACATATCATCCTTTCTCATTTCTCTACCTCTCTTTAGCCCATGTAACAAATTACATACGTGGGATCATGATCCGGTATCCAATACTCAGGACGTAAAGCAGACTGAGAAACAGTTCTTAGTTACGAACACACCTGAAGAAGATGCATCAGCATGTTCTTTCTTCGTCCAGGAGGCATGAGAATCTGGGTATTCCCCTATTCCTTGCTCGGACTTATGACAGTCATAAGATAGAGCGGGACCGACGTTCCCCAACCCTGTATAAAAGGAGGGTTCGGTCAATACATCAATATTATTATCTTAATTAAGGCGTGTCATTGGTCGCTACCTGGAGAGAGAGAGAGAGAGAAGGAAACACTTTAGCGCGCGCTCTTGCAAGATTAGATTGGTTATTATCTTATCTAATCAGAATGTCTCCCACTGTTTTTATCAAATCTTCCTTCAAACCCTAAAAGGTAAGATTAGCCGGGATTAATTACACCCTACAAGTTCGCCAATCGTTCGGCCAGGCGGGTATTGGTACTCCGAGTGAGTCTCCCTATGCTTTCGCATGGAACTAATTAAATAACCTCGTTTTTGTAGGGGCATAACCCCGTTAACACCTTTCTTAGACACCTAATTGATTAGCTAATTGTAAAGCGGAAAACTCTCGTAGGAGTAACTCTTACTCGCAGTAGGTATCGAGATCCAACTATCTTATAGAGGGTATGTAATCTCATTGCAAATTTCAACACTTGAAATTCCCAATATCTGTTTTTACACCTAGCCACTTATGACCTTAACAAGGTCAACAAATCATAAGCGCTAGTCAAGTTCTACCCGTCATTTCTTGATTGAATTAAACCCACCCGTATGACCCTTAACAAGGCCAACAAAGCCATACGACTACCCTAATCCAATCGCATCATATGCTGGCAGATAAGCACTAATCAGCTACCGCACACTACTGCAGGGTGTTTTTCATCACCCCATTGAGATGGGAATACACGTGCGCTTGTCAGACGTACTACAGATTACACCTGCTTAGGGTAGGTGGGGGTTTATTGATCGTGGGGATCCGAATCTCCGGCAGCCGCGCACTAAGCTGCCGTTAATTACCCCTCGTCTTTGGAGCGAAAGAACCTCCGATTGACAGGTCAAACTGGTCATGCAAACTCAATGTGCAGTGTACGTGTATTGTGCATTGAGGGGTTTTAGATATATCGGGGGTCTCGCAGAATTTACGGGGGTCCCACTACCCAGATAGCGGGCTGGGGGTCAAGGAGGCTAGCAGCCCCCTTGCGGGGTGCGGGGCAGCGTCCTGTTAAAATTTTTTTCCTAACGGGGTGTATTTTGAGTGTGGGGTAGTGTGGAAAAAAGTAGGGTGGGGAGCGTCTTAAAGACGCTAGGGAGCTAGAGGCTAGTGCCTCACGTGACCGGCACGTGGGCGCTAGATGCTTGGGCACTGGGCGCTTGAGCGCTGGCGTTAGCGCTGAGCACTTGAGCGCTGGCGTTATCGCTGGGCGCTTGGGCGCTAGCGTCTCACGTGCCCAGCATGTGGGCACTGGGCGCTTGGGCACGAGCGCCTCACGTGCCCTGCACCTGGGCGCTAGGCGCTTGGGTGCCGGCGGAAAGAAGGGGCTTTTAGCCCTGGAAAAAGGAGTTAAACTCCAAAAGAGGATTTATTATTTATGGAGTTAAACTCCAAAAGGTGTTGAATGGAGTTAAACTCCTAAAAAAAGGTTTGATTTATGGAGTCAAACTCATACAGATCTTAAATGGAGTTAAACTCCTAGAAATCTTTGGAAATGATCAAAAGGGACCCCTTTCTTCTCCCCTTTTCGTCCTGGATCTTCTTTTAGGTCTTGGATCTTCCCAAGGTGGGATTTCTGGAGATGGGTCTCCTTCTTCCTCATTTTCTGTTGGCTGGATCTTGGAGAAAAGTGGGTGAGATTTAAAAATCTCCCCCTTTTGAGATATGATAATAGATCTGAGTTCCCTTTCAAGAGTTTGATAGTGAAAACTGTTTATTTTCGGGAAAGGAAGAGTTAAACTCTTGATTTAATTCAAAAGGGGAAAGAAGATTTTAGAACCTTGAGGAAGGAAAAGGAGGCACAGAAACCCTAATTTTTGGGGGAATGAATTCTTATGCTTTATTTCATTATCATGTTGCCTTTTATGGGCTTATAAATTTACACACAGCCCCTTAGGTTTTACAAAATGGCATTTTGCCCATCCCATGCCTCATGTGTTTATTTCTTTTGCACATGAGCCATGGGCTTTACAAAAATTTGGCTTGATGCCCATTTTTCTCTTACATTCATTCCTAAAAATTACATCAAAATTATTTATTATATGATTTTCCTTTTGGCATGGGGGAGGCCGGCTGCGGGGCTCGACTTGGGCATGGGCCCACTTGATCTGTGCTTGGACCCGCTTACTTGGGGTTGACATTGATTTTGACTTAGTCAACTGGGGTGTAATTTTTGACCCCAACAACTACGCCTTGACAAGGTTAACAAACGTAGCATGAATACTAACTGGTACTTATTTGAATGACGGAGGGCTACGAACGGTTTTTAAGAAAACCCTTAACGTAATGAACTTGATATCGTTGTAGAATCTAGTGATTAGGAGTTGTTTAAGCTCTATTTTAAAATCGAATAGTTTTGTAGCGTTTACTAGTTTTGCTTAAGAGGTCACTCCCGGTGAAGGGATCTCGACTCTTTCCTCATCAAATGAGGTGCTGGATATTCATCGAGGAATACCACTATGCAAAACAAGAAGTAGTGCAACAGGCAAAACAAATCGAGTTGGTTGTAGCATTTGCTAGTTTTGCAAAAGAGGTCACTCCCGGTGAAGGGATCTCGGCTCTTTCCTCATCGAATGAGGTGCTGGATATTCATCAAGGAATACCACTATGCAAAACAAGAATTAGAGCTATCTTTTTGAAAAATTTGATTGTACAACATCTTTAGGTTTCTTTTCTTTCATTAATCTTATTAACGAAATCCCATCATTTAATGTTTCCTAAACATTACAGAAAATGAAACGAAAATAGAACGTACGCTTATGCCATCCGCATTCACTACGGGTCCCCGTCATGCACCATTAGGTTACTTAACTAACGGCAGAGCGGGGGCTGGACTAGCACGGGTGAAAAATATAATCAACGTTTATTATATATCATATATATAATATAACATTCGTCTCACGCAGTTATATGATCAACATCACAAAACCAAGCATTAGAAGCAACACATGAAATATTGGTTATACTAGGAGGTCCGTGTTTTAAATTCAGCCAGTAATGTAAAACACGGATTCTATGGTCGTGATGAATAGCCAAACCCACATCCCTAGACCCCTACGAGAGCGGAAAGTAATCCTACCAATTCTAGAGTCAGGAGACCCGGTCTCAACTCCTTGAGATGGTCTCCCACTGGACTCTAAAACCCGGTTACTTGTGCTCACCGCCTTGGGTCTATCCTAATGCGGAAAAGTAAATAATATATTTCAGTGGTGACATCATCCTCAACTCGGAAGTGTCCCAATACAAGAATATTACATACAGGTTTTACATGAATAAAAATAAAAAAACTCTCATCTCACATAAAACCCCCCGGCTATTCTATCACGACGATCCAATAAAACATATCACAGCAACACATAATATCACATATCATCAACGTGAGTAAATACACGTATCCCGAATGTCATTGACATGTAGCAACGAGATTTGGGATACCCCACATATTACACTTACGGTCGCAGAAAAGAAATGAAAACTACAATATTTAGAATCTGCAAATACCTTAGACATCATAAACCCGGAATATCTCATATTTTGAATTTCATGCCTAACTTATAAACCTTGCATTTTAGTCTCAAATTGAAAACTCTTTTCAATAAGCTGTCGGATAATTCAATAAGATTCCCGACTAGGTGATCATGTACTATACGCAATTGCGACGGAGTTTTGATCCGAATCAAAACTCCGTGGCAATCGATCAAACGAGACTAAACGACTTGATTTACAATATACTAACTAGTTTCACAAAACTAATTATTGTGGATTCCAAATATTGTATTACATATCATCAAGATCTATACGACGCTAAACATTTCGATCGATTTATCGAACACCCACAAATTCCAGAGATCTCAACAACTTGAGAATCATTAAGAATACCCAGAGAGTGCATGATGACCAAATGGAGCAGCACAGTAAAAATGACACCTCAACCCCACTAACTTTCCACGGAACCGCGGCCAAACATGGCTTTTGGCCGCGCTTCCGTTGCCGTTTGTTGGAGTTAGATCCTCAAATTTCTTGAGGCTCCATTAAAAACCCTGCACGGTTTTCTGCACATTTTTAATCGCCAAAATTCCAACTTTTGAAAAATCGACATAAACTTGAGAAAACCGGGTCTCAAAAATTCGATTGAACACTTTAACATCGTAAAGACCTACCCAAATGTTCTAGCTTGGCCCTAATACCATGAAAGTGTTTAGTAACACCATAGTAGGGTTAAAACGGGCATCACATATGCAATTTTCAAATTTTCATCGTGCTAATGAACACTAACCTAGATCTTAATTAGAATATTAGGGTTTAACAATGATGATATGAAAAACTAAGAGAAGGGAAAGAGGCTATAACCTTTGATGACCGTGTCCTTCTCTTCTAATGCTCCGGGTAGTAGTCCACGCGACCCCACTAGGCTCCACTTCAAGTTTGAACGAGCCTCCTCTGTGATCTTCTTGCCGAAGATGATCCACCCGAAATCCGCCAATCCAATCTACCTCTTCACTAAACTCTTTAGTGAAGAAAACACACTACACTAGAGTGCTAATGAAGCGTAGGATGGTGAAATAAGGATTTTGTTTACTCACTAGAGTTTTAAGCTCTATGGTTCACAACACATGTGATTGTTTAGAGCTTGAAGCATGAATGAGAAAGAAGAAGGAAAATGGAGAGAGCTAGAGAAAGAACTCATCACATGAGCTCAACTCAAGAAAAAAGCTAAGTGTGGAATGATGAAGTCAAGAATGGTTCTTTCTCTTGAGCTCACTTATTCAAGCATGGAATTATTTTCAATAATAAATTGCAACCATGCTTGAATAGTGAGTCAAGACCAATAAACAATAGATAAAAGCCATATTTTTCCCATCCCTCCAATGTCTCCCCATTTTCTATTTTCACAAAATAGAAAATCCTACCATGCTTCATATAATATATATATATATATATATATATATATATATATATTATGAAGAAAATAATTAGTGAGCTAATAATATTAGTTAATATATAATTATATCAAATATAAATATATATCATATTATTAAATCAACACTTGATTTAATAATCCGGTTATATCGCATATAACCGACTAATATCATTTATCTGTATATCACATTATCATATCAACACTTAATTCGATAATCTGGTTATATCACATATAACCTAATTGATAACAAATAACCGCCAGATTATAATACGGTATCACATACTCGTATTTAATCAGGCCCCCGCACATATCAACATATGCGCCCTATTTCGTTTCGCTTGAACCAGGAAACTTCTGTGTGGGACTCTAAAAACTCGTCAATACGCCAGTAGTAGATGATGATCACATCAGTCACCCACAAGCCGTCAACGGTACTAGCTGGACGCAACGGCTACCCAGGTATTAAGCGATTAGAAGATCAACAAGCAAGCTTGTCTAAAATCTCATGAAGCCTATAAGCAACACTTACCATACAGTCCAGTCTCTTCGTCTGATATATTGCATATCAAGTCTAGGGGTGGAATCGTCAGACCCCGGTAACGTGATAAGTCATGCCGATGTCTGGCCTATAGCGGTTCGAGAAACTACTGATAACTCTTACTAATAAATCTCAGCAGCAGCCCTGGCCAGGGACTTCCAGTTATAGCCTAGTTCATTTATACCAATTATAGTTCCCGTATTTACTTATCTGTGGTATTTTCTTGATTTATCGTGTTGTGGGTGCGAATGGTATTTTACATTTTTTATTGCATTCGACCCGACCCGGTTGCTTGAACCTGTTTGATTCATATTTATGAATTACCTTGACTTGTTACGTAGACTGTGCATTTTCATGTTTAATACATACTAGAATTTTATCTGGCATTGCATATTTTACCATATAACCTTTTAGATCATGTAAAATATTTTAAAATTACACAACATGGCTTTCATGATACCTCTAACCCCGTGGTAGCATCCGCGCATCTTGTTCTCATCCCGTTCAGTGAAACGGACGTGTTTGGATGGCTACGCGCACGTACGTGCATCCGTTCTTGGGGGTATGCATTTTCGTTACCTGAACATTCATTTGGAATTTTGAAAGTCGCATATATTTTTCGTATTTTAAATCTGAAATTTTAGACCTGACCCGGGCGTGTTTTGGAATATTTTGTATCCCGCTAAAATTCAAATTAATTAATTTAATATCACTGTATATTTTAATCGACAGATTAAAATTTACATAACAAAATAAAATCTTTTTAAATTTTAAATCTTAAATCCTAATTCCTAATTAATAGCACACTCCAGCTCTCTCCCTCTGTCTCGTGGCCCCCATACGTCTCTCTCTTTCTTTTTTTTCTTTCTCTTTCTCTCTCTCCCTCCCCGTGCTATCTCTTTCTCTCTCCCCCACTAAAAACAATTTTCTTTCTCCTAACTGTTCATCTCTCTCTCTCTCCTCTCGATCTAGCTCTCTCTCAGATTCTCTCTCTCTCTCCTCTCGCTTTCTTTATCTCTCTCTCTCCATATATATATATATATATATATATATATATAGATATTACCCTCCTTCCTCTCTCTCATTTTCTTTTCAACCGCGAGACCCAGCAAACCCCAGCCATCGCCGGCCTCGCGCTCGCTGTCGCCCAAGCCTCCGACGACGCCCCTACCGACCTCTCCTCATCCTCACCTTCCTCCCACTCCTCTTCTCCCTCTCTCCTTCTCCAAACCCAAGAACCCGAGCACCCCTGCACACCACTCCATCGCCGGCGAGATCGCTGCAGTCGATCTCATCATCGCCCCCTCGTTCCATGATCACAGTGCACCCCAGTGAGCCACTTCCTTCCTTCTCCTTTCCCTTTTCTTTCTTTCTTTCTTCTTTTCTTTCTTTCTTTCCTTAAAAATTGTTCTCTGTTTGCTTAGTTCGCCGGAGCCGGACGTGACGCCGACGATCCCGACGATCCAGACGTCGTACCTGACTTGTGTGATCACCCTTGTGCGTTGTTTGGAACCGTTCTGTGTACCGTGCGTGTGTCGCGACTTTTCACCGACGTGAAACGTTCCGTACACATCCGTTTCTTGATCCGTCTAGGCAAGTTAATCTTGCTACATGCTATATAATTCATTATATACCTATTTAAATAAATATCATACCTGTAGTTTAAATCTAATACCCCATGTTTAGTTTTATAACGTTTCGATATTCCGTTTGCATCCGTTTATATCATTTCAGATCTAGGTCATGAAAATTATCTTGTGATATACTAGATTACATTATACTGCATCCATATCAATATTTATATCACATATTGCTTAGTTGTACATCCCACATTACCATTTTATAGTTTTATAACTTTTCGGATACCCATTTGCATCCATCTCATTTATAATATATATAATTGCATCCATAGATCACATTAATACATAACTCTGATATTAACACCCCATGTTTAATAAAGAGCATCCTAATTAGTGTTGGAACTATAAATGTAACTCTAATCGATAATTGTGCATCCATATCTTTGAATTTATATATATTGGCAAACCATATCACATTTTTCCATTTTATTGTTACATTAGTACTCCATACTTGTTTTTGTGTACCCATACTTATTACAGTTTGATTATGAGCACCCACTTGATAATTGTGCACCCCCTGACATGACTTGATACACTACTACTTGACACGACTTGATACATGTGCACTACTTGACATAATTGGATCCATGTACACTACCTGACATGACCTGATGTACCACATCTTGACACATTATCTGATCTTGTTACTAATGCCGATAATCTTGACATGTTGTCCCTACGGACATTTTCTGTTGTCTATACAGACAAACCTGTACCTGCTTGATCCTGTGTTGGCATTAGTCTCAGATTTATCAGTACCTGACTTACACACATAACCTTGGGGGTATGGGGAAATCAAGAATGTATCCGAACGTAACTCAAAGGCCTATTACATCTTGTTACCGTGGTCCCGTGGGGTTGAACGGGACATAGACACTCAGTCTATTACATCGTGTTACCGTGGTCCCGTGGGGTTGAACGGGATATAGACTCACAGTCTATCATATCTTGTTACCGTGGTCCCGTGGGGTTAAACGGGGCATAGACCGATGGGTTATGATGAGGATTACATTAATTTATTTCGAATAACTTTAGAGTAGATAACCCTATAGCACAGTTTAGACTACCCACTGTACTTCACATATTTATATCCTGTTCACTGATCTATATTCATGTTACGTTTTACTTGTTGCCGAGGACTTGTTACTGTTCATACTTTATGCCTGCATATATATTTCATTATATCTTGCTTGCCTTGAATTATTGATATTATGACGCACTGATGTCTGGGTTTTGCATGACCCAGATCCCTTGTCCTTATCGCAGGCTGTCCAGGAGTACTTTTATCACAGGCCGAGCGGTGATGACCTGTTATTAGTTCAGTTTAGTTTCCTTTCAGTATTTTCATTCCTGGTGTGAGCCCGCATTATGGGACGTACATTCCAGTTTATTATTGTATTTGATCTTTTTGCTTCCGCATTATTTTATTCTTGACTCATTTATTCTGGCTTATGGACATGTGTTAGATAGTTTATTATTGTTCTTGATATCTCTACAGCCGTAATGTGACTGTGGAGGGATATTTCCTATCCACAGGTAGCATGGTTGGCTCTGTCACGTGCCTATCTTAGCGTACTCTAGGAAGCGGGGCGTGACAATACGCCAGCAGTAGGTGATGATCACATCAGTCATCCACAAGCCGTCAGCGGTACTAGCTGGACGTAACGGCTACCCAGGTATTAAGCGGTTAGAAGATCAACAAGCATGCTTGTCTAAAATCTCATGAAGCCTACAAGCAACACTTACCATACAGTCTGGTCTCTTCGTTTGATATATTGCATATCAAGTCTATGGGTGGAATTTTCAGACCCCGGTAACGTGATAAGTCATGCCGATATCTGTCCTATAACGGTTCGAGAAACTACTGATAACTCTTACTAATAAATCTCAGCAGCAGCCCTGGCCAGAGACTTCCAGTTATAACCAATCGAGTATAGCGCAACATCATCTCCCTATACCGGGAGAGACGAAATCCCTTCTATCGCTCATTGCCTCCATGTGACTCGGGACTGTACCAAAATCCACCTGTTTGCACGACTCCTTTGAGCCGTAGTAGGGAGGAAATCAAAGCACAGTGGGAGCCATACAAGACTCTATAACGATTTCGGGTCTACAGACTGACGTGTACCAGTGTCGCCAGAGAACTGCTATCAGACGATAGGTATACTACCAACTAGGAGTTCTCGGCGAGTCCTGTTCGGTATACCCATTCTCTAATGAGCACCTGTGTACAATTTTTAATGTCAAACACCAATGGTTATGGGATCAACCATCGACCCTATACAGGGTCAAGAAACGTATACACTAGTCTACTCTGGAATATCGATGCCCTGTCTCGATATTTCCTTGACCAGGAGCAATTAAAGGATGTGCTTGTAGACTATCCAGGTCCCAGTAATATGATCCGCATTATAGTCCTGGAAATCAAGCTAACACCCTAAGAGCTTTATCAACATGTATCTGAGAGACGGTATAATAATACTAAGTGAACATGTTAAGATAAAGATCAATCAAATAGCATACTATCATGTCGAGCAAGAAAGTCATATATATATATATGTGTGTGTGTGTGTGTGTGTGTGTGTGTGTCCAAGCATCCATTATAATATACAATAATGGCCTCTAGGACATACATATTCCTAACAAAACCAACCCTGGAAGATAAAACAATACATAACCTTAGACTTTTCTCTTGAAAACCAACTTTTTTTTATTTTGCATTTAAATCTTTAGATTTTAAAAACAACTCAACTTTAACATAATTTAAAAGTAATTAACGCATATCTCTATGGGAACGATTATCAAGTACAACTGTGATAAGCTGTATACTTGCAGTTAAAATTGGAGAACTAATAAAATCCACATCAATAAGAAAGCAATTTACTCAATCAATTTTATTAAGAGATAAATCATCTCAATTTATACACCTCATAAAATAACTAACTGTTAACTAATAATTATAACAATCTAACACATTAATCATAATCTCAACAACATTGTCGCGCCCCGCTTCCCAGTGTACGGGCAGAGGACACGACGAGACCGCTACGTATTTACTCAAAAGTAGACACGCTAAGCGTATCTAAACAATATAAAGTAAAATACATAAGAGTAAAGATGTAAATGAACAACAACTTTATTTATTAATATTCTTTTTACAATACAACTGAAATGAAAATATATGTACTGAAAGTAATGCTTAAACAATGGCATAATGAAAATGAAATAAGTATAAGTGGCTACAGCTCTGGTTGTTCGGTGTACTGCTCAGGGGTCTGCTCCAAATACTCCTGACTGGTCTCGTACTCCTCGGCGTCGGGTCCTCCTGACAACATTCCAAAGAAGAAGAGAAATAGGAATGTCGTCAGCGAACAATCGCTCGGTAAGTCCCAAAGATGAGAGAAAGTAGAATAGACATAGAGAGTATAGTTTTATAATATTTCATTATAATGTTAGCGCAGTTGTTATAGTTTGGTACAGAAAATTTCAGTGTATACGAGAGGAGTCCCACTTACACCGAAGACTTTGGTAATCCGTAGTACAAGATTCCGTCGATAATACGAACAACGGCATGGATGTAATTATGTCTTAAATGACCATCTCGTGCCATCTTCAACGTGTTCCATACCAGTAAATACAGAAGAAAACGGAACCCATAATTAAAATTAAAAATGCAGAAAGTAAATGTGGAAAGTAAATGCGGAAAGTAAAATGCGACAAAAATTTAAAAAAAAAATAACTAGCTTAATTGATTTACTAGTGCATTACAAAAATTGCTCGCTGAAAAACCAAATTACAAAACCCTCGTTCTCTAGATAGTTTGCTTGGTAGATCAGTCGATATTTTGATGGATAGTTCGATAATTTTTTGATGATAGATGCTCTCGGTCCTTTTATAGGCTCTGAAATGTGAAACCCTAGATGTCATGTTGAAATGTGTCAAATTATGATCAAGACCCTGCATTTTCAAATCTTACGGCCGCCAGAAGATCGTGCTTTCGCCGCCTATACCACCCTTTGACCGCGGATCTGCCGCCGTTTGGTGGGATTGAGCTTCCAAATTTCTCATGGTTTCTTCTCTCGATATTTGGAGGTTCTTTTGATAAAAAGATTCTGAAAATATATCACTTAATCTCTGCCGTTACGAGATTCTTTGATTTACTTCTAATATTTGGCAGATTTAGTTTAGTGAATCGATTTGTTGTAGATCCCCTACTTATTGTTCAGACATGAGCTAATCTTATTATAATATCTGCATAATATCTCAAATTATTTTAGTAGTAGCATTTGTTTTATTTGAGATATTATTCTAACCAATTAATTGATATGATATCTTAAGAATATTGGTTAAGAATATTTGATATGATATGCATATTTAATTGATAAATAATCTCATTAATATTTTATTTAAATATGATATTCATATATTTTCCCTAATTATATTAATTATAAATGAAGAAATTTATGAAAATAATATTTGTACAAATAAACCCACATATGTTCTTTATTTACAATTAATACATTTTAGTAATTAATAATAATGAGGAAAATGTCCATACAAATGTGCAATAAATTCGACTGATCTGCAGACTAATGCCCTTTGGTCTCTTTCGCAAATTGCAAGATGGACCAAATAACCTACAATCTCTTTTGCTGGAAAAGGAAGAAGATCATGCTGCAAGAAGACGTCAAAAGAAAAGAATAACTACTTGAATGGAAGAAAATCATGCTGCTAGAAGACGTCATAAGAAAAGAATAGCTGCTTGAATTTGATATTGATAGAGGCAACTGCTTATGATAAAACTAAAAGAACACATTTCTGAATTAGATATTATTGACGCAACTTTATTTATTTTGGAATAATAAACTAAAAATATAAATGAAGATAAATTTTGGATCGAACCATTGGCTCTGATACAATGATAAGAAAACAATAGGCTCAATCAATTTTATTAAAAGATAAATCATCTTAATTTATATACATCATAACATAACAAACTGATAACTAATAATCTTAACAATCTAACACACTAATCATAATCTTACTAAAATAAATCAGAACTTATCTGATTTATGATAACCATAATAACCAATATAATTATATTCAAATATCTCATAATCTAACAATTGAAATATTATGTACAGCTTAATTTAATTTTGCTTTGTATTCATTCTAAAGTAAGATGTACGGAATAATGTTCATTATGATGTTGGTTGGCAACATATACTGGCCTTTACTCTTCTCTATTTGCTGTTAAGAGGGTTGTGATTAGGCTATTAAAATGATCCGAACAAGCCGAGCTTATGTTGTATATTATTGTTTAATTATTTAAACGAGCTTAAATATATGTTCAAGTTGGCTTATTTATTTGTCAAATAAATACGAGCTAGATTTCACTGACCTCGCACTAGCCCTCGAGCTTTTTTGACGATATTTGAAATCTAGCAAATCAACAACAAAAATTACCAGAGTATCTTAAAAACATCAATAGGGTTGACTTCTCAACTTTTGAGGCTCCACTAATTTTGAGAATTGCAGTATTTGCACCATGTATTCCAGTTTTATATATATATATATATATATATTTATATATATATATGAAAATAATGGAGGAAAGAGACGGATGGAATTCCCTCCTATAGCGTCATATATATGAGAATAATGGAGGAAAAAGGCCATATGATGGAATTCCCTCCTATGGCGTCGAAAAAATATAATTTTCATCGTGTTTTCCGACAATCGGCACCCATCATCTTCATCGTTATCATCTAAGATATGGATATACCAAATTTCATGTGATTCTACAACTTTTTCATTCTACAACTTTTTTCACCGTTGAATTAGCAATGTAAAAAGTTCTATTGTCGGTAAACCGTTAATTTTGAACCCATTAATTCAACGGTGAAAAAGTTGTAGAATCACACGAAATTTGGTGTACGTGTAAGTGCACGGCGGCGCCCCGGCCGTCAATCCGACGGCCAAATGCGGAAGCGGTGATAAACTTTAATTTTGCGAACTTAGCAAACCGGCACCACCGCGCACTAAACACCCGGATCGGACCAATAAACTAGTTCTAGCTAACTACAAGACGGGTTAGAGGTATACCGAATGATCCGAGTCCTCCGGTCTTCTCGTCGTCGTCCCGATCTCCTGCGGAAACTCCGGTCGTCGCCTCCTCGCCGGAAGGGCACCACATCGCCTGCATCTTTTACGAGCTCCCACCTCAATACCGAGGCAACTCGGGCGCGAAGTTGGCTGGCCGACGCGTCCAAGATTTGCTGTAGAATGTGTAGGGTTGAGGCTGTGTCTCATTTGGGGTTTTGTTGCCTTTGAAGATGATGGAGGAATCAAGATAAGAAAAATGGTGCTTGCATTTTTCTTAACATGAAAAGAGATCAAAATGCTACACTCTCAAAAATGAAGCTCTCATCTTTTTTTCTCTCAAATGTGTTCAACCATCTCAAAAATGAGAATGGTGGAGGAAGGAATACAAAATGCAAGAGGGAGGTGAGTGTAGTAAAAGGTAAGAGGTGACCATATCCAAACATCATCATAACTAACTCACATCAAACTCTAATCACCTTTTAGTGATGTAAAGAGAATCAAATGATGGTTGAAAAGAAAAGATGCCATCATAATCAATACTTTTGCAAGAAAACCCTCCACAATGTGTTATTTGCAAACTTGCAAATAACACCCTCCATCGAAAAAGTCCGGCCAGGAAAGAACAAAGGAAAACCGGCCGGAACGGAATGCAAACTGGCAACTCCAGAAAACTGGTCCCGTAATAAATTACAGGAAAAACCCCGATACTGTGCATACACACCCGCATCTGTATTCCGTCCGGATACAAATGCAATGAGACAAAATCTACACTGTACTGTACTAGGATCCGGCTTAAACCAAAGCCGGCTAGTAATATCCGTCCGATCCTGATCCGTGCAATACCGCACGTATCAGATCGAACCCTGCCATATATCCATACGGCCACAAGTACAAACCGTCCGATCCTGATCCGTGCAATACCGCACGTATCTGATCGGACCCTGCCATATCTCCATACGGCCTCTACAGCGTTTCGCCCGAAAGCTTGAGTAACAGTAAGTGTGGTGGACTCTAAAGACTCGTCAATACTATGGCTGTGGATTTAACCACCAGCACGTCAGAGGTATAAGCCAATACGTGACGGGCCACCAGCTATTGACCAAAAGGGACGTCGATGAGCGAACTCATCCTGACACCCTACTGAGCCTGTCAGTGACAATATCCGTACAGTCCGGTCCGTTCGTCTATGAGCATCGCATGTCGGGCCTAGGGGGTTGGTAAAAGTCAGACCCCCAAAAGCGGTACAAGTCGTGTCGGAGTGTAGCCCAGAACACCCTGAGATACTACTGGAATACCTACCAGTAAATCTCCTGCCTTGGCCAAGGACTTCGTGTAATGGCTCTCCTAGACACAGCGCGACCTCACCCCCAATACCGGGAGAGACGAACCCCTGAAGATCCGCTCACTGCCTCCATGTGGCCCGGGACTGTACTCAACTAAAACCTGTTTGCACGACTCCTTTGAGCCGTGGTAGGGTAGTAATCAAAGCACAGTGGGAACTCACACGAGACAAATGACAATCCCCAGGTCGATGAACTAACCTGTACACATGTCACCTGGGAACTGCTATCTGACGTCAGGTATAAGACCAACTAGCATGTTCCCGGTGAGTCCTGTCCGGTGTACTCATAACCCAATGAGCACCTGTATACATCTTAGGTGAACCAACTGACACCAGTGGCTTGTGAGACCGGCCACCGCCCCTCGTCGGGGTCTCGACTGTATACACTAGTCTACTCTGGAGAATCGATGCCCTGTCTCGAAACTCCCACGACTAGGGACCTTTTAAGGATGTGCTTATAGATTACCAGCTCCCACGTATATGATCGCCCTCATACTGCTGGCAGTCAAGCAAGAATCCTAGGGGCTCTATCAACGTGCAATAGCGACCTGTCAGGTCACCTAAAGCAGTACACGATGATAAAGGAAAACCAGATAGCATACTATCATCTCGAGTAAGACTGTCCTACCGGGATAGGTCCTCCCTCAATCATTGCAATCACGCGCCTGTGATCCAATAATTGACTCTGAGGGCACTATCTCCAACAATCTCCCACTTGCACTCAAGGCTAATTATCGCGATGTCGCATACTCACAGCCCGTGTGATACCGAACACCCAACTCCTCTACTAGTCAGTCTCACAAAATCCGTTTGTGAAACTATTGCGTTCGAGGAATAGCCTCAGTGAGTGGATCCGCCTTGATGTTTCTTTCTATGTCTCTCTCTATCTCAATTTCGTGGAGAAAGCCATCTCCCGAAATGAGCAATACCTGTCTTAGAATGTCTGGATGTCTGATGGGACCTAGCTCATAAATGAACTCCAAATCCAAACTTCTTAGACTGTATCGTCAACTGAACTTAATCAGTATCCTGCGCCATGCCACCCTCAGTATTGCCTTGGACCACCTGTCCAAAATACTGCCCCTCGTCAGAAGGAAAACTATAACTCTGACAACCTCCCTGTCGTCCAGGTCACCTTGGAAGTCTGGAATGATAACTGCCTCCCGAATGAGGCTGTCGTTATCATATCCTTAGAACATCCACTTATGTTCTAAAACTGCTTCCGACTGTTCCTCCAGGATTGGATCAATATCAACTTATTGCATCTAGTGCAAGAACAACATCTGGTGTGGTACTTGACATCTCATGATTGACTCAATTGCCTAAGCAAGTGATCTGCCAATCATGCACATCCCTCTCTACTTTAGTCTATAAGACACCTTTAGAGAGGGTGACTCCATTACCTGCAGGTACACTACCATGCCATGAGTCGTCCATTCTAAATACTCTTAGAATGCTGTCAAAGTACCCTGATTGGGAAACCACCCAAATCTAGATCTAAGACCATAGATCTAGTAACCAGTATGTCTGATACAATGTCCAAGTCCTTTGTGGAGAAACCACTGTGTGACGACCAAAGTATAACCGATCGTAGTATAGGAGTCTCTTTTCCTACTTTATGTATGTCATCCAAAACCCGGATATCACACCCAACTACCTTCTCAACAGATCCATCCCCTATTCTAATGAAGTCAAACCTATGACTGTCACATCAGAAATAGATGATCTATCTCCGCTACATCTGCTTTAGTCTATAAATAGACATAAGCCTGATGTCCACCAATGCTTCCGCTGCTCCCACTGACTACGACAACCCTCTGGCAGAGTCATATAGACGTGCACTTCTAAAGCTAGTTTAGTACGACGCTATACTCATCCTCCTGCCGGGTCTCGCAGCCTGGAACAACAGCAATGGCAAGTGTGGGTAAACAAGAACTTCCCTGTCACCGTCCTTGAGCCTACCGGAGTACCTCTCGGGTGCCTGAAGTTACCCACCGTATCTGCGGAGTGGCCAATGGAATGTCAAATCAGATTGAATCTTTAGGTTCCTTATCAAATCTTCAGTAATCGTTTGCGGTTCTGGAATCACTTCCAGTTCTACCATACTCCCACTACTATTTTTGAAAAAATCCGTTTTTAATAAAACTGTGGCGAGTCTAGAACAATATTTCTATTGACCTGCCAGATGGTAGAAAATCAACCCTCGTCATAGCCTGGGTCAACCCACAAACAGCCATTACAGAAATGTGCCTTGAGTTATCCAGAGTCTGGTTTTAATCATAAGCCGGACAACTCCCCGTACCTTAACAACGTTAAGATATGAACTGTTCTATATCCAATATAGAACCAGAGGCACTGATTTAATTGAACCAGATTCAAATCATGCAGCTGTCTCCAGTGCATGTCAACTAAATGGAAAGAGGCCGATCAGCGTTACTCAACTTAGGAATGCTTTCAATTATAAGTAACCTGAAAGAGAAGCAATTTCTCTTTATCATTACTATCAACTGAATACCATACACAAGTATCTACATCTTCGATCACTTTGAAGAATCCCGATACTTGCTACACCTGGTTCTCTACTCTATTCAAATACCTATAACTCCTCAAAACTTAGACCTTGTGTTTCTACGAAACACATGTCTAAGAACTAGAGAAGTTAAAAGTAAACAGAATATAGTATGAGGACCAACCCCTCTGTCCTAATGGACACTGGACAACATACAATACTCTGTATAAGTCCGCTGAGTCTAACAACTCTTTCACTATGTGTCGTAGGTTGAAAACTGTACTTATGGTTAAGAAGAATTACACCGCTGTTTAATGCTCCTTACCTAACCATCCACTGATATAGGTAAATGTCATCGACATAATATCAAAAGGTATATCTCACTCTATGAAAATAGACGTACAGATATATCAATTTGATATTGGTGCACAACAGCGGATATTCAAAACCAAATATTTGCCGACCGGCAAACAGCCCAGATGATCTCCTCAAATATCACCGATTACAACGAATCCCGATATAATGAGGATGATCACCCTATTTCCAATAACTTACTCCCACTCATCATCTGTAAAACCATACAGATGTGAGAATCAAACCTGGTAAATACATACCCTGGAGCAAGTGTCCAATCGGGAAATCAGTTTTCTTTTAACAGTACACAGTTGAACTGAAACATTGAAATGTTTCGATGGGGTATCCTGGTATTCCTAGTAATGCCTCTACCATTATCCAGATTCACAACTATAACCATATAATTCTTTGCCACCTCTCCAAATCCCTTTATATGTCTTTAGTCATTACCTTCTGCACATCCCTTTAGGCCAATTGGTTTTCTTCCTTCCCTACCGTTCGGCACCAGCCTATGGTTTGGAAGAAGACTATCCAATAAGCATAATGGGTGTACTGTCCTAATCCTAGGAGCACTCGCAATGCGAGAGAAGGTGAAGATAAAAGACAACCGAATAAACATTATTCCTATTTCTCCTGGAGCAGAATCCATCCCCAAACTGGAACAAGTTCCTTTCGAGTTCGTATATAACCATACGATGGAGTATCCAATAAACTGTGGATCTTCGTAGTGATACGGAGTGTCCTGGAGAAATACAAAGGTGATTTAGGATTGGCGAAGAAATACTTGGTTTGGTCGTGAATATCAGTCGCAATTTACTTTGCCCTCTTACTAATCCCTTGCTTTGTCTTAATCTTAATACCTTCTGCACACCGTTTAGGCTAATTGGTTTTCTTCATTCCCCACTGTTCGGCACCAGCCTAAAGTTTGGAAGAAGACTATCCAATTTGCGTAATAGGTGTACTACCCCTAAACCAAGGAGTACTCGCAACCTGAGAGAAGGTAGAAGGAAAAGACAACTGAATAGTCCTATTCGTTTTCTCCAGAACCGGAAACCATCCTCGAATAAATTCCTTCGAGTTCGTATATAACCGTACGATGGTTTTGTCCAATGGAAGTGGACATTCGCAGTAATACGGGGTGTCCTGGAGAAAAGGGTAAAAGTAGGAGTGGCAATGAGGTCTGCAACTCTGACAATCCAAAAGCCAGTGTTAAGAAGGTTCGGTCAACTTGGTCACTGAGTCATAGTCTAGGGTCGGGTCAATGGTCGCTGCCAGAGAGAGAGAGAAAAGAAACACTCAGCGTGCACTCTAACCTAGATCAGAATGGTTATCACTTTATCTAATCTGGAAACCTCCCACTGTACCTCAAATTCTCCTCCAAACCTGAAAGAAGAATTAGTCGAGGTCACCCGAGGAGTAAACCAACTCATCAGTGGGAATCGGGATCCAACTATCATCGCATGATAACGTGACGGAATCCGCTCACGGTACCACACTCCAGAAGGTATGCGCATATCTGGCAAGTTTCAGTTCTTTTGAAACTCCCGATGTGGATTTTTGCCCCATGCTCTTATGACCTTGACTAAGGCCAACAAATCATAAGTCACATGTCAAGTTCTACCCGTCATTGTCCAGGTTGATTTGAACCCACCCGTACAAGCCCTTGACTAGGGCCAACAAGGCTATACGACTGTCCCAAACCAACGCATCTATCTATGCAGCATATGAATACCCAATAGCTACCAAAACACTGTGCCTTGACTATGGCCAACAAACACAGCTTGAATACTATTGACTACCCATATGAAACGACGGAGGGCTACGAATGGTTTCTGGCGAAAACGTTTAACGTAATGAACTTGATATCGTTGAAGGAACGGATAGCTTTTTAGAAAATATAGTGACGAAAACCTTTACTAAAGAGGTCACTCCCGGTGAAGGGATCTCGGCTCTTTCCCCGTAGAATGGGGTGCAGGATATTCCAAATGAATACCGCGATGCAAAGCAAAAGTAATCGGCTATAGTGAAGTTAATGCCCTGACGCAAACTTCTGTCCAAGGGGTCACTCCCGGTGAAGGGATCTCGGCCCTTGCCTCGTCGACTGAGGAGCAGGATATTCCAAATGAATACCACGATGCAAAACAAAAGTGAACGTCCTTGCAATAACAGCTTTTTGAAAAGTGTTCCAACAACATCAGAATAGGTTTGTTTTAACTTGCATTGATCCGAATCAACGCAGTCCCATCAATTGATCACACCACAAAGAACGAAAATATACTGATGTACGTATATGCCATCCGCATTCGCCACTGGGTCCCGTCATTACCCGTTAGGTTAGCTAACTAACGACAGAGCGGGGACTGGACTAGCGCGGATGTAAAACATATACAATATCTACTAATATATATACCAATATATTATATTCGCTCAAGGCGTGATAAAAATGCAACATCACAGAAATGTACAGCATCACAGAACAATACAGATATCTGGGATCCCCGGGTTTCACAGAGCCACTACTGAAACCCGACGTTTCCCTGGTTGTGTGGATAGCCTGTGAAATGAAATCCTAGACCCCTACGGGCGCGGCAAATTACCCGCCAAAACCTGAAGCGAGGCAGCCCCCTTCAGCACCGTGAATGGACCACCCAGCACTTCACGGAATCCGGTAACTTGGGCACCCCTCCCGGGTCAACCTGTACCCCCTACGAGTGCGGCGAATAGCCCGCCAATCCTAGAGTGAAGCCCCCTTCCGTCCCAATGCCATGAGATGCGGGCTTGTTGCCCTCCAGAACCCGGCTATCCGTGCACCCCACCGCGGGGTAATCCTAGTACAGAAAGTAAAATATACATATAACGGGTACATCGACCGCAACCAGGTCGTGCCCCAAAAGAATAATGTAAACAGGCAGTGACGGCAGTCCACATGTCGGACGCTCGCCCCGCAATATCAAATGTACATAATACAACAACACTGTACTAGCATTGCATCCAGGCTATCCCCCACGACCGATCCGCAACATCACAGCAAAAACACAGAACATCAACGTGAAAGTCACGTTCGCAAATCCGTTTAACCGGGCTATAGCAGTTAGACTGGATTTACCGATCAAGTGACATTCACGGTCGCAAATATAATGTAAATACTGTGAAATAATGTGTTTAAAATATCCGATCGATCAAATTTTAACAAGTGGGCCCCCAAGCAATACTGTAGCACTCACAGAAATTCTGGGCCCAATGTTGTTATTCCAAAACCCCTATTTTCATCCCACCAGCCCATGGGAAAATTTTGACGCATTGATCCCTCAAGACGGCGACGGAACCGCGACAACAAGGGGGGTTTTGCCGCGGTTCCGCGCTCTACCTGAGAGATCAATGTCTCGAATTTTCCCAGAACTCTTATAACTTCTTGTACATCAGTTTTCTACAACCTGAAAAATTTTTGGAGCCAGGAAAAAATCGACAGAAAACTGATGTGAGGAAAAACGCGGGTTTTTGGAATTTGGTCGATCGGAAATGCAAACACATCAGACCAAGCTAGACTATGTTAATGGCGAGGCTCTGATACCACTGTAAGTGCACGGCGGCGCCCCGGCCGTCAATCCGACGGCCAAATGCGGAAGCGGTGATAAACTTTAATTTTGCGAACTTAGCAAACCGGCACCACCGCGCACTAAACACCCGGATCGGACCATTAAACTAGTTCTAGCTAACTACAAGACGGGTTAGAGGTATACCGAATGATCCGAGTCCTCCGGTCTTCTCGTCGTCATCCCGATCTCCTGCGGAAACTCCGGTCGTCGCCTCCTCGCCGGAAGGGCACCACATGGCCTGCATCTTTTACGGGCTCCCACCTCAATACCGAGGCAACTCGGGCGTGAAGTTGGCTGGCCGACGCGTCCAAGATTTGCTGTAGAATGTGTAGGGTTGAGGCTATGTCTCATTTGGGGTTTTGTTGCCTTTGAAGATGATGGAGGAATCAAGATAAGAAAAATGGTGCTTGCATTTTTCTTAACATGAAAAGAGATCAAAATGCTACACTCTCAAAAATGAAGCTCTCATCTTTTTTTCTCTCAAATGTGTTCAACCATCTCAAAAATGAGAATGGTGGAGGAAGGAATACAAAATGCAAGAGGGAGGTGAGTGTAGTAAAAGGTAAGAGGTGACCATATCCAAACATCATCATAACTAACTCACATCAAACTCTAATCACCTTTTAGTGATGTAAAGAGAATCAAATGATGGTTGAAAAGAAAAGATGCCATCATAATCAATACTTTTGCAAGAAAACCCTCCACAATGTGTTATTTGCAAACTTGCAAATAACACCCTCCATCGAAAAAGTCCGGCCAGGAAAGAACAAAGGAAAACCGGCCGGAACGGAATGCAAACTGGCAACTCCAGAAAACTGGTCCCGTAATAAATTACAGGAAAAACCCCGATACTGTGCATACACACCCGCATCTGTATTCCGTCCGGATACAAATGCAATGAGACAAAATCTACACTGTACTGTACTAGGATCCGGCTTAAACCAAAGCCGGCTAGTAATATCCGTCCGATCCTGATCCGTGCAATACCGCACGTATCAGATCGAACCCTGCCATATATCCATACGGCCACAAGTACAAACCGTCCGATCCTGATCCGTGCAATACTGCACGTATCTGATCGGACCCTGCCATATCTCCATACGGCCTCTACAGCGTTTCGCCCGAAAGCTTGAGTAACAGTAAGTGTGGTGGACTCTAAAGACTCGTCAATACTATGGCTGTGGATTTAACCACCAGCACGTCAGAGGTATAAGCCAATACGTGACGGGCCACCAGCTATTGACCAAAAGGGACGTCGATGAGCGAACTCATCCTGACACCCTACTGAGCCTGTCAGTGACAATATCCGTACAGTCCGATCCGTTCGTCTATGAGCATCGCATGTCGGGCCTAGGGGGTTGGTAAAAGTCAGACCCCCAAAAGCGGTACAAGTCGTGTCGGAGTGTAGCCCAGAACACCCTGAGATACTACTGGAATACCTACCAGTAAATCTCCTGCCTTGGCCAAGGACTTCGTGTAATGGCTCTCCTAGACACAGCGCGACCTCACCCCCAATACCGGGAGAGACGAACCCCTGAAGATCCGCTCACTGCCTCCATGTGGCCCGGGACTGTACTCAACTAAAACCTGTTTGCACGACTCCTTTGAGCCGTGGTAGGGTAGTAATCAAAGCACAGTGGGAACTCACACGAGACAAATGACAATCCCCAGGTCGATGAACTAACCTGTACACATGTCACCTGGGAACTGCTATCTGACATCAGGTATAAGACCAACTAGCATGTTCCCGGCGAGTCCTGTCCGGTGTACTCATAACCCAATGAGCACCTGTATACATCTTAGGTGAACCAACTGACACCAGTGGCTTGTGAGACCGGCCACCGCCCCTCGTCGGGGTCTCGACTGTATACACTAGTCTACTCTGGAGAATCGATGCCCTGTCTCGAAACTCCCACGACTAGGGACCTTTTAAGGATGTGCTTATAGATTACCAGCTCCCACGTATATGATCGCCCTCATACTGCTGGCAGTCAAGCAAGAATCCTAGGGGCTCTATCAACGTGCAATAGCGACCTGTCAGGTCACCTAAAGCAGTACACGATGATAAAGGAAAACCAGATAGCATACTATCATCTCGAGTAAGACTGTCCTACCGGGATAGGTCCTCCCTCAATCATTGCAATCACGCGCCTGTGATCCAATAATTGACTCTGAGGGCACTATCTCCAACAGTACGCATTTCTTAGATGATAACGATGATGATGATGATGGATGCCGATCGTCGGAAAAAATGGTGGAGGTTGTATTTTTTCCATGCCATAGGAGGAAATCCCCTCCTATGGCCTCTTTCCTCCATTAATCTCTCTCTCTCTATATATATATATAATGGAAAAAAGAGGCCATTGGGAAGATTCCCTCCTATGGCGTCGAAAAAATACAACCCCTTAGTTTTTGCCGACGATCGGCACCCACCATATTCATCGTCATCATCTAAGATGTGGGTACACCAAATTTCATGTGATTCCACAACCTTTTCACCGTTGATTTAGCAATGTAAAAAGTTCTATTGTCGATAAACCGTTAATTTTGAACCCACTAAATCAACGGTGAAAAAGTTGTAGAATCACATGAAATTTGGTATACCCACATCTTAGATGATGACGATGAAGATGGTGGGTGCCGATCGTCGGGAAAAACAAGGGAGGGGGTATTTTTTCGACGCCATAGGAAGAAATCCCCTCCTATGGCCTCTTACCTCCATTAATCTCTCTCTCTCTCTCTCTCTCTCTCTCTATATATATATATATATATATATAAATTTTATAAAGCACCATCCAACTTTTAAAGTTTTTGAGATAGAACCATCGAACTTTAAAAATGTCATGATCCTCCATCCACTAACATTTGTATTTGAAAATGCTAGTCGTGTTAGCTAGTTTAAGACGCAAATGGATTGAATAATTCAAAAATGACCTTCTACAGAGACTAAACAACACTAGTTGAACTGAATATACTATGCTTTTACTAAATACTTTCAAATTCTTTGACAAAACTATCATCCAACAATGGTTTACGGCAATTTTAAAGTTCAAGGCTTCTATATAAAAACTCTTGAAAGTTGGATCGTCCCTTATAAAATGTATCTTAAATAAATTAGTGAAACATTCTAAAATTTCCAATGAAGTTGTATAGAGGCAGTTGCAATACAAAACAGCCTATTGTATTATAATTAGCTTTTTATATATGGAAAAATTCTTACTGGCTTAATAGTTTAGATTTTCGTATTACTTTAAATGTGGATTAATTGAAATTAAAATATTAATGTTGCCATGCAAAAACTCATGTTGCAGACCAACGGACCTTCAACACGCAGAGAAATGTTAGAATATAAAATATATTCGCTCAACTATCATCATAGTGTCATAGTTATAGAGCAATGGAAATGACATTTTCCATTGTATCAGAGCCGACTTCTCAATTTGGAGAGAGAAATTTTACCACATGACCTATGCACAATTGGTGTGTATATATATATATATATAAACAATGTTATTAGTACCAGTCATTTAATATTTTCGTGTAATATATAGATTAAATATTTTTGATCTTAATTATTTAATTCCCATTCTTGTATTATGTTTATGCTTAGTCATGTAAAAGTTGAACCAGAAGGTAGAATGCAGCTATCTTTGATCCCTTAATCACTCACTTAACATGAGTTCCACATGCAAATTTTGTGAATTTATTTTCCATCTATTGTTATTTTGTGTTTCATCTATTGGGACAACACTTTTAAGTGCCATTGTATTACAATTTAACAAATTCCATCTTTCTCTTTGATATTTAATAAATATCAAAAACTTCTTATACTCTTATTTTATTTGGATGTTGGTGGAAATTGACAACAAGCATTTAATCATCTATAATTGGTCTTCTGAAAGGTTCAGGTTTGCTTTCCATCATTTAAAAGTTTTACTTTTAAAATTGAATGACTTAAAAGATAAAGGAGTGTAAGAAATAACTAAATAAACAAATATCATACTCATAAACCGATTGACCATTCAACAAATAAAATGCTAGGGAGAGATTTGTCTTTCTAGTAACCATATGTTTTCTTGGGTATAGCGGCTTTAATATCTTTCATTGTTTTTGCAGAATTACAAATTTTGTTTAGGTGAGATGATGTGTCGTACATAACAATTGATCGATCTTCTCCTGAATGTCTCCTCGATCACCTAAACCTATTTTCAAAGCAACATAGTTTAGACATAACAAACAAGATCGAAACAGACATACATGTGTGGAGTTTAAGGTTATGATCTTCCTCTGTTACCAAGATTCAATACAACGGCGTTTTTCTAGTTTATTGTAAATGATTCTGCTCAAATTAAATTCTATTATCTATTAAGAAATCTTTATACACTCAATTTTTCTTGAATATATTCTGCATACTCAAATCTGGCACTGCCATGTTGGCGCATATTTTTAATGGAATTTATTCAAGCAACTTGCATGACATATAAACGCCCAATCCCTGGCTTAGAATGACATATTAAACGCCCAAGCCCTAGCTTAGAAGAATCAAGAACGAAAATGTTTGAAAAGTAAGGCACCTGTTGTGAAGGTGTGGTTATGCATGATACTAATTTTCTTGAAAGGCGCTTGCATGTCTGTCTTGGTCAACACGTACGTTGCAATTCTCGTGAAAGCGGTTCCAACTATAATCAATCAGCTCTCCAGGACCCTTCTTTTCCCTTTAAGCCTTTTCAACTAAAATAAACGAATGAGATTCAAATTGGTTCTAATGATCTTCTAAACGAAAAAACTAAACGAATATTTAGACTCACAATAATTAGTAATCAAGATCTTATACAATTTTTCTGGAGGAGAGAGCTGCACTCCAATAGAGTCGGTCTCATGTGAACTTTTCATTATGTAAAAGAAAAACAAAAGCTGAGAAGTATTGTATGGAGAAATGAATACAAACAAATTTTGTACCCGGCCCCACATCAGGGTATTTTCTCACATTCACCAACAAACTCCATTTTCTCATATTTAGAGAGTGGTCTTCATCTATTATTGTATCCACAACTTTCTATTCTTTCTAGCGAATTTTTATCTGTACCTAACAAAACATATTCAAGTAAGAAAAGCATGAATAACGATAGCCAAAGAGAAGGGGAATAGCAAAATGATAGGATAGAAAGAAGGGGTGTATCAACAGTGATTAAAAAGCGGCACGTGTGGCCGGCCGGGCCGCATTAACACCAATTTAGCCGTATTTTGAGTTAATTTTGTTATTTTCTTAAGCTTGTTTGTTGAACGTTAATTTTTTAAACTATTTTGGTTTCTTAATCACATGTAGATGCGGTCTAAATAAGCATTTTCAAAGGTTTTAGCAATTAAATACAAACGGGGCAATGAAGACAGAAGCAAGACCAATATCCCTTATAACATAAAATTTCCCAGCTGAGAAAGTTGGATAGCTTAGTGAATTTCTCTCTCCAAATTTATTAATTAGATTTACCTATGCTTTTCTTTATCTTTTTCAGAAAAAAATGGACAGCCTCTCTACTGGAGGACTTACATATTCATTTTGTGTTTTGCTTTTGACTCATGAATAGCTAAAGAGAATCTCAGTAGCTTTGCTGGAAGGATAACTGGAGAGTCCCATTTTATTTATTTATTATTTTAATTTTGGTTAATAAGAGCTGACCAAGCTATATTGGTGAGAAAATAATGCTAACTATTACCTTGTCTATGAGGAGGGAAAGCATGGAATAAAATGTCATAATATCTCCTAAACCCATAAGTTAAGAATACCAAAAAAGCAGTCTAAATGAGAACTAATTTCAGCAATAAGTTGTATATGTTTTGCAAGTGTATTTATAACTTGAGTTGATGAAGTGCTAGTTTTGTTTTCAAAGATTCTATTTCTCATTCTCCAAATAAAAAAACCCATGTTGAAATTAAAAAAAAACCATGTTGAACATTACAGTATAACCAAAAAATGAGTAGCATCAATATCAAGGTTAATTATCCTGAAGTGGGAATAGACTGTACCTGAAGAGCACCATATATCAAGATATTCCAAACCTGCTTTCCTACCTTGCATTCAAAAAAAATGTATATATATGGCTAACGATTCTATCATGCAATCATCAAAGTAGGATTTAACATTTCCAAATTAACCAACCTCTAATGATCATGTCTTCCCTGGTTAATAATCTATCATTCTATGCATCGGATCATTCTTTATCTCAAAACAGACAAAGTTCGCCTTGCTCTTGGTTAGAGATGATTTTTTGAACGCAGGCTTCCAGTGCCATTAATTTGTTGTTCTGAAAATTTCCGGAGAGCATGCCAAAGACATTTTCTCCAAGCTATAGATAATAGGAGAGGATATTTTGCTGCAAGAGGATCGATGCCCACCCAATTATCAACCTAGCATAAAATTTGCTTGCCATCCTCTAGTTTCCATTGAGCATTTTCATAATCATATATAATTTACCTAGACTAGCATTAAATCTACTATGTTTTTGCACATACGAATGTGAGTTAATATATAATAAGATTATATGGGTTTTTTTAAAATTTAATTTAACATTAATTGTTATCTTAGAGAAGTTTCTAGAATTGTAGCAAGGATGGTTAGTTAGATATTAATAGGGAAGATGGGGGAGAGAGGAAGGAGGGGGGACATAGAAATTTGCATTTAAAAGAGCCTCAATATATTTTAATATATTGTAAGATTTTTCTCGTTACTACAAAATTTATTTAAAAAAAGGACCCTCAATTGATGGAATGATCTTCACCTTAGGAATTTGCATTATAATGACTTGATGTTTTGACACGTGCGTTGCGCGTAATGTCACGCCCCGCTTCCCAAAATATGGAATACGAGGGATTGATAAGGCCAGCCATGCTCCTACGGTCGAGAAAATATTTCTCCGTAGTCACACTTCGGCTTCTAGCTTTACGTGGTAATCAGTAATCAATAATACACAGGTAAGGAGAAATGCAGTAACTAAATCAAACAAATACAAAAGAACTAACCAGATGGAGATCAAGAGAGTATAGCTCTGGGTAGCTGATCAAGATGTCCGCGATGTCCTCGAGGTACGTCTGGTCCGGGTCCAAGCTAGATCCACTTCTCACTATGAGCATGCATACTCAGGTCGTCAGAGCGACACGATAGCAATATATATATGGGTGCAAATAGTAACTCGTGTAATAATAATGAAATGTAACAGTAAATCATGAGGGTAAAGATGTGCACATGAAGTAGCCAAAGCGGATTGTTTCCCTCCGAACGGCGGCCAAGACATGGGCCGTCTTGCCTGAGATTCGGGGCAGATGCTAATTGGTGCTATCCGTCCACCTCTCCGAAGATGCCAAGTTGATTTATGGCAACATGTATCGAAGGTTTAAACGGATGCGGCCGATGTAGCAGACTTCGTCAGATTCCCCCTCAGGATGAGGGGTTTTTGATTGTGGGGACGCTCTTCCCTGCAGGCGCAAGCCCCTGCAGTTAATTACGCTACCGCATCGCGGTAACAACTTTCTCCTTCTCCAGCTGGTCACTTCGTGTCGTGGGTGTTTGTTTTGTTTGTGGTTGCCCGTGGATTGTATACGGAGACTAATTTATGTAGTCGCCCGTAAGACGTGGATTAATCCAAATCCGTGTTTACTTAGATTTGGGTTTGTTGTTTTGGTTTGAGGATACGTTAGCCATTTTTGAGACTAAGATCGACTCAAACGTTTGTTAAGAATACGTTAGTCCGATTTGAGACTAAGATCAACTTAACAGGATCGTTTAGATCCGACAAAAGAACGTTTGGACTCTATTGTTCCAGTTTAGGGACATGGTGGTCCATGAATGTATGGCCGTCGGGACCCGTCACCTCTCTGACGACGTTGAAGGATTACAACGACAGGTGTCAGAGGAGTTCAGAGATGTACCCTTGAACCAAAGTTGATTGGGGGATCTATAGTCCGATTTGGGACTAAAGTCTGTTTGAAGGTTTAAGGATACGTTAGCCATATTTGAGGCTAAGATCAACTTAAATGGGATCGTTTAGATCCGACAAAAGAGCATTTAGGGGCTCTAATGTTCCAGTTTAGGGACATGGTGGTCCATTGCCAGTTTAGGGACATGGTGGCCCAATGCCAGTTTAGGGACATGGTGGTCCAACTCCAGTTTAGGGACATAGTGGTCCATTGGTAGTTTAAGGACGCATAAGTCCATGGGTTTAAAGACCCCACAGTCCATATGGGTGTGTTTAAGGACGCATTAGTCCGTTAGTTTAAGGACGCATAAGTCCGCGGGTTTAAGGACCCCACAGTCCGTATCTTGGTTTAAGGACGCATAAGTCCATGAGTTTAAGGACCCCACAGTCCGTGTTGATGTGTGGTTGTCGGGACCCGTCACCTCTCTGAAGACGTTGAAGGATTACAACGACAAATATCAGAGGAGTTCAGAGATGTACCCTTGAACCAATGAGTTGGTTGAAAGAACAGATGTGCTCAGTTCAAGATGATTTGAGGACTTATGGCCAGTTTGGGCTAAGTCCAATTATGTTTGAAATATTGGCCCTCTGTTGGTCCATTGAAGGAGAGGCTTTGCCTCTAGAAACTTAGCCAATTAGGCTAAAGGTAGTGTTAAACACTAAAGACCAACAGTGTTGAACACTGGGAATAAGATTAGCAAGTTAGTGTTAAACACTAAAAGATAACTAGTGTTAAACACTAGCAACAGGGCTTTCAAATTAGTGTTAAACATTAACACAAATCAGTGTTAAACACTGGTAATCAGAGATTTCAGATTAGTGTTAAACACTAAAGCAAATCAGTGTTAAACACTGGGAACAAAGTCTTCAGATTAGTGTTAAACACTAAGGAGAGAGGGGTCACGTGTGGACACGTGAGAGCGCCCTGATTTCCCTTATTTTATTCTGCAGATCAGTGTTTAACTCTTTTAATTCTGACGGCCATCATGTGTGAGCACGTGATGGAGGCCCCCGCTCTGGTCTGTTAGAATGCTCATTAGGGGTCACGTGGTGACACGTGAGGGAGCCCTAAATATGGAGCCAGATCTCTTTTTGGTTTATCCTCAAATCTGCGAATAAGTGTTAAACACTTTTGTTTTTATTTTAGAGCATCACGTGCTGGCACGTGATGGAGGCCTATGCATCGATAATTACAGCACTTGCCGAGGGGTCACGTGATAACACGTGAGAGCGCCCAAAGCTTTCATTTCCTTTACTTTTTCTTTCTGCATTTTGGGAGTCACGTGGGAGCACGTGAGGTGATGCTTCAAAGTTCTTTGCAGGGGATCTTTTCAAGGGTCACGTGGGGGCACGTGACCCTAGTTCTTTTCATGAACAGAGATCTTTTAAGAATTGAATTCTTTGTAGGGTTAAACCCTAATTATGATTTTGGAGGAATTAAATTCCTATCGTGAAAGAATTGAATTCTTATTTAGGATGAAACCCTGATTTCTTTTCAAAGGAATTAAATTCCCAGATATGTAAAAGAATTAAATTCTTGATTAGGGTTAAACCCTAGTTTTGTTTTAGGAGAATTAATTCTCAAAACTCAATTCCCCTTCCAAGTTTAGGATCTGCATGGCAGGATCTCGACCCGATGAGAATTAAATTCTCAAGTTATGGGGAGATGTGCTCTGTGCAGATCTTCAACCAGAAGAAGAAGTAAGTTCTTTTCTTTAAATAAGAGTTAAACTCTTTTGAGAATTAAATTCTCTTTTGAATCCTCTCTTTTCTCACCTAGGGTTTTTCTTTTGCAGAGAATTAAATTCTTCTCTCTCTATTTCTCTCTTCTCTTGAGAATTAAATTCTCCTCCCTCTGTTTTTCTCTTCAAAAAAGTAGATCCCCCCTCTTCTCTTCTTGGCTCCTATTTATAGGAGAAGGAAGAGAATCAATTTGTTTAGCAAATCTCTATGTTGAGAGATTTGATTTATATTTATCATTAATCTGGGCCTTTAGATCATTCAGTGAATTTTATTCACCGTGGATTTTAAATCCAAAAGATATTCTATCTGTTATCCTGGTGAGATTTTCAGGGAAATCTTTCCTTGTCCAAGGTTTTTCCATAAATTGGTGATTTTTAATCACCCTTGGATTTTTAATCCAACGGTTCCCCATGACCCTTTTCCATTTGGAAAGATTCAGAAACTTTTAGAATTTAATTCTATTAAATTATAATGCTTTTTAAAGCCAGTCACGTGCTGGCACGTGACCTTTGGTCACGTGTGAGCACGTGACCCCCAATTTGGTTTCTTTCTCAGCCGCTTATTTATGTTTCAGTTTTAACCATCACGTGTCAACACGTGACCATTGGTCACGTGTAAGCACGTGATACCTCGTTGAGGTATTTTCTGACTTTTAGAATTAAATTCTATTCATTATTTTAGAGGCTTTAAAAGCCCATCACGTGTCTGCACGTGACCCATGGTCACGTGTGAGCACGTGATGCCCCATTGGGGTCTTTTCTGAGTTTTTATTGTATCTTTTAACTCTTCCAGCGGGTTCTTAAAAGCCCATCACGTGTGGACACGTAATTCCTCATAACTTTTGATCCCGGATGAATTACGAGGCCCATAATATATCAAATCGAAGGGTTTTTCGAGCCGCTTTCGATACCATCAGAATTTATCTGTTTCTCATTCGGGAGTTTGTCAAAAAACAGCCCGGAAGATACTGGTTCCCATTTTCTTAAGCGTATCGCCGCCATTTGATACCTTGGGCTCTTTTACGCAGAAATTTTTGGCGGGAACAAATGCCCCCCACTACTTTGCCCACGTAAGTATTTACGTGGGTGAAGTAGTGCAAAGTAATGCATAGCGTATGACCAGTTTCGGTTTGGTATATTACTTTCAGAATCTTGATCTGAGAAGATAACGAGCGGACACAAGCGTCGTCATTTATCATTGACTCAAATCTCGACTCTTAAGAGATATAGTTCCAAACCCTTAACTCCATAAGCCGCACCCTTCTATCTCTTTATATCTCACTCTGGAGTGAAGTAGTTTATATGCTCATGAGTAGCTTTTCCATTTCAGTGGCATGTAGCTTTGGCGATTGTGGCTCATAGATGGTCCCTCTTGACCTCTTTGCAGGGCAGTGATGGCTTAGGAGACAGGGTTAGGATCTGCCACCTAAGACTTTTCAACTTTATGAGCCGTGAGGGTCTCATAAAGACTTTTCTCCCTACGGATCGAGAGGATCTCGTAGGTGTATTTTCTCCTTAGGAGTCGTGAGGATTCCTAAGTGTGTTTTCTCTTATAAGTCGTAAGGATCTTATGAGAGAATTTTTCCCTTTTACGAGTCGAGGGGACCCGTAAGCGGTTGTTCCCCTCCTTGTCGAAATTCGACTTCGGAGAGTGAGACCCGTGGATAGTATGCAAGAGACCATTTTGGGCCGACTTGCAGGATCCCAGTGCTTAGGAAACAGGTTTTTTAATCCCTATTGCCTAAGGCTTTATCTCACGAGTCGAGACGAATCGAGAAGTTCTCGCAAAGACATCATTTCCCTCACGAGTCGAAACGAATCGAGCAGATCTCGTAAGAATATCCTAACGTCACAGTTAACCTCTGCTCTTTACGACAGAAGTCCGTTAGGGTCTGTGGTACTTAGGGTTTTGGCCGTCGTACCGTCGCATGAGCTGATGTATTCCTCGATAGGCAATCGTGCTGTTCGAGTAGCCCTGCGACTGCCGTGTCACTGATCCCTTCGGGGGCTGGACAAGACGTCTTCAAGCAATCCTCCTTGGCAGTTTGACCGTCGGAAGAGCAAGCGCTAGGAATTTGCCATGCCGCTTTTTACTTGAGGTTAAGCTCATTTTGGAGAGCCCCGATGAGTCATAACCACTCCGCGCTGGTGTGGGATGATCTCCGATAGTCTTTCAGGCTTTATATGACTTGCCGTTAAGACCCTGAAGCTAGGAATTTGGCCTTTGCTTCGTTTGCTGGTATTGCGTCCTCTATATCGAGACGAATGTCGTGGTTGTCTCTAGGTTGCTGGTGAACCGTCGAGGTTTGGAACCAGGGATTTTGCCGTGACTCCTTTCGGTGATGTTGCGTCTGCTGTGTCGAGATGAACGTCGAGGTGGTGATCACTCCATGTTGGTATGAGATGATCTCTGAATGTCTTTCCGGTTTTATATAACTTACCGTCAAGACGTTGAAGCTAGGAATTTGGCCTTCACTTCGTTTGCTTTGTCGCGTCCGAATCCTGCTGGGGGAAGAACGCTGGGGTGACATTTCATCTGCTGTATCGAAACGAACGTCAAGGTGGTGACCAATCCGCGCTGGTGTGGGATGATCTCCGATTGTCTTTCAGGCTTTATATGACTTGCCGTCAAGACCCTGAAACTAGGAATTTGGCCTTCGCTTCGTTTGCTGGCATTGCGTCCTCTGTATCGAGACGAATGTCGTGGTTGTCTCTAGGTTGCTGGTGAACCGTCGAGGTTTAGAACCAGGGATTTTGCCGTGACTCCTTTCGGTGATGTTGCGTCTGCTGTGTCGAGACGAACGTCGAGGTGGTGATCACTCCATGTTGGTATGAGATGATCTCTGAATGTCTTTCCGGTTTTATATAACTTACCGTCAAGACGTTGAAGCTAGGAATTTGGCCTTCGCTTCGTTTGCTTTGTCGCGTCCGAATCCTGCTGGGGGAAGAACGCTGGGGTGACATTTCATCTGCTGTATCGAAACGAACGTCAAGGTGGTGACCAATCCGCGCTGGTGTGGGATGATCTCCGATTGTCTTTCAGGCTTTATATGACTTGCCGTCAAGACCCTGAAGCTAGGAATTTGGCCTTCGCTTCGTTTGCTGGCATTGCGTCCTCTGTATCGAGACGAATGTCGTGGTTGTCTCTAGGTTGCTGGTGAACCGTCGAGGTTTGGAACCAGGGATTTTGCCGTGACTCCTTTAGGTGATGTTGCGTCTGCTGTGTCGAGACGAACGTCGAGGTGGTGATCACTCTATGTTGGTATGAGATGATCTCTGAATGTCTTTCCGGTTTTATATGACTTACCATCAAGACGTTGAAGCTAGGAATTTGGCCTTCGCTTCGTTTGCTTTGTCGCGTCCGAATCCTGCTGGGGGAAGAACGCTGGGGTGACATTTCATCTGCTGTATCGAAACGAACGTCAAGGTGGCGACCACTCCGTGCTGGTGTGGGATGATCTCCGATTGTCTTTCAGGCTTTATATGACTTGCCGTCAAGACCCTGAAGCTAGGAATTTGGCCTTCGCTTCGTTTGCTGGTATCGCGTCTGCTGTATCGAGACGAATGTCGCGGTGGTGATCACTCCATGTTGGTGTGAGGACCAGGATCCGCTCTGGATGTTTCCCACGGGATCGAAGAGTGACGTTTTCCGCGTTCCACGTGACCAGGAATTTTGCTCTAGATGCTTCACACGGGTTCACTGCCGTGTTAGGCGAGGACTAGGCTCCGCTCTGGATGCTTCGCACGGGTTCACTGCCGTGCTCTGCGAGGACCAGGATCCGCTCTGGACGTTTTCCATGGGGTCAAAGAGTGACGTTATCTGCGTTCCACGTGACCAGGAATTTTGCACTAGATGCTTCACACGGGTTCACTGCCGCGTTAGGTGAGGACTAGGCTCCGCTCTGGATGCTTCGCACGGGTTCACTGCCGTGTTCTGCGAGGACCAGGATCCGCTCTGGACGTTTTCCACGGGGTCAAAGAGTGACGTTATCCGCGTTCCACGTGACCAGGAATTTTGCACTAGATGCTTCACACGGGTTCACTGCCGCGTTAGGCGAGGACTAGGCTCCGCTCTGGATGCTTCGCACGGGTTCACTGCCGTGTTCTGCGAGGACCAGGATCCGCTCTGGACGTTTTCCACGGGGTCAAAGAGTGACGTTATCCGCGTTCCACGTGACCAGGAATTTTGCTCTAGATGCTTCACACGGGTTCACTGCCGCGTTAGGTGAGGACTAGGCTCCGCTCTGGATGCTTCGCACGGGTTCACTGCCGTGTTCTGCGAGGACCAGGATCCGCTCTGGACGTTTTCCACGGGGTCAAAGAGTGACGTTATCCGTGTTCCACGTGACCAGGAATTTTGTTGATTATATCCGCATTTCACGGAGTTGGGATTTGACTCTTTGTGGGAGTACATCGTCGAGTCATGGAATTGGGAGTTGCCGCTGTTCCGCTTTTCTTGATGATGTGTCCACTGTGACGAGACGAGTGCTGAGGTGGAGCTGGGATTTTGCCATCACTCCGCTTTGCTGACCATGGGGTCTTTTATTAGCTTTGCATGTACATCCTGCTGGACTGCGAAAGAACGCCGTTGTTAACATTGCGTCTGCTGTAATAAGACGAATGCTAAGGCGGAGTTGGGATTTTGCCATCGCTCCGCTTGATGGTGTAACATCTGTGTCCTGCTGGAATGAGGAGGCACGCCGTTGTTGGTCTCCAGGCTGTAGATGTGGCCATTGAGATTTGGAACTAAGGACTTTGCCATGGTTCCGTTTCATTGCGACTCTGAGGTCGATTGTTGACGTCACGTCTGCATCTGGCTGGAGTGAGGAGAAACGCCGTTGGTGATCTCTAAGTTGTCGATGTTGACGTCGAGACCCTGAAGCTCGGGATCTTCTTTTTGCTTCGTTTGTTGACATTATGTCTGCAATATTGCGATAAATGTCGAGGATGTCTCTAGGTTGTCTATGAACCGTCGAGATTTGGCTTCGCTTTCTGATGGAGCCTGTTGGGAAGGTATGGTTCCTTCTTTGTTTGTGCCCCTGGATTGTATACAGGGATCGATGTGATCTCGCCTGTAGGGCAAAAAGTTTCATTCTTTCATTTTTTTTTATTCTTTCCGCGATGCTCTATCATTTCAGCTTTTTTTATATCGCGAAAATCGCGATTGCCCAATCATTTCGGCTATTTTTCGCGGTGCCCAATCATTTCGGCTATTTATTTTATTTTTACTCGCTGCTTTTTATTGCGAGTTGCCCAATCATTTCGACTATTTTGCATGCATACATTTTTACTTGCTGATTTTGTTTGCAAGTTGCCCCCATCATTTCGGCTATTTCATATGCATTTTTTTTGCTCGCTGATTATTTTCTCGCGAGTAGGGGATTTGGGATCTGATACCAATCTTGGCATCAGCATCGCTGCGACTGGAATTTTGCCAGGAGCGAATCATCATTTGCCGTGAAAGGACTTGGAATTTGATACCGGTTTAGGCATCAGCATCGCTGCAACTGGGATATTGCCAGGAGAGAATCATCATTTGCCTTGAAAGGGCTTGGAATTTGATACCGGTTTAGACATCAGCATCGCTGCAACTGGGATATTGCCAGGAGCGAATCATCATTTGCCTCTGTCGATATTCAACAAAGGTGGCTTAGTAAACAGGGTTAAGGGTCCTGTCGGCTAAGGCTTTTGACTTCATGAGCCGTAAGGGTCTCACAAAGGTATTTCTCCCTACAAGTCGTGAGGATCTTGTAGGTGTGTTTTCTCCTTGGGAATCGTGAGGATTCCTAAGTGCATGTTCTCTTGTAAGTCGTAGGGATCTTACAAAAGGGTTTTCTCCTTATAAGTCGAGAGGACTTACAAGTGTTGTTTGCTGTACAAGCATATCCCTAGTCACGGATGGGACTTTGTTAGGGAAATATTTATTCGTGCCCGTGGATTGTATACAAGGGTCAATATGAGCCGCTTGTAGGGCAAAATCGAAGGTTGTGGGGGTTGCTTAAGAACAGGTTAAGGTTTCTGTAACTTAAGACCTTCAAATCTTATGAGCCGTGAGGGTCCCATAAGAGAGTTCTCCTTACGAGTCGTGAGGATCTCGCAAGTGTATTTTCTCCTTAGGAATCGTGAGGATGCCTAAGTGTGTTGTTCCCTTGTGAGTCGTAAGGATCTCACGCGGGTGGTTTCTCCTTACAAGGTCGAGAGGATCCTGTAAGTGTCTTTTAACGAGGTTGCGCCCTTTCGGGTTTTCACTAACACTCGCCGGTAGCCCTGCTGTTTTTACTCACGGAGCTCTTTCGGGTTTTCATCCGTGCCCATTTTGCTTATGGACATACCGTTTTCTTTTTTTTTTCTTTTTTTTTCTTTTTTCTTTTTTGTTTTTTAAAACGAGGTCGTGCCCTTTCGGGTTTTCACGAACACTCGCCGGTAGCCCTGCTGTTTTTACTCACGGAGCTCTTTCGGGTTTTCATCCGTGCCCATTTTGCTTATGGACATACCGTTTTTTTTCTTTTTTTTTCTTTCTTTTTTGCTTCTTTTTTTTTTTAACCACGCCAGCCTGATAATGCCGCGGGTTGATAGTAGTTTAACGACGTTTCGGTCATTTGCAAGTTTTAGGACATTGCGGTCCGCCGTTAGTTTAAGGACGTTTCGGTCCGACGCCAGTTTTAGGACATAGTGGTCCATCGTTAGTTTAACGACATTTCGGTCTATCGTCGCCGTATTTGAGACGCATCTTTAGTTTACTGACTTTTCGGTCTAGCATCGCCGTATTTGAGGAGAATCTCTAGTTTACTGACTTTTCGGTCTATGGGGCTTTCTTTATGAAAGAGCACGATGCCCCGGCATGTCCATCTTTTTCGGAGCATGTGGTTGTGGCGGGCTCATCTTCCAGTTGTCAGACAACGCGAATTTGCCCTGTTGGTATTCATCCTCAATCTAGCCTTTGAAGACATAGCAATTTTCGAGTGGGTGACCCATTACTCTGTGGTAGGGACAATAGTTAGGATTGTCAACGTCACCTGGCTGCAACGGACGTTTTGGATCCGGCAGAGTGATGAGCCCGCTGCGCACCGCTAGCTCGAACAGTCTCTTTGTTTTATCTCTGGGAAATGAGTAAGGACGTTTCAACTTCTCATTGAGGTATCGTGGCTTGTTGTTTTGACGACCAAACGGTTTCGGGTTACTCGGCTGTTGTTGAGCATTGGCGACGGAGGTCGCTTTTCCATTCTCCTTATCCCTCTTGTTTGATCCCTTGTTTGCGGGTCCGAGATTCTTTCCGGGTAGCGTGCAATTGCACGGCTGAATGTTCTCACAGCTCCTCAATTCTTTTGTTTCAGAGATGGATTCCTTGAAGAGAGAACCAAGGGCTACCTTTTCGTCAGAGTCGCTCCCGAAGGTGAGAACTCGCGATCCCCCGGGATCAACCCTATGACAATTGCCGGCAATTCTTTTACGCTCGTCTGTCGTATTTTTTCGCTGTCTACGAGCTTCCCGCTTTATTCTGTTGACGTGTTGTCTATGAGCGACATACCCTTGCCACCAACACTTAAAGGAGTCGCAGTCTTCAGTGGGATGTGCGATCTTATGATGATACAAGCAGTAGTTAAGATGCATGTCCGCCTCATCAAGATGTAGACCGCCAGGAGAATTTTCTCGGAAAGAGGGCAGTTTCATCCCCATCGATATGGCTTTGGCGAATCGTTTCCTTGTCTTGATCCTGCTTTTATTTGCGGCGGATGTACTTTGATCCGGTGGGAGTGTTTCGACCCTTTTGTCCAGTCGTCGGCGTTTGGCCTTTTCAAATATGGCCATCTAACGCTCCCGGCCGGCTTTACTTTTCAGACGAATCTCATTCAAGAAGGCATCGATCATCTCATCTGACGGCCACAGAAGTTCTGGTTCAGGATCCGCCCCCGGTTTCTCGGTGCAAGGAGCCTCTTTAACATCTATCAAGGAGTGAGAGATCACATGACAACTTGCTACGTAGTCCTCAGATTCATCTGATGAGTCTTCTCTATCGTTTTCGTCCTCGAGGACGTGGCTGAGAAACTCTTGGAGCGTGATTGGAATCCGCGCCTTCTGGTTATACTCTTCCAGCGCGTCAATCTGTTTCTGCAAATCCGTGCGCTTGTCGCCAGGCTTCACGGGCTTCTTGGATTTCTCCTTCTTTTTCAAAGATTTCGACGGCTGGGTGTGAATGCTTTGGCTATCACCACCGATATTTGGAATTGGGCGCGGTTTCAGCATCCCCTTGATGATCTCAGGTTCCAACGGGTTCTTCCATCTAATCGCCGGGCACGTCTGAAGATCATTTAGCATCCTTTTGGTCTTGGCGGAAATCACGACCCTCCATGGAGCTTCTTCAATAAAGGAGCAGGTTGCCCCCGGCGTATCTGCTTTCTTAGGAGTGTGCGGCTGTGGTGGGTTTACTTTCCACTTTTCAGACAGCTCAAACTTGCCTTGTAAGTACTAATCCTCGATCCATCCTTTAAAGACGAAGCAATCCTCGATCGGGTGACTTACCGTTTGGTGGTAAGGACAATAATTGGGATCGTTGACATCGCATGGCTGCAACGGATGCTTTGGACTCGGCAGATTGATGAGTCTGTTACGCACTGCCAGCTCGAACAATCTTCTCGTTTTATCCTGAGGAAACGAGTAAGGACGTCCCAATCTCTCCTCGAGGGATGGGCGTGGACGCATATTGTTTTGACGGACAACCGGCTTTAAGTTGCTCGGCCGTTGCTGAGTATTGGCAACGAAGGTTGCCTTCCCTTTCCCCTTTTCATTCCAAGTCTCTGTCTTTGAAGAAGAAGGCTTATGGCCCATCTGGTCCATTTGGGCCAGTTTGTCAATCAAGGCCTGGAAGGTGGTCGGCTTGAAAAACATCATGAACTGGGAGATGGCCGCTTGAGGGTCAAGAGTGCCCACGAACATGCCTACTGCAGGAGCCTCTTCTATGCGTTGTTCGAATTTCGACCATAGGTTCCGCCATCGTGTTGCGTATTGGACCCACGTTTCGCCTGGCCTTATCCTGGCATTAATCAGTGCTGTTATCGGTGTGCGTCCACTAGCACTCGCGAATCTCTGTGTAAACAGCAGCTCCATCTCCGTAAATGTCTTGATAGAGTCATTTGGGAGTTCAGAGTACCACTCAAATGCCGTTTCCGACAGGCTGCCAACAAACTGGCGGAGTAGCAATTTATCATCACCTCCAGTGTTGCTGCATATGGCTCTAAATTGAGCGACGTGCTGATGCGAATTTCCCGTCCCCTTATATACGTGGAACTTAGGGATCGTATATCCCGGCGGGTAACTAATTTGGTCATACCAGCCCGGATAGGGTCGTCCAGTTCTAACAATTTGCGCAGCCGCTTCATTCACTTGATGAGCCCGTATTTGATGAGCTATATAGTCATCCAGCGCAGCCTTGGAAATGGTTTCATCTTTGGCTGTTGAAAGAGTCGGAGGAGGATTAGATGTCTTTCCTCTATCGTCTTCAGTAATGATCGGATGGTCTTCAACTGGAGGGTCCGGCTGTAGCATCATCCCTACCATATCTTGGAAGAGGAGCGCCATTTGTTTTATGTTAGCCGCTTGCTCTGCGGCATCTTTGTCCTTCTTTTCGAGGACTCTGCGTAGGTAGTCAGCATCAGTTTCTTGTTCATGACGCTGCTCTGATGATGCCTCCGAGCTTTCTTTTGGCCCGGTAAGTGCGGCCACTGCAGTCATCATCTCCTGAAGCTTCTGTTGCTGCTCCTGGGCTTTCGTTACGGATCGGGTGAGCGGTCGGTGACCCGTCGAAGCACGGATTTCCTCCTTTCCAGAAGCCATATAAACAGTGTGCACCACCATGCCCCCAGACTTGGGGTGTTTGTGCTCAGCGCGTTTACGGTTCGCCATGTTCACAGGAGCTTTTTGCGGCCTCCTTTTCTTTTGAGTGGTCAAAGTTAAAGGGGTCGTTGTACTGGGCACCCAAGTAGTCGTCATCTTTCGTGGCTTGACAGAGTAGCCCTTCTCCTGCCGAACACTCATCTTTTTCTGTCGGCAAAGATAGTCTTGATCAATCACTGACTCCTGGACCTGTCTCCAGACCATATAAATTTTAGAGGACAGCCGTTGAAAGGGCTGCTCCAGCTTCTTCTCTGGAGTATTCTCCACAGGTGAAGGAGTTCCCTTCAGCATCACAGTAGGAGAGTTTCTGCGCACCTTGTTGAGCAATTCAAAGCTGTTCCCGGTTGGAACAGCAGCATCGATCCCTACCGTTGGAGCTGGCGGAGTTATCCCGGATGGGGAGTTGCCCCCAGCCTTCCTCACTCGGCGCCAGTGGCGACGTCGAGCGTGTCGTGCGGATGAGATCACCTCCGTTGTTGGATATGCTTCTTCATGCCCCCTGCTTTGAGGAGAGACTGTTATTGGTGCTAGCCTATCGAAGACTGACGCCCGTTGAGAAGCAATGTCTAATCTGTCAAAGATAGACCTCTGAGCAGGGGAAGCAGCTTTGAGGACCTCGCCTGGAGCAGCAACTGGAATAGCCAGCCTTGTAAGGACTGACTTCTTGGAAGGAGGAGCCTTTCCAATGATTTCGTTCGCTTGAGCCGGGACAGCTATCCGCTTTGGGATAGCAGCTTCGGGTATCGCGGGTTTGCTGACGTTCTGGCCCAGTCCGTTGAAAACTGACGTATTGAAGTCGGGCGACCCATTGAGAGGGGTCGCAGCAGTGGTAAGCCGACCAAAGACCGACTTCTTTGGGGCTTCTTGCAACGTCATTGTGGCATTGAAGCTCAACGGTGGGAGCATGGTCCCGAAGAATAATCCAGTAGTGGCCTGAGTTACCTGCTCCACCGGCATCTTGAAAAGGGAGGCCGCTTGGGGCCCATAAGTCACTCCTCCAGCAAGGACCGAGTGAAGGTTGCAGTTGTAGGCAGTGCAGTTTGAAGCCATTGATCTTCTGTTCTCTGCACGGAGCAAGACACCAAATCTTAGTACCTCGAATCCACAGGCAACCACGGTAAACCGCGATTCGTTCGCGAACACGACACACGAAGTGTGGAGTGGAAAGAGGAAAAGGTCCCACCGGGCGTGCCAGAATCTGTTCCCCTCCGAACGGCGGCCAAGACATGGGCTGTCTTGCCTGAGATTCAGGGCAGATGCTAATTGGTGCTATCCGTCCACCTCTCCGAAGATGCCAAGTTGATTTATGGCAACATGTATCGAAGGTTTAAACGGATGCGGCCGATGTAGCAGACTTCTTCAGATTCCCCCTCAGGATGAGGGGTTTTTGATTGTGGGGACGCTCTTCCCTGCAGGCGCAAGCCCCTGCAGTTAATTACGCTACCGCATCGCGGTAACAACTTTCTCCTTCTCCAGCTGGTCACTTCGTGTCGTGGGTGTTTGTTTTGTTTGTGGTTGCCCGTGGATTGTATACGGAGACTAATTTATGTAGTCGCCCGTAGGACGTGGATTAATCCAAATCCGTGTTTACTTAGATTTGGGTTTGTTGTTTTGGTTTGAGGATACGTTAGCCATTTTTGAGGCTAAGATCGACTCAAACGTTTGTTAAGAATACGTTAGTCCGATTTGAGACTAAGATCAACTTAACAGGATCGTTTAGATCCGACAAAAGAGCGTTTGGACTCTATTGTTCCAGTTTAGGGACATGGTGGTCCATGAATGTATGGCCGTCGGGACCCGTCACCTCTCTGACGACGTTGAAGGATTACAACGACAGGTGTCAGAGGAGTTCAGAGATGTACCCTAGAACCAAAGTTGATTGGGGGATCTATAGTCCGATTTGGGACTAAAGTCTGTTTGAAGGTTTAAGGATACGTTAGCCATATTTGAGGCTAAGATCAACTTAAATGGGATCGTTTAGATCCGACAAAAGAGCATTTAGGGGCTCTAATGTTCCAGTTTAGGGACATGGTGGTCCATTGCCAGTTTAGGGACATGGTGGTCCAACGCCAGTTTAGGGACATGGTGGTCCATTGGTAGTTTAAGAACGCATAAGTCCATGGGTTTAAAGACCCCACAGTCCATATGGGTGTGTTTAAGGACGCATTAGTCCGTTAGTTTAAGGACGCATAAGTCCGCGGGTTTAAGGACCCCACAGTCCGTATCTTGGTTTAAGGACGCATAAGTCCATGAGTTTAAGGACCCCACAGTCCGTGTTGATGTGTGGTTGTCGGGACCCGTCACCTCTCTGAAGACGTTGAAGGATTACAACGACAAATATCAGAGGAGTTCAGAGATGTACCCTTGAACCAATGAGTTGGTTGAAAGAGCAGATGTGCTCAGTTCAAGATGATTTGAGGACTTATGGCCAGTTTGGGCTAAGTCCAATTATGTTTGAAATATTGGCCCTCTGTTGGTCCATTGAAGGAGAGGCTTTGCCTCTAGAAACTTAGCCAATTGGGCTAAAGGTAGTGTTAAACACTAAAGACCAACAGTGTTGAACACTGGGAATAAGATTAGCAAGTTAGTGTTAAACACTAAAAGATAACTAGTGTTAAACACTAGCAACAGGGCTTTCAAATTAGTGTTAAACATTAACACAAATCAGTGTTAAACACTGGTAATCAGAGATTTCAGATTAGTGTTAAACACTAAAGCAAATCAGTGTTAAACACTGGGAACAAAGTCTTCAGATTAGTGTTAAACGCTAAGGAGAGAGGGGTCACGTGTGGACACGTGAGAGCGCCCTGATTTCCCTTATTTTATTCTGCAGATCAGTGTTTAACTCTTTTAATTCTGACGGTCATCACGTGTGAGTACGTGATGGAGGCCCCCTCTCTGGTCTGTTAGAATGCTCATTAGGGGTCACGTGGTGACACGTGAGGGAGCCCTAAATATGGAGCCAGATCTCTTTTTGGTTTATCCTCAAATCTGCGAATAAGTGTTAAACACTTTTGTTTTTATTTTAGAGCATCACGTGCTGGCACGTGATGGAGGCCTATGCATCGATAATTACAGCACTTGCCGAGGGGTCACGTGATAACACGTGAGAGCGCCCAAAGCTTTCATTTCCTTTGCTTTTTCTTTCTGCATTTTGGGAGTCACGTGGGAGCACGTGAGGTGATGCTTCAAAGTTCTTTGCAGGGGATCTTTTCAAGGGTCACGTGGGGGCACGTGACCCTAGTTCTTTTCATGAACAGAGATCTTTTAAGAATTGAATTCTTTGTAGGGTTAAACCCTAATTATGATTTTGGAGGAATTAAATTCCTATCGTGAAAGAATTGAATTCTTATTTAGGATGAAACCCTAATTTCTTTTCAAAGGAATTAAATTCCCAGATATGTAAAAGAATTAAATTCTTGATTAGGGTTAAACCCTAGTTTTGTTTTAGGAGAATTAATTCTCAAAACTCAATTCCCCTTCCAAGTTTAGAATCTGCATGGCAGGATCTCGACCCGATGAGAATTAAATTCTCAAGTTATGGGGAGATGTGCTCTGTGCAGATCTTCAACCAGAAGAAGAAGTAAGTTCTTTTCTTTAAATAAGAGTTAAACTCTTTTGAGAATTAAATTCTCTTTTGAATCCTCTCTTTTCTTACCTAGGGTTTTTCTTTTGCAGAGAATTAAATTCTTCTCTCTCTATTTCTCTCTTCTCTTGAGAATTAAATTCTCCTCCCTCTGTTTTTCTCTTCAAAAAAGTAGATCCCCCCTCTTCTCTTCTTGGCTCCTATTTATAGGAGAAGGAAGAGAATCAATTTGTTTAGCAAATCTCTATGTTGAGAGATTTGATTTATATTTATCATTAATCTGGGCCTTTAGATCATTCAGTGAATTTTATTCACCGTGGATTTTAAATCCAAAAGATATTCTATCTGTTATCCTGGTGAGATTTTCAGGGAAATCTTTCCTTGTCCAAGGTTTTTCTATAAATTGGTGATTTTTAATCACCCTTGGATTTTTAATCCAACGGTTCCCCATGACCCTTTTCCATTTGGAAAGATTCAGAAACTTTTAGAATTTAATTCTATTAAATTATAATGCTTTTTAAAGCCAGTCACGTGCTGGCACGTGACCTTTGGTCACGTGTGAGCACGTGACCCCCAATTTGGTTCCTTTCTCAGCCGCTTATTTATGTTTCAGTTTTAACCATCACGTGTCAACACGTGACCATTGGTCACGTGTAAGCACGTGATACCTCGTTGAGGTATTTTCTGACTTTTAGAATTAAATTCTATTCATTATTTTAGAGGCTTTAAAAGCCCATCACGTGTCTGCACGTGACCCATGGTCACGTGTGAGCACGTGATGCCCCATTGGGGTCTTTTCTGAGTTTTTATTGTATCTTTTAACTCCTCCAGCGGGTTCTTAAAAGCCCATCACGTGTGGACACGTAATTCCTCATAACTTTTGATCCCGGATGAATTACGAGGCCCATAATATATCAAATCGAAGGGTTTTTCGAGCCGCTTTCGATACCATCAGAATTTATCTGTTTCTCATTCGGGAGTTTGTCAAAAAACAGCCCGGAAGATACTGGTTCCCATTTTCTTAAGCGTATCGCCGCCATTTGATACCTTGGGCTCTTTTACGCAGAAATTTTTGGCGGGAACACGGATGTCTAATAGAGCAGGTGAACAGTAAAGCAGTAGAATAATATGTCAGGTGTGTCGATTCAGTAAGCAATGCATGTCAATGTCACTAACCCTATCAGTTTCTAAGTCTCACTGTACATGTCGCTAAGCCTATTGTCAGTCCAAGTGTGAGAGTCAACCACCCGTGAGTATCCCCCATCCAAGGGTAGGACCCAAGGGCAAGGGAACACGGGCCCAAGTCGCTCGCTAATAATCAGTGATAACCATGTATATCTCCAGATGTGCCGGCAGGGGACTCCCGAGAATCTGTTGAATTCACACTCAAACTACCCCACACCTCGTGGTCTACATCAAACGCCAACCATAAACTCAAATACCAGCTGGTTCATGACGAGTCTACGCGAGAACTGAAGACAGGGTCTCCATTAAGCATGTCTCGGCTGATACCTAAGCTAAATGGACAATGTTTGGTGCCTTATCTGTGACACCCATATAAATGTTTCCATAATTGTCACATACCAATTATAGTCACACTTATACATATCCCACAGACGTCGACAATGCAATAAATCGATAGGATCCACTGATTGTGTACAAGTACGCGTCACTTTCACTTATCCATTCATGCTCAACCACTAACGTACTTGTCACAATCACTACTAATACCTAACACTGGGTAATGCACATGATCACTAGGTTACCAATGCAACGACATGTATATAATGTGGTGAGAAATATGATAATTCAGGCTTGATTAAGATGTCCTAAGTCGGTGTCCTACCACTTGCATAATTTATCATAAACCATACATGTAAAATTTAGCAAAAAAATAAAAAGGGGATAGCAGTATGTTCAATTGTCTATCCATCAAAATTAGTTTCACGTTAATCGGGTTTCAGGATCATTAGGTATGGCCATTTCATTTTAAGCGTTCCCAGCTGGAAATCCGGTTTCAGAATCATAAGTCCGTTTTGTAACGCATTTTAATCCCAGTTGGGATCAGAATTTAGTGACGCTACAGTTGAATGAAATTTAGGGTTTTCAATAAGATTTCTGACGCACCAGACGGATTCTCAATCGCGTCTCTTGGTCAGAAGTTATGCACTGTTCAACACTAGGGTATCAGTTCTGGTTCTGTTTGGGACTGCTATACGTCCCGTTCCTTTAAATTGCAGTTTAAATAGTAAACGTTGATAAAACAGGGTGAAATCACTTGAGTTATTTATCTAACAGATTCATCTTCAACAGGGTGCAGGGTTCCATAACATACGAGTTCGACAGCAAGGTAGTAAACATTACGGGACAGAAAACAATAACCAGAGTCGCCCTGGACTGCAGTCCTGAGTCGCTCTCCGAACCAATTCTCGTCATAATATCAGTACAGAAACAGTTAAGAACTTGCATAAGGTTACAGGTCGTCGAGTCGTCTTCGATTTGATCCCTCGAACGCCTCATTTCAATATGTACACAATTAATTGTGATTTTAACAAATTTCAGGTGCGGGATATTCCCAGTTTTTACGGGTGTATTTGGGGGTGTTCGTTTAAGCCATTAACAATTGTATTATCCAGTAAAATTCCTACACAGTGCTCATTACCACACGGTCCAGAATATGCAATCGAGTTCCGTCACATTAAATGAAGGTTTTCATTTGGATCTTGCATCGAACACTTATGTTATATAAGGTTTCACGAAACGTAAACGTAGAATTTATAGTATTATGAATTGTAACGGGTATAATATAGCATGCAGCAAGTAGGGTACTTGCCTGGAGACGCTTTGGCGACGCACGGCAGCGGCAACGACACACGCGCGGCACGGCAACGACGATTCCGGCATGGCACAATAGTGACAAAAGTCCCGATCTTGGCTCGAGCGTGTTGGAGTTTTCCAGGGAATGACTCATGGTCACTGGAAGCGGAGGTGGTGCTCTGTGGATCTCTATGAGTGCGCTGGGGTCGACGATGGTCGGCGGCGTCGATCCAGCGACGGGCAGCAGCGGGGGTTCGAAGCTCACAGTGAAGGGAAAGGTTATGGTGTTGAAGAGAGAGGGGGCAGTGGGGTTCGAGTTGTTGATAATGATGATGAGGTTGAGGATGAAGGGGTCGACGAGGTGCAGTGAGGGCTCGCCGGCGAGAGGGTGCAGGGGCTCGAGCTCGGGTGCAGTGAGCTTGGCGTGGATTGAAAGAGCTCGGTGGTGGAGGAGGATGAGCGGGCGAGGGGTGAAGTAGAGGGTGAAGAGGAGAGAGATGCGAGGGAGAAAAGACTAGGGGGTTATAGTCGTCGTCGTCGACGGCTGCGTCGAGGACTCGGCAGTGGGCTTGGGAGTTTTCGAGAGAGAGAGGAGAGAGTGAGTTGGAGAATGAGAGGGAGAGAAGAGTTTGAGTTTGAGGAGCTCGAGGGAGTCATGGGCGAGGTCGCGGGGACGTGGGGCAACGGCGCGGCGATGTGGGCGCGAGGGGGAAAGGCTCGAGGACGTGGGTTCGCGATGGAGGAAAAAAGGGCGGTAGAAGTTTTACGTTGTGGGGAAGAGGAGGGGGTTAAAGAGCGGGTCGGGTCGGGTTCTGCGGGCATGGGTAAGGGAAAGGCTGGGCTTGGGAAGCTTGGGCTGGGCCGAGGTAAGTATAATTATGGTTTTAATTAACCCTTTAATTGTGTTGGGCTGAGGAAGGGGACCTGGGCCGGGGAAAGTTAATTTAAAAGGAAAGAAATGGAGTTGGGTTAATATATATATAGTTTTAGATTTTGGGTTTTGATTTTAAAGGTTCAGAAGGATTTAATACGACAAATCTAGCAACCAATTTCCTACGAAATTACGAGGAAAAGGAAAAGGGAAAATATAGAAAATAACAGAGAGAGTGGGCCGGCTCAGGTTGGGTATCAAAATGGAAGATAAAGGATTAATGAAATTGGGGAATTTGGGTCGGGCTGTGAGGGGTCATGGGAATGTCAAAATACTAAAAGTAATAATTATAAAATAAATAAATTTTAAGGGTAACAAAAATATACAGATATTGGTATACGAAAGGACTGGGTATTACACGTAATTATGAAAATTTTTGTGATAAATTTCTTTATTAATTTAACTTTGTGCATCGTACTTGTAAAATAATAATTATGTGACAATTTAATTACACGCATCGCACTTCTAAGATAAATATGAAATGGCATTTAATTATGTGCATTGCACGAAAAAACAATGGTGTTTTCTGTTGGATTTCTCTGGAAAAATAAAAGTCATGTCGCCGTTCAATTTCAATGCCCATTCCTTTTGCCCTTTGTCAAATTACTCAACTTTTGTCTATTTTGTCCATAACCTAGCCCCCCTTTCTGTTCATCAGAGTATCTAACTACATCGACAGTCATGCCTATGACCCACGGCCGGAACCGTCAGAATTCTAACGTACCGTGTCTTCCCCATAACCACTCTCTTCTCTTAATTAGGACCGTATACAACAATAACTACCTGTATCCAACACGGTTATCAAATTCATACGATATTCAATTCATATGGTCTATGATACGGTATGATACAAAGGCTTTTTGATACATGACGTCATGGGCCTGTATCGCAGAAGAAGAAATATCATACAATATATCTTGTGTCTTATACAATATGCGATTGTATACAATGGTTACGATACACAATAGTGTTACCAGTTATCGAGTAAGGCGAACAACCAATTGTAAAACCGATTGACATAAAACACTAACATCCTGTACTTGAACCTGTACAATACTCCTCCCTAACATCTCCTCGCTCTTTATTGTAGCTTTAAACCTGATCCATCCTTGTTCGGTCCTGCTTTCAGATTATTATGTTTCTCAAGCAGCAAATACACTTGTGAATCCCTTCTGAATCCCGTTTTCGGTATCGGATTTATTTTGACTTGCTTCAGGGAGAAACAAATCTTTTCTTTGGTATCACAAAGGGTTTCGTAAATGGCTCCCCTCTTTAATGCCCTCGTGCTAACGGAGCCACGACAATTGCCAGTTTTCACACCCTCCCCCCATCCTGCACAAGGATGATGCCATTAACAAATTAAGAATAAACATTTAATCCCCTCTTTAATGCCCTAGTGTATCTATAGATTCATGCAAAGATATTGGAGCTTAATTAAACTACCACTATTCTAAGCCTTTATAATTGTGCTTGGATACTCCTATGACATGTTGTGGCTTCGATATTATAATACTAAAACTATATCATACATAAATATTTATCCGCTTACTAACAAATAATGTGCATCTTCATAACGTCATTTACTACGATATCAAAGGATCAGAGGAATCCCCTTGCGATTGCAAGGCGTGAGTTTGTCAGGAGTACTCAGGCCGAGGAACTCGCATATGTTTCCTACATTGTTTTCAAATGGACGGACAATCTAGGGAGACAACAGCTTGCTGTGCATGTCATTACCACATGATTCCAACCAACATTGTTTTCGATAGTTGGGGATTCTATGGAGACTTTGTCACCTCAGTTGAGAAGTCACAACAGCTTATTGCGCATGTCGTTACACATGAATCCTCAGTAATTCTTTTCTTTTTTTTTAAAGTATTAACATTTCGATACAGAAAAAATTAATAATTGTCGAAACCATGTTGCAGATGAGCCATACAACATATCCACAACTTTGGTCTTGAACATTAAGTCGAGACTACGGTATTCTTTATTAGAGATACTACTGGAGACCTTAACAATGTTCAATGAAATATACACTTTGGAACTTAACTCATTTTTGAGCTTCTAATATTTGCAGATTTTTCATACTGTTCACTCTAAAACTAGATTTGCACGTAAGACAAACGGATCAGCGTAAAACAGTCTCCCTTGATAGATGGACCGTCGTTAGAGAAAGAGCGGAACATTCTTCCTAATATTAATAATAATAGCCTCCTTGATTGCATGGATAATAATAATAATAAACACAACAAAGATAATAGTCATCCCAGCCATCATATTTCATCGATAAAATTTGGGTTACAGTTATACATGTGATTTGATAATAATAACAAATTCTCAAACCCTTGGATCATAACTTCGTCTTGAAGACCGAGTGTAGGAGCAGGGATAGACATCTAAATCTTCTACACCACGAACCTCAAGCCATACATCAGCTGCACTGCTTGGCCTGCTCTCAATATCGAGCATAGAAATGAACGTCTAAATCGCTCGGCCGTCTGTTACTGGACCGAGCGGGAGCCAATAGCCTTCCCCTAGACTGAGATCAATCTCAGAACATGACAACACAGGGGCAGGGATGGGTGTCTGAATCCTTTGTGTTCTGACCACCAAGCTTGACAGGGTCAGAGGCCAAGATCGGTTCTATTATCATGTTATGAGATTACGGATGAACGTCTGAATCTCTCATACCCATAATAACAGCTCCGATCTGGCCCTCGGCTAAACCTCAATCGGCGCTATATGAGTGCTAACGCGCCGAAAGGAGGGTCAAGGAGCGTTCCTTCATCTTGATGCTTTGCTTCCTATAGATCTAAGGGAACGTGGAGTCATACCTGATTGAGAAGGATATATCGTCTCAAGTCTTGACAAAGTCTCGATGGAGATGGTGTTAATCGTCGGGATCTAGGTTACGGTAACTAAGGTAGAGTGCATGGATGAGAAGCCCTAAAAGTAGGAAAATTGATAATTTGTTAATAGATTGATCGAGAACCTCTTTTGTTCTACATCTTGTGCTTTTATAGTCTTCTTACCCTAGTTCCAACTTAGCCTCCAAGTAATATCTTTCTTGATTTCCTCTTTAAGATTTAAATAAATCTTTATAATTGATACCGCCCGTCTAGAAATATCATCTTGAATCTTTCCTTATCGGCCTTTAACAGAAAATATATATATGATATTTGCAGTTAAACATATCTTCCATTGGACCGATGCTTGCCATGGGCCACAGCCTCTCTATTCGGCCCGCATCTCAGGGGTCAAGATATTTTTAGTGCAAACACATGCCCTCTTTGTACACATGCATGGTGGAGAGCAACCTTATTACTATATAAGTAATTTCATAAATCTTAAAATATTAAAAAAAAAATAGACGATTAGGTTATTATATATTTCGTTACTGCTTCATGAAGAATTTTCTTGCATTTTTACTTTGCTACCTGGATATGCATAATAAACCTATGTTAGGACTATACAACTCAGAAAAATTATTGAGTTTTTTTATTCTTACGTCCAAGTGGCGTTATTTATGTGAACGCTATACAACCAATTTTATTGATGTTTCTAACAATTGATCTCTTCAACTTTGCATGATGAGTCAGCAACATGAGATTAGCTTCTACATAGAAGTGTCGCCCTCATATATATTATAGATATTATTTGCTTGAAGAATTTACAAAATTCTAGCAAAATCTGAATGCAGCTGATTTAAATCACTAGTAAAATAGGGGGTTGTCCCTACGGATATTGGAATCCGTAGGGGCAGATTTAACTTGGCCCTACGGATATCCGTAGGGCTAAAAGGTTGCCCCTACGGGCCCAGACGTCCAAGAATAAAAATATTAATTCTTAATTTGGTGTTTGCCCCTACGGAGCCGCAAACAAAGGACCTACGGGTATATCCGTATGGGCAAATAAATATCAAATTACTAAAGCACAAATCGATCGCCTACGCTCACAATTTCTTTCTCTCTCGATCTCGATCGCGCGCGAAAACAACTCCTCGTCGCCACCGTCGTCCTCCTCGTCGCCACCGGCGTTTTCGTCGCCACCGCCGTTCAGGTCGTCGCCAGCGCCGTTCGGGTCGTCGCCACCGCCGGTCAGGTGAGTAAATCTTGAGGTAAATTAAAGAATTTTTTGATTAACATACGTGCTGGGTCTGGGGTCGGGGGGTTGCGCGCGCGCGAGTTGAGGTTCGGCAGGGGTCGCGGTCGGGGTCGGGGTCGGGGTCGGGGTTAGGGTTAGGGTTGGGGTTCGCTGCTGCTGGGGCTGGGGTTAGGGTTTGCCTTAGGGTTGGTGTTGGGGTTTAGCTGGCCGCGCTGGGGTTAGGGTTAGGGTTAGGTTGGGGCTGGGCTAGGCTGGGGCTGGGGGCTGGGGCTGGGCTGGGCTGGGGCTGGGCGCTGGGGGCTGGGGCTGGGTGGGGCTGGGGCTAGAGTTAGGTTGGGGTTAGGGTTAGGTGGATTGATGACAACAAAATACATGGATGGATCGATGAATTTAGTGATGTTATGTGTCCCGCCAACATAGGAAATTCAAACGTATACTCCGTTTTCTCATCTTAAAACTAGCAACCAAAATATGACTAAAAAATCTTTCTAAATATATTTGAAACACATTTATTAGTTGGGTTGAATATTTGTGATTCCATTATATTATATTGTAAGATGCAGAAATTGTATCCTAAAACTACTTGATCCAATCATCCAACAAATACATTCATAAGATACTTATTAATTTTCCTGTATCTTGTATTGAATCGTAAGATTGATTTGCATGTCGTAAGATATTTGACAACACTAGGATGTGTTTCATAAAACAGAAAGTAAATTGGTGTAGGGAGAAAGCTGCTTGATGGGTGGTGACTGGGTCCATTCTTTCTTCATAATCCCCTTCAACTCTATGCCTTTCAATTATTGTGGGAAAATTAGATATTACTTGAGTGCTCATGATATCATTTTTTTTGAATATTTCTTCCGAGAATTTATGCATGGTCTTGACATTGAACTTTATCATACTCCTTAATATTACTTTAGTGATTGATAATATTCAATAAGCTTATGTTGTTGACCCAAATTAAGTAAGGGGGTTAGTCAATTGGAATTGGTGTTTGGAACTTTGAAGTATATCTTTAATGGGATAGGTTTATTTGGTGTCAGTCAAATAAAATGAGAAGTAGAACCTTTTATTGTTAGTTATGAATGAATCTAATATTGGAAGTTGATGGTTTCAGTTAGAACTTTTTGGGTATATGATAGATTTCCGCCTACCAAAATCGTTCCATCCAAAAAGTGAATACGGTGGAACTTCTGTTCTCCTTGCCCATCCACTTTTTCTCTCTGGAAATTTGTAGTCTATATAACTATCTAAAATGTATTTGCTAATACAATTATTTTAACCTGACATACTAAAATATTATTATATTGTTTATGTTATCAATAAGTTATTAGTAGTATTCTCTTGATTGGTAAAAGGGGCATGGGCGTTCGCTCTATACATTCTTAATGTGATAGAAGCCTACCCCCCACAGCCGGAACACACACATACAACAAGAATACACAACAAACGCATAATTAGAGAGCGATTCGAGATGTTCGGGTTAAAACCAATATATGATACTCGATGATAATATGAAACCTTCATATCCCCATCGAAACTCATATATGAAACTAAAAGCGCCACTTAGTCCCCGTCTATCGGTTAACATACGTGCGATGCTCGTCGTGACCTAGAACTATACGAAGGTTGTTAAATATCGGACAGTATAGCTCGATACTAACAACCGTCGTATAGTCTACGCGACGAGAAAATTCAATCGTATGGTAACCTATAGATTTGTCCCGTGTGGACAAGTTAAGAATGTATAAAGCAAACGCCTTCATTCACTTGTGGTTTCATCTGTTTCGAGATATTTCGTCGGTACCTTTCCGCTGGTTCTCCGTGTACAAAGATAGATTAGATGTTCATTTCAACGTTGTTTCACAGCTTTGAAATGATTATCTATTCTATTACAGTGTACTCGGAGAACAGCGGGGAGGTGCTGCCGAAATTTACTCGAAACGGTTGAAAGCACAAGTGATGGGCGTTCGCTCTATACATTCTTAATGGGATAGAAGCCTACCCCCGACAGCCGGAACACACACATACAAACGCATAACTAGAGAGCGATTCGAGATGTTCGGGTTAAAACCAATATATGATAATATGAAACCTTCATATTCCCATCGATATTCATATATGAAACTAAAAGCGCCACTTAGTCCCCGTCTATCGGTTAACATACGTGCGATAATTTATTCTTTTCAACGACAAACGCACACACAAAGCATATACACGGATTTTCTCCTTTGTCAGTAACTATCCCGTTCTTATATTTCTCAATATAGTCAGCATAACTTACAATTTATATGTTATTCAGTCTAACATGGCCCATGACTACGTCAAAGTTAAGGACTGGATGTATGTGGATTGGAAACAACGTATGCAACCTAAGTTTGTCGTAGGAGTTGCTGCTTTCCTTAAATTTGCACGCGCACATAATAAGATCATAATAGAGAAGATTCTCTGTCCGTGTGATAGATGTGGCAATAAGTACTGGCAGAAGGTAGAATTGGCAGAGCTTCATATTGTAAAACATGGGTTTACTAGACTTTATTCAACTTGGAAATATCACGGGGAAGGAGAAGAATGCAGTACTGCGGCAGAAGAAGAAGGAGAACACGATAATGCGGCAGGAGAAGAAGAAGAATTCGGTAATACGGCAGGAGACGGAAATTTATTTCCATCAGAAGAAATGGAGGATATGGTAGAGGCTGCCCTAGGTGAATCTATTCGTACCGAAGATGACATTCCTTCCGGTCAGGGACCGCGTGCGGATAAATATGAAAATTTCATGAATGATACTAGGAAACCAATTTATGAGAATGCGAAGTATTCCACCCTCTCATGGTTCGTCCAACTTTTCCAGATTAAGTGCCTAAATGGATGGAGCAACAAGTCATTCACAATGCTTCTTTCGTTCTTGAAAGATTATATGCCTCCGGGAAATAATGTGCCCGAAAGCTGGTACGAAGCCCAGAAGATGATGTCTGATTTGGGTCTAAAGTGCGAGAAGATTCAAGCATGTCCTAAAAATTGCGTGTTGTACCGGAAAGAGAATTCAGATTTGAAAGAGTGTCCAACATGCGGAGAGGCCAGGTATAAGCCGAAATATTCTGATAAGAAGCCATATATACCTGTGAAGATAGCACGATACTTTCCCATAACACAGAGGCTACAGAGGCTATTCAGGTGCAAGAAAACAGCCGAGGCAATGATTTGGCATCACCGTGCTCCTCCAAGCGAAAATGGAAAAATGAGCCATCCAAGAGATTCACCGGCATGGAAGGATTTCGATAGGAGGCACGCAATATTCAGTAGCGATCCTCGCAATGTCCGGCTCGGACTGGCTACCGATGGCTTCTGCCTATTCAACTATATGGCTGGAAGTCACAGTACATGGCCCGTTGTAATGATAATTTATAATCTGTCGCCTTGGTTGGCTATGGACCAATCATACTTTATGATGCATCTTCTTATCGACGGACCAAACTCACCGGGGAACAATATCGACGTCTATCTCCGACCTCTGATCGAGGAGCTGAAAACTTTGTTCATTGATGGTGTAGAGACATATGATTCAAACACAAATACAACCTTCATACTGCGTGCGGCTTTAATGTGGACAATTAATGACTTCCTGCGTATGGAATGCTATCAGGTTGGTCCGTACATGGTCACAAAGCATGTCCTCATTGCCATGAACACACAACATTAAAATTTTTGAATTTTAGCAGGAAGGTTTGTTATTGCGGCCATCGACGTTTTCTGCCTCCAGACCAACCCTATAGGTTAGACACGGTTCACTTTGATGGTCATCAGGAGCTTCTTGGGCCTCCATCCCCATTGTCCGGAGAGGACGTGACTGCTAAATGGGATGGTTACAATAACGTGACCTTCGGGATGGATCCGACGAAACAGGTCAAACCACAATATTGGAACAAGTTAAGCATTTTCTTCGAGCTTCCGTACTGGTCTACAAATTCAGTGCGTCATTGTCTGGACGTCATGCATATAGAGAAGGGAGTATCAGTGCACATACTTAACTTGCTTCTGTGTAAAGACGGGAAATCGAAAGACAACATGAATGCCCGGATGGATCTACAAAAGTGGGGAATAAGAAGTGAACTGCACCCTAAATCGGTAGCGGGTAAACCGGGCAAGTTTGTACTTCCCAATGCCGCTTATCATATGTCACAACCGGAGAAGAAAAGATTCCTGCAGGTGTTGCATGATTTGAAAGTCCCCACAGGTTTCTCAGGATCATTCAGCAAGAAAATAAAAATTGTGAAGGGCAAGATCGATGGGCTGAAAAGTCATGATCACCATGTTATCGTGGAGCACCTTCTTCCATTAGCCCTCAGGACTTCTCTCCCCGACTCGGTTGGTCTAGTAATCAACGACCTATGTTGTTTTTTCAGGGAGTTGTGTGCTAAAACACTGGAGGTTGCGACGCTGGATAAACTAGAAAATTCTATTGCGTTGATACTTTGCAAGTTTGAGCGTATTTTCCCACCGTCATTCTTCGATATCATAATACACTTAACGGTTCATCTTGCAACTGAGGCGAAGTTAGCCGGACCGGTACAATATCGATGGATGTATCCCGTCGAGAGGTACGTGTAATTTTTCGTTTCGCGCAATTTATAAATTTATTGTTGTCCTGTATGCTCGTGTTTATTTATTCAACATATTCTCATTAGGTACCTTTACACTCTTAAGAAGTATATACGCAATAAAAATCGACCAAAGGGTTCTATCATGCAAGGCTATCTTCTTGATGAAACAAGCACATTTTGTTCCCGCTATCTGGACGAGAATATTGAGACAAGTCTTAACCGACCACGAAGAATTCAAGACGGGCTATATGGTAAAGCCGAGTATAAGAGGGTAGACACTATGTTTATCAACAAGATATACCGGTTTATCTTGCTTAATTGCGCATGTCTTGAACAAATTAGAGAGTAAGTTCTTTTGGATTAATTGTTATATCTGTGTTTGTGTGTGTATGAAATAACATAATATTAATGTCACAATTATTTGTCGAAAACAGAACTCATTTTAACGAGGTACGTGAGGGGCATCCTGATTGGAACGAAGAACGTTTGGAAAAATACCATCAGGATAATTTTTGTGATTGGGTCACAGAGCATGTAAGTTATTCGAATTATATTTTAATGCTATCAGTTTTAATCTAAACTTGTATCGTTATGTATTTATCGTAAAATTTGTTTTGTTAGATCCACGATCCGAACTTGTCTGCATCATTTGAGAGTGATTCAAGATATTTAGCTCAATTTCCTAGTATGGAGGTTGCATATTACAAAGGATTTGGTGTCCTTGGATACAAATTCGAAGTTAAGGACATAGAAACATCTAGAACCACTCAGAATAGTGAGATTGCGACGGTAGGATCGGACGGTGTGATTTACTATGGGTACTTAAATTGTATACTCGGCATCCACTATCCCGGACGATCAGAACCCTTTTATATATTCCAGTGTACTTGGTACGATCCGCGAACCGATACGGACAGGTGGAGAAGCAGTCTTGGGACTTGGAAAGATGAATATGGATTGACCAGTGTGAACACACTTCGATTTTACGGTCAGGACGATCCGTTTATCTTTCCGAACCAAGCGTTCCAAGTATACTACTCACAGTGTTTGAAGCATCCGGGGTGGAGTGTTGTATGCCGATGGAAACCTAGAGATGTCTACGATGTCCCAGAATACGAGGACAGCGATGAGGACGAAGAAGAGAGAAGGCTTAAAGTGCTCCGACCGTCTGTTTCGAAGGACGGGTTGTCATCGACCGATCATGAAGTTACGTGGGTTAGAAATGACATCGACGATGAAATCCAAGTAGATATGTATGATGCGCCCACGAAACGAAAAAGGTTATCAGTAATGTTATATTATTACTTCACATTTTACGCTCTAGATCATATATAGTCAATACTTTTAATGATTGTCTAATGCGTCCACGAACCGTTTATCTAGATTTGATGACGATGTCGGGAGCAGCGAGGGGCGGCAGGAGCTCCAGCCGCGGCAGAGGCAGAGGCAGAGGCAGAGCGGTTCTGCCGTCCGGAGAGCTCCGTAGGGAGCTTCAGAGGGCCGGTCTTGCACCCAGATCGGAGACCCCTTCGGATGCCTCCTTCCGTGTTGATTTGGCCACACCTCCAGGTATACTGCACGCATATCCATTTTGAATGTAATATTACAGATATTCATGCATGTTTATGTCAAAATTACTTATATTGTCAATGTTTGATTGTCTAGTTATTGGTGATGCGTCCACATCTGGGACAGAGGCCACCCCCGCTCCTCCAGGTATGTTTATATATCATATAGTGTATGTATATTGATTTAGAATACTATATCATAAATACACACATTCCTTTTGCTCTTACTTAGCAATTTTTATTATTGTCTAGCTGTAGGTGGTGACACCACCGCACCTGCGGGTATGTTTATATATCCTATAGTGCATGCATATTGATTTAGAACGTTATATTATTGATCTACACATTCTTTTTGCAATTACTTAGTGAATCTATTTTTAATTGTCTAATTATAGGTGGTGCGTCCACACCTTCCACAGGGGCCACTCCTGCCGCTTCCATACCCTCCGCATCGTCTGCAGGTTAGTATGAATAAATTTAAAATATTTATTCATTTTACATATGCTCTATAGAATAAATATGAACTTCATGGAAATTTAGCGTCGATGTTTATTTTATAGTTGGAGGGGATGCGTCCGGGTCCGGGACCCCGGTTGTTCCTCACCGGAGGAACTATCGTCCCGCTCGTACTGCTGCTCGGGTCCAGGCTCGTGCGCTAGTCACCGGAGGTATATATCACACTTGAATTTTTGTTTAACCTTGATTTCTTAATACAACTTTGTCTTATTATTGATTGTCTTGATATTTCGTGCAGACGTAGGGCCTCTCCATCCCCAGAGGGGGACTCGAGGCCCGAATCAGTCCCATAGGCTGAGGCCTGATAGAGCTAGGGGGGAGGCAGCATTCCCCCTATTTTTTACCCTTGACTATCGCTATACCGGTCCTCATGCCGAGAGGTTCGTCCGGTATTTAGGGGACGAGAGCCGGATCGTGAAGAACTATCCACTTCACGTTGAGTGGGGCGAGCAGCACCAGCGCTCATTCGCCCTCTTCTTTGATCAGGCTCGGGTATGTATTAATATATATTTTCATTTGATCTATCCAATATATTTATTATTAACACTTGCAATCTAATAACAATATTTTTTTTTTGTATTTTCAGTTGGATTACGATTTTCAGCCTGTAGCCGACCCTGATCACCCGGGGAGGGTGCTCGACCTTCATGCTCTGTACAATGGCCTGATGAAGAATATGCAGGCCAAGGTCCGATACAACAGGAATGAGCTGAAGGCCGACTGCTACTCCCTGTGGATAGCGACCCCCGAGACAGAGAGAGCGGCCCTCCTATCTACTCCGGCGTTTGCGAGAGTCGACGTAGAGACATGGCCTCTATTGTGCGCTTATTTCGACTCCGAACGCAAACAGGTATGTATTTTAAATTTAATTCATTATTTATGATATAATTTATTTCTTTGTGTTTCTTAATTAGAAAACTAAATGTTAATACGTTGTGCAGAAACAGGCCGCTCAGAATACGGAGAACAGGAAGTCGGTGAAGAGGGGTCGCCCCACTTACACAGGTGGCTCGAGGAACATTACTCGAGCCATGGAGTTATCGGTAAATTAAGAGTTATTCTCTAATATTCTGCAATATTAAGAGTTATTCTCTAATATTTCTAATAGTAAGAGTTACTTTCTAATATTGCAGACATCTCGGACCGTGGCGTCAGGTGGTACACCGAGCGTGCTGTCCGCATATCTTGCCGTCCACGGCACCTCGACAGATCCCGCCACGGGCGAGCTTCGATATCCCGACGTCGCTACCCAGGAGTACTGCGTAAGTGTTAATATTTTTTCTACCCAAATTTGAAATTTTAGTTTTGGAAGGTTCAAGTTTAAATTTTATACTTATACTTTACTGCTTAATGTGGGTGTAGGAGCGGGTGGTTGAGCAGGCCCAGGCTTCGGGGATCGATTTTACCGGACAGAACGATCCGAGGCTGCTGACCCCAGTTCTGGACGCCGCACACGGAGGGCAGCACGGAGGTTGGGAGAGAGGCCGGGGATTGGGCCCTAGCAGGGCCTATATGAGGTTGGACTCCACCCCGGCGGTTACTTCCTCCGTCTCCTGTGACCGGCATATCCATCAGGAACTGGATAGCTTGAGGGCCACCGTTCAGGAGTTGAAGGAGATGCTGGTATGTATACTACTTTATAGTAAAATATCATTTCATATTATATACATATCAACATATCCATAATTAGTACGTAGCTTGAGCTTATTTGGTTTTAGACTTAAGTTTGATTAATCATACATACATATGTAATTAAAATAAACAACGCTTTTCAAAACTAGATATCCAAACAGGGTTTCGAAATAACTTAATAATGATACGAATTCGAATAATACACAGTTCTTACACGCTTCTTACACACGTTATGTCCAGACGCGACATGGTAGATCGGCCGAGCCTCCACATGCATCTCCTTCGGCTGCGGCTCCGCAAGCCACTACATCGGCTGCAGTTCCGCAGACAGCTCCTGTAGCTCCACCGCCCACTCAGACTCCCGCAGCCGCGGCTCCGCAAGCGACTACCTCGACGGCGGCTGCGCAGACCACATCGCCAGCTCCACATGCCGCTCAGACTCCCGCTCGCGACGCATTGCAGAGTATATTGACCGAGGAGCAGGCGCGCGTTATTCTAACGTTATTCAGAGGTGGAGCTGGACCGAACTAGGGTAGCTTTTTTGAAACATGTATTTATTTATATCACATTGTACTACATTTTGAAACGATATTGATATTGGTTTGTATTTATATCATATTCAGTTTTTGGGTTTCTTTTGTATATTATATATATGCGTGAGATGTGATTATGAATACTGCAATATATGATTTGATTGATGTATATAGTATTGTGCACAGGGCGGGAAAAAATCTAGCAGCCCATTTTTTAAAAAAAAATACAGACAATATGTACCTACGGATTAAGCCGTAGGTATATATGTTGCCCCTACGGACATATCCGTAGGGGCAAACTATCAGGAAACCTGATATTTTCCCCCCTGTGATCTCAGTGCAGGGTGTTGGGAGTGCCCCTACGGATATGTCCGTAGGGGCCACTGTCTATCCCCTACGGGGTTATCCGTAGGGGCCAAATATCAGGTTTACTGATATTTTGCCCCTACGTCATATTACCTACGGATATATCCGTAGGGGTAGAACAAGGACCTACGGTTCTATCCGTAGGTACATACAATATATTCAAAAAAACATAAAAAATATATGATTTGATTGCCCTTACGGAGTAATCCGTAGGGGCAACAACACCTACAGATATATCCGTAGGGGCAAGAATTTGCCCGTAGGGGCACGTTCAGGGCCTCAACTTGCACCTGCGGCCTTTGCACCTACGGGGTATTTTTTCGCCCCTACGCATATATCCGTAGGGGCAGTGGGTTGCCCCTACGGATAAATCCGTAGGGGCAACCCTTATTTGTAGTAGTGAATGTTGTGATTCCGCTTACTATTCTAAGAATGTGTCATCTATTAGCCTTCATATATTGATGTTATCTTTCTGAATGTTGAAATTAAAACAGCATATTGTTCGTCTATTTTAAGTTGTACATCTTACTTGATATTGGTTTAATTCATTTGAATTAGTCATTTGCTTCAACTTTTGTTTATGATATTCGCTTTTTTCGATTGAACTTTTTCTTATGCCGACTTCTCTGAAGAACAGTAAAATTAGAAACATGAGTTCCTCTCCAACCATGAAACCCAACAATTAGTAAAACAAACAACTGAGTGACACAGAGAATGGTATCAATTTGCGAGTCGGTTTACTTACTTTATTTTTTTTTTGTTGGGAAGGGAGAGTCGATCCACGGAAGAGTGCTCGCGACAAAACCCAAATCACGCAATTAAACGACAAAAGACAATATAAATTAAAATGCAGGAATAAGAAAGTAATCAATCATAAACAAGATAGATTTGTTAACGAGCTTCACCCATCGTATGGATAGTCCCCGGCAGAGCGGAGTCTGCAAACGTCTACTATACTTGAATCAAGTTTGCAAACAAGAACAAACCTAGGAGATTTCTCTCAAATCTCTCTATACAAATCTCTATTGGCCTTTGCCTCTAGTGATGATACTTGTGATGGATACAAAATGCATCACCCATAAGATGTGCTTTTATAGCACCTAGGACAATGTCACTATCTAACAAAGTCACCACCTTTCATTGTCACCACCTAACAATGTCATGCATGTCAAACGTAGCACCTAACAAAGTCACCACCTATCATTGTCACCACCTAACAATATCATGCATGTCAAAGTAGCACCTAACAAAGTCATCACCTAACATTATTATCACCTAACAATATCATGCATGTCAAAAGGTGGCACCTAACCCTAGACTTTAATTTGCATCAATTTTCAACAAACTCCACCTTGATGAAAATTCATCACAATCTCGACATTGTCCCACTTGGAGTATTTTTTTGGCTTGATTCTCAACACCAGTAAACTTCACACGATTCCGCTGCTGCTCTCTCCTCATCAAATTTTTATGGAGAGATTCATCGTTCCGCAACAGAGATTCAGGTTATCTCCGTCTACAATTTTGGTGAACATATCCGCCGGATTCTTTTCTTCTGCGATCTTCTGCAGTGTCAACTCACCATCTTCCAACGCTATGCGTATGAAATGGTATCGCGCCTTGATATGCTTCGTCCGAGAATGATATGCTGCATTCTTCGCCAAATGTATTGCACTTTGGTTGTCGCTCCACAAGGTATTGAAGTCTTGCTTCTTACTTAACTCTTCGAGTAACCCTTGTAACCATATCATCTCTTTGCTGGCTTCCGTGATCGCCGCGTACTCAGCCTCCATAATTGACAATGCTACCACTTTTTGCAGTTGAGATACCCAACTCACCGCTGTTCCTCCAACTGTAAATACGTATCCTGTTGTGCTCTTCCCACTATCTCGATTACCCGAGTAGTCTGCATCAACGTAGCCTTGCACCTTTAGAGAGTCACCCCCGAAACATAAGCAGTGAGTAGACGTACCCCTAAGATATCTCAAAATCCACTTCACCGCATTCCAATGCTCCTTCCCCGGGTTTTACATATACCGGCTCACAACTCCCACTGCATGTGCAATATCTGGTCCCGTACTCACCATTGCATACATTAAACTCCCCACCGCAGAAGCATAAGGCACTCTTGCCATCTCGTCTTTCTGCTCTTGAGTTGTCGGGCAAAACTCCTTCATGAGTTTGAAATGTTTTGCTAAAGGCGTACTTACCGGTTTTGACTTGTCCATATTGAACCGTTTCAAAACCTTCTCGATATAGTCCTTTTGCGATAACCACAGCTTCAGCTGCTTCCTATCTCGAACGATTTTCATGCCCAAAATTTGTTTGGCCGCTCCCAAATCTTTCATTGAAAATTTTTTAGCCATCATCTTCTTCAGAGTTTGAATTTTCTCGAAGTTCGGACCCGCTACCAACATATCATCTATATAGAGTGATAGAATGATATAGTCTCCATTCTCAAAAGTCTGAATATAGACACAGTGATCTGACTCACCACGCACAAATCCCGTCTCTAACATGAACTGATCGAATTTGAGATACCATTGTTTTGGAGCTTGCTTAAGGCCGTACAGGCTATTTCGCAGTCTACACACCATAGTTTCTTTTCCCTTCACCTCGTATCCTGGTGGCTGCATCATATAGATCTCCTCCACCAAATCTCCATGAAGGAACGCAGACTTCACATCAAGCTGCTCCAAGTGCAGATCTTCCACCACCACAATACTGAGGATCACCCGAATTGATGTCATTTTCACCACAGGGGAAAATATCTCTTGATAGTCAATTCCTTATTTTTGCGCATATCCCTTGACTACCAAGCGAGTCTTGTACCGCTTCACACCATCGGCCTCATCTTTTATTCTGTACATCCATCTATTCAGCAACACTTTTCGATCCTTAGGTAGCTTCACTAGGTCCCACGTGCGGTTCTTCTTCAAAGAATCCATCTTCTCGTCTATAGCTCGCTCCCACTGCTTACTAGCACCGTCTTGCGTCACCTCTTCAAGGGATTCAGGCTCTTCCGAATCCGTGTACAAAATGAAGTCGGTCATAAGTCTTTCAGGTAGACTCCTTTCTCTCGTAGATCTCCTCAGAACTGGCATATCTGGTTGCTGAACATATTCACCATCATGTTCTTGAGTCTGATCCTGCACTGCAGCTTCTTCCATGTTTTGATCCCCACTTGTGGGCATCTGATTGTTCTCTTGAGTTATGTCTAACTCCACGAACTCAGATACAACACCATCTTTGGCTTGCTTTTCTTCTCTATATAAGTGCTGCTCATCAAAGACAATGTTCCGGTTTCGTATTACTTTCTTACTTGTGTAATCCCACAGCCGATATCCGAACTCGTCTCCACCATACCCGATGAAAGCACACTTCTTAGATTTGGAGTCAAGCTTACTCCTTTCTGCCTTATCAATCAAAGAATACGCGATACAGCCAAATACTTTAAGATGCGAATAGTTGACCGGTTTACCCGACCAAATTTCTTCTGGAATGCCTCCATCAAGCGCACTCACCGGGCTTCTGTTGATCAGATACACGGCAACATCGACCGCTGCTGCCCATAAGAATTTTGGCAGATTCGCATCTAAGGTCATGCTTCGCACTCGCTCTACGATCGTTCTGTTCATCCTTTCAGCGATACCATTTTTCTGTGGCGTCCCAGGTACCGTCTTCAACCAACGAATACCTTTTTGCGAGCAAAACTCCTCGAACTCTTGGGTGCCGTATTCCCCGCCATTATCGGACTTTAGGCATTTAACCTTGATCCCCGTTTGGTTCTCCACCTGCGCAATCCAATATTTGAAGATGCCAAACACATCGGACTTTTTCTTCATCGCGTATACCCATGTTTTCCGACTTGTATCATCGATGAACGTCACGAAGTACCGATTTCCTCCATAAGACTCTACCGAGGCCGGACCCCACACGTCGGTGTTTACCCCAATCAGAGCAAAGCACTGTTCAAATTCCGAGGCGGGAGACGAAGCAACGCTTCATCTTCCCCCAATCAGAGCAAAGCTCTGCTTTGAAAATTTAAAATTTAATAAATGAAGCAACGCTTCAGATTATTTGCGCTGCGCGCCACATGTCAAGCGCTGATACGTCAGCACAACGCCCAAGAAGGCGCGTCCAATCAGAGCAAAGCTCTATTTTAATGAAGCAACGCTTCAGCTGCGCAAGCACTGCGCTGCGCGACACATGTCAGCGCAGATGCTCTAGCGCAGTTGCGCTGCGCTGTGCGCTGCGCGACACGTGTCAGCGCAGACGCGCCAGCGCAGTTGCGCTGCGCTTTGCGCTGCGCGACACGTGTCAGAGCAGTTGCGCTGCGCTTTGCGCTGCGCGACACGTGTCATGCGCTGGGGCATCTGCGCCAAACAGAATTAAATTTATAAAAAAATCTTTTCTGTTCTTATTAAAACAAGAAGATTTTCTTCTGCAAAGCAGAAACCCTTGGATCAAAGATCCAACGGTGGGGAAAATTCCCCAAATCACTCAGAGAAAGATCTCTTTAACAAATTTAACTAATTTATGGGCACTATAAAAAGGACCCTAGGCCTCAATTCAAAAGAAGATATTTTTCTTGGAAAAAAGCCAATAGCTTCAAACAGAGAGAGAATTCTGAGAAAAGCTCAAAGAAAAGAAAGGTAAAAACCTTTACGAGAGAAAAAGAAATCTCTTTTAATAAATCATTGATCTAAAAACCAGATCAATGTTCTTCACATAATAAATAGTGCTTTGCACTTCTCATGAACCCCTGGTTCTTTAAAAAACAACAAAACAACAAAACAAAAAATAGTGCTTTGCACTTTTATGAACCTTTGGTTCTTGAAACAAAAAAGAAAAATTTATTTTTCTTTGATCTAATTTAGATCAAGAAATCAAATAGTGCTTTGCACTTCTGTTCTTGAATCTAAAAGATTCTTAGTGCTCTGCACTTCCAAACTGCGCTGTTGCGCTCTTAAGAGAGCGCCACGTGTCAGCTACAGAACCACTTGCGCTACGCGCTCTTGAAATAGAGCTTTGCTCTCTGGAATTGGCGCAACTCACCAGAGCGCGCCACGTGTCAGCAGCGCAACAGCGCAGCGCACTAGCGCAACGCACTGCGCTGTTACGCTTGCGCTCACCAGAGCATGACACGTGTCATCAGCATATGAGCTTGCGCTCATTACTCGGCGCAAAGCGCCAGACAAATGCACGGCATTGCTTGCAAAAGGGGCCAAGCCCAATTAAAGAAGGCCTAACAGGTCTAATAAAATGCAATGCATTATTTTAAAAAGGGGCAGAGCCCAAACTAAAATAGATAAAGGGACAGAGCCCAAATCAAAAGCCTAGCAGGCCAGAATAGAATGCTCTGCATCTTTAGGGGCAAAGCCTAAACAAAAATATGGAAGAAATGCAATGCATTATTTAATAAAAGTGTTGAACATTTTCAACTGGACTTAGCCCAATTTTGGCCGTAAGTCCTCAAATTAAATTGACCGAGCATAGCTCTCTCTTAAATCAATTTATATCTGGTTCGAGGGTACATCTCCGAACTCCTCTGGCACACGTCGTTGTAATCATTCAACGTCGTCAGAGAGGTGATGGGTCTCGACGACCACACCCTTCAATATTGGACTGCGGCGTCCTTAAACCGGTGGACCGAAACGTCCTTAAACTAATATCGGACCGAAACGTCCTTAAACTAATATCGGACCGAAACTTCCTTAAACTAATATCGGACCGAGACGTCCCTAAACTAATATCGGACCGAGACGTCCCTAAACTGGAATATGGACCACCACGTCCCTAAACTGGCGATGGACCACTACGTCCCTAAACTGGAATATGGACCGAAACGTCCCTAAACTAAAATTGGACCGAAACGTCCCTAAACTAATGGTGGACCACCACGTCCCTAAACTGGAACAATAAAGCCTCCAAATGCTCTTTTGCCGGATCTAAACGATCCCGTTTAAGTTGATCTTAGCCCCAAATATGGCTAACGTATCCTTAAATATTTAAATAGACTATAAAACTCTAAATCAACTTCGGTTCGAGGGTACATCTCCGAACTCCTCTGACACCTATCGTTGTAATCCTTCAACGATGTCAGAGAGGCGATGAGTCCCAACGGCCATATATTAAATGGATCGCCACGTTAAGTTGATCTTAGTCTCAAACATGACTAACGTATCATTAACGAACGTTTAAGTTGATCTTAGCCGCAATACGGCTAACGGATCCTTAAACTAAAAACACCAAACCCAAATCTAAGTAAATACGGATTTGGACTAATCCACGTCCTACGGGCGACGGCATTACTCAGTCTCCGTATACAATCCACGGGCAACCACAAACAAAACAAACACACACGACACGAAGTGAAATTCTGGAGAAGGAGAAAGTTGTTACCGCGATGCGGTAGCGTAATTAACTGCAGGGGCTTGCGCCTGCAGGGAAGAGCGTCCCCACAATCAAAAACCCCTCAAGCGAGGGGGAATCTGACGAAGTCTGCTACATCGGCCGCATCCGTCTAAACCTCCGATACACGGTGCCATAAATCAACTTGGCATCTTCGGAGAGGTGGACGGATAAAACCAAATAGCATCTGCCCCCGAATCTCAGGCTAGACGTCCTAACGTCACGGCCGCCATTCGGAGGGGAACAGATTCTGGCACGCCCGGTGGGACCTCTTCCTCTTTCCACTCCACACTTCGTGTGTCGTGTTCGCGAACAAATCACGGTTTGCTGTGATTGCCTGTGGATTCAAGGTACTAAGATTTGGTGTCTTGCTTTATGCAGAAAACAGAAAATCAATGGTTTCGAACTGCACCACCCGCAGCGATAACTCTCGCTCGGTCCTTGCTGGAGGAGTGACTTATGGGCCCCAAGCGGCCTCCCTTTTCAAAATGCCGGTGGAGCAGGTGGCTCAAACCACCACTGGACTATTTTTTGGGACCATGCTCCCACCAATGAGCTTCAATGCCCCAATGACATCGCAAGAAGCTCCCAAGAAGTCGGCATTCGATCGGCTTGCTACTACTGCGACCCCTCTCAACGGGTCGCCCAACTCCACTGCCTCGGTTTTTAATAGGCTAGGTCAGAGCTCCAACGGGCCCATGCAAGAGCCCGCGATACCCGAAGTTGCCATCCCAAAGCGGATAGCCATCTCGGCTCAAGCGGACGAAATCATTGGAAAGGCTCCTCCTTCCAAGAAGTCAGTTTTTACAAGGCTGGCCATTCCAGTTGCTGCTCCAGGCGAGATCCTCAAAGCTGCTTCCCCTGCCCAGAGGTCTGTCTTTGACAGATTAGACATTACTTCTCAACGGGTGTCAGCCTTCGATAGGCTAGCACCAATAACAGTCTCTCCTCAAAGCAGGGGGCACGACGAAGTCACCCTCATAGCTGAAACAACTCCATCCGCAAGACACGCTCGACGTCGCCACTGGCATCGAGTAAGGAAGGCTGGGGGCAACTCCTCCTCTGGGATAACTCCGTCAGCTCCGATGGTGAGGATCGATGCTGCTGTTCCAACCAAGAACAGCTTTGAACTGCTCAACAAGGTGCGCAGAAACTCTCCTACTGCGATGTTGAAACGAACTCCTTCACCTGTGGAGAATACTCCAGAGAAGAAGTTAGAGCAGCCCCCTCAACGGCTGTCCTCTAAAATTTACAAAGTCTGGCGACAGGTCCAAGAGTCGGTGATCGATCAAGACTGCCTCCAACGACAGAAAAAGATGAAGGTTCGGCAGGGGAAGGATTACTCTGTCAAACCACAAAAAGCAAAAGCTACTTGGGTGCCCACTACAACGGCTCCTTTAACTCCAATCACTCAAAAAAGGAGGCCGCAAAAAGCCCCTGTGTCTTCGGCAAATCGCAAAGACACCGAACACAAACGCCCCAAATCTGGGGGCATGGTGGTGCACACTGTTTATATGGCTTCTGGAAAGGAGGAAAGCCGCACTTCTACGGACCACCGACCTCTCACCCGATCCGTGACGAAAGCCCAGGAGCAACAACAAAAGCTTCAGGAAATGATGACTACAATGGCTGCACTCACTGAGCCAAAAGAAAGCTCTGAAACGTCTTCGGATGAGCGTCAAGAACAAGAAACCGACGCTGACTTTTTATGCAGAGTCCTCGAAAAGAGGGACAAAGAAGCTGCAGAGCAAGCGGCTAACATAAAACAGATGGCGCTCCTCTTCCAAGATATGGTAGAGATGATATTACGGCCGGACCCTCCAGCTGAAGATCCTCCGATCGTCCTTGAAGACGACAGGGGAGAAACGTCAAATCCTCCGCCGGCTCTGTCAACAGCCAAGGAGGAGGCAATCTCCAAAGTTGACCTAGACGAATATATAGCTCAGCAGATCCGGGTTCATCAGGCGAATGAAGCGGCTGGGCAAATTGTTAGAACCGGACGACCGTATCCGAGCTGGTATGACCAAATCAGTTACCCGCCAGGATATACGATCCCTAAATTCCACGTATATAAAGGGACAGGGAATCCGCATCAGCATGTCGCTCAATTCAGGGCCTTATGCGGCAATACTGGAGGCGATGACAAATTGCTGCTACGTCAATTCGTCGGCAGCTTAGCAGAAACAGCCTTTGAGTAGTATTCGGAGCTACCTAACGACTCTGTCAAAACATTTGCAGAGATGGAGCTGCTGTTTACACAAAGATTCGCGAGTGCTAGTGAACGCACCCCGATTACAGCACTGATAAATGCCAGGATAAGACCGGGCGAAACGTGGGTCCAATACGCAACACGATGGCGAAACCTATGGTCGAAATGCGAACAACGCATAGAAGAGGCACCTGCGGTAGGCATGTTTGTGGGCACTCTCGATCCGCAGGCGACCATATCACAATTCATGATGTTCTTCAAGCCGACCACCTTCCAGGCCTTGATTGACAAATTAGCCCAAATGGACCAGATGGGCCATAGACCGTCTCCTCCAAAATCAGATTCCCGAGATGAGAAAGGAAAAGGGAAAGCGATCGTCGTCGCCAATGCTCAACAACAGTCGAGCAACTCAAAGCCGGTCGTTCGCCAAAACAACGCGCGTCCACGCCCATCCCTCGAAGAGAGGCTAGGACGTTCTTACTCGTTTCCTCAGAATAAAACGAGAAGACTGTTTGAGCTGGCAGTGCGTAACAGACTCATTAATCTGCCGAGTCCAAAGCGTCTGTCACAGCCAGGCGATCTTAATAATCCCAATTATTGCCCTTACCACCAAACGGTAAGTCACCCGATTGAGGATTGTTTTGTCTTTAAGGGATGGATCGAGGATCAGTACCTACAAGGCAAGTTCGCGCTGTCGGAAAACTGGAAGGTAAACCCACCACAGCCGCACTCTCCAAAGAAGACGGACACGTCGGGGGCAACTTGTTCTTTCGTCGAGGATGAAAACGATGGAGAAAACTCATCAGATGAATCCAAAGACTACGTTGCGACTTGTCATGTGATTTCTCATTCACTGATGGATGATGAGGAGGCTCCTTGCGCTGAGAAATCAATGGCGAACCCTGAGCCAGAGATTCTACAGCCATCAGACGAGTTGATCGATGTCTTCCTAAATGAAATTCGTCTGAAAGAAAAAGCCAATCAAGAGCGTGAAATAGCCATATTGGAAAGAGCCAAGGCATTCCCGTCAAATCAAAAGCCATCCACTGCGGATAAAAACAAATTCAAGACGAGGAAAAGGTTCGCCAAAGCTTTATCAGTAGGAATGAAGCTACCGCCCTCTGAAGAAAATACTCTCGCTAAGGTAGAGATGCACCCTAACTTCTGTTTATATCATCAGAAGATCATACATCCTACCGAAGACTGCGAATCTTTTAACTGTTGGTGGCAAGGATTTGTCGCTTAAAAGCAACACTTCGAAAGGACAAAGTGTGAAGCTTGTGGACATCGGAAAAATGCGATATATGAGCGCAAAGGAGACGCCGCCGACTGTCATATAGCCGACTTCAAGGGATCGCAAATTATCACCTTTGGAAGCGACTCTGACGAAGAAGCTACCCCCAACTCTTCCCTCGGGGAATCTATTTCAAAAACAAAGGAACTGAAAAGCTGCGGAATGTTCAGCCATGCAATCGCATGCTACTCAAAAAAAATCCCGGCCCCGCAAACAACGGAGCGAACAAAAAGGATAAAGGAGAAACGGCTTTCGTCGCCAATGCTCAACAGCAATCAAGTGGCCCTAGACCGGTTGCTCACCAAAGCAACAAGCGGCAACCCCTCCTGGAAAAGTTGAAACGTCCTTACTCATTTCCGCAAGATAAAATAAGGGGACTGTTCGAGCTGGCAGTGTGCGACAGACTCATCAATCTGCCGGGTCCAAAACGTCCGTTGCGGCCAGGTGATATTAATAATCCTAATTATTGCCCTTACCACCAAACAGTAGGTCACCTGATCGAAGACTGCTACGTCTTCAAAAACTGGGTTGAAGACCAATACCAACAGGGCAAGTTTGCGCTGTCTGAGAACTGGAAGGTGAGTCCGCCACAACCGCACGCTCCGAAGAAGATGGATACGCCGGGGGCATCATGTTCATTCATGGAGAAGGACTCATAGACCAAAAAGTCAATAAACCAGATATTCACCTCAAATACGGCGACAATGGACCGAAATGTCCTTAAACTAATAGCGGACCGAGACGTCCTTAAACTAATAGCAGACCGAAACGTCTTTAAACTAATACCGCAGCATCCTTAGGCTGACGAGATAAAAAAAATAAAAATATATATATATAAAATTAAAAAAAACGGTATGTCCATAAGCAAAAAGGGCACGGATGAAAACCCGAAAGGGCTCCGTGAGTAAAAACAGAACGACTACCGGCGAGTGTTCGTGAAAACCCGAAAGGGCGCGACCTCGTAAAAAAAAAAGAAGAAGAAGAAAATAAAAAGAATAAAAGAAAAAAAAACGGTATGTCCATAAGCAAAACGGGCACGGATGAAAACCCGAGAGGGCTCCGTGAGTAAAAACAGCAGGACTACCGGCGAGTGTTTGTGAAAACCCGAAAGGGCGCAACCTCGTTAAGAAACACTTATAGGGGCCTCTCGACCCTATAAGGAGAAACCACCCGCGTGAGATCCTTACGACTCACAAGGAAACAACACACTTAGGAATCCACACGATTCCTAAGGAGAAAATACACTTGCGAGATCCTCACGACTCGTGAGGAGAAGGCTCTTATGGGACCCTCACGGCTCGTAAGATTTGAAAGTCTTAAGTTACAGAGACCTAAACCTGCGCTTAAGCAACCCCCACAACTTTCGACATTGCCCTACAAGTGGTCTTATATTGGCCCTTGTATACAATCCACGGGCGCGAATAAACATTTCCCTAACCAAGTCCCATTCGAGACTAGGGATATGTTTGCATGGTGAACAACCTTTGTAAATCCTCTCGACTTACAAGGAGAAAACCCTCCTGTAGGATCCTTACGACTTACAGAGGAACAAAATACTTAGGAACCCTCATGATTCCTAAGGAAAAAATATACCTACAAGATCCTCACGACTTGTAGGAAGAAATACCTTTGTGAGACCCTTACGGCTCATGAAGTCAAAAGCCTTAGCCGACAAGACCTTAACCCTGGTCGCTGAGTCACCTTTGTTTGACATCGACAAAGGCAGGTGATGATTCGCTCCTGGCCATATCCCAGTTGTAACGGTGCTGATGCCGAAATCGGTGTCTAATTTCAGGTTTACGGCGAAAAGCCAGTAAGCCGCACATGCATACGAAATAGCCGAAATGATGGGGCAACTTGCAATAAAAAGCAGAAAGTAAAATATATGCATGCGAAATAGCCGAAATGATTGGGCAACTCGCAATAAAAAGCAGTGAGTAAAAATAAAGTAAACAGCCGAAATGATTAGGCACCGTGAAAAATAGCCGAAATGATTGGGCAATCGCGACCTTCGCGATATAAAAGCTGAAATGATAGAGCATCGCGGAAAGAATAAAAAAATGAAAGAATGAAACTTTTTGCCCTGCAGGTGAAATCATATCGATCCCTGTATACAATTCAGGGGCACAGATAAAGAGGGAACCATACCTTCCCAACAGGCTCCATCAGAAAGCGAAGCCAAATCTCGACGGTTCATAGATAACCTAGAGACCATCTCGACATTTGTCACAATATTACAGACACGATGTCAACAAATGAAGCAAACGAAGATCCCGAGCTTCAGGGTCTCGACGTCAACATCGACAACTTAGAGATCACCAACGGCGTTCCTCCGCAGTCCAGCTGGAGGCAGATGCAACGTCAACAAAAGACCTCACGGTCGAAACAAAGCGGAGTAACGGCAAAATCCTAACTCCGCCTTAGCATTCGTCTCGTTACAGCAGACGCAATGTCAACAACGGCGTTCATTCGCAGTCCAGCAGGGTGTACATGCAAAGTTAACAAAAGACCTCACGGTCGAAACAAGCGGAGCGATGGCAAAATCCCAGCTTCACCTCAGCATTCGTCTCGATACAGTAGACGCAATGTCAACAACAGCGTTCCTCCGCAGTCCAGCTGGAGGCAGATGCAACGTCAACAAAAGACCTCACGGTCGAAACAAAGCGGAGTAACGGCAAAATCCCAACTCCACCTTAGCATTCGTCTCGTTACAGCAGACGCAATGTCAACAACGGCGTTCCTTCGCAGTCCAGCAGGGTGTACATGCAAAGTTAACAAAAGACCCCATGGTCGAAACAAAGCGGAGTGACGGCAAAATCCCTGCTCCACCTCAGCATTCGTCTCAATACACCAGACACAGTGTGAGAAAATGAAGCGAAGGCCAAATTCCTAGCTTCAAGGTCTTAACGGCAAGTCATATAAGGCCTGAAAGACCACCGGAGATCATCTCACATGGAGTGGTCACCTCCTCGACGTTCATTTCGATACAGCAGACGAGTTGTCACCCCAGCGTTCTTCCTCTAGCAGGGATTCGGACGTGACAAAGCAAACGAAGCGAAGACCACATTCCTAGCTTCAACGTCTTTACGGTAACTCACATAAAACCGGAAAGACAATCGGAGATCATCTCGCACCAGCACAGAGTGGTCACCACCTTGACGTTCGTCTCGATACAGCAGACGAAATGTCAACCCCAGCATTCTTCCTCCAACAGGATTTGGACACACCAAAGCAAACGAAGCGAAGGCCACATTCCTAGCTTCGACGTCTTGACGGTAACTCATATAAAACCGGAAAGACAATCGGAGATCATCTCGCACCAGCACAGAATGGTCACCACCTCGACGTCCGTCTCAATACAGCAGACGAGATGTCACCCCAACGTTCGTCTCGACACAGCAGACGCGACGTCATTAAACGAATGGAGCCACGGCAAAATCCCTAGTTCCAAACCTCGACGGTTCACCAGCAACCGAGAGACAACCTCGACGTCCGTCTCGATACAGTAGACGAGATGTCACCCCAACGTTCGTCTCGACACTTCAGACGCAACGTCATCAAACGAATGGATCCACGGCAAAATCCCTAGTTCCAAACCTCGGCGGTTCACCAGTAACCTAGAGACAACCTCGATGTCCGTATCGATACAGCAGACGAGATGTCACCCCAACGTTCGTCTCGACACAGCAGACGCAACGTCATCAAACAAACGGAGCCACGGCAAAATCCCTAGTTCCCACCGCAACATTCGTCTCGATACAGCAGACGCAATGCCAGCAAACGAAGCAAATGCCAAATTCCTAGCTTCAGGGTCTTGACGGCAACTCACATAAAGCCCGAAAGACTATCGGAGATCATCCCCACACCAGCGCGGAGTGGTTATGACTCATCGGGGCTCACCAAAATAAGCCTAACCTCAAGTAAAAAGTGACATGGCAAATTCCTAACGCTTGCTCTTCCGACGGTCAAACTGCCAAGGAGGATTGCTTAAAGACGTCTTGTCCAGCCCCCGAAGGGATCAGAGACACGGCAGTCGCAGGGCTACTCGAACAGCACGATTGCCTATCGAGGACTATATCAGCTTATGCGACGGTACGATGGCCAAAACCCTAAGTACCACCAACCTTAACGGGCTTCTGTCGTAAAGAGCAGAGGTTAAATGCGACGTTAAGATGTTCTTGCGAGAAACGTTCGATTCGTCTCGACTTGTGAAAAATTGTCGAGGCGGCTCGACTCATGAGATAAAGCCTTAGGCAGTGGGCATAAAAGAAGCTTGTTTCCTAAGCATTGGGACCCTGCAAGTCAATCCAAAATGGTCTCTTGCATACTATTCACGGGTCTCACTCTCCAAAGTCGAATTTCGACAAGGAGGGAAACAACCGCTTGCGGGTCCTCTCGACTCGTAAGAGGGAAAAATTCTCTTATAGGATCCTTACGACTTATAAGAGAAAACCATACTTAGGAATCCTCACGATTCCTAAGGAGAAAACACACCTACGAGATCCTCTCGATCCGTAGGGAGAAAAGTCTCTATGAGACCCTCACGGCTTATAGAGTTGAAAAGTCTTAGGCAGCAGATCCGAACCTGCGGCCTAAGCCATCGCTATTTCTTAAGAAAGTCAGGATACTCGTTCTAATCCTCCGTTAACCATGTTTGCTAAGGTGATATACTGATAATAAAAGAAAGAAAAGACGGAGAAAATGACAGAAAGAACATCCGATTTACATTTAATCGAGCATTCGAGACACACTCATTCATGCATGGGCAGAAGACTCAGGACGAGAAATAAGACAAGCTGAAATAAAAAGTTTCCATTCATATTGCCAAAAATTCTTACAATCATAAAAAGCAGTGAACGAAATTTATTATTACAATGGAATAACTTCAGATCCAGGGCACGGATTGAGAAAGTCAAAAGTAAGGCCATCCAGAGTTCTTCTGGCCTTTCTGATTATTCTTATGCGCGGCCTCTCGCGCTCCTCTGTATCAAGATCATCGGCAAGCCCTCCCGGCCTTCGATAAGCAGCAATTATCGTCGTCTGCTGGAAGATTTGATGTAGGATGTCAATGAGGCTGTCTCGCCGTTTCTTCGAGATCAGCCCCGTCAGGAACACTGAATGCACCTTGTCCTCGGCATCATCCAGCGCATTGAGCGGTAGGGCCTCGTGAAGACCCGGAAGTGCTCTCCATATTGCTCCCAGCATGACTTTCAGAAGAGCCGAACGACGGGGTAGCAGCCAACCACCGCTTGCGTTCAGACGACCCATGACCTCTGCACACTGAGCGTCTGTAAACTCCTGGTTTTGTTGACGACCCTGTGCGCGGATATCGTCATAGGTAATGAACTCGTGCAAACTGTATAAATGCACCGCCATTATACCTAGAGGAAATACCACAGGAAGATTAGCGATAGAAGAAAAATAATATACATAGAAGGCTAAATTCCTAGAGAGCAAGCTCTGTTCAGGGATTAAAACTCATGAACAAAAGCTCTGTTTATGAAACCCCAATGGGGATCTCTTTAGATCAAAAGATCTGTGAGAGCAAAGCTCTTTGATTAAGATTAATTTAAATTAATTCGATTTTCATTAATTTTACCTAAAAGTTTCTAACTTTGAAAAAGAGCAAAGCTCTGCTAGTGAAACCCCAGTGGGGATCTCTTTAGATCAAAAGATCTATGAGAGCAAAGCTCTGCTGGTTAAGATTAATTAAAATTAATTTAATCTGAGAATCAATTTTACCTAAAGTTTTTCTAAAAACTTTGGAAAGAGGAGCAAAGCTCTAGAGTTCTTGAAGGCAAAAGCAAAGCTCTAAAGTTTTTTGAAAATAAAAATCTGAAAGATGATAAACATCTGTGGGGGACCAAAGGTCCTATTTATAGGCATCAAGTGCCTCTTCGACTTCCAAAAGTTGTCACGGCGGTTGGAATTCCGCCACCGTTGCGCTCACGTTTGGGGCCACGTAAGCGCAACGGTGGGGGGGCATTTGTTTACCCCAATCAGAGCAAAGCTCTGTTCAAATTCCGAGGCGGGAGACGAAGCAACGCTTCATCTTCCCCCAATCAGAGCAAAGCTCTGCTTTGAAAATTTAAAATTTAATAAATGAAGCAACGCTTTAGATTATTTGCGCTGCGCGCCACATGTCAAGCGCTGATACGTCAGCACAGCGCCCAAGAAGGCGCGCCCAATCAGAGCAAAGCTCTATTTTAATGAAGCAACGCTTCAGCTGCGCAAGCACTGCGCTGCGCGACACGTGTCAGCGCAGATGCGCCAGCGCAGTTGCGCTACGCTGTGAGCTGCGCGACACGTGTCAGCGCAGATGCGCCAGCGCAGTTGCGCTGCGCTTTGCGCTGCGCGACACGTGTCACACGCTGGGGCATCTGCGCCAAACTTTTCTGTTCTTGTTAAAACAAGAAGATTTTCTTCTGCAAAGCAGAAGCCCTTGGATCAAAGATCCAACGGTGGGGAAAATTCCCCAAATCACTCAGAGAAAGATCTCTTTAACAAATTTAACTAATTTATGGGCACTATAAAAAGGACCCTAGGCCTCAGTTCAAAAGAAGATATTTTTCTTGGAAAAAAGCCAAGAGCTTCAAACAGAGAGAGAATTCTGGGAAAAGCTCAAAGAAAAGAAAGGTAAAACCTTTACGAGAGAAAAAGAAATCTCTTTTAATAAATCATTGATCTAAAAACCAGATCAATGTTCTTCACATAATAAATAGTGCTTTGCACTTCTCATGAACCCCTGGTTCTTTAAAAAACAACAAAACAACAAAACAAAAAATAGTGCTTTGCACTTTTATGAACCTCTGGTTCTTGAAAAAAAAAATTATTTTTCTTTGATCTAATTTAGATCAAGAAATCAAATAGTGCTTTGCACTTCTGTTCTTGAATCTAAAAGATTCTTAGTGCTCTGCACTTCCAAACTGCGCTGTTGCGCTCTTAAGAGAGCGCCACGTGTCAGCTATAGAACCACTTGCGCTACGCGCTCTTGAAATAGAGCTTTGCTCTCTGGAATTGGCGCAACTCACCAGAGCGCGCCACGTGTCAGCAGCGCAACAGCGCAGCGCACTAGCGCAACGCACTGCGCTGTTACGCTTGCGCTCACCAGAGCATGACACGTGTCATCAGCATATGAGCTTGCGCTCATTACTCGGCGCAAAGCGCCAGACAAATGCACGGCATTGCTTGCAAAAGGGGCCAAGCCCAATTAAAGAAGGCCTAACAGGTCTAATAAAATGCAACGCATTATTTTAAAAAGGGGCAGAGCCCAAACTAAAATAGATAAAGGGACAGAGCCCAAATCAAAAGCCTAGCAGGCCAGAATAGAATGCTCTGCATCTTTATGGGCAAAGCCTAAACAAAAAAAAAGGAAGAAATGCAATGCATTATTTAATAAAAGTGTTGAACATTTTCAACTGGACTTAGCCCAATTTTGGCCGTAAGTCCTCAAATTAAATTGACTGAGCATAGCTCTCTCTTAAATCAATTTATATCCGGTTCGAGGGTACATCTCTGAACTCCTCTGGCACACGTCGTTGTAATCATTCAACATCGTCAAAGAGGTGACGGGTCCCGACGACCACACCCTTCAATATTGGACTGCGGCGTCCTTAAACCCGTGGACCGAAACGTCCTTAAACTAATATCGGACCGAAATGTCCTTAAACTAATATCGGACCGAAACGTCCTTAAACTAATATCGTACCGAGACGTCCCTAAACTAATATCGGACCGAGACGTCCCTAAACTAATCATGGACCCCCACGTCCCTAAACTGGACTGGACCACCACGTCTCTAAACTGGCGATGGACCACTATGTCCCTAAACTGGAATATGGACCGAAACGTCCCTAAACTAAAATTGGACCGAAACGTCCCTAAACTAATGGTGGACCACCACGTCCCTAAACTGGAACAATAGAGCCTCCAAATGCTCTTTTGCCGGATCTAAACGATCCCGTTTAAGTTGATCTTAGCCCCAAATATGGCTAACGTATCCTTAAACATTTAAATAGACTATAAAACTCTAAATCAACTTCGGTTCGAGGGTACATCTCCGAACTCCTCTGACACCTATCGTTGTAATCCTTCAACGATGTCAGAGAGGCGACGAGTCCCAACGGCCATATATTAAATGGATCGCCACGTTAAGTTGATCTTAGTCTCAAACATGACTAACGTATTCTTAACGAACGTTTAAGTTGATCTTAGCCGCAATACGGCTAACGGATCCTTAAACTAAAAACACCAAACCCAAATCTAAGTAAATACAGATTTGGACCAATCCACGTCCTATGGGCGACGGCATTACTCAGTCTCCGTATACAATCCACTGGCAACCACAAACACATACGACACGAAGTGAAATTCTGGAGAAGGAGAAAGTTGTTACCGCGATGCGGTAGCGTAATTAACTGCAGGGGCTTGCGCCTGCAGGGAAGAGCGTCCTCACAATCAAAAACCCCTCAAGCGAGGGGGAATCTGACGAAGTCTGCTACATCGGCCGCATCTAATTAACTGCAGGGGCTTGCGCCTGCAGGGAAGAGCGTCCCCACAATCAAAAACCCCTCAAGTGAGGGGGAATCTGACGAAATCTGCTACATCGGCCGCATCCGTCTAAACCTCCGATACACGGTGCCATAAATCAACTTGGTATCTTCGGAGAGGTGGACGGATAAAACCAAATAGCATCTGCCCCCGAATCTCAGGCTAGACGTCCTAACGTCACGGCCGCCATTCGGAGGGGAACAGTCGGTATGCACCATCTCCAGTTTCTTGGTCTTTTTTGCTACGCCTCCAATTTGAAAACTGAGCGTGTTTTGCTTCCCACAAACGCAGCTCTCGCAAAACCCTAACTCCACTTTTTTCAGCCCCGAAAGAACCCCCTTGGCTTGAAGAATTTTCATGTTCTTCTCGCTGAGGTGCCCCAATCTCTTATGCCACAACGAAGTCTCTGAATCTTTCTCCGAACTTGCCGTCAATGCAACTGAGCCTCCGCTGCTCCCATTGAATGAGTACAACGAACCGCTCAGCTTGTCCCTTGCGATCACCAACGACCCTTTGGAAATCTTCCATTGAGAATTCCAAAACGTTGTAGTAAACCCTTCGTTGTCTAGCTGATTTGTGGAAATCAAGCTTTTCTTCAAATCCGGAATATGACGAGCATTCTTTAATTTGATTTGAACACCTCTTGACGGTTGCAAGATGATCGTCCCCTTTCCAAAGATCTTACACGATTGACCGTTTCCCACTATCACATGTCCAAGATCGCCCTGAACATACTCGCTAAAGTGGTGTCTGCCCGAAGTGCAATGAAAAGAAGCCCCTGAATCTACGAACCAAGTATCCGCCTTTGTGTTCTCGCTCGCCAATAGACAAAGACTTTGTTCCCCTTGTTCTTGTGTAGACACTACATTCGCTTCCTTTTCATCCGTCTTCTCATCTGAGCCTTTCTTCGGAAGCCTACATTCACTTCTTCTATGGCCCTTCTTTCCGCAATTCCAACAGGCGCCTTGAATTTTTCTTTGAGATTTACCTCGGCTTTTAGACTTACCCTTTTTCCACTTTCCCATTTCTATTGTTCTGCCGTGATTCTCCACCGAAAGTGCAGAAGTTCCAGAACTCCCACTCACGGACTTTCTCCGGCATCTCATCGTTTAATATGCAGCTTACCGCATCATTAAACGTTAGAATTCCCGAGATAGAGTTGCTAACCGCCATCACTAGGTTCTCCCAACTCTCTAGCAACGAACATAGAAACAATAGAGCTCGAATCTCGTCTTCAAAGATGATTAAAACGGACTCAAGTTAGCTTGTCACGCTTTTGAACTCGTTCAGGTGCTCTATCATTAAACCATTCTCTACCATCTTCGTGTTGAAAAGCTTCTTCATCAAAAATATTTTATTTGATGTCGATGGCTTCTCATACAACTTCGTTAACGTCGTCGTTAGCGCCTTAGTTGTTTTCTCCTTTGAGATATTAAAGGTCACCTGCGGAGTCAACGACAATCTGATCGTCGCCAGGGCTTTCCTATCCAAAAGGTTCCATTCCTCATCAGTCATCTTCTCGGACTTTTCTCCTAGCAACGGAAGATATAGATCCTTTTGGTATAGACAGTCTTCCAACTGCATGCGCCATCAACCAAAATTGTGACCATTGAATTTCTCGATTCTTATCTTATCCTCCGCCATCTTTTGTCTGTATCGCAGCAAACTCGACTTCCCCCTAGATCTGAACCAACGCCTTCAAAACTACAATCTAAGAAAGTGGGGAAGAGGACACAAGCGTCGTTACCCACCGTTGACCTAGATTGTAGAATCGAAGAACCCTAGGTTCTCTTAACCTTGCTCTGATACCAGTTGTTGGGAAGGGAGAGTCGATTCACGGAAGAGTGCTCGTGACAAAACCCAAATCACGCAAAAATACAATCACGCAATAAAACGACGAAAGACAATATAAATTAAAATGCAGGAATAAGAAAGTAATCAATCACAAACAAGATAGATTTGTTAACGAGGTTCACCCACCGTATGGCTAGTCGCCGGCAGAGCGGAATCTGCAAACGTCTAATATACTTGAATCAAGTTTGCAAATAAGAACAATCCTAGGAGATTTCTCTCAAATCTCTCTATACAAATCTCTCTTGGTCTTTGCCTCTTGTGATGATACTTGTGATGGATACAAAATACCTCACTCAGAAGATGTGCTTTTATAGCACCTAGGACAATGTCACTATCTAACAAAATCACCACCTTTCATTGTCACCACCTAACAATGTCATGCATGTCAAAAGCAGCACCTAACAAAGTCACCACCTTTCATTGTCACCACCTAACAATGTTATGCATGTCAAACGTAGCACCTAACAAAGTCACCACCTATCATTGTCACCACCTAACAATATCATACATGTCAAAGTAGCACCTAACAAAGTCATCACCTAACATTATTACCACCTAACAATGTCATGCATGTCAAAAGGTGGCACCTAATCCTAGACTTTAATTTGCATCAATTTTCAACATTTTTACCATATTGCATTTATTAACCTGAGTAAAACAATAAAAATACAAACACGCGTAGCTAGCTCCTGATTAAACATGGTCATTCAATTAGTGAGTGGAGTTAGCTAGTTCATGTTTTGCAAGTGGGCATGCATGAGAGTCAATATGTGGAGCAAGCATCAACTATACTACTTAATAAAAGATGCAAACAAGGATATATTCTTGAAACATTTTGCAATTATCAAAATCCAAGGCTTGCAGGCTTTAGCATCTTAAGGGCATATGCTTTTTTTTGTGTGTGTGTGGTTAGCTAGAGCTTAGAGATTATTAGGATGAGGTACAAAAAAGATAAGGAGACATGAGATGATAGTACTAAGGATTTTATTTAGGTGCATGAAAGGTTGATGTGGGTTTATTTCCCCCGGTTTTGAGGTGATTGGTTCTTGTTTAACAGCAAGGCCATGTTAGGAATCCTTGATAATTGTGGAATCATATTCCCCTAAAAGCTTGGGATGATACAACATTAATTATTATGAGGCATTAATACAAATTATAACTCAAAGGGTTGGTTGTAGAATGGAATTTGGGTTTTGGGATTAACTCTCCCCTCCATACAAATGCATGGACTCCCTCTCTAATCTCTACCGTTATAACTAGAACACATACGGCTCATGCAACACTTCCAATTTCAACTCAAATAAAAAGTTGAAGTGGGGGAGGAGGAGATTCCTTAAATATTAGGATGTCCGCGTCTTCTATTAAATTCCAGAATTATAAATATACATCCAATAATTTAGTTTTAGAAGAAAAACCGCCAGCATAATTTTCCACGTACAATTTATTATGAACAAGTGTACACACATGCAAAAAATTCTTGTGTTCTACAGCGGAGAGCATGGTATCTCAAGTGAGTGATGGATATATTCACCGGACGCCCATATACACTAGTAAAATATGGGGTTGCCCCTACGGATATTGAAATCCGTAGGGGCATATTTAACTTGGCCCTACGGATTAATCCGTAGGGCTAAAAGGTTGTCCCTACGGGCCCAAACGTCCAAGAATAAAAATATTAATTCTTAATTTGGTGTTTGCCTCTACGGAGCCGCAAACAAAGGACCTACGGGCAAATCCGTAGGGGCAACTAAATATTGATTTAATAAAGGCACAGATCGATCGCCTACGCTCACTTTCTTTCTCTCTCTCTCGATCGCGCGCGAAAAAAATCCCTAAATCGCCACGCCGTTCTCCTCGTCGCCACCGCCGTTCTCGTCGCCACCGCCGTTCAGGTCGTCGCCACCGCCGTTCAGGTGAGTAAATCTTCAGGTAAATTAAAGAATTTTTTGATTATTTTGGGCTTAGGGTTCATGGCTGGGTCTGGGGTTGCGCGCGCGAGTTGGGGTTCGTCAGGGGTCGCGGTCGGGGTCGGGGTTGGGGTTAGGGTTAGGGTTGGGGTTCGGCTGCTGCTGGGGCTGGGGCTGGGGTTAGGGTTTGCCTTAGGGTTGGTATTGGGGTTTAGCTGGCCGCGCTGGGGTTAGGGTTAGGTTGGGGCGGGGCTAGGCTGGGGCTGGGGCTGGGGCTGAGGCTGGGGTTGGGGCTAGGGTTAGGTTGGGGTTAGGGTTAGGTGGATTGATGACAACAAAATACCATAATTTATAACTATATTACTCATCTAATGTGTATAGCATGTGAAAGCTAGATGAAGGTCGAGGCAAACACAACAAATTTGTTGGATGGGACAATGTCAATAGGAGCTCAATGCTATTTGGAAAAATAATAATTCAAAGACATAGTGGAGTTTCCGATTGGTGGCATGGACTAGTTTGATGTATGTAGTTGGTTTGATTTATGAAAAAATGGGGAGACAACATGCATGTATGCATATAGGTAACATCTGCCAATAGGCCATATCCAGACCGCAATCTATTTTTGCCTATTGGCTAATATGAAAATATCGGCCTGCGTATATGACATAATCAAAGTTGTTAAATCTTGATACGGTTTGTGTTTCGTTTTTTTATTTATCAGTTCTATCAATGTTGCGTATAACGTTTTATGATATCAGTATCCTACATTTGTAGTTTTAATTGTTGATTGTTATAGATGAATACCATTGCAATAATAGTTTTTGGTTGATGAATGCCATTGCAATGTAGGATGATCAGTTCTATCAATCTTGATCTCAATGGTTTAAAATCACGTTACACATACAACACGAATGCACAACAAACGCATAATTAGAGAGTGATTCGAGATATTTAGGTTAAAACCAATATATGATACTCGATGATAATATGAAACCTTCATATTCCCATCGATACTCATATATGAAACTAAAAGCGCCACTTAGTCCCCGTCTATCGGTTAACATACGTGCGATGCTCGTCGTGACCTAGAACTATACGAATGTTGTTAAATATCGGACAGTATAGCTCGATACTAACAACCGTCGTATAGTCTACGCAACGAGAAAATTCAATCGTATGGTAACCCATAGATTTGTCCCGTGTGGACAAGTTAAGAATGTATAAAGCAAACGCCTTCATTCACTTGTGTTTTCATCCGTTTCGAGATATTTCGTCGGTACCTTTCTGCTGGTTCTCCGTGTACAAAGATAGATTAGATGTTCATTTCAACGTTGTTTCACAGCTTTGAAATGATTATCTATTCTATTACAGTGTACTCGGAGAACAGCGAGGAGGTGCTGTCGAAATTTACTCGAAACGGTTGAAAGCACAAGTGATGGGCGTTCGCCCTATACATTCTTAATGGGATAGAAGCCTACCCCCGACAGCTGGAACACACACATACAAACGCATAATTAGAGAGCGATTCGAGATGTTCGGGTTAAAACCAATATATGATAATATGAAACCTTCATATTCCCATCGATACTCATATATGAAACTAAAAGCGCCACTTAGTCCCCGTCTATCGGTTAACATACGTGCGATAATTTATTCTTTTCAACGACAAACGCACACACAAAGCATATACACGGATTTTCTCCTTTGTCAGTAACTATTCCGTTCTTATATTTCTCAATATAGTCAGCATAAATTACAATTTATATGTTATTCAGTCTAACATGGCACATGAGTACGTCAGAGTTAAGGACTGGATGTATGTGGATTAGAAACAACGTATGCAACCTAAGTTTGTCGCAGGAGTTGCTGCTTTCCTTGAATTTGCACGCGCACATAATAAGATCATAATAGAGAAGATTCTCTGTTCGTGCGATAGATGTGGCAATAAGTACTGGCAGAAGGTAGAATTGGCAGAGCTTCATATTGTAAAACATGGGTTTACTAGACTTTATTCAACTTGGAAATATCACGGGGAAGGAGAGGAATACTGTACTACGGTAGAAGAAGAAGGAGAACACGATAATGCGGCAGGAGAAGAAGAAGAATTCGGTAATACGGCAGGAGACGGAAATTTATTTCCATCAGAAGAAATGGAGGATATGGTAGAGGCTGCCCTAGGTGAATATATTCGTACCGAAGATGACATTCCTTCCGGTCAAGGACCGCGTGCGGATAAATATGAAAATTTCATGAATGATGCTAGGAAACCAATTTATGAGAATGCGAAGTATTCCACCCTCTCATGGTTCGTCCAACTTTTCCAGATTAAGTGCCTAAATGGATGGAGCAACAAGTTATTCACAATGCTTCTTTCGTTCTTGAAAGATTCTATGCCTCCGGGAAATAATGTGCCCGAAAGCTGGTACGAAGCCCAGAAGATGATGTCTGATTTGGGTCTAAAGTGCGAGAAGATTCAAACATGTCCTAAAAATTGTGTGTTGTACCGGAAAGAGAATTCAGATTTGAAAAGTGTCCAACATGCGGAGAGGCCGGGTATAAGCCGAAAGATTCTGATAACAAGCTTGATATACCTATGAAGATAGCACGATACTTTCCCATAACACAGAGGCTACAGAGGCTATTCAGGTGCAAGAAAACAGCCGAGGCAATGATTTGGCATCACCGTGCTCCTCCAAGCGAAAATGGAAAAATGAGCCATCCAAGAGATTCACCGGTATGGAAGGATTTCGATAGGAGGCACGCAATATTCAGTAGCGATCCTCGCAATGTCCGGCTCGGACTGGCTACCGATGGCTTCTGCCTATTCAACTATATGGCTGAAAGTCACAGTACATGGCCCGTTGTAATGATAATTTATAATCTGTCGCCTTGGTTGGCTATGGACCAATCATACTTTATGATGCCTCTTCTTATCGACGGACCAAACTCACCGGGGAACAATATCGACGTCTATCTCCGACCTCTGATCGAGGAGCTGAAAACTTTGTTCATTGATGGTGTAGAGACATATGATTCAAACACAAATACAACCTTCATACTGCGTGCGGCTTTAATGTGGACAATTAATGACTTTCCTGCGTATGGAATGCTATCAGGTTGGTCCGTACATGGTCACAAAGCATATTCTCATTGCCATGAACACACAACATCAAAATTTTTGAATTTTAGCAGGAAGGTTTGTTATTGCGGCCATCGACGTTTTCTGCCTCCAGACCACCCCTATAGGTTAGACACGGTTCATTTTGATGGTCATCAGGAGCTTCTTGGGCCTCCATCCCCATTGTCCGGAGATGACGTGACTGCTAAATGGGATGGTTACAATAACGTGACCTTCGGGATGGATCCGACGAAACAGGTCAAACCACAATATTGGAACAAGTTAAGTATTTTCTTCGAGCTTCCGTACTGGTCTACAAATTCAGTGCGTCATTATCTAAACGTCATGCATATAGAGAATGGAGTATCAGAGCACATACTTAACTTGCTTCTGTGTAAAGACGGGAAATCGAAAGACAACATGAATGCTCGGATGGATCTACAAGAGTAGGGAATAAGAAGTGAACTGCACCCTAAACCGGTAGCGGGTAAACCGGGCAAGTTTGTACTTCCCAATGCCGCTTATCATATGTCACAACCGGAGAAGAAAAGATTCCTGCAGGTATTGCATGATTTGAAAGTCCCCACAGGTTTCTCAGGATCATTCAGTAAAAAAATAAAAATTGTGAAGGGCAAGATCGATGGGCTGAAAAGTCATGATCACCATGTTATCGTGGAGCACCTTCTTCCATTAGCCCTCAGGACTTCTCTCCCCGACTCGGTTGGTCTAGTAATCAACGACCTATGTTGTTTTTTCAGGGAGTTGTGTGCTAAAACACTGGAGGTTGCGACGCTGGATAAACTAGAAAATTCTATTGCGTTGATACTTTGCAAGTTTGAGCGTATTTTCCCACCGTCATTCTTCGATATCATAATACACTTGACGGTTCATCTTGCAACTGAGGTGAAGTTAGCCGGACCGGTACAATATCGATGGATGTATCCCGTCGAGAGGTACGTGTAATTTTTCGTTTCGCGCAATTTATAAATTTATTGTTGTCCTGTATGCCCGTATTTATTTATTCAACATATTCTCATTAGGTACCTTTACACTCTTAAGAAGTATATACGCAATAAAAATCGACCAGAGGGTTCTATCATGTAAGGTTATCTTCTTGATGAAGTAACCACATTTTGTTCCCGCTATCTGGACGAGAACATTGAGACAAGGCTTAACCGACCACGAAGAATTCAAGACGGGCCATATGGTAAAGCCGAGTATAAGAGGGTAGACACTATGTTTATCAACAAGATATACCGGTTTATCTTGCTTAATTGCGCATGTCTTGAACAAATTAGAGAGAAATTTCTTTTGGATTAATTGTTATATCTGTGTTTGTGTGTGTATGAAATGACACAATATTAATGTCACAATTATTTGTCGAAAACAGAACTCATTTTAACGAGGTACGTGAGGGGCATCCTGATTGGAACGAAGAACGTTTGGAAAAATACCATCAGGATAATTTTTGTGATTGGGTCACAGAGCATGTAAGTTATTCGAATTACATTTTATTGCTATCAGTTTTAATCTAAACTTGTATCGTTATGTATTTGTCGTAAAATTTGTTTTGTTAGATCCACGATCCGAACTTGTCTGCATCATTTGAGAGTGATTCAAGATGTTTAGCTCAATTTCCTAATATGGAGGTTGCATATTACAAAGGATTTGGTGTCCTTGGATACAAATTCGAAGTTAAGGACATAGAAATATCTAGAACCACTCAGAATAGTGGGATTGCGACGGTAGGATCGGACGGTGTGATTTACTATGGGTACTTAAATTGTATACTCGGCATCCACTATCCCGGACGATCAGAACCCTTTTATATATTCCAGTGTACTTGGTACGATCCGCGAACCGATACGGACAGGTGGAGAAGCAGTCTTGGGACTTGGAAAGATGAATATGGATTGACCAGTGTGAACACACTTCGATTTTACTGTCAGGACGATCCGTTTATCTTTCCGAACCAAGCGTTCCAAGTATACTATTCACAGTGTTTGAAGCATCCGGGGTGGAGTGTTGTATGCCGATGGAAACCTAAAGATGTCTACGATGTCTCAGAATACGAGGACAGCGATGAGGACGAAGAAGAGAGAAGGCTTAAAGTGCTCCGACCGTCTGTTTCGAAGGACGGGTTGTCTTCGACCGATCATGAAGTTACGTGGGTTAGAAATGACATCGACGATGAAATCCAAGTAGATATGTATGATGCGCCCACGAAACGAAAAAGGTTATCAGTAATGTTATATTATTACTTCACATTTTACGCTCTATACATATATAGTCAATACTTTTAATGATTGTCTAATGCGTCCACAAACCGTTTATCTAGATTTGATGACGATGTCGGGAGCAGCGAGGGATGGCAGGAGCTCCAGCCGCGGCAGAGGCAGAGGCAGAGCGGTTCTGCCACCCGGAGAGCTCCGTAGGGAGCTTCAGAGGGCCGGTCTTGCACCTAGATCGGAGACCCTTTCGGATGTCTCCTTCCGTGTGGATTTTGCCACACCTCCAGGTATACTGCACGCATATCCATTTTGAATGTAATATTACAGATATTCATTCATGTTTATGTCAAAATTACTTATACTGTCAATATTTGATTGTCTAGTTGTTGGTGATGCGTCCACATCTGGGACAGAGGCCACCCCCGCTCCTCCAGGTATGTTTATATATCATATAGTGTATGTATATTGATTTAGAATGCTATATCATAAATACACACATTCCTTTTGCTCTTACTTAGCAATTTTTATTATTGTCTAGCTATAGGTGGTGACACCACCGCACCTGCGGGTATGTTTATATATCCTATAGTGCATGCATATTGATTTAGAACGTTATATTATTGATGTAACACCCGAGCCCAATAATACTATTTCTGTTACTGGTTGAGTGTTTGACATTGCTCATTTCATTTATTTTGCCTGTTTGGGTCTCACTGTGAAATTTTAACCGGCTAAGTCATTTTTGCATGTAACAAATTTTAGCACCTAAAATGTGATTAAAAATATCCATATTGGCCTACTCGTCACCCCTAGCCGCGTGGTAGCATCCGTGCGTCGAGTTTTCATCCCGTTCGGTGAAACGGGCGAGTTTGGACGGCTACGTGCGCGTGCAAGTGTCCGACTTGGGGGCATGCTTTTTAATCATAAGACATCTCATTTTAAAATTTGGAACCCGCTTAAAATCCTATTATTTGAATTTCAAATTTTTGGGCGCAACCCGGACGCGATTCGAAAATGTTTCATTTAGCGCCAAAATCCCCATTTAATTAAATATGCTAAAACTATAATAAATATATTCAAATCTCAAATCTGTTACTTAAATAACAATTTAACCCTTTAAATCTTTTCGAAATGGTTCCCTGGCCAATCACGAGGGACTTTACCCTCGTGGGCCCCCGCCTTTGACCTTCTCTCTATCTCTCTATCTCTCTCTCTCTCTTCCTATAATCTCTCTCTCTCTCTATCCCTATATATTCCTTACCTCCTTCGTCTTCACAGAAAACGATCACGAGAACCCCATGAACCCACGCGAGAACCCTAGCCGCCACCGTGCCCGTCGCCGCCGCAGCCCCCGCGCCGACGACACCACCACTATCACCCTTGCCTCCTCAGCCTCGACCGCAGACCTCCTTCCTCCTTTCCCTTCTCCCGTGCACCCAACACCGTAGCCTCCTGCACCGTCCCTGCACACCGTCGGACCGCCGCCTGTCGCCGCCGACGACCCCGTTCCCGTGTCCCCGACCTCGCAGACACACCCCTCGGTGAGATACCCTTCTTCTCCTCTCCCTTGCTTTGCCTTTCCGCTGTTAACTGTTTCATGATCGGCAGATCCCCACCACGTGCACTGTTCACCGCCGGAGCCAATCGACGCCGTCGACCGTCGTGACTCCCTTCACCCACAGTGAGTAATCCCCCATCCTCTCCTTTCTCTACTTATTCCCTTTGCTTTCTAGATCTATACCATTGAAACCAGTCTCACCGTTCTCTTTCTTGCCGGAATCCGGCCGTGCCGACGACTTGACCCGACTTTCCAGCGAGGTACTCCGGTCCGCGTGGTCCCGCTGTTCGTTGTTTGGCCTAGATCCGTAAACCGTGCGTCCGTCGCGTGTTTTTCCGCCGACGCTACGTCCGTTTTCCCGGTTCACGAAACCGTCGAGGCAAGTATTACTTGCTACATGCTATGTTATACAAATTGAATGTGTTTGACTCTTTAAACTTGCAAAACTTAACTAAGTAGAGCTATTTTATAATTTGGACGCATTATGACATTTATCATGATACTGTAACCTAGAATCACAATTGCCGCTTTAACCCTAATAACGAAACTACCGGTTAACCATTTTGCTGTTTAAAGGACGATAGCCGTACACATGTAGCTTTATTACTTTCTGTTATTGATATCGTACTACCTTATGATTATTGCACCCCAAAGGTGCTCGAACCTGTTAATATGATAATACAACTGCACTATATTAATGCACCATTGTGATTAAATGAACTGTTATTGTTGTTTACTTTATTTCCTGCTGTTATTCCTTATTCGATTATATACCTGTGGTGAGCACACCCTCGATTGCGTTACATATTGACCTGACCTTGCTACACATGACATATATATACATACCAATGCACCGGACATGGTACCCTTTACTATCGACTTAACCTGATGTACCATGACCTGACCTATTACCTGATCTCATGCCTAATGCCAACAAACCTGACATGGAGTCCTCATGGACCATTCCTGTTGTCTATCCAGACAAACCTGCTTTTACCTGATCCTGTGTTGGCATTAGTTCTTGATTACTGAATACCTGACTCGACATACATAACTTGGGGGTATGGGGAAATCAAAGGTGAAACCGACTTGTAACTCAACAGTTCGATACCTGTTCTGATCAGTCTTACGGGCTAGGCCAGCCCCGGAGTGATGATGCTGACATCACTCACCCATCCTGCTACTTGTTACTGCCTAGCGGCACGTCTCGGATTCAGCCCCGAGGATCTTGACCGTGGTCCCGGGCACGCACGAGATACTATTGAGTTACATCGACGAGTCATCAATTGATTTCAAAGACTTTAGAATAGAAAACCTGATAGAACAGTTTAGTTACCCACTGTACACTACCCTGCACTGCTTGTTTCATATTACTGCTTATTTCATGTTTATTTTCTGCATTGCTTATTACCATGTTCATATTATATTATTGGTTGACATGACGCGCTGACGTCTGGGTTTTGCATGGCCCAGATTCTTTACCACTGTCGCCGACCGAGCAGGAGTACTTCAGCCAGCAGGCTGATTTGTGAGTTCTGTAGTGATTAGTTTTATTTCCTGCATTTTCTTTTCCAGATGTGAGCCCGCATTATGGGACGTACTTTTCTATTTTGTATTGGATCATTTGCTTCCGCACTTATTTATTATTGACTCTTGTTATTTTGGGTTTGGACATGTGTTAGATAGTTTTTATCTTGTTCTTGATATCTCTACAGCCGTAATGTGACTGTGGATGGATACTTCCTACCCACAGGTAGCATGGTTAGCTATGTCACGTGCCCAATCTTGCGTACTCTGGGAAGCGGGGCGTGACATGGTTCTTTTGGTATCAGAGCCATAGGTTAATTGGGTCGATTCTTTTGTAGTTGGGTATCGTACTCGATATACGAATCAGAATACCCGTGCTTAAGAAACATGTCCTACCACCTTGACTGTTTTACCATTCTTGAATCACATTCTTCCGGATTATGTCGACGTGCAAACTTACTTTGCATGTTAACTCGAAAACCTGATTTCTTGTTATCTCTAGGACTTAGGCGACTTGGGTGGAGTTAAGTAATTGTGGCTATGATACCGCGGCATAGTTACAATGCGGTACTCTATTTAAGTATCTTGGAGTTCTAGCCTTGATTTATATATTGAATCTATCATCATGCTAATGTTGGGTGTTTTGATTTCAGGAATATGGCAGATAAGAATTTCAAAACGTATCAGAGGCGCGTGGATGAAGCCACCATGTTGGGAGTGATACGTGGGATGTTGGAAAATCAGAAGAGGCAAACTGAGCTGATCCAGTAGCAAGCAGATTCATTTCAGGAGGGTTTGCAGGCCATTCGGCAGTCTGTAAACAACGCTGGAGCGAAACCAGTTGACCGGGTAGGGACCGTGGCAGATTTCAGACGTTTGGGTCCTACTACTTTCACTGGTCTGGAGGAGCCGTTGCCAGCCGAGCAGTGGCTAGTGGACACGGAGAATTTGCTGATTGCGGCACAGATCACGGAGGACAAAAGAGTTGATGTAGTGCGCATTCAGCTAGTGCATAACGCCCGAGAGTGGTGGCTTGTGGAGGAGACCCGCTTGCCCAAGCCAATCAGTTGGGCGGTTTTCTCTAAAAGTTTCCTGGAGAAATTCTTCCCGCGGACTGCCCGGGAGGAAATGGAAGAGAAATTTATTGGGCTGAGGCAAAATGGAGCACCTGTGGACGTACATGCAGCGGAATGGACGAGACTCAGCCGCTTCGCTGGACCCTTAGTCGCCAACGAGGCAGACAGGGCGTGAAGGTTCTTATGCAGTTTGGATGTGGACATCCAGAGGCAGATTGTCTCCCTGGGTTTGACCACTTTCTCGCAGGTTCTTACGGCAGCCCGGGAGCAGCAGAGTTTATCGGGAATGAAAGGGAACCTACAGCAGACAGCAGTTGCGGCCAGGAAGCCCGCATTTGTACCTAACCGAGATCGTGGTCGCAGAGGTATTCCAGTGGACCGTCGAAGTGTAGCACCCATGAAGAAGCCTGTGATCGTTGATCGAAGAAAGAGCGTGATTTGTGACTACTGCCGTTTACCTGGGCACGTGCAGAAGGATTGTCGAAGGAGGCAGGGACTTTGTTTGGTTTGTGGAGCGGCTGATCACGCAGTTGATGCCTGTCCGTCGAAGCTTCGTACGAGGGATGATATTTAGAAGCCTCCGCAGAAACCGTTCCAAGGGCAGAAACAGCTGACTCAAGGGCCTAATCAGGCTCGAGCTTTCACGTTGACAGCTGAGGAAGCTAAGGCATCAGGAGAAGTGGTTTCAGATACTTTACTCGTTCATGGTTTTCCCGCATTGGCATTATTTGATTCCGGAGCATCCCACTGTTTTATGTCATCCAAATTTATGACTACACACTCGATTACCTGCACGACCCTGTCTAGTTTTTGGGACATACACACTGGGAATGGGAAGATCATAGCTAGTAGGGAATGTAGAGATTGTACAGTTGTTGTGTGCGGACGGGAGCTCTTTGCAGATTTCTTGGTAATAGATACGGGCAGCTATGAAGTTGTCTTGGGAATGGATTTTCTTGGCACTTTCCATGCCCACATTGATTGTAGGGCAAGGAAGGTAATCTTCCAGATTCCCGGACACCCTGAGTTTACCTTTACTGGGGGAAGCAGTTCTGTCGGGCCAGTCGAGTTCAGGGCTAGGCCGACATGCAGTGTTCTTGCAGCTATGAAAGTTGATAGTAATGAAGAGCCGGCAGTTGTTCACGACTTTATGGACGTATTTGAAGATATATCGGGCTTACCGCCGAAGCGAGACGTGGAGTTCGCGATTGACCTTATTCCTGGTGCAGCGCCAGTATCTAAAGCTTATTATCCGATGGCACCAGTGGAATTGGAAGAAGTTAAGAAGCAAGTTGGTGAATTACTTGAGAAGGGCTGGATTCGAAGCAGCAACTCGCCTTGGGGGGCTCCAGTTCTTTTAGTAAAGAAGAAGGATAGCACGAGAAGGATGTGCATTGATTATCGAGAATTGAACCGGGTGACTATTAAGAACAAGTACCCGATCCCTCGCATTGGAGAACTTTTTGAGCAGCTTAGTGGCGCGAGAGTATTCTCGAAACTGGATTTGCGATCCGGATATCATCAGGTCCGAGTGAAAGCCGAAGACATTTGCAAGACGGCGTTTCGAACTCGATATGGACATTTCGAATATCTAGTGATGCCCTTCGGAGTAACGAATGCGCCGGCAATATTCATGGATTTGATGAACAGAATCTTTTCACCATTCTTGGACCAGTGTATTGTGGTATTCATTGACGACATTCTGGTTTACTCGAAGAGTTCGGAAGAGCATGCTGAGCATTTGAAGATCGCACTGCAGACGCTGAGACAGGAGAAATTGTATGCGAAGATGAGTAAGTGCGAATTTTGGCTGGAAGAAGTGAAATTTCTGGGGCATGTCGTGTCGGGCGATGGAATCGCCGTCGATCCCGAAAAGATTGCAGCGGTTCGAGATTGGCCTATTCCAAGAAATGTGGCTGAGATAAGAAGTTTCCTTGGTTTGGCCGGATACTACAGGAGATTTGTGGAGAACTTCGCTCGTTTAGCTGAACCGTTGACCAAGCTTACGCGCAAGGAAGTACCTTTTATTTGGACGGATGGATGTGCATTGGCCTTCGAGACATTGAAGCAGAAGTTGATAACCGCCCCTATCCTGACCGTACCAGACAATTCCGGAGGACTGGTGATTCACAGCGACGCATCGGAAAAAGGATTGGGATGTGTTTTGATGCAGAATGGGAAGGTCGTAGCTTACGCATCAAGACAACTGAAGACCCATGAGAAGAATTATCCGACTCATGACTTGGAGCTTGCGGCTGTGATCTTCGCCTTGAAAATTTGGAGACACTACCTTTTGGGCGAGAGAGTCGAAGTTTTTACAGATCACAAGAGTTTGAAGTATGTGTTCACTCAGAAGGAGTTGAACATGAGGCAACGCAGATGGCTGGAGCTGATGGCCGACTACGACCTTGATCTTAAGTACCATCCGGGAAAAGTTAACGTCGTGCCGGATGCGCTTAGTCGGTTACCGGCGATTCAGGTTTTGACTACACAGAGGGAGATCATTGCGGATTTTTGAAGATTTGACTTGGAAGTTATGCTACCACACTCTACGGGACAGTTGATGCAGTTGCAAGTACAGTCGTCCTTAGTTGAGAAGATTAAAGCGGCACAATCGCAGGATCCTAGACTGCAGAGGTTTCGAGAGCAGGTTGAAGCCGGACTACGAACAGATTTACTGGTCCACGAAGACGGTTCGTTGAGATATGGTAGCCGTGTGTGTGTGCCAAAGGGGGATGTGCGTGAAGAGCTTATGAAGGAAGCACACGGTTCAGCTTACTCTGTACATCCGGGAGGTACAAAGATGTACCGAGATATTCGACAGCATTTCTGGTGGGAAGGTATGAAACGGGAGATCGCTCGCTTCGTGGCTAAGTGCTTGGTATGTCAGCAAGTCAAGGCTGAACACCAAAGGTTTGCTGGTTTGTTGCAACCACTTCCGATTCCTCAGTGGAAGTGGGAACATATAACCATGGATTTCGTGACGGCTTTACCGCGGAGTCCAAAGAGCAACAATGCAGTATGGGTGATTGTCGATCGGTTGACCAAGGCAGCTCACTTTATTTCTTTCCGGGTTGGTCAATCGACGGAGACTTTGGCAGAGCGGTACATGCAGGAGATTGTAAGATTGCATGGAGTACCGGTGAGCATCGTGTCCGATCGGGACACTCGGTTCTTGTCACACTTCTGGAGGAGTTTACAAGAAAGTTTGGGGACTTGATTGAAGTTTAGCACAGCTTATCATCCTCAAACTGATGGACAATCGGAGAGAACGATCCAAACTCTTGAAGATATGTTGAGGGCATGCATGTTGGACTTCAAGGGTTCTTGGGAGGATCACCTACACTTGGTGGAGTTTTCGTACAACAATAGCTTCCAAGCGACTATTCAGATGGCTCCGTTTGAAGCTTTCACCTGTGTGTTGGGATGATGTTGGTGAACGAAGGTTACTGGGACCAGATTTGGTAGTACAGACAGTCGAGAAGGTGAATACAATCAGGAAGCATATGAAGGCAGCTCAAGACAGACAGAAAAGTTGGGCTGACACGTCAAGAAGACCTCTAGAGTTCGCCGTGGGTGATTTGGTATTCTTGAAGATATCACCGACTAGAGGAGTGATTCGTTTTGGGAGTCGGGGAAAGCTTAGTCCTCGATTCGTTGGACCCTTCGAGATATTGGAGCGTGTTGGAGAGGTAGCGTACTGTTTGGCGTTACCACAGTCCTTGGCAGGTGTGCACGATGTGTTTCATGTATCTCAACTGCGAAGGTATGTTCGAGATGAAACCCACGTCTTGGATCATTCGGAGTTAACTGTACGGGAGGACCTAACTTTTGAGGAGCGACCGGTTGAAATCAAGGATCGAAGAGAAAAGGTTCTTAAGAACAAGGTTATCCCTCTTGTGCTAGTCTCTTGGGATAATCGATCGCATGGAGAATCCACTTGGGAGCGAGAAGACGAGATCCGGCAGAAGTTTCCTCACCTTTTCCTGTAGTTATCTATCTTGTATTCTTGGAATTTCGAGGACGAAATTCTTTTTGTAGTTGGGTATGATGTAACACCCGAGCCCAATAATACTATTTCTGTTACTGGTTGAGTGTTTGACATTGCTCATTTCATTTATTTTGCCTGTTTGCGTCTCACTGTGAAATTTTAACCGGCTAAGTCATTTTTGCATGTAACAAATTTTAGCACCTAAAATGAGATTAAAAATATCCATATTGGCCTACTCGTCACCCCTAGCCGCGTGGTAGCATCCGTGCGTCGAGTTTTCATCCCGTTCGGTGAAACGGGCGAGTTTGGACGGCTACGTGCACGTGCAAGTGTCCGACTTGGGGGCATGCTTTTTAATTATAAGGCATCTCATTTTAAAATTTGGAACCCGCTTAAAATCCTATTATTTGAATTTCAAATTTTTGGGCGCAACCCGGGCGCGATTCGAAAATGTTTCATTTAGCGCCAAAATCCCCATTTAATTAAATATACTAAAACTATAATAAATATATTCAAATCTCAAATCTGTTACTTAAATAACAATTTAACCCTTTAAATCTTTTCGAAATGGTTCCCTGGCCAATCACGAGGGACTTTACCCTCGTGGGCCCCCGCCTTTGACCCTCTCTCTGTCTCTCTATCTCTCTATTTCTCTCTCTCTATCCCTATATATTCCTTACCTCCTTCGTCTTCACAGAAAACGATCACGAGAACCCCACGAACCCACGCGAGAACCCTAGCCGCCACCGTGCCCATCGCCGCCGCAGCCCCCGCGCCGACGACACCACCACCATCACCCTTGCCTCCTTCCTCCTCTCCCTTCTCCCGTGCACCCAACACCGTAGCCTCCTGCACCGTCCCTGCACACCGTCGGACCGCTGTCTGTCGCCGCCGACGACCCCGTTCCCGTGTCCCCGACCTCGCAGACACACCCCTCGGTAAGATACCCTTCTTCTCCTCTCCCTTGCTTTGCCTTTCCGCTGTTAACTGTTTCATAATCGGCAGATCCCCACCGCGTGCACTGTTCACCGCTGGAGCCAATCGACGCCATTGACCGTCGTGACCCCCTTCACCCACAGTGTGTAATCCCCCATCCTCTCCTTTCTCTACTTATTCCCTTTGCTTTCTAGATCTATACCATTGAAACCAGTCTCACCGTTCTCTTTCTTGCCGGAATCCGGCCGTGCCGACGACTTGACCCGACTTTCCAGCGAGGTACTCCGGTCCGCATGGTCCCGCTGTTCGTTGTTTGGCCTAGATCCGTAAACCGTGCGTCCGTCGCGTGTTTTTCCGCTGACGCTACGTCCGTTTTCCCGGTTCGCGAAACCGTCGAGGCAAGTATTACTTGCTACATGCTATGTTATACAAATTGAATGTGTTTGACTCTTTAAACTTGCAAAACTTAACTAAGTAGAGCTATTTTATAATTTGGACGCATTATGACATTTATCATGATACTGTAACCTAGAATCACAATTGCCGCTTTAACCCTAATAACGAAACTACCGGTTAACCATTTTGCTGTTTAAAGGACGATAGCCGTACACATGTAGCTTTATTACTTTCTGTTATTGATATCGCACTACCTTATGATTATTGCACCCCAAGGGTGCTCGAACCTGTTAATATGATAATACAACTGCACTATATTAATGCACCATTGTGATTAAATGAACTGTTATTGTTGTTTACTTTATTTCCTGCTGTTATTCCTTATTCGATTATATACCTGTGGTGAGCACACGCTCGATTGCGTTACATATTGACCTGACCTTGCTACACATGACATATATATACATACCGATGCACCGGACATGGTACCCTTTACTATCGACTTAACCTGATGTACCATGACCTGACCTATTACCTGATCTCATGCCTAATGCCAACAAACCTGACATGGAGTCCTCATGGACCATTCCTGTTGTCTATCCAGACAAACCTGCTTTTACCTGATCCTGTGTTGGCATTAGTTCTTGATTACTGAATACCTGACTCGACATACATAACTTGGGGGTATGGGGAAATCAAAGGTGAAACCGACTTGTAACTCAACAGTTCGACACCTGTTCTGATCAGTCTTACGGGCTAGGTCAGCCCCGGAGTGATGATGCTGACATCACTCACCCATCCTGCTACTTGTTACTGCCTAGCGGCACGTCTCGGATTCAGCCCCGAGGATCTTGACCGTGGTCCCGGGCACGCACGGGATACTATTGAGTTACATCGACGAGTCATCAATTGATTTCAAAGACTTTAGAATAGAAAACCTGATAGAACAGTTTAGTTACCCACTGTACACTACCCTGCACTGCTTGTTTCATATTACTGCTTATTTCATGTTTATTTTCTGCATTGCTTATTACCATGTTCATATTATATTATTGGTTGACATGACGCGCTGACGTCTGGGTTTTGCATGGCCCAGATTCTTTACCACTGTCGCCGACCGAGCAGGAGTACTTCAGCCAGCAGGCTGATTTGTGAGTTATGTAGTGATTAGTTTTATTTCCTGCATTTTCTTTTCCAGATGTGAGCCCGCATTATGGAACGTACTTTTCTATTTTGTATTGGATCATTTGCTTCCGCACTTATTTATTATTGACTCTTGTTATTTTGGGTTTGGACATGTGTTAGATAGTTTTTATCTTGTTCTTGATATCTCTACAGCCGTAATGTGACTGTGGATGGATACTTCCTACCCATAGGTAGCATGGTTGGCTATGTCACGTGCCCAATCTTGCGTACTCTGGGAAGCGGGGCGTGACAATTGATCTACACATTCTTTTTGCAATTACTTATATAATCTATTTTTAATTGTCTAATTATAGGTGGTGCATCCACATCTTCCGCAGGGGCCACTCCTGCCGCTTCCATACCCTCCGCATCGTCTGCAGGTTAGTATGAATAAATTTAAAATATTTACTCATTTTACATATGCTCTATAGAATAAATATGAACTTCATGGAAATTTAGCGTCGATGTTTATTTTCTAGTTGGAGGGGATGCGTCCGCATCCGGGACCCCGGTTGTTCCTCACCGGAGGAACTATCGTCCCGCTCGTGCTGCTGCCCGGGCCGAGGCTCGTGCGATAGTCACCGGAGGTATATATCACACTTGAATTTTCGTTTAACCTTGATTTCTTAATACAACTTTGTCTTATTATTGATTGTCTTGATATTTCGTGCAGACGCAGGGCCTCCCCATCCCCAGAGGGGGACTCGAGGCCCGAATCTGTCCCATAGGCTGAGGCCTGACAGAGCTAGGGGGGAGGCAGCATTCCCCTTTTTTTTTACCCTTGACTATCGCTATACCGGTCCTCATGCCGAGAGGTTCGGCCGATATTTGGGGGACGAGAGCCGGCTCGTGAAGAACTATCCACTTCACGTTGAGTGGGACGAGCAGCACCAGCGCTCATTCGCCCTCTTCTTTGATCAGGCTCGGGTATGTATTAATATATATTTTCATTTGATCTATCCAATATATTTATTATTAACACTTGCAATCTAATAACAATGTTTTTTTGTATTTTCAGTTGGATTACGATTTTCAGCCTGTAGCCGACCCTGATCACCCGGGGAGGGTGCTCGACCTTCATGCTCTGTACAATGGCCTGATGAAGAACATGCAGGCCAAGGTCCGATACAACAGGAATGAGCTGAAGGCCAACTTCTACTCCCTGTGGATGGCGACCCCTGAGGCAGAGAGAGCGGCCCTCCTATCTACTCCGGCGTTTGCGAGAGTCGACGTAGAGACATGGCCTCTATTGTGCGCTTATTTCGACTCCCAACGCAAACATGTATGTATTTTAAATGTAATTCATTATTTATGATATAATTTATTTCTTTGTGTTTCTTAATTAGAAAACTAAATGTTAATGCGTTGTGCAGAAACAGACCGCACAGAATACAGAGAACGGGAAGTCGGCGAAGAGGGGTCGCCCCACTTACACAGGTGGCTCGAGGAACATTACTCGAGCCATGGAGTTATCGGTAAATTACAATAGACCGACTTTTATGATATTCTGCAATATTAAGAGTTATTTTCTAATATTTCTAATATTAAGAGTTACTTTCTAATATTGCAGACATCTCGGACCGTGGCGTCAGGTGGTACACCGAGCGTGCTGTCCGCATATCTTGCCGTCCACGGCACCTCGACAGATCCCGCTACGGGCGAGCTTCGATATCCCGACGTCGCTACCCAGGAGTACTGCGTAAGTGTTAATATTTTTTCTACCCAAATTTGAAATTTTAGTTTTGGAAGGTTCAAGTTTAAATCTTATACTTATACTTTACTGCTTAATGTGGGTGTAGGAGCGGGTGGTTAAACAGGCCCAGGCCTCGGGGATCGATTTTACCGGACAGAGCGATCCGACGCTGCTGACCCCAGTTCTAAACGCCGCAAACGGAGGGCACCACGGAGGTTGGGAGAGAAGCCGGGGACTGGGCCCTAGCAGGGCCCATATGAGGTTGGACTCCACCCCGGCGGTTACTTCCTCCGTCTCCGGTGACCGATGTGTCCATCAGGAACTGAAGAGATTGAGGGCCACCGTTCAGGAGTTGAAGGAGATGCTGGTATGTATACCGCTTTATAGTAAAATATCATGTCATATTATATAGATATCAACATATCCATAATTAGTATGTAGCTTGAGCTTATTTGGTTTTAGACTTAAGTTTGATTAATCATACATACAGATGTAATTAAAATAAACAACAAACTAGATATCCAAACGGGGTTTCGAAATAACTTAATAATGATACGAATTCGAATAATACACAGTTCTTACACGCTTATTACACACGTTAGGTGCAGACGCGACAGGGTATATCGGCCGAGCCTCCACATGCATCTCCTTCGGCTGCGGCTCCGCAAGCCACTACATCGGCTGCGCTTCCGCAGACAGCTCCTGTAGCTCCACCGCCCACTCAGACTCCCGCAGCCGCGGCTCCGCAAGCGACTACCTCGACGGCGGCTGCGCAGACCACATCGCCAGCTCCACAGGCCGCTCAGACTCCCGCTCGCGCCGAATTGCAGAGTTTATTGACCGAGGAGCAGGCGCGCGTTATTCTATCGTTATTCAGAGGTGGAGCTGGACCGAACTAGGGTAGCTTTTTGATTCTTATTTTTTGAAACATGTATTTATTTATATCATACACATTGTACTACATTTTGAAACGATATCGATATTGGTTTATATTTATATCATATTCAGTTTTTGGATTTCTTTTGTATATTATATGCGTGAGATGTGATTATGAATACTGCGATATATGTTGTGTGATAATTATTTTTATATTTGATTGATGTATATATTATTGTGCACATGGCGGGAAAAAATCAAGCAGCCCATTTTTAAAAAAAAATACAGATAATATGTACCTATGGATTAATCCGTAGGTACACATGTTGCCCCTACGGTTATATCCGTAGGGGCCAAATATCAGCAGTAACTGATATTTCCCCCCTGATCTCAGTACCGGGGGGTTGGGAGTGCCCCTACGGACATATCCGTAAGGGCAACATATCAGCAGTAACTGATATTTCCCCCCTGATCTCAGTACCAGGGGGTTGGGAGTGCCCCTACGGACATATCCGTAGGGGCAACTGCCTCTCCCCTACGGAGATATCCGTAGGGGCAAAATATCGGGAATCCTGATATTCTGCCCTTACGGATAGGTACCTATCCGTAGGGGGTATAACTTGGACCTACAGACATGTCCGTAGGTACACTTAATATATTAAAAAAACCGTAAATAATATAAATTTTTTTACCCTACGGCTTAGTCCGTATGGGCAATAGGACCTACACAGAAATCTGTAGGGGCAAGAATTTGCCCGTAGGGACAAGTTCAGGGCCTCAACTTGCACCTGCGGCCTTTGCACCTACGGGGTATTTTTTCGTCCCTACGCATATATCCGTAGGGGCAACCCTTATTTATAGTAGTGATACCCGGTACTAAATAGGATCATATTAAAATAAGCTAGCTTGACAAAAAATGTCGAGTTTGTGGCGACCCTCAAACAATTAGAAATATCCGAGTTAAGCTACAACAGGAGTTGAGGTTTAGTTACACATAGGAAAATATAATGAGGACATTAGTGCATTATGGTCAAAAAACTAATGGGTTAAGCTTTCATGGGAAAATGGCAGAATTTTACTATCAAGGTCTCATGCTCAAGCTTCATGCATCCTAAAAAGTTGGTATTAAAGCACATTGTGACGATTAAGGGAAGGTCAATGGTTCATGTACCATGTTCAAGCAAATTTGGAAGTAACGTGAGGGCTGATTAAGTGGCTATAAAGGAATAGGGTTGTCCCAGGTTTGATAAATAATCTACTATTTCCAGTGGCACTATAGTACAGTGGTAACGCTTCTTATCGTCCAGCAAAAGGCATAGGGTTTAAACCCCGCATTCATCGGATTATAAACGCCTACTGCAAGTTAAAGGGAAAGCACATCCCTAAAGTGATCAAAAGTTGGGGAGATGGGCAAAGCAAAGAATATGAAAAAGTGGAGATGAAAGAAAAGGTTTAAATCAGCTTAATTTTACAAACCTACACGTTTATACCAAACTTTAACTTGCAGTGGTATTCTTCCAAACTTGCCCTTCTTTTTATGACCTAGGGTTATTTTGAAAAGGAAAAATTGACAGAGATTAACAAGCAAGACATGATGTATATAATTAGAGTATGGCGAGCGCGTAAACCTTAAAAGTTGGGGGTAAAGTGCAGGTTTCTAATAGTTTGGTGGTTTCTTTACAGGAACAAAAGTAAGAAGAAGAATTTCCTACAATTTCGCAAAAAAGCAAAAAGAAAAGTGAGCGGGAAAGTCCGCAAAGTTCCAAATCAGCAATCTTTCGCGGCTAATCAAAACGTTACATGTGTTACAGCAGCAAATGGCAAACAAGCCATGGTTACTTGTCCCCTGCCCTACTCAACTGAATGAAGAGATCCTATACAAAAGCAATTCAACAATTGGTGTCTCCTCTTACCTACAGTTCATGATTTTCTAAAGCCTTCTGTTTATGATTTCTGAAGGTTTTTGACCTCCATAGGTCAGAATCTCCCTCGGTAGTTGTCTTCCATCGATCTTACCGCAAGCTGTTCTGAACGGTTGAGATTTAGTATGAGGGTTGAATGTGTGGATCTCGGTGGGTTATCGTTGACGCCGAGCTATCTGCAAGGGAAGTCCTGGGATGGGTAACCACCGTAGAACCCTACGACGATCAAGCAAGTACCGAGAAACAATGACAGGGTAGCGGCGTATTGGAATGAGTTCCAGTTACTTGAGTCGTCTGAAAGAAAGGGCTTATATAGCGGTCGCATGGAGCGAACCGATACGAGATTCTCGCCGTTCGTTACACACCTGCGTCGCGTTCACGTAGATGGCAAGATACGCCCATTAATGATAAGATACGCTAGCGTGGGATGCGGGACGTGGGCCGGCGAAGATCTCGTCATGGCGAGATATACGGAGCCGTTACGGGGGCGTTCGGGCTTCATGCTCCCGGTTGAACAGGGAGGCCGCAGAAGCTCAGATCGGTGGATAGCTCGGAGGCAAGCGAGGAGGCCGAGAAAGCTCAGCTCTGTAACGGCTCGGAGACGAGCAAGAAGGCTGTGGAAGCTCAGTTGTAGGATTGCTCGGATGCGAGTTGTTGGCCGGTTGCTAGGCGAATATGGAAGGTACTCCGGAGAGGTCTCCAAAAGGTCGGATGCAAGCTCGAAGACGAGGTGCCGAGAAATGTCCCCAATGCATCATACTTATTCCAGCTCCGTAGCCTCCAGAAACCTAGCGGGCTTACGCGGATGACACGGCATCCGCTACATGTCGTGATCTAGGGAATTCCCACTTATGAGCATCATCAGTTTCAGTCTCACGTAAAAGGATTCAGTATATGTTGGACCCGAAATATATTTCAGTATAAAACATGTCATTGCATGACAAGTATCAATGCTAACGTAACTTCACTAAACTATCTGTAGAGTGTTTTTTGTCATCCTATTGAGATAGGAATATGCGTCGCTTATCAGGAGTCAGATTTCCCCTGTCTAGCGTAGGCCGGAGTTTATTGATTGTGGGGATCTGAATCTCCGGCAGCCGCAGACAAAGTTGTCATTAATTACCTCTCGTTTTTGGAGCAAGAGTACCTCCGATTGACAGGTAAAACTGGCCATGTGAACTCAATGTGCAGTGTGCGTGTGTTGTATTTTGAAGGGTCTTGGACGTATTGGGAGCCTCGCAGAGTTTACGGGAGTCCGGCTACCTGGATAGCGGGCTGGGGTCAAGGGGGCTAGCAACATCCCGATAGAAATTTTTTTCTAACGGGAAAGTGTTTTGATTGTCGAACGTGTGGGAAAAAAAGAGGTGATGAGCGTCTTAAGGACGCGTGAGATGGCGCGCGGCCGCTGGACGCCAGCGGTTCACGCGCCCGGCTGGGCACCAGTGGATCACATGAGAAACACGTGCCCGCTAGGCGTCTGCGGAGCACCAGTGGAAGAAGAGCCAAGCCCTTAGGTTCGGAGTTAAACTCCTGAACAAATATTTGATATGGATTTAGAGTTAAACTCCTAAAGATCTGGATTTGGAGTTAAACTCCTTTGAGGATTTAGATGTCGGACGGTGAAAAGAGCTCCCTTTTTCTTCTTCTTCAAGCCTTAGACTTTCTTAAAATGGATTCTTTTGAGATGGTTCTTTCCTCCTTTTTTTTTGTTGGATCTTGAAGTAAAGAGACGGTAAGATTAAAAATCTCATTTTTAGAGATTTGATGGGAGATCTGAGCTCCCCTTCGAATATTTTATGATGAAAAACTATTTCTTTATGGGAAAATAAGAGTTAAACTATTGATTTAATTCAAAATGAAAAGGTTTAAAACGTTGAGGAAGAAGAAGTGGGTACAGAACCCTAATATTTTTAAGAGGAACGAATTCTTCTTTCATTTCATCATAATATTGCCTTATATAGGCTTACAAGTTTACACATAGCCTCTTGGGCTTTACAAAATGATATTTTGTCCATCCCATGTCTCATGTGTTGTTGTTTTTTTGCACATGAAATATGGGCTTTACAAAAATTTGGCTTTTTGCCTATTTATTTCACATTTTATACATTATTTAAATATTGCATTTATTTGTTGTATTTTCTTGGCAGGGACCGGTCTGGGCTTGGGCTCCCCTGCTTGGACTTAGGTTTGGGCGTGGGTCCGGCTTGGATTCAACAGTAGGATTCGTTTGCTTTGGCTCTGGCCTACTTGTCCGCGGTTTGATCTTGACTTCGATCTTTGGTCAATGGGATGTAAATTTTAAGCCCAACACTATCATGAAGTATTGCCCTTTTCCCACTAATATATAAAAAATGCCGTGAAATTACAGATAACTACCAAAACCATTTGTATTGACAATACTCACTTTTCATTAACTATGACACGGGCGTTCTATAATTTCTGTTAATGCCATAACGTTTGTTTAACATGGAAATAGGTATGCTTTACTGAAAGCCGAATACTATTTATAAAAAAAAATAATTAGGTACCTGTAATTTACATGGCTTTGATAGATCATATTGAACAACAGATAAAGTTTTTGGTAGTTTAGTGAAAATCAAGCCTAATCAAAATCTATACCCACATGTTTCATCCTAATGGGTCAAAAAACAGTATATATTCTGTCGAGCACATCAACTGATCTATGTTTTGTTAGTAAAAGAGTACAAAACATCGTGCATTTTGTCGAGTTGGACACTTTTGATATCAGAGAAACAATGTCAGATTTCCGCAATCGTATCCCACATCCAGCTTTTAGAAAGATACACAAAAGATCTTTAAATGGGCAATGACCAATTGAAATCATTTTATGGACCAAGATGGTATTTATAGTGATGAATGATGCAATCATCTGATTTGAATTCTTAAGATGTGCACACTGCACATGCAAGAATTTAATCACTACTCTGAGATACAAGAGGAAGGGGGGGGGGGGGATCACATACTAACCTCTCTCTATATATATTCCATATCCAGCAAACAAATAAAATTGACCTTCAGACATCCCCTCAACTAATAATCAATGAAGAAAATCAAGTAACAATCCTGGAAAAAACATCGCGACCCTAAAAAAGCTAATTCCTATCGAAATAAAAATTACTAGATAATAGAAAGATACAAAAGTGTTACTACTAGAGAGCAAATAAAAAGCGAAAACAAACAAAATGAACTAAATTTATGATTGCAATTAGGTGCATTATTTTATATTCCATATAGATTAAAGGCAGGCAAACTTTAGTGAGTGGGTTAATAAGCAATGTTCATGATATCAATAATTGAGCTCAAAGTCCCTTGTCTTCATGATAGTGCAGATCCTAATTGGTCTAATGAGTGATCTTGCTCTATCGTCCTCGAAAGGATCTCCGTACATAAGAAGAACAACTTTGAATCAGTGAAAGCAAAAGGCCTCGTCTCGTCAATGGCCATCACATCCCTAATCTTGCGCCTTAAGTATAATCTCTTAGTTTTCCTTTAATAAGATTGATTCAATTGATTTGTTTTTGGAAATACTAAAATGCAAGCAAAAGCCATCAGCTCCTTGTCATCAGGCAACAAGCACAACCAAGTATTCCGCTAAATATTTTGTCTATCAGTTAGCTAACTCAGTTCATCGTAGTTTAGATCTCTATAAAGAGATTTTATTTGGAGAAACATTCACAAAGAAAATGAATTATGACCGTTTTCTCAAATAAACTTTGTAAAATGCAAGTAAATAGCATGAACTCCACTAATTTCAGCATTATTCCAATTTACCACCACACATTGTTAATTAATTTAAAATTGTTGTTATCCTGTTATGGGAAGGCAATTGGAAAAACGTCGAAAGCTTATTGTCTTTATATGCATATGACTATGTTCACCATACTTAATTGCAATTTATAAATTACAGTATGTGCAGTGAATTTAGCCGATTCAAACTTTCTTTGTAGCTCATGGTAGTTCAGTGAATTTAGCCAATTCAAACTTTCTTTGTAGCATGATATTTTCGCAGAGCTTTTAAGCATTGATTCATGCAAGTCTAGGAACTAATATGAAAACAAGGAAACTTGAGAGTTGCCAAACAGAAACTAAAAGAAGTACTTTTAAGTTTTAAGCACTGATTCATGCAAGTCTAAGCGATAACAAGAAAACAAACAAACTTGAGGAGCTGGCAAACAAAAACCAAGATAACATATCTTAGAGGTAACTAAAGCACCTATTCCTCAATTTTATTAATTTGTTTATTTTTCTTCTCTCTCTCTCTCTCTCTCTCTCTGTGTGTGTGTGTGAGAGAGAGAGAGACAGAGGGGGAGGGGGAGAGAGAGAGGCTAATACAATCAACTTGATAAGATCACATTGAGAACACTTGCATATCAACTACATAGTTTTTTCCCTCAAAAATAATTATTAAAAAAATAAACCGTACATAGTTTTCGAGTTTTCGCTCTTATATTTTTGCTGACCATATACTCTTCCATTTGCTATCCCACTATTTCCATATAAGATTACAGGTTTAAGGATTCAATCTATCAAACCATATTCTAAGATAAAGATTATTTTAAAGTTATTTCAGATATTTAACATGCGCGCGCGCTCACACACGATAAGCATATTTCTTTCGGCTCAAAGAGCAACAGTTTTTGTACTTTAAGCTCATATGCACTAAAAAAAGCTTAACCTGACCAATTTACTACTTTAGGCCCTCATGAATTTCACCATGAGCTACATCTTGAATTCTGTACTTGAGCTACAGCTTCATACCATCTTTGACTCTGTCCAATTCACCTACAAATAGAAAATCACGATTAATCAGCTCGTATAGGTCATTTCTATAAGCTTCACCAGGAAGTCTTGCACTCAGATTCAGGTTAGAAGTTTCAAAATACGGAAAATTTAAAAAAGCAACTTTTATAAAAAGAGGTTACTGAATGCTCAACCTTTTCCATAATACTTTATTTATAAACATCAGCAACCATTTATAGATCAAAGAAAGCATCAATGTGATCACCGATACCATAAATTGGAAAATTGTCTTAACGATCATATCCAAGATCTGGACACCTAAATACAAGCTTATCTGCTTATGTTATAAATAAAATATCAATGGCTATATTTCAACTTGATACCATGAACTTTGGCCACTTTTCCCAAAACTACCACAAACTTCTAAAATGATACAAAGCTACCACAAACTTTCCTTTATACTAGAAAACTCCCTAACAGGTTAAAATGAGATTAACAAAAAAGAATAAAATGACTGAAATACCCAACATATAACAACTTTTTAATTTAAAAAAACTAACTTTTCTTCTTCTTTTTTTAAAATACCGTACGCTTTACACCACCAAATTCCATCAGTTCACATCTTCTTTCTTGGAGTTGATCTCCTTCCCTAAACCCTAGATCTTTTCCCAAAACTTTCGAAATGGCCTTCAACTAAGCGCAAACGAATAAGCGAAGTTCGTTTGTCTGGTTGTTATTGTCTTTAGCAAAGCTCATTTATGTCAAATATTGTTTTCATGAGTAAAAAAAAAAATTTATTATCTTTTACTTTCAATCCCATGATTTTCGTGGGGAAAGAAATGCTAGTTTTTATTTAAAATTAATATATGTTGGGTATTTCAGTCATTTTATATTTTTAGTTAACCCCATGCTAACCCTGTTCGGGAGTTTTCTTGTACAAGGAAAGTTCGTGGTAGCTTTGCATCATTTTAGTGGATCGTGGTAGTTTTGAGGGAAAGTGGCTTAAGTTCATGCTATCAAGTTAAAATTTACCCGATAATATATTAACGAAAGAAAAAGGAAAGGCCAATCAGTCATCAAATGACCAACAGACCCTCCCTAATTCACTAATCACCAAAGAAACATATCCATCATGGTGGCAAAAGTACTTCCTTTTTCTTGAGCACCAATTTAAGTAGGAGACTCAAGCCTCACCAGGTGTGGGACCCATTACATCTCTTGCTTCATAATGGGTCCCATCCACTTCTCATATCCTCTCCCACTCTCATGCACTACCTTCTTTTTTTCTTCCCGTTATGCACCATATTTTTCCTTTGTCTTCTCTTCTCCTCCTCTAATAGAGAATACAATCCCCTCAAGTGTATATAAGTACAGAATTCATGAAGGAATATATCAGAATGTGCTGTCCCCCCAACAGAAAGATTTGTTCACATTGCTAAGTACTTCTTCGATTATATATACCACTCGATGCCTCTTCCATCAAACAATTACTGATACTACACACTAACATTAGAAGAGACGATATGGTTAAGTTCTCGAAGCAATTAGAGGGGCAGCTTGTTCCTGAGTGGAAAGATGCCTTTGTTGATTACTGGCAGCTCAAAAAGGACCTTAAGAAGATGCAATTTCTTGGTGCAAACCAATTAGATAGTTTGAATGAGCCACGGCAACCTCCTTTGGCACATAGAATTCTCTCTCCATTGAAGAAGCTCCCTCTCTTTGGTTCCTATGGACACAAGGAACATGGGGTTATCCAGGCATTCCCCTAAACTTCTCTTGTTCTTGTTTCTCTCTTGCATGCAATATTTGATACCCATTTCACATAATAGTTTTTCCCGTCAAAATGGGATCGGCTATGGAGCAAGGCTCCATAAAGAATTTGACAAAGTTATACGGAAAGTCCTCAATATGACGTTAACCCTCTCTTCATCAGTGCCAAATCATGGCTGAGATAAGTATTGAAAAGAGAGGGAATTACCATAATCCTAAAAGACTGGTTGGCATCCTAATTCTTCTAGACCAGGGGAAATGTCTAGAAAAAGTATAGGTTTGTTCAACTCTAAGTTACTGATAAATCCAACAGTGAAGCTGGGCTGGCGTCCATAATAATTTTTTTAGAAAAACGGACAGTGGCGGTATGATCCTAGCCAGGTAAAATATTTCATTAGACATATAAAAAAGAAAAGTTACAAAATACAACTTAGAGGTGTACAAAACACATTGTCAAGAACTTCAGCCCCCTTAAAAAAAGAAGGTACCAAAAAGAATGGAGGAGGAAAAAAAAGACTACAAGTAAGGTTTCATATGACTTCCTCCGAAAGCGTTTGTCCAAAATTTCACTAACCTTTAGTCACAATCGTACTTAATAATTGATGGGTTTTATAATAATATGTCTTCGGTTGATTTAGGTACATAAGAAGCTTGCAATCTCTGCAAGTAAGGGGGATTTGTATGAGACTGAGTTGCTAGAGCAATTTGCCGACACTGAAGCAGCTAAAGAGCTCTTTGGCAGGCTAGACCTTCAGCTCAACAAAGTGAACCAGTTCTACAAAGGGAAGGAGGAGTTTTTGGAAAGAGGAGAAAGTTTGAGGAAGCAAATGGATATTCTCATTGAGCTCAAGGCCACACTCAAGCAGCAACAAGGGCAGGGCTCGATCATGAATGATTCCAAGGACGATCACTCCATATCCTGCTCAATTACTTGTGGTAAATTGCTTTTTTGTATCTTTCAAACACATTCTAGTATTTGGCTAAGATGTGAAAAAGTGGTTGAAGAGGAGGAATTACATTATCATGTAATATAAAAGACATGGCACTTTAAAAACCAATAGCCGTGATTATTGTATTATTACGTAGGGGAAAGAAACACAATTTGGTCATTAAAACAAGAGTTAACCTATATGGATAGCTTCAGTATTTGACATAGGTACAAAAAAAGAATATATGCAGGTTCGCAACATAATATAATTGCCCCCTAAAAAATGGAATATACTCTTGACGTTTTGACACTGGATGCTTTGCCTTCTGAAGTTTAGCAGTTTATCAATATACATCACTTCGGGCATGCAAGAGTTAAAATATAGTGAAAGTAAATAACTCAATTTTGAGGATATAACATGGCTAAAAAATTTCACTGCCTATAGAAAGTTTCATAAAGTTTGAGAAGGAGAAAAAAGGGTTATATCTTCTTGTGAATTAGAATTAAGCAAACAACATTTCTTAGCTTAGTAGAGGAATTTAAACAAAAGGGCTATGGTCAGCACTTACATGCAAGTTCTTCTCACACTTAAAAATCATCGCAACTGCACCAAAACTCTGAAGTGTAGGATCCTTTTGTCTGGGCCATACATTTTCTGAACTCTGCTTAAAATGAGAGGTTGAGTGAACGTGAACTTGGGTGGTCTTGATACCATCTTAAAGTTCCTGCACTACACCAAAACTACGAAGTTGTGTTAATAGTTGTTTGAGATACTTTTACTCCAACGATGTTAAACCAATGATGGAAAATAGCAAGTGTAAAGTGTAGAGCTCAAACTTCGAAAAGTAAAAATGCACATATAGCATAATGTAAAGCTCAAAGGTACATGATTTATTAATATTTTAATTAAAAAAACATTTTTTTCTTAATAGAAATGCAAAAATAGTAGAAATAGTCTAAATGTTAGTCTATTTTGCGATATGCTGTGCGCTAATCTCAACTTTGTGTTAAACGACAAAGGGTGGCAGTACAAGTATGAAAGAAAACTAAATCATTCACATAATATAAGTAGTGTGTGGATGTAAACATAGCTCATAGGAAATTAAGTGAGGACTGAGGAGCACCTTACAGTTTACATTTACTTGGCATTTGAATTCAATAAACTTTGTTACTGTTTTGTGGTCTGTTGAGAATACATTCTACTGCAATCATGCTTATTTCATTTCTACTGATAATTTTAAATATTTTCTCTATTTCTTAACAAAAGATGAATCAAACAAGGGCAGAACTGACAATTCCCAAGATATCCCCTCATGTGAGTGTGAAAGATATGAAGAGGCGGTTCAATTCTCCGACTCGCCTCAGAGGAAAGATTACTCAGAACATGCAATCAAGGCAAAGAGCGGAGAAGATAAAGAAAAATTGAGGAGCCTCTCGAGTAGCAAGAGTTTCAACTACCAAGGGAAGAACCTTAAGGTCAACATACCCCTCACTAATCCCTCGAGGACTTTTTCCGCCCTCACTGACTTAATGTGGGGCGACATGGCAATCCAACCGAAGAGGTGTGGCCAAGAGAATGGCAAGCTCAACATCAACAAGACGAAGCTTCATCTTGCAGAGAAGATGATTAGAGGAGCTTACATTGAACTTTTTAAAGGGTTGGGCTACCTGCAAACCTTCAGGTGAGCTTGCAACAAATCCATTTGTTAGAATATATGAATTTTACCTGTGGTACCAGAGCAATTCAAGTTCAAATCCCACCGGGCACGTATTTCAAGAGGATTTATATTAAAAAAAAAGTGCTGCGCATATGCCCAAGTCCATATGGGTGCTACCCTGTGAGAACAAATAAACATATAAAGATATATCTCTTAACCCTCATCGCAACTTTGTAGTTTTGGTGTAGTGGTTGGGAAATTTGATGCCATCATTTAGAAGGTAATAAATGAACATTTTATTTTATTTTATTTTATTGATGTCTTATGCTTGGGTGGTATGTTTCAGGAATTTGAACATGTTGGCTTTTGTAAAGATTTTGAAGAAATTTGATAAGGTATTATTTTATCGGGTCATTGTGCATATGTACCATGCATATATATCTTTTTTGAATCTAAATAGTAGAAAACTAACCCACCCACCCACCCTGCATTCCAATAAAGTACATAATGCAACAAAAAGTACATTGATAATAAAGGCACGCCGAAAGAGCTACGGCTCAAAAGAAAAACGAACAGAAAATATGATAAATTGTATGGCGAAAGATGAGACAAGAAGAGAATATCAAATTATAGCGACATGGCTAAGAATTTTGTACCATACTGATTCTGAGATATGAAAATTTTATTTTATAGAACTTGCCATTTGCACAAATTTATCCTTCTAACCTGTAAGTTACGCACTATGATATATAGAATATACTATTATAGCAGAACGGCATACATAGTTTTTGCTACTCTGATCTCATTCAAATCTCATTTTTCTAGAGAAATAAAGGAAAAGGGCTTATTTGGATTTTGCCATAACCCTCTAAGAATTTATAGATACAATGAAGGGAGTTTAGAGTAGCCATTTCTCATTTAGTTAGTGTTCAACCCAAAAATTTTAGGTTTTCAATAAATTTAAACCAGGGTAAGTTCATACATACATGTTTTTTATGGTTGAAGTTGATTAGCAAACTGTACTTTTGCAGTGTAAATATGCAAAACGAGAAGAAGAAAAACAATTACTGGTTTTATGACATTTATGTGCAAAATACCAAATAATTCAGATTCCATATTAACAAATTTGTGGATAATATATCTGTAATTATAAAACATTCTTTTGCTTATTCATATTTCAGGTGACAGGAAAACAAGTCCTGTCCATATATCTCAAAGTCGTAGAGAGCTCGTATTTCAACAGCTCGGATAAGGCACGCCGCTCTGTAACTCATTCCAATTTACCAAAACATTCATAACAATCAAACCTAATTCCTAACAATCCGATACAATTACAACAGGCAATTAAGTTGACGGATGAAGTCGAGGAACTATTCATCAAACACTTTACGAAAGATAATAAGAGAAAGGCCATGAAGTACCTCAAGCCTCATCAGCGTAAAGAATCACATGCGGTCACTTTCTTCATCGGTAACATATAATTAGAAATTTCGCTTGTATATATCTTGATTATACACATGAATTTTTTTCTTAATTGTACAAAGCCTCCATGTTGTTTACCACAGTGGTTTACTAGGGCAAAATCACCGCCGTACATCATCCAAAAACACTAAAAAAACATTCAACTTCTACTTTAAACAACATAAACAGGTTCTAGAGTTAAATTGCACAGGACGTGCCGTGTTCGCACAAATAATTCACTTGAGTGCTATAAGTGCTACATGGGGTAAAAGGGAGTGGCCCTTTTTTGGGGGTGGGGGTGGGGGTGGTATATGTGCTTATATAGCTACTGTTAGACATTAGTTATGTAGGAGCGTTCTTCCTCGTCCAAAGACTCTGCAATATATATATATATATATATATATATATATATATATATATATATATATATATATATATATATATATATAACCCTTCTAAACACAAACAAGTTTTAGAGTTAATTTGGACACCATTTGAGGTGTTTAGAGTTGATTGGAATGTTTTAAGGATTTTGGCCGATTAGAAGGGGATGTTTGCCCTAATAAATCACCTGAGGGGTTATAAGGGTAATACAATGTAAACTGCAAGTAGTTTTTGTGCATATATACTTAAAAATTCTTTATTCTATCAATATTAGGACTCTTCATGGGATGCTTCATTGCTTCGTTTGTCGGATACTGCATCATGGCACACATCACCGGCATGTACACTCAACATTCAGACACAATTTACATGGAAACGGTATATCCTGTCCTCAGGCAAGTAGCACTGTAATCTAAATCTCACAACTTATATCTCCAACATCAAAATTTAACTCACATTAAAATTTTGCATAATTGATTGCAGTATGTTTAGTCTCATGTTCCTACACTTGTTCCTTTATGGGTGCAACATCTTCATGTGGAGGAAGACGCGAATAAACTACAGCTTTATATTCGAGTTTTCCCCTACAAAAGAATTAAAGTATCGGGACGTCTTCTTGATATGTACTACTTCAATGACAATAGTAGTGGGAGTTATGTATGCCCACTTGAGCCTCACTGCAAAGTATTACACTTCAACTTTTGTTCAATCAATCCCTGGCCTTTTGCTTCTGGTAATTTACAGTTTCATATCTCAATTGTCTATGCACCAGAACTCCAAAGTTATAAAGAGGGTTGAGGATTATAAATTTACATTCTAACACTTGCCCACAAATTGGATTCTTAAGGGCCGAAATATGGGTTTTTAACAAAATGGTATATCTTTTTAGTTCATCCGCTTAAATTTGTGCCTGATGATTTAAAACTGTGTTGCTCTGATTCCATTTTAATTGCTGTTGTTGCTATATCAAAACTCCAAAGTTATGATAAGGATTGAGGATTATATAACTAATATTCTAACAATTAATAACTAACTGAAATCAAATTTTCTTTTAAGATATTAAGATGTTTTTTTTATTATGCAAGCAGATCTTTTTGCTGGTGCTCATATGCCCTTTCAATATTGTGTACCGATCGAGTCGCTGCCATTTCCTAAGGATTATCAGGAATATAATCTTGTCTCCTCTTTATAAGGTGGTGCTGGTGCAACTTGAGGTTTAATAAGAGAATATTTGCTTTGGTTTCAGACACCAAGTTGTAAAGCTAAATTGTTATCCTACAATTCTTGCAGGTTGTAATGGTGGATTTTTTCATGGCTGATCAGCTTTGCAGCCAGGTATTGATACCTTTGCTATTTAAGGATTCCATTAGAAAATTGAGAACCTTGCTTTTTTAATATGCAATGAACAAAGAGATTTATGTGGAACAAGTTGGCTTAAATCCCCCAGAAGAAGTGGAATAAATACAATAAGCAAAATATATCTGAAAACTCTTTTGAAAAGGCGGTTTCTCGGATTATTGAAACTTGACATATGTTATCGTTTGTTTCCATCAAAATCTCGCTGCGTTGATTTTAGAATTAAAAGCTCAACGCTTACATGCAATCAAATTTTTGTGGAAGTCCTTATATTTGCTAACCATTTAATGAAAAGAACAAGAACCCTTGAAGTGTTTGGATTTTCCTGCCAGAATATTGTCTCGAACTAGTGAGCCATTTTTGGGCATTTGGATTAGATCATATATACAAGCCTTCATGCTTGAATCCCTTGATTATGTTCATGGACATAGTTGTTTCAAATATGAACGATTATTTATACTAAAGGGGTAAATTTTGTAAGCAACTTCTCCATGCAAGTGCCCTTTGATTTCTCTAATGTTTCAACTCCTTGATTTTAAAAAGTCAAATAACTATCTCTTATGTTTTGGATGAAATTAGGTGCCAGCACTTCGGAGTTTGGAGTATGTAGCTTGCTACTACATAACCGGAAGCTATAAAACACAGGACTATGGGTTTTGTACAAGCACTTCATATTATAGGGATTTGGCTTATGCCATATCATTCCTACCTTACTATTGGAGAGCAATGCAGGTTTTAATCCCACCTCTTAGTATACAAATTATATCCTGGACTCATCACAACTTCAGCGTTTGAATGCAATGGCAGGGATTTTAACACCATCATCCTTGGAAATTTGGCTAAATATCATATTGTCTTTTTGTGTTTCCTCTAAATCATGTATGTTGTATTATTTTCTTTCTCAGTGTGCAAGAAGGTGGTTTGACGAAGGGCAGACAAGTCACCTTGTCAACCTAGGCAAATATGTGTCCGCAATGCTTGCAGCTGGTGCCAAGGTCGCTTATGAGAAGGACAAGACCATTGGGTGGCTCTGTCTTGTAGTTATTGTGTCGAGCACGGCGACATTGTACCAGTTGTATTGGGATTTTGTCAAGGATTGGGGCTTGCTCCAGGCCAACTCCAAGAACCCATGGCTTCGGAATGAATTGATCCTTCGTCGCAAGTTTATATACTTTCTATCAATGGTAAATACCTCTTGATATACAAGGAATGGGGGAAGTAACTTATATTGCATATTCCACTATAGAAACACATGTAGGCTCACTTGACTAACAATGCTGCAAGTCATATTTTGGTGGGTGGGGGTTTGGGGTTGGCTAGTATAAGGTTAAACCCATGTGGGATACTGTCGGGACCCGGTTCTTACTCACGGAGTAAGGTGCCACACGGAACAAAGTGCCACGCCAAAATGTCGTGTTAAGTGGGCGGGGGCCACCTCTTGAATCCATGAGGGCCACCTCTTGAGTCCGTGGGACCCACTGTAGAACAATGGGGACTCTTCGGAATACATTCCGAAAGATGGCAGATCTGTACTATAAATGGAATGATTCCACTCTTCAATACAGAGGCGCCTTTTAAGTGAACCGGCACTACAAGGGCTTGAGAACTCCGTAGTTAAGCGTGCTCGAGCCAGGGAAGTTCTGGGATGGGTGACCTCCTGGGAAGTGGCCCCTGATCGGGTCCGGTTCGCCCCGAAGGATAAAACCGTGCGGTTTCGGTCAGAGCGGACAATACTCTCTGTATTGGAGGTGGGGCGTGACAGAATGGTATCAGAGCTGGTCCCTCAATGGTAGGTCTGTGGTTCGAGGACGAACCGTTGTTCAAAGATGGGGAGAATGTCGGGACCCGGTTCTTACTCACGGAGTAAAGTGCCACACGGAACAAAGTGCCACGCCAAAGTGTCGTGTTAAGTGGGCGGGGGCCACCTCTTGAATCCGTGGGGGTCACCTCTTGAGTCCGTGGGACCCACTGTAGAACAATGGGGACTCTTCGGAATACATTCCGAAGGATAAAACCGTGCGGTTTCGGTCAGAGCGGACAATACTCTCTGTATTGGAGGTGGGGCATGACAGAATGGTATCAGAGCTGGTCCCTCAATGGTAGGTCTGTGGTTCGAGGACGAACCGTTGTTCAAAGATGGGGAGAATGTCGGGACCCGGTTCTTACTCACGGAGTAAAGTGCCACACGGAACAAAGTGCCACGCCAAAGTGTCGTGTTAAGTGGGCGGGGGCCACCTCTTGAATCCGTGGGGGTCACCTCTTGAGTCCGTGGGACCCACTGTAGAACAATGGGGACTCTTCGGAATACATTCCGAAGGATAAAACCGTGCGGTTTCGGTCAGAGCGGACAATACTCTCTGTATTGGAGGTGGGGCATGACAGAATGGTATCAGAGCTGGTCCCTCAATGGTAGGTCTGTGGTTCGAGGACGAACCGTTGTTCAAAGATGGGGAGAATGTCGGGACCCGGTTCTTACTCACGGAGTAAAGTGCCACACGGAACAAAGTGCCACGCCAAAGTGTCGTGTTAAGTGAGCGGGGGCCACCTCTTGAATCCGTGGGGGTCACCTCTTGAGTCCGTGGGACCCACTGTAGAACAATGGGGACTCTTCGGAATACATTCCGAAAGATGGCAGATCTGTACCATAAATGGAATGATTCCACTCTTCAATACAGATGCGCCTTTTAAGTGAATCGGCACTACAGGAGCTTGAGAACTCCGTAGTTAAGCGTGCTCGAGCTAGGGAAGTTCTGGGATGGGTGACCTCCTGGGAAGTGGCCCCTAGTCGGGTCCGATTTGCCCTGAAGGACAAAACCGTGCGGTTTCGGTCAGAGCGGACAATACTCTCTGTATTGAAGGTAGGGCATGACAGATACATACCTCACCTAAATAAATAGGGTTGATTGACTATTCTCATGTGTTAGTTGCATGTTTAGAATGTGACCTTGTAACAATTCCCATATCCTACCAACTCACACACCTCGAGTCATTTGAGGGGCAATTTGAACATGCCATGCCAAAGTGTCGTGTTAAGTGGGCGGGGCCACCTCTTGAATCCGTGGGGGCCACCTCTTGAGTCCGTGGGACCCACTGTAGAACAATGGGACTCTTCGGAATACATTCCGAAAGATGGCAGATCTGTACTATAAATGGAATGATTCCACTCTTCAATACAGATGCGCCTTTTAAGTGAATCGGCACTACAGGAGCTTGAGAATTCCGTAGTTAAGCGTGCTCGAGCCAGGGAAGTTCTGGGATGGGTGACCTCCTGGGAAGTGGCCCCTAGTCGGGTCCGATTTGCCCCGAAGGACAAAACCGTGCGGCTTCGGTCAGAGCGGACAATACTCTCTGTATTGGAGGTGGGGCGTGACAGATACATACCTCACCTAAATAAATAGGGTTGATTGACTATTCTCATGTGTTAGTTGCATGTTTAGAATGTGACCTTGTAACAATTCCCATGTCCTACCAACTCACACACCTCGAGTCATTTGAGGGGCAATTTGAACACAAGCAGATATAGAAACAGATTTCATCATCATCATTATCGAAGCCTTTTCTAATAAAAATGAAATCGGCTATGAAGCCAAGCTCTGGAAAAGAATTGACAAAGTTTCCCGATCATCTGTTGACTTAGATACCAACAATCCCTTAAATAGTGCCAGATTCATGGACAAGAAACTACGAACAAGAGAAGGGATTTTCATAGTCCAAGATGACCAGTTGTCGTTATCCTACCAAAGTTTTCAATACGCATATACATGTCTATACCAGATAGCCAACAATATCTACCCAAGTTATAACCAATGTACTAGCATTTACTAATAAAAGCTAGAAATCTGCATGGACAACATTATACATTAGTTTTCTAGGACAAATTACATTTATAAAGGGAAAAAAGAGAAAGCTGTCTTAATTACAAAACATGCATGATTTTTCTTTAGTAATAGCTTTGTCCTATAACACCAATCTATGGCCACTTTAAATAGATAACACCGAAAAATGTTATCATGTGTAAACGAGGGAGAGCACATCTTATTTGATTGAACGCCTAGGCAATTTCCCCAAGAAAATTATACGATGACAATAGAAAATTGAATTAACGTATTTTAAATTTGCAAGGGTTGGACTTGTTTTCCTGGTATTACCAAAATTAATGAAAATGCTTGTGTGAACTTCACAGGGCTTGAACTGTGTTCTCAGGCTTGCATGGTTGCAAACCGTCCTTCACTACAATTTTAAGAGTTTGGATTACAGGGTAACTTCATTCTTCTTAGCAGCACTTGAAGTGATTCGTCGTGGACATTGGAATTTCTACAGGTAAATTTCTGGCTATCTTAGTATTTCCACACATCTAATTTAAACTAACTTATTTAGTTTGGAATTGAATGTAGTCTCAAAAAGAAAAGGCCAAGTCTTAATAGATTATAGTTCAGAAACAGGAAAATACATCATCATGGCATAATACTTTGAAGAATATAATTTTGATCTTCTTATAAAATTGATAAGAGGAATATTCTTCTAAGAAGGATGATATACACATTTCAGGTTGGAGAATGAGCATCTAAACAATGCCGGTAAATTCAGGGCTGTAAAGACAGTTCCTTTGCCTTTTCATGAAGTGGACCAGAATTAATTGATCATGCATGAAATTATACAAGGATACACACAACACTGTATGTTTTCATACCAAAAAAAGAACAACGTTGGATGATGCCAAAAGCTTTGGCATAAGATAACTCCTCTCCTCATGTAGTTGCAATTTGATCGCTCAGAAGAAATCATTCTACCTCGGATGGTAGAAAAAGGATAGAAATTTGTATACAATGATCCATTCATGATGTTATAATTTCAAGAAAGCATCTTTTTTCCATTTTCTCCATTGTTTTACTAACTTCCTCAAGAATAATAAAAGGAGACTTTTTTCAACTTTGTGATAAGTATAACCATTCTGACTTTGCAAGGACAAAAGCTCATCGTTATTAATGGTTTTTAGTCCTTCCCATCAAAAGCAGTCGACTACGGAGAGAGCCTTAATATCAAGAAGGATTTTCAGATAATTTTGATGATATCTTACGAGTGACTGCTCTTAAAGTCTACGGCAGCACCAAAACTCCAGATTTATGGGGAGGTTTGGGAGGAATACTTCTATATTTTAACAAGACATTGTAAGTTGAGGTCCCTATTGTCGGTCGAAATGGGATTTAGATGGTTCTTTGTTAATTCTACCTTTTTAAACACACGCCATCTTAAAGTCTCTGCCGTGAGGAAAATACTTTTATGATCTAGCAATTATACTAATACAGATGCACTGGATCTTAAGAAGTGATGTTGTCTCATATGTCAATTAGAGGAGCAACAACAATTTACGAGAGCATAAGCATATATGCTGCTGCAACTCAAACATTATCCTAACTAAGATTTCATAGTTGGGGGTATATACCAAGACACCAAGAACAATACGCTGTCGAGTTATAGTGCTCTACCACAGAATATTAATAATTGATAGGGATATAAATGTCACTATATCATCTAGGACAAACAAAATGAATCTTGTATTATTCGAAGCGTACCTCTTAAACAAGATGAATGCATCCTTTCGATCTCCATACAACACAATCGACTGATTCAACTTCATTCCTTTATCCTTGCAGATTGCACTGAATATGTATAGCTTCATAATCTGCAAACATATATATAGTTTACCGCAATCCTAAATATCTAATTCATAAGAAATAATGCAATCGCCTTCAAAATTGGGCATTTAGTGAGCTTGGCATTTCAACAAACAGGTTGCGGGCGCTGCGTTTGATTTCGAACTTTTTTCTACCTGTGACAAGAAATGGTTTCTTGCCTTTCTTTTTTCCAAAACAAAATGGATCTTTCGCTTCGAATTGTTGGATATGAAATTATATTATACCCATTGGCTTTCTTCTCTTCGTCAACTTTGAATTTATTTTTGAGCAAAATGCAATAGTTGCAGCATGCTAATAACTTTAAGCTTTGAAGCTAAAATGTAGTAGGGATCTCAAATGCAAAGCTCTTTTGTGTTGTCGGTTCAAGAAAAACAAGTAAAACTGTGATTTTTTTTTTCTGTGGTGGATTTGCAAGGGTAAGAAATGAAAGGATGATGTGGCACTTAAGATGGAAGCAGTAATTATTTTTAGGGTAAATTATCAAAAACCCCGGTAAACATTTTAGTTGTCGAAAAACCCTGCTTACAATATCTATACAGTTGCTTGCGATATACATGACATATTTATATTAGGGATGGAAATTTTGGCCCGTCCCGCTGGTACCGCCCTGATCGGGACAAGGATTTTGACCGTTGACAGTTGCATGGGATGGGTATGGGGAAAACCCGATCTCTAATTCGCGGGAATGGGATGGGGATGGTATTAGCGCTCTCGTCCCGTGTCCTATCCCGCAGTATAGATAATTATGTATAATACTATTTACAGCTTATATGCATGTGGTTTTGATACTTAAACTTAGATGTTGTTTTACAAATTGTAAGGATTTAATAATGGAGAATAATGTAGAAGAGAGTCCATAAAAGAGGATTTTCTCCTATGGCGTCGAAAAAATACACCTTCCATCGTTTTTCAAGACAATTGGCGTCCATCATCTTCATCTTTATCATCTAAGACGGATATACCAAATTTAATGTGATTCTACAACTTTTTCACCATTGATTTAGTGGGTGCAAAATTAATAGTTTCCCGACAATAGAACTTTGTGTGTTGCTAATTCGACGGAAAACCGGTGGAATTACATGATATTTAGTGTGTTCATGACTTAGATGATAAAATGATGATGATGAGTGCTGATCGTCGAAAAAAATTATGGAGGATGTATTTTTCGACGCCATAGGATTCCCTCCTATGACATCTTTCCTCCATTATTCTCTTAATAATTGTAGTTATTTATGGCAGGACTTAACTTTAATGGTTAGAAATAAATATTTTGATCAAGTTGATTTTATCAATTAAAATATGAACACTTGAAAATGAATGATTAAAAATATGATGGAGCGGATCGGGGTCCCGCAGAGACTTGGGTTCCCCGAGGTAGATTTTGTCTGCCCCGACGAGGCAGGGACGGGGTTGATTTTGTCTGCCCCGGCAGGGCATGGCCCATGGGGCGGAGATGGGGTGAGATTTCACATATGCAGGGCGGGGATAGGATAGGCAATCCCCGGCTTTGCCCCGTCCCATTGCCATCCCTAATTTAGATATAACAAGCAACTATACAAATACTGCATGTAAATTTTCCAGGGGATTTTTGACTGCCGCTTCAAGTCCAAGGGGTTTTTGTCAACGGGATAAACTGCTTGAGAGGTTTTGACAATTCACCCTTATTTTTATTTAAGTTAACTTAAAAAATGTTGCATTTTGTGACTTCATTTTTTAGCCTCGGGCAATTTGCCGAAGAAAAAACTACTCGATTAAAGGGTAGAATTAATACAGATACATATTAGACTAAAGATGTTAAGCATAACAAACATTCGGATGTTGTAGATTAGAAGGGGAAAAATCATTTGTATTGTCTCCATGTTTTTGCCAAATTTAATAATACCGGATGATAGGGTTTGATTATACCTGAGGAGATAAAAACAAAAATTTGTAAATTCGCATGGTGATTGACATGCGTCGGGAACCTGTCGGATTCCAGCAAACACGTACATAAAGTAAATCCGGATTTTTTATGGTCTTCAAGGTTGTTTTTTGTAGCTTATCATCACTGCAGGCAATGCCATTTTTTCATCTCTCATGACTGACATTCGAAGAACTTACCTAAAATAATAAAGTACAACAAGAGCAACAATCAGACATAATTCGTCATAACACAAGACGGACCTATTGAGATCACGAGATCTAGGTTCATTTATGTCTCGATGTCAATCAACCTGAATTCCCGTATCTGTCTACATCCAATGACAGCAACAAACGGATCTTATTCCAAACTTTTGGAGTTGACTACATGTTTTTTTGACTTTAACGGAAACTAAAAGCCATCGCGTTTTATTAAAGGAGTTTTAACAAAACTGCAAGAAAAGAAAAAAAACAAGGAAAAGTGCAAAAATTTGCAGCAATAATTTTCCAGGTAGATATCAGCAAACTACCCTATTCTTTCGGTGTATGCACATAAACGTATACCATTATGTTCTGTTTAAAAACTACTCCAACCTTTCAAGATACAGGAATCCTAATTCTCCTTTAAGAATCTCTGTAAAAACAAGTTATATGCAAAGTAGAATCTTGTAGAAAATTTTAGTGATCCTTGTTCTCCTTCTCAATGAGTGATTTTACAAGCCCTTGCAATGCAACTTCAACATCATCGCTGTTCATCAGCTCTTCTGCGACTTCCGCAGGAGTGATCTCCACTTCCCTAATCAACTCCTTGATCTCTGGAAACATGGGGTGATCATTGAGGGAATGGTAATTGGAGGAGAGGACCCGGAACCCGAAAGGGGTGCAGTAGCTCATGTGGATGTCATGTCCATCCTGCCCGGTCTCAACAATGTCGGGTCGAGCCGGTCCTTGTTGATGTCATGTCCATCCGCAGGAGTGATCTCCACTTCCCTAATCAACTCCTTGATCTCTGGAAACATGGGGTGATCATTGAGGGAATGGTAATTGGAGGAGAGGACCCGGAACCCGAAAGGGGTGCAGTAGCTCATGTGGATGTCATGTCCATCCTGCCCGGTCTCAACAATGTCGGGTCGAGCCGGTCCTTGTGGTTTGTTGTGAAGACGACGATTCGCTCGTCCCGCAGCTCGACCATAGGCCGTCCGCAAAGTTGAGCAGTCCTGATAGCATCACCTATAACATAATCAATGTTTAGTTGATACACACATCCATAAACTGAATTTTCTATTGATATGCATCTTCTCTTTTATAAATTTAATGCTCCTTCCTCTTCACGAACCTCTTCAAATCTTCCATCACCTCGTCTTTCAGATCTTTGTCCATCGCCATCGTCGCGAAAGTGGCAGGGTGCCCTAAATTCACAGGATTCCTCACGTCCTCTTCATTAGTATAAAGCTTGAGGGCCTTCGTCTCGTCTGTGACGAGCTTTGCTTGCGACGGCCTTCGTCTCGTCTGTGGATGTCATGTCCATCCTGCCCGGTCTCAACAATGTCGGGTCGAGCCGGTCCTTGTGGTTTGTTGTGAAGACGACGATTCGCTCGTCCCGCAGCTCGACCATAGGCCGTCCGCAAAGTTGAGCAGTCCTGATAGCATCACCTATAACATAATCAATGTTTAGTTGATACACACATCCATAAACTGAATTTTCTATTGATATGCATCTTCTCTTTTATAAATTTAATGCTCCTTCCTCTTCACGAACCTCTTCAAATCTTCCATCACCTCGTCTTTCAGATCTTTGTCCATCGCCATCGTCGCGAAAGTGGCAGGGTGCCCTAAATTCACAGGATTCCTCACGTCCTCTTCATTAGTATAAAGCTTGAGGGCCTTCGTCTCGTCTGTGACGAGCTTTGCTTGCGACATGACGTAATGGCAAGTAAGACTTCAACGCGGTATCTCTGTGTTTTTTATGACCTGTCGGTTCGAAATGTCGGGGGCGGAGCCCGCAAGCGACGCGTACACAACACAACTTGGATGCCCATTCTAACCCAAAAGCCCGAGCTGTTTGGTAGAGGTCCAAGTTACATTATATACACATCAACTTCCCTTAAACTCCCGATGTGGGACTAATACGAGTCACAAACTCAACAATCCCGAGCTTGACTCGTATCGTACATACCCGCCTGCACCGTTGTAGGAAGCATACAACATCGGCGGTATACATACAGGCTTACAGGCGCTTCAACACCAAGTGATGGCCCGTTGCACTCACAACCTTTCTTCAGTGATGTACAACATTGGTGTTCAACACAAGCACTCAACCCAACTCCCAAACATCAATATTTTTTTTTCGCTCCACCCCTCTCCCGAACAAACCAGGCTCTGATACCATTTGTCGGGGGCGGAGCCCGCAAGCGACGCATACACAACACAACTTGGGTGCCCATTCTAACCCAAAAGCCCGAGCTGTTAGGTAGAGGTCTAAGTTACATTATATACACATCAACTTCATTCAAATTCCCGATGTGGGACTAATACAGAGCCTGGTTTGTTCGGGAGAGGGGTGGAGCGAAAAAAAAAACTAAAATATTGATGTGGGAGTTGGGTTGAGTGCTTGTGTTGAACACCAATGTTGTACATCACTGAAGAAAGGTTGTGAGTGCAACGGGCCATCACTTGGTGTTGAAGCGCCTGTAAGCCTGTATGTATACCGTCGATGTTGTATGCTTCCTACAACGGTGCAGGCGGATATGTACGATACGAGTCAAGCTCGGGATTGTTGAGTTGTGTGACTCGTATTAGTCCCACATCGGGAGTTTACAAAGAAGTTGATATGTATATAATGTAACTTAGACCTCTACCTAACAGCTCGGGCTTTTGGGTTAGAATGGGCACCCAAGTTGTGTTGTGTACGCGTCGCTTGCGGGCTCCGCCCCCGACAAATGGTATCAAAGCCTGGTTTGTTCGGGAGAGGGGTGGAGCGAGAAAAACAAAAATATTGATGTGAGAGTTGGGTTTGAGTGCTTGTGTTGAACACCAATGTTGTACATCACTGAAGAAAGGTTGTGAGTGCAACGGGCCATCACTTGGTGTTGAAGCGCCTGTAAGCCTGTATGTATACCGTCGATGTTGTATGCTTCCTACAACGGTGCAGGCGGGTATGTACGGTACAAGTCAAGCTCGGGATTGTTGAGTTTGTGTGACTTGTATTAGTCCCACATCGGGAATTTGAATGAAGTTGATGTGTATATAATGTAACTTGGACCTCTACCTAACAGCTCGGGCTTTTGGGTTAGAATGGGCACCCAAGTTGTGTTGTGTACGCGTCGCTTGCGGGCTCCGCCCCTGACACGAAAAACCTGATAAGATAAACAAGTTGAGTAAATTAAGTAAAACACGTGAAAATAATTGATAGAAGAATAATCTTATTGGCTTGAGAGAAAATTAATTGCCCATACAATTATATATGGAGAGTTATGGATTATCTTTCCTAACAAACATAGAATAACTAATCAAACTGATAACTAAATATAATAACTAAATATGTTTCCATAACAATATTCATGTAATAACCGGTCTCACTTTGAGAGAAAATTAATTGCCCATACAATTATATATGGAGAGTTATGGATTATCTTTCCTAACAAATATAGAATAACTAATCAAACTGATAACTAAATATAATAACTAAATATGTTTCCATAACAATATTCATGTAATAACCGGTCTCACTTTGTATTTAAATCCGTATTTAAATAAATAGTTTTCCTAACTCTTTTGCTACCAAACCTAAGACTTAAAACCATAAGCCCAAGTCGATATGTAATTCACTCTTCCCTTCATAAATTCTTCTTGAGGCCCGGCCCACTCAATTTCTCCTCTTCCCTTTATTTTCATTTAACCCCAATCCCATACCCAAAGCCCATGAACCCATACCCAAATCACTAACCTGAGCACTCCCCTTTTCTCTCTTCATCTCTCTTCAAACGGTCATTTTCCTTTCTTCATTTTCTTTTGAATTTCCAAAATCCATTTTTATTACCCCATGCTCACGCCCGTGCTCGCCTCGTCGCCGTCGCCGCCGCCGCCGATCACCTTCGCCTTCCTCCCTCTCTTCGCTCACCTCCTCGCCTCTCGTTTCCTCCTTCTTCCGTTGCAAACCCCGACGACCCAAGAACCCAAACCGACGCCCGCACCATTACCTCGTCGTCGACCCCCATGCCTCCTCCCACCTCACCGTCACCGACAACCATCCCCAGCAACCCTCATCTCCTCCTTCCTCCTCTCCTTCCATCAACCAAGCCTCGCAACCCAACACCCAACACCACTCATGCCTCCAAACTCCAAGCTACCCACCTCTAAAACCCATGAACCCAACCCGAGCCCCTTGCAGTCGGCCACCTCGTCGCCACCAGCCTCAACATCGACCCATACTCGTGCCTCCTTCTTCATCCTCGGCCGACCCAAGCTGCCACCCCATCAACATCACCGCACCCATCTCCTTGTCATTAACTAGAAACCCCATCAACTGAACAACCCATCATCGCCTCCTTCGACCTAAGCATACGCCTCATCACCATAGCCATCGCCACCGAGGCCCTCGACCCTTTAAGCCTTAGCGAAACGCACCACCACCATTAACATCACCTTCGTTTTCCCGAGACCACATTGAAGCACGATCACCAATCGACTGCACTCTCGCCGGAGCACTTCTCACTGCTGCCGAGAATCCATCCTCTGCAACCCTCGACTTCTCATTGTCGAGATCGCCGACAACCCACTGAGCTCCTCAGCTCTTCCTCCTCGAACTGAGGCCAAGGCCAAGCCTAGCTGAGCCCCGTCGTGTTGTTGCTGCGCCATACATGCCGTTGCAGCAGTTCGCCGTCATCGCCGCTCCAAGACTGAACACCCGTGCCCACTACTGCGCCACAGCCGAGCCCTAAGTGGCTGTGCTAATGCTTGTGCCGTGCGTGTGTCATGCCCACGCCCATGCCTTGTCACCACCGTTGCCGCTACCGTACCGTCGTCGATACGTCGTCAGGCAAGTATACTACTTGCTTCATACTAATTTTATCTATTACAATTCGAAATACCAATAAATTCCGTATATACACTTCGTGCGAATTAATATAATGCAAGTGTTCGATGTAAAACCCGAATGGAAAACCCCCGTTAAATTGACGGAAACTGATCACATAGGATGGCCCGATTAATAACGAACGTCGTGTTACGATTTGGATGGAAAATACGGTCTTTAATGACGTGATAGACCTTTCCCATTTAGACCCGTAAAACTGAAATTTTCCCGTACCTGAAACTCGTAAAATTCACAGTTAATTGATTACAAATCGGAATGTTGCGTTCGAGGGCTCATATCAAATACGACTGGACGACCTAGAATCCTATAAGAGTTTTAATTCGCTTATATGCTAAAAAGGTGACGGAATCTGGTTCGGAGTGCGGCTCTGGACTGCAGTCCAGAGCAGCTCTGGCTGTCGATTCTCGTTTTGTAATGCTTTCACTCTGCTGTATGAAAATGTTATAATGCGGAACCCTATACCATAGGTAAGATAAATCTGTTGGCTAACCAATGAAAGTGATTTCATTCATTTCTACTGTCGTTTACTATTTAAACTGTATTTTAAATCAACAGAACATATAGCAGTCCCAAACAGGGATAGAACGTATACCCCTTCATTGTACAATGCATAACTTCCAGTACACCATGGATATTATCGATCCGTATGGTGCATTGGAAACCTAACTGATAAATATAAATTTTGTTCAACTATAGTGTCGCCTAATTTTGATCTCAACAGGGTGAAAACTGTGTTGCGAAATGGACCTTCACTTCAGGAACTGAAATTCCAGCAACGAACACTTAAAAATGAAATGACTGTAACTTGTGAACCCGAAACCCGATTGACTTGAAATCAATTTTGTTGAACTTCTGACTGAGTTTACTTATTACCGCTTTTGTATCTTTTTGCTAAATTCTGAATGCATAATTTAATACAAATTTTCCATGTTCATAAGATGCATAACAACCTGTACTGCATATAAACTGTTTAGCGGCATGATTCATAGTTCTACTCGACTACAAGACCTCTAGTATTAGTGAACATTCGTGCTAATTATCAGTGTATATTGCATTGTCGAACGTGTGTAGTATTGGTGTGGTTGTGTCAAGTATGCCAATGAATAGTGAGTGATTCGTGACAATAAACCATACAGTGAACAGTGAAAGAAATCGTGTTATTGATGCGTACTTGTACATAATTAGCCCATACTCATAAATAGTGAAACCTGGGGAAAAAGGAAAAATCGAAGTGGAAAGGAAATTATATTTAGCGAGGATAGCGACTTTAGAGGATGATCATTCGAACAACGACTCATATATATTAGGTTGGACCTAGCGGTCCGGCTGATAGGGTTATGTCCCGGGCATCGTGGGCTATAGTCTCGGGTATGTACGAGAGCCTCGTTAAACATGATCACTCCTTTCCGCATCTCGATTTTAAAAGTGACTTAGAGACTGATAGGAACACATGTCATACATTGCATTTGTTTATTAACATATCGATTGCTTGCATTTATTATCCTCATCATTATTACTTTTATTTTTCTTGCCTCATTAATATTATTATAATATGGCTATTGTGTCGCTCTGACGACCTGAGTATGCATGCTCAGTGATAGAGGTGGATTCGCCCGATCTCGAGAAGACCGTGAAGATCCATACCAGTGAACCAGTTACATTTCTCCATTGATATCCCTGGTTAGTTGCCCTCTTGTTCACTTCCATTGAGCTCAGATTTCTTTATATCCGATAGTTTTAGTGACTGCATTCTCTTTCCCCGTATTATATTTTACTGATTACCATATAATGCTAGAAACCGAAATGTGACTACGACAGGATTTTTCCTTGATCGTAGGAGCATGGCAGGCCTTGTCACCCTTGTATTCCGTATTTTGGAAAGCGGGGCGTGACATGGTTTTGTTGGTATCAAAGCCCCGGGTTTAGAATAAAATTGCAGTTCAATTTAGGGATCCATTGAATCATATTTTGTTTCCTTATTTTCACTTCCATGTACTACTTGTGCATCACCACTCAAGTTCATGTTTTGAATCTTATCTACTTTATCATTTCCTCGTGTTCCGCATCATTAATCGTTATTTTCCTTCGTGTTCCACTATCTGATCATGACCCTTGCGTTTCAGGCCATGGCCAACCCTAGGGCAGCACTGCTTCTCGATGAGGACACTCAATCTTGCATTTCTTTCGACTGTATATTAGTGAGTTCAGATGACGAGGTCGATGGCCCACGGGTCATTTTCGACGACAGTGAATCCGAGGACGAGGGAGTCGATGTCCCAGCTCCAGAGATCAATATGATTAATGATTCTGACGATGAAGAGGAGGACCCTGAAGAAGAGGATCCCGAAGAAGATCCAATAGAAGAGGATCCACAGGAAAATGCAGTAGAGGAGGAACCAGATAAGGATCCTAAAGAGGAGAATCCTGAGGAAGACCCAATGGAAGAGGATCCAGAAAGGGACCTGGAAGAGGCAGAACATATGGTAGAGGATTCCGATGAGGAAGCTCCCGCCGAAGGGGAAGAGCCAGTGGAAGAAAACCTATAGTGGAGGAATCTGAAGACGAAGCTCCAGCCGAGGAGGAATCGGAGGATGAAATCTCGAGCGAAGAGGAACTCGAGGCTGAAAAATCTTAAGCAGATATCCTGGCAAGGCACTATGGGAATGGACGCCTCCAGCTTAGCGTGAGAACTTATCGCAACTTGTTGAACTTCCACAATCGCGACTGATGCGGCTTATTTTCTTTTCTTAGAGCCAAATAAAAAACGATGTATAGTTTGGGGCCACGTTTATCTCTCAATTGTACTCTGTCAAGATTTTTTCTTCTTCTGAATAATAAAGTTCTGGTTCAATCGAATTTTTCCTGAAATTTGTACCTTTAAACCCCCTTGATTCATAAATCGATCCTTCTTACAACATTTCTTTCCCTTATTACCAGAAATTATTTTTATCTCATCCTTGAACCTTGTAATCACCTGACCCCCAATTTAGCTGACTTGGAAGGAAGTGCCATACGTATGGACAGAGGAATGTACTCAGGCTTTTGAGATACCGAAACAGAAATTGACCATGATGCCTACTATTACAGTGCCAGACGATTCAGATGGTTTGGTGATACACAGCGATGATTCAGGGAGAGGTTTAAGCTGCGTTCTGATGTAACACGATCTTGTAGTTGCTTATGCCTCACGGCAGCTGAAGAATCATGAGAGGAACAACCCAACACATGATTTGGAGTTAGCCACAGTGGTTTTAGCATTGAAGATCGGAAGACATTACTTATTAGGCGAAAATGTGGAAGTGTACACGGATCACAAGAGTCCGAAATGCATGTTCACTCTGAGGGAATTGAATATGAGACCACGCCGATGGCTAGAATTAATGGCGGACTACGATTTGGAATTTCGGTACCATCTGGGAAAAGTAAATGTTGTACTCGACGTCCTCAGCCGCAAACCAGCGGTCATGATGTTGACCAGGCATAGGAGCATCATTGAGGATTTTCGGAAGCTTGAACTAGAGATTGTTACACCGAGTACAATCAGGCGATTTTGGCAGTTACAGGTACAGTCTTCACTTGTAGATCGCGTTAAGACTACACAAGCTGAAGATCCTAAATTGAAGAAGTTTAAAGAGCAGGTGGAAGCCATGTTAGTGTATATGCCCTAGAGGCCATTACTGTATCATACTAGTATGTATATTACTTAATGGAAGCTTGGGATATTCACCTTGTATAGACAATCTTGCTCAAAATGGTAGTATGCTACTTGGTTTGTTTCTACTTCAATGTGTACATGTGTTTATTTTTAGTATATCACCTATACACATTAGTGGAGCCTTTAGGATCTTTGCTTGATTACCAGCGTTGTGATGGAACTCACACTCGTGGGGGCTGGGTAATCCACAAGCACATCCTTATGCAGGTCCCTAGTCGCAGGACTATCGAGACAAGGCATCGATACTCCGGAGTAGACTAGCGTATGCGCTTCTCATCCCAGCAGGGGAGACGGTCTGTCCCACAGCCGTCAGTACGTCGTACTTGAGATAGTATGCGGGTGCTCGTTAGGTTACGAGTACACTGGACAGGACTCGTCGGGAACTGATTGGTTGGTATTATACCTATCGTCAGTTATCAGTTCCCAGGTGACATGAGTACAGCTTAGTCCGCTGCCTTGACACTGTCACTTCGCCTCGAGTGTGTTCCCACTGTACTTTGATTACTACCCTACCACGGCTCAAAGGAGTCATGCAAACAGGTAGTAGTTGGGTGCAGTCCCGAAGCACTTGGAGGCAGTGACGGTTAGACAGGATTCGTCTCTCCCGGTATTGGGGGTTGACATCGCGCTGTGTCTAGGAGAGCCATTACACGAGTAGTCCCTGGCCAGGGCAAGCGAGATATACTGGTAGGTTTCCAGTGTTATCTCAGGGTGTTCTGGGCTTCACTCCGACACGACTTGTATCGCTATTAGGGGACTGACGTTTACCACCCCCTAGGCCCGCCATGCGATGTATCAGACGAACAGACCGGACTGTACGGAGATTGTCATATTCAGGCTCAGTAGGAGTTCAGATGGGTTTCGCCTCGTCAGTCTTCTTGCCGGCATCTACCTGGGGACCGTTACGCACAGCTAGTGCCGCTTGCGGTCTGTGGTTAAACCCACTGCCAGCGTAGTGTCGAGTCTTTAGAGTCCCACACAGAAAGCTATTCGCCTTTGGGCAAAAGAGTAGAGGTCGCATGGTTTTGCGACAGGTCGCATGGTTTTGCGACAGGGTTCGGTCACATCCGTGCACTTGTACACGTTCAGTGTCCGGACAGTTAACACTAGCGGGCTTTGGTTTAAGCCAGATCCTAGTATACGTTTTGGGAATAGTTTTATCTCGTTTGTATTCGTGTTCCCCGGAACGCGGATACGGATGTGTATGCACAGTTGACAGAGACAGAGGCAGAGGATTATCATTAGGGTTACTGACTGTTGACTTTTGTCAAACCCTAATGAGATTAAGACATATGATTAATAATAATATTAATTGAGTATTATAGTGACATGGTTAGGGTTGAAAGGTTGACCTAGTTTACTTGTTGACTTTTGTTGACCGGTTGACTAGGTTGGACTTGTTGACCACCATCATGACAATGGCCATCATTTGGTTGCATTGACTTATGCTTGCTTGTTTTGTTCACCATTTGCATTTAATGCAAGAAATGATAGTGTCATTTGTCATGATAATAACCTTTATAATATACTCAATTATCATTGCTTGTTATCATGATGCTTTTGGATTATGAGAGGGTGTATGAGAAAAATGAGGCTCATTCTTTCATTAGCATTCTCTCTCTTGAGCTCTCTCATTTTTCTCTAGCTCTCACCCTCTTTCTCTTGCTCTCTCTCTACCTCAAGGGCAAACCATTCTCATGTGTTGAGACTCATTGCCCTAGAGATAAAAAGACACCAAAACAATCCTCTACTCATCCTAGTTCACAAGGTTTAGCAAACCGAGTGATCTAGTTTCTTCAAGTTCGAAGAAGAAGCCAAAGGTAGAAACTTTCGGGTGGATCCGTCTTCGGCGCAAGAAGACGACGAGGAGAGGTCGGTCCGTACACCACACGAGTTGAAGACGAAGGAGTTCAATTAAGGTATAACCCCCTAACCGAGTAGTTAAACAACTCCTAGTTAGGTTGTTAGATAGATAGTTTAACAAATATCCGGTTTTTGAGTCCATGTTACCACCCTCATGAAAATCGTTTTTCACCACTTCCGCAACCCCGTAAGTACCGGGGAAGGGTAGCATGGACTTACAGTGGTATCAGAGCCTAGTTAAACACTATCTAACATGTTAGCAATGTAAGTAGAAGTTCGATCGTGGAAAAAGTCGCGAAAAACACCCGGATTATCAACTTTCTGTCGAATTTTTCCTCTGTTCCAAAAATAATAAATCATGCCTTAAAATTCGACTCAGGGTTTTTATAGTACACTGTATAAAAATGGTCCAGAGATCCGATCAAAGCGCCGCGGAACCGCGGCGGAGCTTGCTCCCGCCGCGGATCCACGGCCGAGTTGACTCGGCCGAGGACGATTTTCCTTGCAGTGTGGTTGTGGGGTTGTTTTGGGATTTTTACAATATGATTTTTATGCCCAGATTTTCCAGAAAGCAAAATTTGTTTTTGGGGCTTGAAAATCCGTATTTTTATCGAACTTCTAAAGACTAAGGCTAACGGGTTTATATCTGTGATGTGATATTTGTATTGAACGTCTGTTAATCGCTATAAGTCGATTAGTGGGGGTTATACAAATCTGTGATATGTAATGTTGCTGGTATGTGTATATGAATTCATTGGATTGTCGCGGGTGAATAGCCGGGGGTTGTGAGATGAGAGTTTTCTTTTCTTTCAATTCATGTAAATTTGTAAATTGATGTAATATTATTTATATGGCCACACAACCGGGTCGGGGTTGTAGCCGTCATTGTATAATTTCCTTTTACTGTTTTTGCTCCTAGGATAGACCCATGGAGGGGATGCACAAACTACCGGGTATCTCGAAGCGCCGAGTGGCCTACTCACGGAGTTGAGGGAGGTTGCTTCGCTTCGGGTACTTGGCGGGTAGTTTGCCCACCCGTAGGGGTCTTGGGTGGGGTATTGGCTATTCACCGCGACCGTGTAATCCGCTTTTCGTTACAGGCTCGTACGAATTGTGGATTCCTAGTATATCCAATGTGTTCATCTGTGATCTGAAATGGCTATCATTGCAATATATCTATATATGATATTATTTAGGCGTTGCTTATGTTTTTCAGCCGCGCTAGCCCAGCCCCCGCTCTGTCGTTAGTTAAGTAACCTAACGGGTAATGACGGGCCCCGTGGCGAATACGAATGGCATAAGCGTACGTCATATTTTAGTTGTTTTCTGCAATGGTAGGATTAAATGATGGGACGCATTAAAAGAACTAATGCAAGAAAAATACGCATTAAAAGAACTAATGCAAGAAAATAAACCAAGTAAAAGTCGTTGGAACATTTTGAAAACCACTCGGTTCTTTTCAAAACCAAACTTTTAAATGCGGAACTTGAGCCACTCCTTTTAAAAGCTATCAAGGTTCCTTCGATTATATCAAGTTCACTACGTTCAAAGTTTCGCCAAAACCATTCGTAACCCTCCGTCGTTTCATATGAATATTCAACAGTATTCAAGCTGTGTTTGTTTGCCTTAGTCAAGGCACAGTGTTTGGTAGCTGGTGGATATTCATATGTTGCATAGATAGATGCGTTGGTTTGGGACAGTCGTATTACTTTGTTGGCCATAGTCAAGGGTATATACGGATGGGTTCAAATTAACCTGGACAACGACGGATAGAACTTGACATGTGACTTATGATTTGTTGGCCTTAGTCAAGGTCATAAGAGCATGGGGCAAAAATCTACATCGGGAGTTTCAAAAGGACTGAAACTTGCCAGCGCTGCATACCATTTGGAGTGTGATGATTCTGGTAGGATTCCTTCAGTTTTGTCACGCGATGATATTTGGATCCCGATCCTACTATGAGTATATGCTACTCCTCGGGAAATTTCTCACTTAACGATCAATGCTATAAACCTAGTAGGTGTCTAGAAAGGTGTTAGCGGGACTACGCCCCCAGGGAAAAGCGGTTCTTAAATTAAGGAACTTCGCGAAAGCGTTGGAAAACCTCCATCGAAGTACCGACACTAGCCTGGCTGAACGGTTAAGCAAGTATTGTACGGTGAGATTGATCCTGACTAATTCTTCCTTTTTGGTTTGAGGAGGGATTCGAGAGACAGTGGGAGCCATCCTGTTTAGACAAATTAAAAACCACTCTAAACTTGCAAGAGCATCATGCTGAGTGTTTTCTTCTCTCTCTTAATTGCAGCGACCCAGTGACCACACCTAGGTTACATCTAGATAATAAAATGACTGAACCTGACTGTTATGATTGGCAAAGGTCTATCCAGATGTCCATTACCCATGACAAGCTGGGACACCTCTTAACTGATCATACCCTTTCCGTCTCAGGACCAGTTTCCCCTATCACGGATAATGATATCCGTAAGACATCGGGAAAAGACTGTGCGAAAGCCAAGTGCCTCGTGTTAGCCTCAGTTGATGATGCAAACCAAAGGCAGCACGAGAAGATGGACTTAGTTTCTATCTTCCTCCATAACAAAGATTTATATGGAGAGCAATCTCATACGCAAGATATAAGACCTCGAATGAATTGCTTCAAGCGAGGTTGGCTGTCGGGTCATCTGTAGGGGGAAACGTCCTTACAGAGACCAGCTATTATGAGCTCACGGACCTGCAGACCACATTGGAAAATGGGTCAAGTACTGACTCGATTCTACAGTCCCTGCCCTCTGTTTATACCCTGAAGGAAACCAGGGAAGAAGAAGGAAAAGGAAGGGCAAAAGTTTCGGGACTGGATGTAGTTAAAGAGGGACGTTCCTATTGTAACGGGAATGAACATTGGCAGAAGGATTGCAGGGCTTGCAAAGCCAGTAGCCAGAATTCGAAGCCTGTTGTGGCTTCGGCTTCGGGTGTGTTTGTAATAGAGAACTGTATGTCAGTTAACCCTACTTCCTGGGTATTGGATACCGGATCAGGATCTCATATCTGTAATTCGTTGCAGGCTCTGAGAAACTGTAGGGTTATCAAGAAAGGTGATATGACTCTCAGGGTTGCTAACGGAATGAGCATGTATGCTGAATCCGTAGGGGAATATCATCTAGGACTGACAACTGGGCAGATATTGATTCTGCGTGACTGTTTTTATGTACCAGGTGCGACTTGTAATATCATATCTGTATCCTTACTTTCTAAGGAAGGATGTGATTTTACTTTTGTAAGCGATGTAGTAAACATCCACCTAAATCAAGTTTTGATTGGGTCAGGTACATTGAAGAACGGTATATACGTTTTGAATCAAGCTCAGGTCTTCAGTGTCCAGAACACACTTAAAAGAAAGTCTCCGGAATTAAATAAGGCTTTCTTATGGCATTGTAGGCTGGGTCACATCAATGAGACACGGTTGACAAAGTTACATAAAGAAGGATACTTGGATCCGTTCGAGTACCAGTCTTATGCCACTTGTGAATCTTGTCTCATGGGAAAGATGACAAAGACCCCGTTCACTGGACACGAAGGTAGAGCGAGTGAGCTCTTGAGACTCATACACAGTGACGTGTGTGGTCCAATGTCTACACATGCGCGAAGTGGTTATTCATACTTCATTACTTTCACAGAAGATTTATCTAGGTATGGGTATGTCTTCTTAATGAAGCACAAATCCGAGGCCTTTGAGAAATTTCGGGAATACAAGAATGAAGTTGAAAAACAAACAGGAAAAAGTATCAAGACACTGAGATCTGATCGGGGTGGTGAATACTTGAGTGCCGAGTTTCTGGGCTACTTAAAAGAGAATGGAATTCTCTCTCAGCTTACTCCTCCATACACACGACAACACAACGGTGTATCGGAAAGGAAGAATCGAACCCTATTGGATATGGTTCGTTCCATGATGAGTAAGGCTGAGTTACCGCGATCTTTCTGGGGTTATGCACTAGAAACAGCTGCATATCTCTTGAACCAAGTTCCTACTAAGACAGTGCCTACCACACCATATCAGATGTGGAGTGGGAAGAAACCCTGTCTTAAACCCTTTAAGACATGGGGATGTCCATCTTTTATAAAAAAGCAGCATGCGGACAAGCTCGAGGCACGTTCAGTAGAGTGCAAGTTTGTGGGATACCCAAAGAACTCCAAGGGGTATCTTTTCTATTACGCAGAGGAGCAAAAAGTCTTTGTTTCTCGTCATGCCCGCTTCTTGGAAACTGAGTTTTTAGAAAATCAGATAAGTGGGAGCGCAATAGAACTGGAAGAAATTCCAGAACCACAAGCTATTACTGAAATCTTAGTAGAACCAGAAGGTTCAGGGGAACCGGACATTCCTGCGCCGCTCCGCAGAAGTAGTAGGCAGTCTCATCCGCCCGAGAGATACTTCGGTTTTCTCATAGACGGGGATAGAGAGGATTGCACAGTTGATTATGATGAGCCTACTAGCTTCCAGCAAGCCATTCAGAGCGGTGACTCGGTAAAATGGCTGGATGCAATGCGGACCGAGATGGAGTCCATGTACACCAACAAAGTTTGGACTTTGGACTTTGCTCCAGAAGGGGTAAAACCCGTAGGCTGCAAATGGATCTTCAGAAAGAAGATTGGTGTAAATGGGCATGTTGAAACCTATAAAGCTAGGCTTGTTGCAAAGGGTTTTCATCAAAGACCTGGTTTGGACTATGACGAGACCTTTTCTCCGGTAGCCATGCTCAAATCCATTCGGATCCTTCTTGCCATTACTGCCTTCCACGATTATGAAATCTGGCAGATGGACGTAAAGACGGCTTTTCTAAATGGAAATTTGGAAGAGTGCGTCTATATGGATCAGCCAGAGGGATTCACTCAGAGTGGGAGCAGCGGTAAAGTGTGCAAGTTGCTCAAGTCCATCTATGGACTCAAGCAGGCATCGCGGAGTTGGAACATCTGCTTTGATGATACTGTCAAAGAATTCGACTTTGTCAAAAACCCAGATGAACCATGCATTTACAGTAAGATTGTAGGGAGAAATGTCATATTCCTCGTCTTGTACGTCGATGACATTCTCCTAATAGGAAATGATATTCCTATGCTACAGTCAGTCAAAGGATTCTTGTCGCAGAGGTTCTCCATGAAGGACCTGGGCGATGCCAACTACATTCTGGGGATCCAGATCTATCGTGATGATCTAAGAGGATGTTGGGACTTTCACAGTCAAGGTACATCGACACCATACTGAAACGATTCAGTATGGAAGATTCCAAGAGCGGTAATCTACCGGCTTGTCACGGAATCACCCTCTCCAAAGAGATGTCTCCCAAGACTGATTTGGAAAGGGCTCGCATGTCATCAATACCCTACGCATCTGTAGTAGGCTCTATTATGTATGTGATGTTGTGTACCAGACCAGATGTAGCATACGCATTGAGCGTTGTAAGCCGGTATCAGTCGAACCCAGGGGAGAAACACTGGATAGCAGTAAAGAACATTCTCAAGTACCTGAGGAGGACTAAGGAGATGTTCTTGGTGTATGGCGGAAAAGACCTCCAGATCGAGGCCTTTGCTGACTCCAGCTTCCATAGTGACAAGGATGACTCCAAGTCCATGTCGGGTTATGTCTTTACCCTCAATGGAGGGGCGGTTTGCAGGAAGAGTTCCAAGCAGGAAACCGTTGCTGACTCAACTATGGAAGCGGAGTACATAGCTGCTTGCGATGCCGCAAAGGAAGCTGTCTGGATGAAGAAGTTCCTCACGGAGCTTCAGGTGGTTCCTACCAGTGTTGATCCAATACCGCTGTATTGTGATAACAACAGAGCTATAGCTTTAGCGAAGGAACCCAGGTCCCATCAGAAGTCCAGGCACATTTTGAGGCGGTACCACCTGATCAGGGAGATCGTTGATCGCCAGGAGATCGAGGTGAAGAGAGTAAATACAGAAGATAACACTGCCGATTCATTCACCAAGGCCTTGCCCCAGACTCAGTTCGAGCGGCTGATCGAGATAATAGGTCTTCAATACGCCAGTACATGGCCTTAGTGCAAGTGGGAGATTGTTAGTGTATATGCCCTAGAGGCCATTACTGTATCATACTAGTATGTATATTACTTAATGGAAGCTTGGGATATTCACCTTGTATAGACAATCTTGCTCAAAATGGTAGTATGCTACTTGGTTTGTTTCTACTTCAATATGTACATGTGTTTATTTTTAGTATATCACATATACACATTAGTGGAGCCCTTAGGATCTTTGCTTGATTACCAGCGTTGTGATGGCACTCACACTCGTGGGGGCTGGGTAATCCACAAGCACATCCTTATGCAGGTCCCTAGTCGCAGGACTATCGAGACAAGGCATCGATACTCCGGAGTAGACTAGCGTATGCGCTTCTCATCCCAGCAGGGGAGACGGTCTGTCCCACAGCCGTCAGTACGTCGTATTTGAGATAGTATGCGGGTGCTCGTTAGGTTACGAGTACACTGGACAGGACTCGTCGGGAACTGATTGGTTGGTATTATACATATCGTCAGTTATCAGTTCCCAGGTGACATGAGTACAGCTTAGTCCGCTGACTTGATACTGTCACTTCGCCTCGAGTGTGTTCCCACTGTACTTTGATTACTACCCTACCACGGCTCAAAGGAGTCGTGCAAACAGGTAGTGGTTGGGTGCAGTCCCGAAGCACTTGGAGGCAGTGACGGTTAGACAGGATTCGTCTCTCCCGGTATTGGGGGTTGACATCGCGCTGTGTCTAGGAGAGCCATTACACGAGTAGTCCCTGGCCAGGGCAAGCGAGATATACTGGTAGGTTTCCAGTGTTATCTCAGGGTGTTCTGGGCTTCACTCCGACACGACTTGTACCGCTATTAGGGGACTGACGTTTACCGCCCCTAGGCCCGCCATGCGATGTATCAGACGAACAGACCGGACTGTACGGAGATTGTCACATTCAGGCTCAGTAGGAGTTCAGATGGGTTTCGCCTCATCAGTCTTCTTGTCGGCATCTACCTAGGGACCGTTACGCACAGCTAGTGCCGCTTGCGGTCTGTGGTTAAACCCACTGCCAGCGTAGTGTCGAGTCTTTAGAGTCCCACACAGAAAGCTATTCGCCTTTGGGCAAAAGAGTAGAGGTCGCATGGTTTTGCGACAGGTCGCATGGTTTTGCGACAGGGTTCGGTCACATCCGTGCACTTGTGCACGTTCAGTGTCCGGACAGTTAACACTAGCGGGCTTTGGTTTAAACCAGATCCTAGTATACGTTTTGTGAATAGTTTTATCTCGTTTGTATTCGTGTTCCCCGGAACGCGGATACGGGTGTGTATGCACAGTTGACAGAGACAGAGGCAGAGGATTCTCATTAGGGTTGCTGACTGTTGACTTTTGTCAAACCCTAATGAGATTAAGACATATGATTAACAATAATATTAATTGAGTATTATAGTGACATGGTTAGGGTTGAAAGGTTGACCTAGTTTACTTGTTGACTTTTGTTGACCGGTTGACTAGGTTGGACTTGTTGACCACCATCATGACAATGGCCATCATTTGGTTGCATTGACTTATGCTTGCTTGTTTTGTTCACCATTTGCATTTAATGCAAGAAATGATAGTGTCATTTGTCATGATAATAACCTTTATAATATACTCAATTATCATTGCTTGTTATCACGATGCTTTTGGATTATGAGAGGGTGTATGAGAAAAGTGAGGCTCATTCTTTCATTAGCATTCTCTCTCTTGAGCTCTCTCATTTTTCTCTAGCTCTCACCCTCTTCCTTTTGCTCTCTCTCTACCTCAAGGTCAAACCATTCTCATGTGTTGAGACTTATTGCCCTAGAGATAAAAAGACACCAAAACAATCCTCTACTCATCCTAGTTCACAAGGTTTAGCAAACCGAGTGATCTAGTTTCTTCAAGTTCGAAGAAGAAGCCAAAGGTAGAAACTTTCGGGTGGATCCGTCTTCGGCGCAAGAAGACGACGAGGAGAGGCCAGTCCGTACACCATACGAGTTGAAGACGAAGGAGTTCAAGAAAGGTATAACCCCCTAACCGAGTAGTTAAACAACTCCTAGTTAGGTTGTTAGATAGATAGTTTAACAAAGATCCGGTTTTTGAGTCCATGTTACCACCCTCATGAAAATCGTATTTCACCATTTCCGCAACCCCGTAAGTACCGGGGAAGGGTAGCATGGACTTACAAGCCAGACTAAGGACAAACTTACTCATACATCGAGACGGTTCCTTGATTTTCGGTAGCAGACTTTGCGTTCCCGAGGGGGATGTTCGAGAAGAAGTACTAGCTGAGACTCATAGTTCAGTTTATTCTGTGCATCCGGAAGGCACGAAAATGTATCGAGATCCAAGACAACACTATTGGTGGAACAGGATGAAACGAGAGATTGCACGGTTTGTATCCAAGTGCTTGGTGTGTTAGCAAGTAAAGCCTGAACACCAGAGAACGGATGGACCGTTGCAACCGCTTCCAATACCCGAATGGAAATGGGAGCGCATCACTATGGATTTTGTGACTGCTTTACCACGGAGTCCAAGAGGCAAAACGTCATTTGGATTATCGTCGACCGCTTTACGACATCAGCACTTTTTATACCCTTTCGGGTGGGACAGTCGACAGAGTCGCTTGCGGAGAAGTACATGCAAGAAGTAGTGTGACTTCACGGAATTCCGGTAAGTTTAGTGTCAGATCAGGACGCTAGATTCATTTCACACTTTTGGAAGAGCTTACAGGAGAGTCTGGATACACGTCTCAAGTGACGGTAGACAAGTTCCAGATGATCAGACAGCACATGAAGACGGCCCAGGACAGACAGAAGAGTTGGGCGGTCGTTCTCCTGGGGAATCCACCTGGGAACGTGAAAAGGATATCCGTTCACAGTTTCCATATCTTTTCGAGTAACCGTTTGTATCGTTACCTTCTTGTTTTTGTTCTTTTAATTTCGAGGACGAAATTTTCTTTAAGGGGGGTATGATGTAATAACTGGTCTCACTTTGCATTTAAATCCGTATTTAAATAAATAGTTTTCCCTAACTCTTTTGCTACCAAACCTAAGGCTTAAAACCATAAGCCCGAGTCCATATGTAATCACACTCTTTCCTTTCTAAATTCTTCTTGAGCCCCGGCTCACTCAATTTCTCCTCTTCCCTTTATTTTCATTTAACCCCAATCCCATACCCTAAGACCATTAACCCATACCCAAATCCCTAACCTGAGCACTCCCCTTTTCTCTCTTCATCTCTCTTCAAACGATTCTTTTCCTTTCTTCATTTTCTTTTGAATTCCCAAATCAAAACTGATATCTCATATTCATTCCCATTAATCCCATTTTTATTACCCTATTAATCCTATAAATTCCCAAAACCTTTCTCTCTCTCTCTCTCCCCACGTTTTTCTCTCTCTCTCTCCCACACGTACACACTCTCTCCCTCTCTCTCACTCCTGTTCACTCCCTCTCTCTCCCCTCTCGATCACCCTCTCCCTCTCTCCCGTTCTTTTCTTTCCCGCTCCCTCTCTTTTTCGAACCCACACTCACGCCCGTGCTCGCCTCATCGTCATCGCCGCCACCGCCGATCACCCTCGCCTTCCTCCCTCTCTCCGCTCACCTCCTCGCCTCTCATCTCCTCCTTCTTCTGTTGCAAACCCCGACGACCCAAGAACCCAAACCGACGCCCGCACCATTACCTCGTCGTCGACCCCCACGCCTCCTCCTACCTCACCGTCACCGACAACCGTCCCCAGCAACCCTCATCTCCTCCTTCCTCCTTTCCTTCCATCAACCAAGACTCGCAACCCAACACCCAACACAACCCTTGCCTCCAAACTCCAAGCTACCCACCTCTAAAACCCATGAACCCAACCCGAGCCCCTTGCAGTCGGCCACCTCGTCGCCACCAGCCTCAACATCGACCCATACTCGTGCTTCCTTCTTCATCCTCGGCCGACCCAAGATGCCACCCCATCAACATGTCTCTAACTAAAAACCCCATCAACTGAGCAACCCATCATCGCCTCCTTCGACCTACGCATACGCCTCATCACCATAGCCATCGCCACCGAGGCCCTCGACCCTTTAAGCCTTAGTGAAACGCACCACCACCATTAACATCACCTTCATTTTCCCGAGACCCCATCGAAGCACAACCACCAATCGACTGCACTCTCGCCGGAGCACTTCTCACTGCTGCCGAGAATCCATCCTCTGCAACCCTCGACTTCTCGCTGTCGAGATCGCCGACAACCCACTGAGCTCCTCAGCTCTTCCTCCTCGAACCGAGGCCGAGGCCAAGCCTAGCTGAGCCCCGTCGTGTTGTTGCTGCGCCATACGTGTCGTTGCTGCAGTTCGCCGTCATCGCCGCTCCAAGACCAAATACCCATGCCCACTACTACGCCGCAGCCGAGCCTTAAGTGGCTGTGCTACTGCTTGTGCCGTGCCTGTGTCATGCCCACGCCCGTGCCTTATCACCACCGTTGCCGCTACCGTACCATCGTCGATACGTCATCAGGCAAGTATACTACTTGCTTCATGCTGATTTTATCTATTACAATTCGAAATACCAATAAATTCCGTATATACACTTCGTGCGAATTAATATAATGCAAGTGTTCGATATAAAACCCGAATGGAAAACCCCCATTAAATTGACGGAAACTGATCACATAGGATGGCCCGATTAATAACGAATGTCGTGTTATGATTTAGATGTAAAATACGGTCTTTAATGACGTGATAGGCCTTTCCCATTTAGACCCATAAAACTGAAATGTTCCCGTACCTGAAACTCGTAAAATTCACAGTTAATTGATTACAAATCGAAATGTTGCGTTCAAGGTCTCATATCGAATATTACTCGACGACCTAGAACCCCATAAGAGTTTTAATTTGCTTCTATGCTAAAAAGGTGACGGAATCTGGTTCGTAGTGCGGCTCTGGACTGCAGTCCAGAGCAGCTCTGGCTGTCGATTCTCGTTTTGTAATACTTTCACTCTGATGTATGAAAATGTTATAGTGCGGAACCCTATACCATAGCTAATATAAATTTGTTAGCTAACCAATGAAAGTGATTTAATTTATTTCTACCACCGTTTACTATTTAAACTGTATTTTAAATCAACAAAACATATAGCAATCCCAAACAGGGACAGAACGTATACCCCTTCATTGTACAATACATAATTTCCAGTACACCATGGATATTATCTATCCATCTGGTGGTTTGGAAACCTAACTGATAAATCTAAATTTTGTTCAACTATAGTGTTGCCTAATTTTGATCCCAACAGGGTGAAAACTGTGTTGCAAAATGGACCTTCAGTTCAGGAACTGAAATTCCAGCAGCGAACACTTAAAATGAAATGACTGTAACTTGCGAACCCGAAACCCGATTGACTTGAAATCAATTTTTTTGAACTGCCGAATGAGTTTACTTATTACCGATTTTGTATCTTTTTGCTAAATTCTGAATGCATAATTTAATACAAATTTTCCATGTTCATAAGATGCATAACAACCTGTGCTGCATATAAACTGTTTAGCGGCATGATTCATAGTTCTACTCGACTACAAGACCTCTAGTATTAGTGAACATTCGTGCTAATTCTCAGTGTATATTGCATTGTCTAACGTGTGTAGTATTGGTATGGTTGTGTCAAGTACGCCAATGAATAGTGAGTGATTCGTGACAATGAACCATACAGTGAACAGTGAAAGAAATTGTGTTATTGATGCGTACTTGTACATAATTAGCCCATACTCATAAATAGTGAAATCTGGGGAAAAGGGGGAAATCGAAGTGGAAAGGAAATTATATTTAGCGAGGATAGCGATTTTGGAGGATGATCATTCGAACAACGACTCTTATATATATTAGGTTGGACCTAGCGGTCCGGCCGACAGGGTTATGTCCCGTGCATCGTGGGTCGTAGTCTCGGGTATGTACGAGACCCTCGTTAAACATGATCACTCCTTTCCGCATCTCGATTTCAAAAGTGACTTAGAGACCGATAGGAACACATGTCATACATTGCATTTGTTTATTGACATATCGATTGCTTGCATTTATTATCCTCATCATTATTACTTTTATTTTTCTTGCCTCATTAATAGTATTATAATATGGCTATTGTGTCGCTCTGATGACCTGAGTATGCATGCTCAGTGATAGAGGTGGATTTGCCTGATCTCGAGAAGACCGTGAAGATTCAAACCAGTGAACAAGTTACATTTATCCATTGATATCCCTAGTTAGTTGCCTTCTTGTTCACTTCCATTGAGCTCAGATTTCTTTATATCCGATAGTTTTAGTGGCTGCATTTTCTTTACCCGTATTGTATTTTACTGATTACCATATAATGCTAGAAGCCGAAATGTGACTACGACAGGATTTTTCCTTGATCGTAGGAGCATGGATGGACTTGTCACCCTTGTATTCCGTATTTTGGGAAGCGGGGCGTGACATGGTTTTGTTGGTATCAAAGCCCCGGGTTTAGAATAAGATTGCAGTTCAATTTAGGGATCCATTGAATCATACATTGTTTCCTTGCTTTCACTTCCATGTACTACTTGTGCATCACCACTCAAGTTCATATTTTGAATCTTATCTACTTTATCCTTTCCTCGTGTTCCACATCATTAATCGTTCTTTCCTTCGTGTTCCACTATCTGATCATGACCCTTGCGTTTCAGGCCATGGCCAACCCTAGGGCAGCACTGCTTCTCGATGAGGACACTTAGTCCTGCGTTTCTTTCGACTGTATATTAGTGAGTTCAGATGACGAGGTCGATGGCCCACGGGTCATTTTCGACGACAACGAATCCGAGGACGAGGGAGTCGATGTCGCAGCTCTAGAGATCAATATGATTAATGATTCTGACGATGATGAGGAGGACCCTAAAGAAGAGGATCCCGAAGAAGATCCAATAGAAAAGGATCCACAGGAAAATGCAGTAGAGGAGGATCCTGAAGAGGAGAATCCTGAGGAAGACCCTATGGAAGAGGATCTAGAAAGGGACCCGGAAGAGGCAGAACATATGGTAGAGGATTCCGATGAGGAAGCTCCCGCCGAAGGGGAAGAGCCAGTGGAAGAAAACCCTATAGTGGAGGAATCTGAAGACGAAGCTCCAGCCGAGGAGGAATCGGAGGAATCTGAAGAATCGGGAACAGTTGACTGTATTGGAGTATCTGTAGAAGAATCATTAGAAGAATTATTGGTGGGAGGTTGCGGGACAACTTTCCTACAACGGTGGTATACCTGTAGATAAGGGACCACATGCTGATCACTAGATAGCACAGGTTGAATAGATGAATCAAGTTCCGAGAAAGGTAAATGTGGAATACGAATAGTAGAAAAGGATCTTTAACAGGTGGTGGAAAACATGCTTGATCTTTTAAGAAGATCACATCACATGAAGTACAAACTTTAAATGTTGCAATGTCAAAGCATACATACCCTTTTGGGATCGAGAGTAACCTACAAATATCATACAGGTAGCTCTAGCATCAAGTTTGTCAATATGAGGACCTAGAACACGGGAATAGAATAGACAACCAAACACTTTGGGAGAAACAAGAAAAGGGTTGCCTTGTGGAAACAAAATAGAGAAAGGGGACTGATTGCCAATGATCGGAGAAAGTATGCGATTGATATAAAAACATGCAGCTAAGGCCGCAAAATTCAACAATTGTTTAAAAACATGCATATGCAAAACAAGCGAACGAGTTAGCTCAAGCAAATGTCGGTTCTTTCATTCAGCAATCCCATTTTGCTGAGGAGTATAAGAACATGAAGTTTGATGCAATATGCCATGGGTCTGACAAAATGCAGTAAACGAAGAACCTTTACCAGAACACCAAATTGATTAGTAATCTCAGCTTCGAATATTTTAAAGGTAGACAAAAGTTTAGACCTATTACGCAGAAGATACAACCAAGTCATACGTGAATGATCATCGATAAAGGTCACAAAATATCTATAACCAAACACACTAGAAATTTTAAACGGACCACAAATATCATAGTGAACTAACGCAAAAGGTAAATCATGTCGTTTATTAACTGGAGGAAAAGAGGAGCGATGGTGTTTACCAAGAATACATGATTCACAACTGAACTCTGATAAATCAAGAGAAGGCAACATATTACATAACGAAGAAAGGGGAGGATGGCCAAGTCTTCGATACCACTGGATAATAGAAATAGCCGCAGATGTACTGAGAAGATGATCAACGTATTACACTGGGGACTTGGACAAGAGAAGATCTATTACATGCTATATATATATAGTTGCAGAATCTCCAATCAGTTGGAAGTCGACACTTCAGGATATCATGGCACTCTCAATGACGGAAGCAGAATACATGGCCGCAGTGGAAGCATCTAAGCAGGTCTTGTAGTTAAAGGGCCTAATTGGCGAGTTCGGGTTCGAAAGGAGCTGGTTCCTTTATTTTGCGACAGTCAAAGCGCCACTCACTTGGCGAAAAATTAAGTATACCACAGTCGAACTAAGCATATCGACATGCGGTATCACAAGATAAGGAAGTGCGCCAAAAAGGAGATCGACTTTATAAAGATCGATACTAAGGTGAACCCGATGGACATGCTAATGAAGGTTATTCCTGCGGAGAAGTTCAAATCTGCCTTGGCTTATATTCAAGTGCTCAAGTGTGAGAAAGGGCGACTTCGGTAGGAGGGTCGCACCAGTTTCTCAATTCTGGTTAAAAGCCGTGACAGCGTCAATTTCTCAATTGTGCCAGCAGGGAAACGGGGAGAACAAATAAAGCATCCCTTGAGGATATAAGATGAAGAAACAAGTTTTCAAGGTGGTTATAAGGATATACAACTCAAGGTGTCGATTGTTGTGAAGTGTGTCTAGTATTTGAGCAAGACTGCGTACCAGAGAAGGGGCCAGGCGTTTGTAGCGATCAAGCGCAGACGTCATTCCAAATAAAGACTCCGGACTTCAGAGCATGCCTAGACGTCTACCCAAATGATCGTCAGACGTCTAGCCGAGCTCTGGCCAGACGCGGCCAAAGGGTCAGACGTCTGCCCTTATAGGGACAAACGTCTGGCAGCGCTTTGGCTTTCTGCCAGAGTGCACGTAAACATCTGTCCCTCATAGAGTCAGACGTCTACCTAAATATAACCGTGAATTTCAGTACAAGATTTATCTCGAAAAATCAGTTTCTGGATGACAGTTTTGTAAATTTTATAATCTTATTATAATTCAGATTGTATGGTATAAAAGTTCTTAGGGTTAAAGTTTTATTAAGATAGTTTTTTATCATAAAGTTAAAGTGAGTCGTCTGCTCCATAAGGGATCAAGACTTTTGAAGGAGAACTTGTAGAAAGAGAAAGAACTCGTTGGAGATCATAACGGAATGGTTCTGTAATTCTTTGTAAGGTTTTTTCTTCTAAAGTTCTAATAAAGATTCTCTCTGTTTCCTCCATTAATCTCTTATGTTATTTAATATTACGGTTTGCATTTAGTTTTTGTTATTCGTATTAAAAGGATCTAGGTTTATAGATCCGTAAGGTTTTCCGATGTGCCTATTGATAAAGGGTTTCAACCGGTCCATTTATGTCGTCGATGGTATTGATGTCATGTATGCTCGGCCGCTTCCTGTCTTCGGGTGCACGTAGACGGTTAAAATACTTTTGCGCATGATTTGCTACCTGTTGAGGGCTTTTCGATTGCACACAAAATCTTGATATTTCCCTCCATTTGCTTTTTCCTTGCTTATAAAGACCAAATAGAAATAATCTGTTTCATCGACGAAAACATTAGAAAACGGAAAAATATTGTGTCTTACAATTATAAAGATGTCGGTTCGAATGACAATGTAGTACCGTGGTCTTGCTCGCTCCATTCGTAATCTTTAGTGTTTGGTTCCTTTCTCTTACGACGGGCAGGGACTTTGACTTTAGAAGAGTTAGGTGATGGCGCCGGATCATTGTTTGCTTCTATATTGTTAGGCGATGGCACTTGACCGCTTTCGATTGCAGCTGTGTCGTGCCTTAAAAGCCGATACTGAAACCTTAGGGCCTGAATTGATTTTCCACGTACGGCAGCCGCAATTTTTTTCCACGCGAAGTCACACGTATCGCCATTGAAAGCTTCCCATTCAACTGTCAATGCATTCTCAGATGCCATGTTCTGCGCCCAACTCCAAGTATCGTCGCTGGCTTCCGTCGCTGTTGGTTCATCCAAAAAATCTTATAAAGGGGAAAAGAATCGTTAAAATTCAGTAGCTATAAAAGACATCAATTAAGACTAACGAGGTAGCATCCGAAGCATCAAATTCCAAAGCAACGAAGTCTTCGTCGATGGGAACCCGTCGGATTTCACCAATTCTTTCAGAGAGTTTAACATATTTTCCGAAGCATCCCTGTCTATGTCAATGAGTTCGTCGGAATTCATCATTTCTTCCATAACGTCTAAAAAATGCAATAAAAAATTGTTAAAACTTAGTCATGAAAATAGAAGGATTATATTAATATCAAACTTAGCTAACTAGTTATCAAAATCCATGTTTAGATGGAGGAATTCAAGTTGAGCTTCAAGATTAATAAAAAAAGATAGAGTACTAATAAATAGAAAACATGAAGAAACTCTTTACGGTTTTTGTTTATTTTAAATCAAGTTCTTTATGAAAATCTTCAAGAAATAATTAATAGCAAACATATAACATAATCACCAAGAGAAACAAGTATTTCGACATATAACTCATGATTATCGCAAAGTTAACTTCCATATTTTTCGATGCATCCCTGTCTTTGTCGGAATTGTTCATTTAATTTCCTTAACGCCTAAAAAATGCAATAAAAAATTGTTAAAACTTGGTCATGAAATTTCTCTGGAAATAGAAGAATTATATTAATATCGAATTTAGCTTGCTAGTTAGTAGTCATCAAAGTCCATGTTTAGAGGAATTCAAGTTGAGCTTCAAGATTAATAAAAAAAGATTAATAAAAAAAGAGAGAGTACTAATATGTTACAAGTATAATTAGTTTATTGGATATAATTAGTTTTGGGGTTGGATATAAATAGTTTAGGGGCTGAATTGTAATATGTTGATATTCGAAGGGCTATGTTGTAAAATTGACAACACCTAGATCCTTTAGTGAGAAATTTGAGCTGAATTTTGATTGTAATGAGTTTAAGGGTCCTCTTTGAAACCCTATCCTATCAGTAAATCAAATCCAAATTTCCCCAATTACTTGTTCTTCTTACATGGAGAAAATTTAATGTTAAAAACATCAATAGCATACAACATAGCATTCCACCGCTGAATACTGAAAAACACAAATAGCGTTACGCATAGCTTAAGCTACCTGGTTTTTAATTTATTAACAATAATTATTATTAGGATCTTTCTTACAATAAATTATATTATTATTATAAAAATAAAAATTAGCTTTGGCACATAGAACCGTTTTAAGAAAATTAATAGACATATAACAATAAGCAACACAATAATATTTACTAAATTCAATCCTTCAGTTTATATGTATGATTCATAATAGTATTAGACGTATCTAGAAGCAATCAAATAGTCTTTATTTGAGAAAGATGCGTACTAATTAAATTGAGAGGTCAAGACTTCTACGAAATTACATCTTCGTATAGTTTAGAATTGGATACTGAAATCTTGAAGAAAGATAAATAGTCTAAGTTGACTATTTATGAGAGTCAGGGTTGAATCGAATTAAATTTAAAAATAATATAATTAAAGGTGAAATGTATTAGATACTTTCATTTTTGGTTTGTTTAAAATTAAGACAAATAATATATTTACTAGGTTTATTAGGTTTATAAATCCAAATTAATTAAAAACCTTCATCAAGGATCATCAAGAACCTCTTTTTAGAGCTTTTAGGTTGTGGGTTAACATTGTCTATCAAAGCATGTGGGACTTTTGATTTTTGGCCACACAGAAAGCCCTCAAGCGGAAATTCGCACTATGAACGGCAAAATAAATGGGGATAAATATAATTGACAATAATGAGATTCGAACTCAGTACCTCTTGAACCTGGTGTGTACTCTAATACCATATCAAGAACCACTCAACCCAAAAGTTTAAACCGTTAGGTTGTGAGATAACGTTGTCTATCGAGGTAATATAATATTTTAACGACCATAATAGAAAATCTAAGGTAAAAATAGCATATGCATATCGTAGCATAATCTATTGCTATAAACGTATGCTATTTGATGAAAAAACGTACGCTGCTTTATATTTAAGCTCTTTGTGGATGCTACGTAGCGAATAAGTTAAGTTGTGCTACATAGCGTAAAATAGTGAGCACGTAACACGTAGCGAACTATTTCAAACATCGGGAGAATTGTTTTTGGGAGAGGATGAGAGAAACACATCCCCATCTTTACTACTCAAAGAGCTGCATCGATGATGTCGTTGGAGGAGCGGGGGTATGTAACATAATAAATAGAAAACATCAAGAAACTCTTTAGGATGTTTGTTTATTTTAAAGAAAGCTCTTTACGAAAATCTTGGAGAAATAGTAGCAAACACATAACAAAATCACCAGCAGAAACATATCCATAGTACTTCGATGTATAACTCACCGATGTCGAAATTTCCCAAAGCATCCCAGTCTATTTTGTTGTCGAAATTCACCGATTCTTGAACCACAACGCCTAAAAAAATGCAATAAGATTAAAACAGTCATGAAAATTCTCTAGAAATAGAAGAATTATATTAATATAGAACTGGTAGCTAGTCGCCAAAAATCCATGTTTAGAGGAATTCAAGATTAATAAAAAAAATTAAAAATCAATGTAACTTTTTATTATTCGAGAAATAGTAGCAAAGATGTTAACATATCACAAAGAGAAAACATATGCAAAGTATTGCGACGAATAACTCACCATCGTCGTTAACGTTATCGTCCATATTTCCATCTCACACATAGAGAAGATAATTTCGCAAAACATGAAATTAAGAAGTTAAAAGTTATTAAATAGGGGGAAATTTTGTGAGAACTGTAATTTGCCTATGAAGATAATTTTGTGAGAACCGTAATTTTAAGTAGAAGATAATTAGTGAAAGGATATGAGGAAGAATATTAATCCAGCCTACTTATTTTAAATTTTTTAATTAATTTCAGTCTTAAATATTGGAACTTTAAGATTACCCCCACCAAATTCTTGTTTCTATAAAGAAAAAATGCCATCTATTCTAACTGTTTTTAAATTTCACTTTTGAGTTCATCTTTTATTTTATAAACACACATTGTAATCTTGAAATGGTGAAGCTACAAGCTTTAATTTCGATACGGCAAAAAGAAAAAGCATGAGTTACTAAAATATACTAGATTACTGAGTTTGAATTTAATCAGAAGAAAAGTTTGTTAAAATGTGACTATATATCTTCACCCAAATTCATTGAAAATATTTATCTTTACTATGATACACTCAAGAAACCCAAATGTCATGGAATGCCTTCAAATTGAAAAGCTAACATTTTCAAAGGCCCCGTTTGGTTGGGCGATTTGAGCTCTCAAGTGCTCTATTCAAGCTAAAAAGACACTTTTGAAAAAAAATACCAAACAGGCACGTGCCAAAAGTTCTTTGGAGCTAATCTTTTCTTTCCGGAACCTAAAAAATGAAACTTTTGAGGAAAACCTCTTCCTAATTTTTTTTATTCCTATAATCTCCTCATCATTACCCAGTCCGATCATTGCACTTGATTTCTCTCCGCATCATCTTCCCGGTTCGAAACTCTAGACAATTGAGGCCCTCAGATCGAAACTCTAAAAGATGATAATGATGAAGAATTTTAGGCGATCGAGGCCTCCGAGCTCGACGCGATCATCGAGAAGTTGATCGACGATATCCAAGTTTTGAGCTTCATGCATCATGCGATCGAAACCTCTCAACTTCGACGAAGAATACATGGATCGAGAGGATGGATCTCAAATATTTTCCTGCATATATTTTTGTGCATATCTTTTGATCTTTGTGAATCTTTTGAAAGTAAATTGTAAATTTAAAAAATGATGTTTTCTTTCATTGATTTCTCTCAAATATTAAGAAAAATGATGCCCTTTATTTTCATTTAAATAGTCAACAACATTTCTCCGACTCCTAACAACTTTTTGAACCAAACAGCTTTCAAATCAAAAGACATATTTTACAATAGCACTTTACCTAAAGAGCTTTTTTTCAATAGCTCTTTTGGAAAAAACTCTTTCCGCCACGGCCCTAGAAATCTCTATTAAAAGATCTTTATAGTCTTAACAAATTTTTGTTTCACGATCTTCTCAATCTTTTTCAAACCAACTTTTTCAAATGTTTTGTCTCTCACACCAATATACACACACACGTGCATTTACGCGTGCAGAAAACTAGGAGATCCCCATATATTCTTAACAGAAGTTCTTATCAAATTAAAATTAAAATTATCTCAGGTTGGTATTAAACATGTCCCACAACACTATATATACATAAACATTTTGCAAACAAGCTACAAGAAGAAATTTTTTTCTGCTCATCTCCATCTCTTATATATAAATATAAACATAAATTTTCTTGAATCCTAAAGCCAAACAGACAATGGCCACAACAAATTCAGGAGCACTAGCCACCACGGCCTCCATCGCCACCTCGGCCGTCCTAGTCCGTACAATAGCAGCCGAAATATATACTTTGTATTGATTTAATCTTTTTGGTACGCTACACAATCCAAATTAGTCCACATATATATAGGAATTACATGACTCTTCATACTCCACAACTCATAACCTACACATTTATTATCATAACATATGACTCTTATTACTCCATAGTTCATAACCTACTCAATTAATTATATGGCATATGACTCTTCATATTTCTATTACTACTATTACTAAATATTGGATCAATAACTCTAACAAGATAACTCATGACCTTTCGTATCCCCAAATTTAAATTAAGTTTAATTTCAAATTTGTCATACCTAGCATATTTCGCAACAAAGAAAATATGTCAAACTTTAGCGATTTTATGAAAATATAAACAACTTGGTTTTGAGACTTGACAAACCCAAACTCAACCTCCTTGTTTTTGACACGCTCGTGGATAAAATGACAGCGAGTGTCAATATGTACACTGGATTTTTGACAAGTGCAATGACGGATTTGTTGTCCACATAGAACTTTGTTGGTTCATATTGGACAAATCGAAGATCTTTGAGCAAGTTTCTTAGCCAAATAGCATGACAAAATCCAGTCGATGCGGCAACGTATTCGGCCTTACACGTCGAAAGAGTAACGATCGGTTGCTTTTTAGAAGACCATGTTGCCTTTTAGAAGACCATGTAAATGCAATATTTCCCATGAAAAATGTATATTCGGTTGTACTCTTTCGATCATCTATATCGCCGGTCCAATCACTATCTGTGTATGCAAAATGCTCAAAATTAGTAGTACTTGAATAAAACAAACCATAAGCTATTGTATCTTTGATGTAACGAAGAATCCTCTTTGCCGCTAACATATGAGAAGAAGTAGGCTCTTTCATGTATCTACTAACAAGCCCAACTCCATAAAGAATATCGGATCTTGTACATGTCAAATACTGTAGGCTCCCAACCAAGATTTTGAAGTAGGTGCGATCGATTTGGTTTGGCCATCGTATTTTGACAACTTGATGTCATATTCTACGGGGTGCATGCCAGATTGCATTTTTCTTTGTTGAATTTTTTGAAAATATCTTAGAGAGGGGTGAATAAAATAACTACGTGTTATATGGAAAGTTTAAAAAACTTAATTGCTATACTGTGTTTTGATTAATAAGTTTCTGCGGAATAATCTAAACAGGTTAAATAATGAAGCTTATTGCAATAATCAAAATAACATAGAAAATAAAGTTAGAGTCAAGAGCAATGAAAATACAGGAGAATTGTTGACTAAGATTCACCACTCCTAATGGCTAGTCCCGACCTGAGATACATTCTCAGGATTTTCCTGTCACGCCCCGCTTCCCGGTGTACGGGCAGAGGACGCAACATGTGACGCGACGCATTTACTCAGAAGTAAACACGTTAAACGTATCTAAGTAATATAAAATATACACAAGAGACAATATGTAAATGAACATCAACTTTATCTATTAACATTCTTTTTACAATACAACTGAAATGAAAATACATGTACTGAAACTAATGTCTAAACAATGGCATAACAGAAATGAAAATGAAATGTACAAGTAAACTAGAACTCCGGGTCAAAGGCTAGCTGATCCAAATCCTCACTGGTGGGCTCTGTCTCCAGAAGGTCCGATCCACCTGACAACATTCCAAAGAAAGAAGAAAAGGAATGTCGTCAGCGAAAAATCGCTCGGTAAGTCCCAAAGATGAGGGAGAAGTAGAATAGAGAGAGAGTATAGTTTTATAATATTTTATTATAATATTAGCGCGGTTGTTTGTAGGTTGGTACAGAAAATGTCAGTGTATACGAGAGGAATCTCACTTACACTGGAGACTTTGGTAACCCGTAGTACAAGGCTCCGTCGATAATACCACGGAACAACGGCATGGATGTAATTACGTCTTAAGTGACAATCTCGTGCCACCTTTAACATGTTCCGTACTAGTCTACCCCTTTATAACCCCGTAGTGTTTATGTATTGATTGTATGGATTGTATTGTCTGTTATATAGATGGATGACTTGCCGAAACCATGATATCAGTAAATGGAACGGATATAATGGATGAACATGTAGATGAAGTATATACATGGTTCGGTTCAGTCAAGTGGTGTAGATTGATATGGCTTAAATATATGGATTCATATTGAATTGTAGTTTTATACTTGAATCTCATTCAAGTCAGATTGATTATATCGAGACTCAGTCTGAGTCAGACACTTTTAAAAAATAACTTGAAATCCTGATTGTTTTGATATTATCGGTAATTGCTGCACATGGACGACAGGATTTGTATCTTTTTCCAAGACAATTACCGTGTTGATAACACCGTTTGTTAGATTGTCTATCTTAGATAGGCAAGCACCCATATCTCCGGCTCCCTGAGGCTCAAGAGACTGGTCCCGCTTAAACTTATGTTTACTTGGTCCTTATTGTAATTTAGTATAACTTGAGAGATTTTATGTAAAAATAGTTTTGGCATGGTTTCAAAATACTCCTCAAGTATTTAATTATCGTCTTTAGAGTTCTCATAGATGTGTATTTTTCAATTGTGCAATTTTTAATAAATAGAACCTAGTTTTCATAGTGTGTGGTATTTTCTTGAAATAATGTACTTGTGTTGTATTTGGATGATATTTTCATGTAATAGTGATTCGTTTGATGTAGAAAACTTGGAATATTTATGTAATTAAAATAGATCTTTTGATAATATATATATATATATATATATATATATATATATTTAATGAAAATAATTTATTTATTTTCTTGTAGAAATCTCATTTTTCTAAAGAAAATGTATAAAAATTTCCATCGAGATCGAATGCTCCTTGTGAAGGTCTGCATCTCGCTCTACTAAGCCTGAGGATATGCGATAATCCGCACCATCCCGAACAGGGTTCCCCAAAATGGGTTGTAGAGGCGTAATTGTATGGAAATGTTTAATACATCTTTTTATAGAAAACGGTTTTGTAAGTTTAGTGTATTTATTTTTAAAGTCGTATTTCCCGTATCCTATTATCCCAAAATCAATCGTGCTATGATAGAGATGTGTGTTGTGATGAGATAGCTCATTATCTCGTGAACCATCTAAAGGTATAGCAAGGCATAAAGGTTATAATGTCGAAATGTAAAGTATATGGTATTTTTATGTGAAAATGCGATAAATGTCACAAAAATGATTATTTTGATGTGGAACTTGTTTTATTGAGTTTATTAATGTTTATTAATCAACATATGAAAATATGGTTTTATCTTGTTAAAGAAAAGTATAGTTTTTAAAGAAAACCGAATCGGAAGTCGGACTAACTCCGCTTCCGTCGGGTTTTAGAAATGAAACTTTTTAAAGATGAAGATGAGAGGGGAAATGAGACTTACAGGCTTAAAAGAGAAGGGAGAGGTAGGAGAAGGATTGGGAAGCATCGGAACGTCGTTTCGCCGCCGGAATCTCCTCGGAAGTTCGTCGGAGCTTTGCCCTTCGCTAACTCCACTTGTACACTAAAAACTTGGGAATTTGGTATAGTTTTTTTTGTATAGAATTATGAGTGAGAGAGGTGTAAAATGGAGTGGGTATTTATAGGGAAAAATTAGGGTTATGGGTGATGAATTTGAGAATTAAAATGCATTTAAAAAGAATTAAATGGGTGATTTAAGTTCTCTGTGTGAATGCAGAGAAAACATGTAGTATGAAAGAAGTGGGGTAGCTGAAAGGTTGCAGGGGTTTAAATGTGGGAGCAATAGGGACGGGGGAGACCGGCGGTGCCGGGCATTTGCCAAATGTCGCTGGTTTTGTATCGACGGATGTGGGTTGGGTTTTGTGCAAAGTGTTGGGGCCGTTTGGTATTCTTCAATGTATATGTTTGTTTAAAGTGTGACTCTTCAGTTTACGTGTAGTGCACGCGTAGACGCTTGGGCTTCTAAAAAATTAAAAGAAAAGAAAATAAAAAGATAATGTGGTTGATGGGATTTGAATTCTGGTATTATGACTCAGCAGTGCAAGACTTTACCAATGAGCTACAAGCTCTTTCTTGTTGTTTAAAAGCAAAACAAATTTATAACTCGTGTTCAGGCTCAGGGGTTCCTTTCTGTATTTTTTGAAAAAAATCTGTACAGAAAGTTAGGGCTATTACATTTCCAATATATTCAAAAATATGAAGAACACAAATCTCTCTTCACAATGATCACCCACTTGAACTTGCGATTCCCTAGAAAAAGTATTTTTCCTCTCTTATCCGGATTCTATAGGAAAACCTCATTTCCTCTCTAATCCGCGATTCTTTAAGAAAAACTCATTTTTCACTCCGAATCCACAATTCAAGTAATGAGAGACGCTTTCTCTTGTAGGGAAGAATATTGAACTTTCTTTAAGAATTTACAATCGTTTACAAACGACCAAATACTCACTCACAATCCTATGATCTCAAAAGATTAATACCAGTGTGGCACGAAGATTGTTTTGAGAAATTATTTCAAGTTTTGGTTCTGTCACGCCCCGCTTCCCAAAATACGGAAAACGATGGATGACTAGGCCAGCCATGCTCCTACGGTCAAGGAATCATCCCGCCGTAGTCACACTTCGGCTTCTAGCATTACATGGTAATCAGTAAATAAAGCACAGTAGTAAAGGAATCACATCACTAATTTATTACATTAAAATCCATTGTTCACAAATTACAAATAGAAAGAATAGTTACTTACCAAGTTCAATCTCACGATCACTTTTTTATGGAAAGCAGTAAAGGAAGAAAGTACGCCAGACTATATCTCCGTGAATTCGAAAGGTAGATCCGTCTCCTGCGCTGGTCCGTCCACGGAATTTGAGCATGCATACTCAGGTCGTCAGAGCGACACAATAACAATATTATTATAATAAGATGAAACAGGTAAAAGAGGTAATACTAGTGAAAGTACAATGCGAGTAATCAATATGTCACTATATGATGCAGATTATGATCTGTGTTCCTATCGGTCTCTAGGTCATGTTTGAAATCGCATAGTGGAAGGAGGATCATGTTTAACAGGAGTCTCGTACATACCCGAGACAACGGCCCACATGCCCGGGACATAACCCTGTCAGCCGGATCGCTGGATCCTACCTACTATATATATCGCTGCTCGAATGATCATCCTCTAAAACACGGTCCCGCTAAATACGATTCTCTTTCCACTTCGATTTCCCCTTTATCCCCAGGTTTACACTATTTATAATCTTGATTTAGTCGTGTACAAGTATACCAAAGGCACGGTTTTATCACTATTCACTATATCAATCACTGTCACGAATATTCACTTCTCATTGGTGTGCTTGTCACTTATAAACCAACATCATTCACGCACGATAATGCAATGTCCACTGACTCTAACACGCATTAACACTAAGTATATGGCAAATGGGTGTGATATATGTATGTATGCCATCATTAAGCTAAGTATGTTATGAATCAACATGCATGTCATTAACTTCCAAAAATTGCATAAATTCATATGTTTAGAATTCAACAAAATAATACAAGTATGATAAATAGAACACTCAGTCAGCAATTCATCAAAATTAGTTTCAGTTCAATCGGGTTTCCAGTATTCAAGATACAGCTGTTTCATTTTAAGTGCTCGCGGCTGGAAATTCAGTTTCAGAACTGAACGTCCGTTTCGCGATGCGAATTGCACCCAGTTGGGTTCAGAATTTAGTGATGCTACAGTTGAATAAAATCTAGGGTTTTCAATAGAGTATTCAACTCAATAGATGGATCCTCAATCGCGTCTGTACGTCGAAAGTTATACACAGTTTAACATCAGTATGTCACTTCTGAATCTGTTCTGGACAGTTATACGTTCTGCCCTTTTATTTACAATTTAAAATAGCAAACGGCAATGAAACGGAATGAAACCACTTGTTTTGTTTAGCTAACAGATCCATCTTTAATCCACTATAGAGTTCTGTAACATACGAATTCAGAAAACAAAGTGACACACATTTTGGGACAGTACACAATAATCAGAGTCGCTCTGGACTGCAGTCCAGAGTTGCACTCCGATCTAAATATCATCACAGTTACAGAACAGAAATCATTAGAAGTTTACATAGGGTTAAAGTTCGTCGAGTCGTCTTCGATTTAAGCCCTCGAACGTATCATTCTAGTATATACATAATTTACAGTAATTTTAACCATTTTCAGATACCGGGAATTTCTAGTTTTAACGGTATATTTGGGGGTATAAATTTTAGTCACTAACAGTCGTATTTTCTAGTGAGATTTATACACGATATTCGTCATTATATGGGCCAACAGAAAACATCTATTTTCGTCAAATTAAACAAGCATTTTCATTGGGGTCTAGCATCGAACACATAGGTCGCAAAATATATCGGGAATCGGTAAATTATAAACTTCATGATTTAAGTTTGTATCACAATTATATTAGCATGTAGCAAGTAAACACTTGCCTGGAAACGTATCGGGGTTGCACGGCGGCAGCGGCGTCACGAACGCGCGATGTACGTCGTAAAACGATTTGCGCGGGCTTGGCTCGCGATTCAGGTTTGACGTCGGAGTGGCCCGGTGACGCCTTGTGCTTGCTGGAAGCGGATGGGTGCTCTGTGGATCTCAGGGAGTGTGCTGGGGTCGACGAAGGTCGACGGCGTCGCTCCGGCGACGTACACAATGAGCTCGTAGGCTTGGTGGTTGGGACTTGAAAGAGAGAGGGATAGTGGGCTCGGTTGTGTAGGTTTAGGGGGTGTGGGTGTTGATGCTGATGACGAGGAGGGCGTAGGATGGTCGGCGATGTGGTGGGGAGTTCGCCGGCGTCGAGCGTAGGTGGCCGAGCTCGGGTGTGGGGTTGGTGTGCAGGGGGTTGGGTTGATGGAGGGCTGGAGGCGAAGGGTAGTGTAGGGAGCTTAGTTTGTGGAGAGAAGTGAGCGAGGGAGAATAGTGGGGTCGACGAAGAGATGGGTGATCGCCGGCGTCGAGGGTGCAGTGGGTTCGAGGGAAGTTGGGTGCTCGGTGAGTTTTTGGTGGATGGAGAGAGTTAGGGATTTCGAAAATGAAAGAGAAGAGAGAGGTGAGGGTGTGATAGGAAATGACGGGGCAACGGCACTGCAAGGGCGTGGGCGCGAGCTGCGGCGGAGGAGGCGCGAGCTGCGGCGGAGGAGGCGGGTCGCGGATTGAAGAGGGTGAGCAGGAAATGAGGGAGCCGTTGGGGAAGGAGAAAGGAAATAGAAGCGGGTCGGGTCGGGTCTGTTCCCCTCCGAACGGCGGCCCGGGCTTCGCGTCCGTGCCTGAGGTTCGGGGCAGATGCTATTTCGTTTTATCCATCTATCTCTCCGAAGATGCCAAGTTGATTTATGGCACCGTGTATCGGAGGTTTAGACGGATGCGGCCGATGTAGCAGACTTCGTCAGATTCCCCCTCAGGGTGAGGGGTTTTTGATTGTGGGGACGCTCTTCCCTGCAGGCGCAAGCCCCTGCAGTTAATTACGCTACCACGTTGCGATAACAACTTTCTCCTTCTCCAGAATTTCACTTCGTGTCGTGTATGTTTGTTTTGTTTGTGGTTGCCCGTGGATTGTATACGGAGACTTAGTAATGTCGTCGCCCGTAGGACGTGGATTAGTCCAAATCCGCATTTACTTAGATTTGGGTTTGGTGTTTTTTAGTTTAAGGATGCATTAGTCGCGTTGCGGCTAAGATCAACTTAAACATTCGTTAAGGATACATTAGTCCTGTTTTAAACTAAGATCAACTTAACGTAGTGATTGATTTAATTATCTGGCCATCAGGACTCGTCATCTCTCCGACGTCGTTGAAGGATTACAACGACAGGCGTCCGAGGAGTTCAGAGATGTACCCTTGAACCAAAGTTGATTTAGGGTTTTATTGTTCATTTAAAGATCTAAGGACGCATTAACCGCAGCTGGGGCTAAGATCAACTTAGACGGGACCGTTTAGATCCGGCGAAAGAGCGTTCGGGCTCGATTGCGCTAGTTTAAGGACGTGGCGGTCCATTGCCGGTTTTAGGGACGTGGTGGTCCATTATTAGTTTAGGGACGTTTCGGTCCGTCGCCAGTTTAAGGACGTAGTGGTCCATATTCCAGTTTAGGGACGTGGTGGTCCATCGCCAGTTTAGGGACGTGGTGATCCGATTTTAGTTTAGGGACGTTTCGGTCCGATATTAGTTTAGGGATGTTTCGGTCCGTATTCCAGTTTAAGGACGTGGTGGTCCATCGCCGGTTTAGGGACGTGGTGGTCCGTCGCCAGTTTAGGGACGTGGTGGTCCGGTATTAGTTTAGGGACGTTTCGGTCCATATTAGATTAGTGGTCGTTGGGACCCGTCACCTCTTTGACGTCGTTGAGGAATTACAACGAGGGATGTCAAAGGAGTTCGGAGATGTACCCTCGAACCGGTCGTGAATTGGTTTAGGAGAGCCATTTTGCTTACTCAATTTAATTTAAGGACTTACAGCCAGGATTGGGTTAAGTCCAATTTTTTTTTATTTATTTTAGGCTTTGCCTGACTAAAAAAATCAATCCAAACAGGGCTCTGCCCCTTTGCAATTTGATTTGGGCCAGGCCCTCAAGAATTTTCCAAACAGGGCTCTACCCTTTTATTATTTTTGTGATTTGATTTGGGCCAGGCCCTCAAGAATTTTCCAAATAGGGCTCTGCCCTTTTATTATTTTTATGATTTGATTTGGGCCAGGCCCTTTTAAATAATGAATTGCATTTATGCAGAACAGGGCTCTGCCCCTTTATTATTTTGCCATTTGATTTGGGCCAGGCCCTTTTAAATAATGAGTTGCATTTATGCAGGAACTCAAGAATTTTCCAGATTTAAGAACAAAAGTGCATAGCACTTTTGATCTAAATTTGGATCAAAGGAAAACAAGTTTTTTTTTTTGTTTTCCCTGGTTTCACAGAACCAAGGGTTCACAACAAGTGCAAGGCACTATTTATTTATTTTTATTGAGTTATTCATTTTTTAATCCTCTGTTCTTCAGAGATTTTTCTCTTCTTCAAAAGAAGTTTTTACCTTTTTTTATGTTCTTGATTAATCTTCAAGAGTTCTTTCTCTTCTTTTTTTTTGCCAGAAGTTGATTCTTCTTGTTGATGATGCCCTTTGAATGAGGTCTGGGGTCTTATTTATAGTGCTCACAAATTTGTTGAATTTGTTAACAAAATCTTTCCTGAATGATTTTGGGAATTTTCCCACCATTGGATCTTTGATCCAAAGGCAGAAGAAAATCTTCTGGTTTTGGAAAGAACAGAAAAGATTTTATTAAATTTTTTATTCTGTTTCTGCGCAACTCCCTAATGAATGACACGTGTCGCGCAGTGGGAGGCTTGCGCAACAGTGTTTGCGCAACTGCGCAGACACGTGTCGCGCATCCGTGCGCTTGCGCAACAGTGTTTGCGCAACTGCGCAGACACGTGTCGCGCAGCTGTGCACTTGCGCAACAGTGCAGACACGTGTCGCACTGTGGACCGCTTGCGCACTGCGCAACGCGCGGAATTTGAAGCGTTGCTTCATTTATTAAAGTTTAAATTTTCAAAGCAGAGCTTTGCTCTGATTGGGGGAAGATGAAGCGTTGCTTCTTCTCCCGCCTTGGAACTTGAACAGAGCTTTGCTCTAATTGGGGTAAACAGATGCCCCCCCACCGCTGCGTTTACGTGGCCTCCAAACGCAAGCGCAACGGTGGCAGAATCCGAACCGTCGCGGCACCTTTTGGCAGTTGAAGAGGCGATTGATGCCTATAAATAGGGCCTTTGGCCCTCAAAAATTCTTTACCACTTCAAGAATTTGAATTTTAGAGCGTTGCTCTTGCTTAAGAACTTCCAGAGCCTTGCTCTTGTAATTTCCCCAAGAACTTCCAAGTTCTAGTCTTAGAATCACTCTAGGTAAGATTAATTAAATTAAATTAATTTAAATTAAATTTAATTAACAGAGCCTTGCTCTTATAGATCTTTGATCTAAAGGAAAATCCTTTTGGAGTTCCACCAAATAGAGCTTTGCTCTCAGGAATCTGTTTCAGGGTTTCTCAACCCATGAACAAAAACTTGCACCTTCGGCAAAACATAAATCCCTTTGATCTAAAAGAACTCTCTTAAGAGTGTTTCATTGATCTTAGAGTTTGAAGATGACATTTTATTCCTCAGCGCGTTATATCGTTTTACTTAATCGGTCTTCCTGATAATTCTGTTGATTCTCTTTCACAGGAACAATGAATGCCCATATGTATGCTCTCAACGAGATCATCTCTTATGGAGACATCCGTCGACTTGGCCGCACTCAAAATCGGGAGTTCACAAACGAGGAGTGTGCCGAAATAATGAGTCGCTTCGACGCGTACAATGGCCCACTGCTTCCCCGGCGTTCCTCTCTCCTCAAGCTTATAGTGGGAGCCATCTGGGAGGCGCTTCCCCTCTTCTGTTCTGGCGTACCGCTTAGGGCGTTGGATGCTGCCGAGGACAAGGTGCACTCGGTGTACCTGTTGAATTTTATCTCAAAGAGACGACGAGACAGCCTTATCGATCTCCTGCATGAGGTCTTTCAACAGTCCGCCATACTCGCCGCTTATCGAAGGGTGGAAGACATCAGGGGGGGACCCTGACGCTTGTGCTCGCGAAAGGAAGCACACCAGGATGGTCCGCGAGGCCTGGAAAGTCATAGATAGGGTAGCTTTCGAGTTCCTCAATCCATGCCCTGGGTTCGAGGTTATTCCATTGTAATAACATTTTTAATTTATCGCTTTTATGATTGTAAGAACTTTGGGCGATATTAATGAAAATTTTTGTCTTTCTTATCCTGTCTTATCTTTTGCTCTGAATCTTTCACATGACTGAATGTGTCTCATATGCTCGATCAAGTGTAAATCATATGCTTTTTTTTTTCTGTTGCTTTTCCTCTTTTTCAGCATGTCGTCACAATTAGCAGGTAGTAGAGTAAGCTTCTTGATTTCTTCGAGATATAGCGATGGCTTAGGCCGCAGGTTCAGATCTGCCGCCTAAGACTTTTCAACTCCATGAGCCGTGAGGGTCTCATAGAGACTTTTCTCTCTACGGATCGAGATGATCTCGTAGGTAGATTTTCTCCTTAGGAATCGTGAGGATTCCCAAGTGTGGTTTTCTCTCATAAGTCGAAAGGATCCTATAAGAGAATTTCTCCCTCTTACGAGTCGAGAGGGCTCGTAAGTGGTTGTTTCCCTCTTTGTCGAGAATCGACTTCAGAGAGTGAGACCCGTGAATAGTATGCAAGAGACCATTTAGGATTGACTTGCAGGGTCCCATTGCCCTCTTACGAGTCGAGAGGGCTCGTAAGCGGTTGTTTCCCTCTTTGTCGAAAATCGACTTCAGAGAGTGAGACCCGTGAATAGTATGCAAGAGACCATTTAGGATTGACTTGCAGAGTCCCATTGTTCAGGAAGTAAATTTTTGAATCCTTACTGCCCGAGATGTGAGTCAAAGAAGCTCTCGTCACGGAGTGTTTGTATCCGTGAGTTGAGAAGTTTTGCGAGGGATTATTTGTTTCCCAAGCGCCAAGGATTATTTGTGTCCTTGGGGTTTGAAACGAGTCGATGGTTCCCACGGAGGCGCTGGTGGCTCTGCGAGTCGACGCGGATCAGAAGGCTCCCGTCAAGGAGTGTTTGTATCCGTGAGTTGAGAAGTTTTGCGAGGGATTATTTGTTTCCCAAGCGCCAAGGATTATTTGTGTCCTTGGGGTTTGAAACGAGTCGATGGTTCCCACGGAGGCGCTGGTGGCTCTGCGAGTTGACGCGGATCAGAAGGCTCTCGTCAAGGAGTGTTTGTATCCGTGAGTTGAGAAGTTTTGCGAGGGATTATTTGTTTCCCAAGCGCCAAGGATTATTTGTGTCCTTGGGGTTTGAAACGAGTCGATGGTTCCCACGGAGGCGCTGGTGGCTCTGCGAGTCGACGCGGATCAGAAGGCTCTAGTCAAGGAGTGTTTGTATCCGTGAGTTGAGAAGTTTTGCGAGGGATTATTTGTTTCCCAAGCGCCAAGGATTATTTGTGTCCTTGGGGTTTGAAGCGAGTCGATGGTTCCCACGGAGGCGCTGTTGGCTCTGCGAGTCAACGCGGATCAGAAGGCTCTCGTCAAGGAGTGTTTGTATCCGTGAGTTGAGAAGTTTTGCGAGGGATTATTTGTTTCCCAAGCGCCAAGGATTATTTGTGTCCTTGGGGTTTGAAACGAGTCGATGGTTCCCACGGAGGCGCTGGTGGCTCTGCGAGTCGACGCGGATCAGAAGGCTCTCGTCAAGGAGTGTTTGTATCCGTGAGTTGAGAAGTTTTTGTCGAAGTCATTGGCTTCTTCGGTTGAAATGAACCGTTGAGGTTTGGCTTCGTCGTTTGACGGAATCCGCTGGGGAAGTATGGTTCCTTCTTTATTTATGCCCTTGGACTGTATACAGGGATCGATGTGACCTTAACTGTAGGGCCAAAGTTTTATCATTTCTTCTTTTTATTTTATTTTATTTCCGCGATGCTCTATCATTTCAGCTTTTATATCGCGAAGGTCGCGACTGCCCGATCATTTCGGCTATTTTTCGCGGTGCCCAATCATTTCGGCTTTTTATTTTATTTTTACCCGCTGCTTTTTTATTGCGAGTTGCCCAATCATTTCGGCTATTTCTTCATGCATATATTTTTACTTGCTGCTTTTTTATTGCAAGTCGCCCCATCATTTCGGCTATTTCGTATGCATGCGCGGCCTACTGGTTTTCGCCGTAAACCTGAAATTGGACACCGATTTCGGCATCAGCACCGCTGCAACTGGGATATTGCCAGGAGCGAATCATCATTTGCCTCCGTCATTGTCGAACAAAGGAGGCTTAGCAATCAGGGTTAGGGACCTGTCAACTAAGGCTTTCGATTTCATGAGCCGTAAGGGTCTCATAAAGGTATTTCTCCCTACAAGTCGTGAGGATCTTGTAGGTGTATTTTCTCCTTAGGAATCGTGAGGGTTCCTAAGTGTTTTGTTCCTCTGTAAGTCGTAAAGATCCTACAGGGGGGTTTTCTTCTTGTAAATCGAGAGGACTTACAAGGGTTATGCGAACATATCCCCAGTCACGGATGGACCTTGGTTAGGGAAACGTTTATTTGCGCCCGTGGATTGTATACAAGGGTCAATATTGAACCACTTGTAGGGCAACATTGGAAGTTTGTGGGGGTTTGCTTAAGCACAGGTTTAGGTCTCTGTGACTTAAGACTTTCAAATCCTATGAGCCGTGAGGGTCCCATAAGAGAGTTCTCCTTACGAGTCGTGAGGATCTCGTAAGTGTATTTTCTCCTTAGGAATCGTGGGGATCCCTAAGTGTGTTGTTCCCTTGTAAGTCGTAAGGATCTCACGCGGGTGGTTTCTCCTTACAGGGTCGAGAGGACCCTGTAAGGGTTCTTTAGCGAAGTTGCGCCCTTTCGGTTTTTCACAAACACTCGCCGGTAGTCCTGCTTTCTTTTTTTTTTTTTTTTACTCATGGAGCCCTTTCGGGTTTTCATCCGTGTCCATCTTGCTTATGGACATACCGTTTTTTTTTTGTTTTTTTTTAATTTATATTCTTTTTATTTTCTTTTTCTCTTCTCTTTTTTTTTTTACGAGGTCGCGCCCTTTCGGGTTTTCACGAACACTCGCCGGTAGCCCTGCTGTTTTTACTCACGGAGCCCTTTCGGGTTTTCATCCGTGCCCTTTTTGCTTATGGACATACCGTTTTTTTTTTATATGTTTTTTTTTGTATCTCGTCAGCTTAAAGATGCTGCGGTAGTAGTTTAAAGACGTTTCAGTCTGCTATTAGTTTAAGGACATTTCGGTCCAGCGTTGAGAGGGCTGGCTACTGCTTATAAAGTTTGAGCTTAGGAAGATAGCGAGCGGACATAGTCGTCGTCATCTACCATTGACCTAGGCTGTGGCTCATTAAGCGTAGTATTTCTTTAGGAAGCGACCGTTTATTGGCCTGAAAGGCCTTTCACCGTGCATGTCCATGAGTAGATAGGCCCTACCCTGGTAGACCTTATCAATGATGTACGGTCCTTCATAGTTTGGCTCAAACTTTCCCCGCTTGGCGCGATTGGGGATCATGGGCCTTTTGACCACTAGCACGAGTTCGCCTTGATGGAATGTCCTCGGTCGGGTCAATCTTTCGTATGAGCGCGTCATCTTTGCTTTATAAGCCTCCAGATTTTGTTGCGCTATGAGCCGTGTTTCTTCAAGGGCATCAAGCTCCTCAAGCCAGAGGTGAGCATTTTCTTCATCCGTCAGCTCGTAGTGAATTGCTACTCGCAAAGAGGGTAATTCTATTTCGAGAGGGAGTACTGCTTCCGTCCCAAATACCAACGCGTATGGCGTTGTGTTTGTGGCCGTTTTAAATATAGTTCGATACGCCCAAAGAGCCTCTTGCAATCTTTCGTGCCAATCTTTCTTATTTCGTGACACTGTTTTCTTCATGATCTTCGTCAAGGTCTTGTTGAAGGCCTCAGCTAGACCGTTAGCTCGCGGATTATAAACTGAGGAATATCTCCAGTCTATATTATACTGTTGCGCGAAGCGACTGATTTTGTGGCTTCTGTAGGCTGGCCCGTTATCGGAGATGATCCGTCGCGGAGTTCCAAACCGATATATGACATGCGTCTTGAAGAAATGGAGGATGTTCTCCGTTTTTACTTCCCTCAATGGTATCGCCTCTGCCCATTTGGAGAAGTAATCAGTCGTCGCCAATATGAAACGATGTCCCTTTGACGATGCTGGTTCGATGGGGCCGACTATGTCAGTTCCCCACATTTCGAATGGCCAACTAGCCACTGTTGGATGCAGTGGATTGGGATGCTGATGGATGAAGTCCCCATGAATTTGGCATGAATGACATTGCCTCGCGTATTCCAGGCAATCCTGCATCATCGTGGGCCAGTAGTAGCCCATCCTTTTTATCTTCAGCTTCATCTTAGGGCCTGCTTGGTGAGAACCGCAGAGTCCGTCGTGAACCTCTTGGACGACCCTTCTCGCTTCGTCAGGTCCTAAGCATCTCAGCCACAGAGAATTAAATGACCTCTTGTATAGAGTATCGTTGACGAAGGCGAAAGACAGAGCTCGTTTCACGAGCTGATGTCTTATTGACGCTTCTTCAGGCATTCGGTGGAACTTGAAGTAATCTGTGAAGACTTCTCTCCAGTCTTCGGTCTTCTCATGATCTTTTATTTGTAGGGTCGCCTGCTCAGCTGCTCCCTTTTCTTTATATGATTCTGGATGTATTTCTGCCGGGGCGAGCACTCGACGGCTTTGTATCACGATTCTGACGTCATCGAGGCTCTCGTCAGCCAATTCTTTAGCAAGTTTGGCCAGTGCGTCCGCTTTGCTGTTTTCCGCGCGCGGTATACTTTCCAATGTGTAGGAGGGAATTTGGGTTAGCGGTTGCTGCACTTTTTCACCGTATTTTACCAATTCCGGTTTGCATGTTTGGTAATCGCCGTTCACTTGACTGACGACCAGCTGGGAGTCCCCATATATGAGGAGGCTCTCAATTCCCATATCGATGGCGATTTCGAGGCCTGCTATCAGAGCTTCATATTCAGCTTCATTATTCGTTCTCGGCTCTGTTAAGGAGAAGGCGAAGCGCATTATTCCTCCTTGTGGAGTCACGAAGATGGGTCCCACCCCCGATTTGATCATTAGCGTACTCTGTCTGTGCTTTTTCATGGAAGATACTCCATCGAAATAAAGCTCCCAACGGGTATCACCACTATCGATTGTGTCAAACGCATGTCTGTCTGGCAAATCCCAATTTAAAGGAGAATCGGCAGGTATGGGATGCTCAGCAAGGAAGTCGGCGATGGCCTGGCCTTTTACTGCCCTGAGAGGTTGATATGTTATCGAAATTCCATCAAGAGCAGGGCCCATTTAGCGAGTCGCCCTGTCAATATGGCTTTTGACATTAAATATTTGAGAGGGTCCACCTTTGAAATCAGACGGACCTCGTGCGCCAACGCATAGTGCCTAAGCTTTGTTATTGCGAAGATCAACGCCAGGCAGTGTTTTTCAATGAGAGAGTAAGTGCTTTCTGCCCCCAGCAGAACTCGACTTAAGTAGTAGAGTGCTCTTTCTTTCCCTTGATCGTTCTCTTGTGCCCATAATGCGCCTAGGAAACCTTCGAGGGCGGTTGTATAAAGAATGAGAGGCTTCCCCTTAACCGGAGCAGCCAGTACCGGCGGGTTCTGCAGGTATTGCTTGATCTCGTCTAGTGCGCTTTGGCATTTTTGATCCCAGACGAATGGGGTTCCCTTCTTCATCAGGTGACTGTAAGGACGGCACTTTCCTGAAAGGTTGGCTATAAATCGCCGTATGTATGCGAGTTTCCCTTGGAGAGACCGAAGCTGTTTGAGAGTCCTCGGCGGAGGCATTTCCATGATCGCTTTAATCTTTGACGGATTTATTTCAATACCTCGGTGTCGAACAACGAATCCCAGGAATTTGCCCGAGGAAACTCCGAACGCACACTTAAGAGGATTCATTTTCAAGTTGTATTGCCGAAGGCGTTGAAACACGGTCTTCAAATGCTCGAGGTGTTCTTCGTATGATTTGCTCTTAACCACAAGATCGTCGATATAGCATTCGACGATTTCGTGTATAAGGTCGTCGAAGATCTTCGTCATGGCCCTCTGATAAGTAGCACCAGCGTTCTTCAAACCGAAAGGCATTACTTTATAACAGAATATACCAAGAGGGGTCCTGAAAGCTGTGTGCTTCTGATCTTCAGGATGCATTTTTATTTGATTATACCCCGATGAGCCGTCCATGAAGGAGAAAATCTCATGAGTGGATGTGTTGTCTATCATCAGTTCGGTGACTGGCACTGGGAAATCATCTTTTGGGCAGGCTTTATTAAGATCCCGAAAGTCTACGCATACGCGCACTGTCCCATTTTTCTTCATCACTGGGACGATGTTGGCGATCCATTCAGGGTATTGAACTTCCTGGATGAAGCCAGAGTCTATCAGCTTTTTGACTTCGGCGTTGATGCTCATCTCAAGCTCGAGTCGCATTCTTCTTAGCGCTTGTTTGACTGGCTTGATGTCCGGGGATATCGCCAATTTGTGTACAGCAATTTCTGGATCTAGTCCCGGCATTTCGGAATAGTTCCACGCGAAGCAATCTTTGTGCTGTAGAAGCACATCCTTTAACGTGGCCACCCTTTCTTCAGATAGCAGCTCGCTGATGAATGTCGGTCGCGGGTCATTTGCAGTCCCCAACTCAATTTTCTTGAGATTGTCTGCAGTGGTATGGATTCCATCCTCCAGTTCTTTCGGAGCTGGGGGAAATTCTGAGATTACCTCATCGCTGCCGCTTTCAAAGCACCAAGGGAGGTTGTTCATGTCCTCGGACCCTTCTTTTAATATTGTTATCACATGGCAGGTGTGAGTTTTCTGCCAATCCCAATGCGGAGTTGGTTTTATTCTTGTGTTTTTGGGTTCGTGCTTTTGCGGCGGCGCTACCTTCCAACTGTCAGACAACGCGAATTTGCCAAGCTGATATTGGTCCTCAACCCAATTCTTAAAGGTGAAGCAATCTTCGAGCGGATGCCCTACTACTCGATGGTAAAAGCAATACTTTGGGTTGGAGACTTCGCCTGCTCGCTCAGGGTGTTTAGACTCTGGCAGAGTAAGCATTTGATGTTTTAGAGCAAGATCAAGTATTTTCCTTGTTTTGTTCTGAGGAAATGAGTATGCTCGACCCATTTTCTTCATGAGGGCTAGGTCAATAACGCTCGACTCTCGGATGCGTGGCTTCTTAGCTTTGCTTTGTGGTTGTCGAGTGCTTTTCTTGCCTTTCGACTTGTCTTTGCTTTCGCGTCGAACCTTCTTTGTAGCAGGTTGACAAGGAGCGGCATTTTCATCTTTCACCGCCTGTTGAAGAAGGCGCTGTGTCTAGGCTTTCTCATAGATTGCCATTTCACGATCGTGATCATCTCGGGCTTTTTGACTGGCATCCCTTGTAAGTTTGCTCATTTGGTCTTCAGACGATGGGTTGGGAGGTCCTGCATCAGGAACTTTTGCTGGTTCAGGATTAGCGTCTTCCCATTGAGCGTCCGCTCCTTCATCGAAGTCATACATAACATAACAGCTGTTTACTAGCTCCCGTTTCTTTGACCGGATGTACCCGAGCCCTTTTGTTTCCGTTCTCCCGTTAGGCAGTTTGCATTGAGTCCCGGGAACGTTCCAGACCTTGTCATAGAATTTGGCTTTTCTAGCAGTCTGTGTGAAGGACATCCCTTGGCGTTTCAGCAGTTTCTTCAAACCTTTGGTATAATATCTGGGAAGACGGATAGGTTGAAGCCTGTCGAGCGTGGGATCCGCGCCATGCCAAATTTCTTTTTCCACCTTGTTTTCTTCAGAACGGTAGAATAGGATTGCCTTCTCGCCTTTTCGTCCGGGAGGGATATAGAATGTCTGCAATTCTTCTACGCTGTTGGTGTCGAGTGCATCCAGTTCTTTGTAATGTTCAAGCGGCACCATGGTTACCTGCAGACTTCGCTCTTCATCAGTGGAAACCCGTATTGAAGGCCGGGCAGGGAATACAGCGTGAACTTCATCTTCTGAATCACTGCCGAAGATCAATGAAGGAACGGATGGTCCTGGTCTGGTGGACTGGGACGGACCTGAATAAATTATCTCCTCCTCCTCCTCGGTGTCACTGCCGAAGACAGGGATGGTGGCGTTAGTTTTGTTCTCCGGTTTGTGACACCTTTCCGTGTCTTCGAAACTCGGCAAGAAGTATTTGGCATCTTCATATTTGCGAACTTCGTTTACGGAAAACGGATTCAACTCTCCTGCCACAGTGTACTCGAGACCATCCCTAGAATACTTCATGCACTGATGCTGTGTAGAAGGGATGATATTGTACTCGTGTAGCCATGGTCGGCCGAGCAGAGCATTGTAGCACGTCTTGGCGTCTATAACATAGAATTTAATGTCTGTGACGAGCAACCCGAAGCGTAGCGTCAATATCACAGATCCAAGAGTTTTTGATGATTGGGAGTCGAATCCGGAGATGGTGATTTTGTCTCGGGCGAGGTGTTGGACACTCATGCAAATCTCCTTTAACACTCGCACATTGAGTAAATTAACAGACGATCCGTTATCGACCAAGATTTTACCTATCTTTATGTCATGGCAGTATCCTGAGACATAAAGGGGACGATTGTGTTCACACGTCCCGAGGAGAAGGTCTTCATCACCAAAAGCAACGTCGGCTGTGTGCACTTCTTCTAATTCGTCTTTCATCTTTTCTTCGGCTGGGAAGGCTTGGAACTGGTCCGGATCTTGTAGCGCCTTAATCAAAGAGTCTCTTGCCTCCTTTGATAGTAACAAGGCATCAAGGACGCTGAGCTGAGAGGGCAGTTTCCTTAGATGTGCCAGGACGTTGTAATCCACCTTATTTCTTTTCGGCGGGTTTTCGGCGTTTAGCTCTTCCAGAACTTGGTCATCTAGGACGATGTCTTCAGAGATCTTCTCTTTCCCTTTATCTTTTCTATTCGAGGGTCCGAGGTTCTTTTCAGGCAGTGTCCGATTCCGCAGCCGGATATTTTCGCAAACCATCGGCTCCTTTTCTTTTCCCGAAGTTGACTCTTTAAAGAGAGGGGCAAGCTCTAGCTCCTCATCAGAGTCGCTCCCAAATGTAGGCACTTGTGACCCGGCAGTTTTAACCATGTGACAATTGCCGGCAGTTCTTTCAAGCTCCTTGGTCGTGTTTCTTTGCTCCCGACGAATTTTACGCTTTTCCCGTTTAAAGCGTTGTTGATTAGCGACGTATCCTTGCCACCATCTATCGAAAGCTTTGCAATCTCGGGTGGAATGCGAGACCTTCTGATGATATAAGCAATAAGAGGGGTGCATTTCTACCACGCCAGTAACTTTTTCTTCAGAGGGTGGTAGCTTCATGCCCATCGATATGGCTTTGGCAAACTTCTTTTTTATCTTGAATTGGCTTTTGTCAGCGGTGGAGGCATTTTGCTCCAGTGGGGTCATCTCAGCTCCTTCCTCAAGTCGCTGGCGCTTGGCCTTTTCGAATATAGCCGTCTCGCGTTCTCGATCAGCTTTACTTTTTAGTCGAGCTTCACTAAGAAACGCGTCAATCATTTCGATTGATAACTCCGGAACCCTTGACTGAGTATTTGCCCCCGGCGTTTTAGTGCCAGAAGTCCCTTCATCGTTCGTGGTCACATGGGAGATCATATGACAGCTCGCCACATATTCCTCGGATTCATCCGATGAACTTCCCCCTTCATCTTCTTTTTGAAAGACGTGATCAAGGAAATCTTGAAGCGTAATGGGAGTCCGCGCCTTTTGGTTGTACTCATCCAGCGCGTCGATTTGCTTTTGTAAGTCCGTGCGCTTGTCGCCAGGCTTCACGGGCTTCTTAGATTTCTTTTTCTTCTTTTTCGAAGATTTTGACGGCTGGTTATGAACGTTTGAACTACCACCATCGGTCCTCTGAGTCGGACGTGGCTTCAACATCCCCTCAATAACCTGCGGTTCTAAGGGGTTCTTCCAGTTGACCGCTGGACAGGTCTGAAGATCATTTAACATTCTCCTCGTTTTGGCTGATAATACAACCTCCCAAGGAGTTTCTTCAATGACGGAGCATGTTGCCCCCGGCGTATTCGTCCCTTTAGCGATGTGGGGCTGCGGGGGATTCACCTTCCATTTGTCGGATAGCGCAAATTTGCCCTGGCGGTACTGGTTTTCAAGCCAATTTTTGAAAACGTAACAGTCTTCGATCGGATGTCCTAGCACTCGATGATAAGGGCAGTAATTGGGCTCGTTGACATCACTTGGTTGCGATGGGCGTTTTGGATCTGGCAGATTTATAAGCCTGTTGCGCAATGCCAGCTCAAATAGCCTCCTTGTTTTATCACGGGGGAAGGAGTAAGCACGTCCCATCCTGTCCTCAAGGGGTACGTATGGGCGCGTATTGTTTGGACGAGCAACCGGCTTTGAGTCGTTCGGTTGTTGTTGAGCATTAGATACGATGATCGCTTTTCCCTTTCCTTTATCGTTTCGGGAGTCCGGCTTCGGGAGAGGGGGTTTATGGCCCATCTGGTCCATCTGCGCCAATTTGTCGATCAAAGCCTGGAAGGAAGTCGGCTTGAAGAACATCATAAACTGTGAAATGGTTGCTTGTGGATCGAGGGTTCCAACAAACATTCCCACCGCAGGGGCTTCTTCTATGCGCTGTTCACACTTAGACCATAGATTACGCCATCGTATAGCGTACTGAACCCACGTCTCGCCGGGTTTTACCCTGGCATTAATCAGCGCCGTCATCGGGGTACGCTCGCTGGCACTTGCAAAACGTTGGGTGAAGAGCAGCTCCATCTCCGCAAAGGTTTTAATAGAGTCGTTGGGAAGCTCGGAATACCATTCGAAAGCCGTATCTGATAGGCTTCCAACAAACTGGCGCAGCAAAAGCTTGTCGTCGCCGCCGGTGTTACCACAAAGTGCCCTGAACTGGGCAACATGTTGATGGGGATTGCCAGTCCCTTTATAGACGTGAAACTTGGGAATTGTGTAACCTGGCGGGTACTTGATTTGGTCATACCAGCCCGGATATGGCCGCCCCGTTTTTACAACGTTGCCGGCTGCTTCGGCCGCGTGATGAACCTTTATCTGCTGGGCTATATATTCGTCCAGATCAGTTTTAGAGATTGTATCCTCTCTAGCCGTTGACAGAACGGGCTGAGGGTTTGATGTTTCTCCCTTATCATCCCCAAGGACGATCGGGGGTTCTTCAGTCGGAGGATCTGGTTGTATCATCATCCCTATCATGTCCTGGAAGAGGAGGCCCATACGCTGTATATTGGCTGCTTGTTCAGCAGCCTCTTTGTCTCTCTTTTCCAGTACTCTGCGGAGGAACTCGGCGTCGGTCTCTTCCTCTTGACGTTCATCTAAGGACGTCTCAGGATTCTCTTTTGGCCCCGTGAGTGCAGCCATTGTAGTCATCATCTCCTGGAGCTTTTGTTGTTGCTCCTGGGCCTTGGTCACTGACCGGGTAAGCGGTCGGTGACCCGTGGAAGTACGACTTTCTTCCTTTCCCGAAGCCATATAGACTGTATGAACTGTTATGCCCCCTGACTTGGGGCGTTTAGGTTCATCGCTTTTAAACTTTGTCAATGTCATGGGAGCTTTCTCTGGCCCCTTCCTTTTGTGGACCATTGAGGTGGAAGGAGCCGTTGAAGCGGGCATCCTAGCATTTGTTGCCCCCTGTTGTTTAACGGGGCGGTCTTCGTCCTTTTCCACCTTTGCCTTTTTCTGGCGACGGAAGTGGTCTGAGTCAATCACGGAGTCTTGAACCCTCCGCCAAACTTTATAAATTTTTGACGACGGCCGTTGAAAGGGCTGTTCTTGTTTTGCTTCCGGAGCTTTCTCCACAGGCGGAGGAGATCTCTTCAATGTAGCAATTGGGGAGTTCTTTCTCACCTTCCTCAGCAATTCAAAGCTGTTCCCAGTTGGAACAGCAGCGTTGACCTCCACCACTGGAGCAGGTGGGGTTAGCCCTGAGGGAGAGTTGCCCCCTGCTTTCCTTACCCGTTGCCAATGGCGACGTCGCGCACGGCGAGCCGTTGGGACTGGCTCGGAAATCGAGAAGTTTTCTTGCTGCCCCCTGTTTGAGTGCGGGGTAACTGCTGATGTCAGCCTATCGAAGACTGATGCCTTCTGACCAGCTGGGGGAGGAGTGGGAGCAGTCAATCTTGTGAAGACCGACTCTCTGATGGGAGAAGCCGCTTTAACGACTTCCGAAGCAGCGGCCGTTGCCCTCTTTGGGACAGCCATTTTATAATTCTGACCTAGCCTGGTGAAAACGGAGGCTGTCGGTTTAGTAGTGGGAGACCCGTTGACAGGGGTCGGGGCAGCAGTGAGCCGGTCGAACACCGACTTCTTGTTCGCTTCTGGTGCAGAGATCGGCATAGAGAAGTTTGTAGGTGGGACCATGGTCCCGAAGAACAGGCCGGTGGTGGCCTGGGTCACCTGTTCAACCGGTAGAGCGAGGAAAGAGGCCGCTTGGGGCCCATATGTTACGCCTCTCGGTGAGGTGGAGCGTCCGTTGCAGTGGCATTTCAAGCAGTTGGTGCAGTTGGTGGCCATTGAATCTTGAATTCTGCGCCAGGTGAAAGACCAAATCTTAGCAACTTGAAATCCGAAGGCAACCATTTAACAAACCGCGATTGGTTCGCGAAGACGACACACGAAGTGTGGAGTGGAAAGAGGAAGAGGTCCCACCGGGCGTGCCAGAATCTGTTCCCCTCCGAACGGCGGCCCGGGCTTCGCGTCCGTGCCTGAGGTTCGGGGCAGATGCTATTTCGTTTTATCCATCTATCTCTCCGAAGATGCCAAGTTGATTTATGGCACCGTGTATCGGAGGTTTAGACGGATGCGGCCGATGTAGCAGACTTCGTCAGATTCCCCCTCAGGGTGAGGGGTTTTTGATTGTGGGGACGCTCTTCCCTGCAGGCGCAAGCCCCTGCAGTTAATTACGCTACCGCGTTGCGATAACAACTTTCTCCTTCTCCAGAATTTCACTTCGTGTCGTGTATGTTTGTTTTGTTTGTGGTTGCCCGTGGATTGTATACGGAGACTTAGTAATGTCGTCGCCCGTAGGACGTGGATTAGTGCAAATCCGCATTTACTTAGATTTGGGTTTGGTGTTTTTTAGTTTAAGGATGCATTAGTCGCGTTGCGGCTAAGATCAACTTAAACATTCGTTAAGGATACATTAGTCCTGTTTTAAACTAAGATCAACTTAACGTAGTGATTGATTTAATTATCTGGCCATCAGGACTCGTCACCTCTCCGACGTCGTTGAAGGATTACAACGACAGGCGTCCGAGGAGTTCAGAGATGTACCCTTGAACCAAAGTTGATTTAGGGTTTTATTGTTCATTTAAAGATCTAAGGACGCATTAACCGCAGCTGGGGCTAAGATCAACTTAGACGGGACCGTTTAGATCCGGCGAAAGAGCGTTCGGGCTCGATTGCGCTAGTTTAAGGACGTGGCGGTCCATTGCCGGTTTTAGGGACGTGGTGGTCCATTATTAGTTTAGGGACGTTTCGGTCCGTCGCCAGTTTAAGGACGTAGTGGTCCATATTCCAGTTTAGGGACGTGGTGGTCCATCGCCAGTTTAGGGACGTGGTGGTCCGATTTTAGTTTAGGGACGTTTCGGTCCGATATTAGTTTAGGGACGTTTCGGTCCGTATTCCAGTTTAAGGACGTGGTGGTCCGTCGCCGGTTTAGGGACGTGGTGGTCCGGTATTAGTTTAGGGACGTTTCGGTCCAATATTAGTTTAGGGACGTTTCGGTCCATATTAGATTAGTGGTCGTTGGGACCCGTCACCTCTTTGACGTCGTTGAGGAATTACAACGAGGGATGTCAAAGGAGTTCGGAGATGTACCCTCGAACCGGTCGTGAATTGGTTTAGGAGAGCCATTTTGCTTACTCAATTTAATTTAAGGACTTACAGCCAGGATTGGGTTAAGTCCAATTTTTTTTTATTTATTTTAGGCTTTGCCTGACTAAAAGAATCAATCCAAACAGGGCTCTGCCCCTTTGCAATTTGATTTGGGTCAGGCCCTCAAGAATTTTCCAAACAGGGCTCTGCCCTTTTATTATTTTTGTGATTTGATTTGGGCCAGACCCTCAAGAATTTTCCAAATAGGGCTCTGCCCTTTTATTATTTTTGTGATTTGATTTGGGCCAGGCCCTTTTAAATAATGAATTGCATTTATGCAGAACAGGGCTCTGCCCCTTTATTATTTTGCCATTTGATTTGGGCCAGGCCCTTTTAAATAATGAGTTGCATTTATGCAGGAACTCAAGAATTTTCCAGATTTAAGAACAAAAGTGCATAGCACTTTTGATCTAAATTTGGATCAAAGGAAAACAAGTTTTTTTTTTGTTTTCCCTGATTTCACAGAACCAAGGGTTCACAACAAGTGTAAGGCACTATTTATTTATTTTTATTGAGTTATTCATTTTTTAATCCTCTGTTCTTCAGAGATTTTTCTCTTCTTCAAAAGAAGTTTTTACCTTTTTTTATGTTCTTGATTAATCTTCAAGAGTTCTTTCTCTTCTTTTTTTTTGCCAGAAGTTGATTCTTCTTGTTGATGATGCCCTTTGAATGAGGTCTGGGGTCTTATTTATAGTACTCACAAATTTGTTGAATTTGTTAACAAAATCTTTCCTGAATGATTTTGGGAATTTTCCCACCATTGGATCTTTGATCCAAAGGCAGAAGAAAATCTTCTGGTTTTGGAAAGAACAGAAAAGATTTCATTAAATTTTTCATTCTGTTTCTGCGCAACTCCCCAATGAATGACACGTGTCGCGCAGTGGGAGGCTTGCGCAACAGTGTTTGCGCAACTGCGCAGACACGTGTCGCGCATCCGTGCGCTTGCGCAACAGTGTTTGCGCAACTGCGCAGACACGTGTCGCGCAGGTGTGCGCTTGCGCAACAGTGTTTGCGCAACTGCGCAGACACGTGTCGCGCAGCGGTGCGCTTGCGCAACTGCGCAGACACGTGTCGCACTGTGGACCGCTTGCGCACTGCGCAACGCGCGGAATTTGAAGCGTTGCTTCATTTATTAAAGTTTAAATTTTCAAAGCAGAGCTTTGCTCTGATTGGGGGAAGATGAAGCGTTGCTTCTTCTCCCGCCTTGGAACTTGAACAGAGCTTTGCTCTGATTGGGGTAAACAGGGTCGCTGAGGAGGCGGACTGGAGGAGTGGGCTGGGCTTGGGAAGGGTATATTAATTAAATTTCCTTAAATTTTTATAGTGGGCTGATGAAGGATGCTGGGCCGGCAGTTTTCAATTTAAATTCCAAACAAATTTTGTAGGCTGAGGAAGGAGAAAAGGGCCAAGGGAAAATTAGTTTAATTGTTTTCCTTTTTATGGGAAAAATTTCTATGGCTGAGGTTTGAACGGGCTGGGTAAATTTTAAATGGGAAAAGTTTAAATGGGCTGAGGGTTTAAAGTAAAATATTTTACTTGTTTTAGTTTTGGTTTTCCAAATTGGTTTTAATTTTGGGTCTTGACTTTTAGGGTTTGGGAAAATTTAAATATTGGAATTCAAGCAACCACCTTCCTACCAAAATATACGAGGAAAAGGAAAGGAAATCTCTGGGATTTTAGAAAATAGGAAAACTTTTATTAAGATGGTAACGGGGATTTACAGGTTCTGGAGGACATGAAAAGATTAAGACAAGTTAAGTCACGAGAAGAACAAGGAGATTTCTCAAAAGAATATGCAATGAATGTATTCTTGATTGAGAAAAGTGTTTGATCTCTAGGGTAATTATAGGAGTAGAAAGGTGTAGTTATTGTAACTGCCAATAACTGTCAAAAACAGTTAATGACCATTGGAAACAGATTGAAATCAAATTGGCATAAATACTCAATCATTTGAAAATTCAAATAGAAAATAACTGCCAGAAATTGCCAAGGCAGACTTTTGTACCAGACGTCTGGTGTTCAAATATTTCTTAAGGAGACGTCTGATGAGACGTCTCTGGAATGGAAACAGAGATTTGAAAAATGGAATTTTCCTTCACCAGACGTTTGTGCCAGACGTCCGGCGTTCAAAAATTTTCTTCACTAGACGTCTGTAGAATACGTCTGGTGGTTAAGAATTTCTTAAGGAAACGTCTAATGAGTCGTCTCTGAGAGAAACAGAAAATGGAATTTTGAAATTTTCTTCTGCAGATGTCTATATCAGATGTCTGGTGATTCAAAATTTCTTGGGCAGACGTCTGGTATAGATGTCCACCATCTGATGTATTTGAATATCAATTTTAAAGGTTGATAAGTTTGAATTCTAACGGATATGTTAGACGTCTTTTAATGAGAAGGGAGACGTCTGAAGAATAGAAATATATAGGAAAGTGGTTTCTAATCTTGTGATATCAACACTAGACTCTATTATAAAACTTATATTTCTTTTCTTCAACCTGTTTCTTCTTTGGTCTTCATTTTCTTGAGTTGTTATTTTAAGACGTCTTTGTATCTTGATTAAGCTTGTATCGTGTTCATTGCTTGCGTCAAGTCTTCATGCCATATCGATATTTTGAGTGCGGATCTTATTATAGGCAATCTTGCTTGATATTGAAATATCATGCTTGCTGTACTCAAGAATAAAAACTTGGAAACGCCGTTAGTAACATATGGATTTTTTAAATAAAGTTTTGTTCTAAATAATCAAAACTGAAGATCGTATGACACAAGTGTCAATATTTTTTGAGTATAGACTTTGCATAACCTTCTTGAGAGATGAAAATCCCATGCATCTTTATCTTGTTTCACCTCAATGCCGAGGTAATAAGACACAAGCCCAATATCCGTCATTTCAAATTCTCGAATCATGGAGTCTTTGAACTCTTTAAACAAGAGAGGATTATTTCCTGTAAATATGAGAGCATCCACATAGAAGAAAACAACTAAAAAATCTACATTTTGAATTTTTTTGTATAAAGCATGCTCATAAGGACATTGAATAAAATTATTTGCTTTAAAATATGCGTCGGTCCTATTATTCCACGCTCTTGATGCTTACTTCATGCCATAAAGTGCCTTCTTCAATATCAAAACTTTTGATTTATGCCCATTTTTAATATAGTCAAGAGGTTGTTCAACATAAATCTCTTCTTCAAGAAAGCCATTTAGAAATGCCGATTTTACATTCAATTAAAAATTTGGCCATTTGTTTTGCGCAGCCAAAAAAATAATTAATATTATAGTTTCAATGCGAGCAACCGGAAAAAGATACCTCATCATAATCAATTACGGCTTGTTGCTTGTAGCCTTTGGCCATTAATCTTGCTTTGTAACCTTCAAATTCTCCTTGAGTATTTTTCTTTTCCTTGTACACTCACCTTACTCCGATTGTCATTTTACCTTCCAGAAGAAAGGTTAGCTCCCACGTGTCATTTTTCTCGATTGCTTTGATCTCCTCATCCATTGCTTCTTTCCACCTTTTGCTTTGAATTGCTTCTTCAAAATCTAAAGGCTCACAATCGGCAAATACGCAAAAAAGAGTTAGATCATTTTGATTTTCTGTTATCTCGTATAACTGGGCTAAAGATCTCATCTTTTGATTCCTTGGATAATGTGCTAGATGAAAAGGTAGACGAAGTTGGAAAGTCACCAGACGATGGATTGATGGTGGTGATGGAGTATCTGCTTCTTTTGGAATATCATCTTCTTCGCCATTTAAAATGGTTGAATTGGTACACTCTTCATGTTCATTCCTCTCATGATTTTTCTTCATCGAATACGATATCTCGGCTCATGATGACCTCCTAACTGCGAGGATCGTATAACTTATATCCTTTGGTTCTTGAATCGTAACTGCAATACCCAGTTCCTTTTGTACTCTAATATCTGTATTTAAATAAAATGTTGTTTCCAAATAATCTACTCATTTATATTGTATTTATTGTATTTATTTTTCCCAAGTATTTTCCCTATATTTTCTATCCTCTTTTCTAATTAAATCCTATTTTATTTTCCTTAATTAATATTCTTAATCCCTCACTTGTTCATCTGAGCCCATATCCAAAACGCCCCAAGCCCTATCTCTCCCTCTCTCTTATCTAGGCCTAATGACCCAAGCCCAATCCCCATACAAACACCAATCTCCTGCTTTTCCTTCAACTGTCGTTTCCTCTTCTTTTCAAATTCCTTCAAAACAAATCCCAATCGAAATCTCTATTCATTCTCATTAATGACAAATTAATACCACGTTATTCCTCTTTAATTCAGCATTCATTCCTTTAAAATTCCCTAATCTCCCTCTCTCCCATTATAATCCTATAACCTGAGTCTCTCTCTAGCTCTCACACAAATCTCATCCTCTCACTCTTAAACACTCATTCTCTCTCGCCAGAATAACCCACCACAACCTCCACTCCCTCCGCCTCCGGCCGACCATTGCCCCTACCATCCCCGACGAGCTTCTCGTCGCCGAGCTCCCATCGCCCTCCTCATCAACCGAGCCCTCACCCATTGCACCGACCGCCTCCATCATCACCACCGGCCTGTTTCCTGATTTAAAATCAGGCAAGCTTCTGGGGAAAGCGCCAGAAAAGGGTCACGTGCTTACACGTGACTAGCGGTCACGTGTTGGCACGTGACACCTAAAAAGCATCATCAAGTCAAGTTCAGTTTCCTGACTACGCTGAAGAAAATGGGCTTCAGAAAGAGTCACGTGCTCCCACGTGACCAGGGTCACGTGGCGACACGTGACATTTAAATGCAAGCGTCAAAGGCACACAAGTTCTCTGATCAAGTCAAGAAAAAGGCTTCAGGAGAGGTCACGTGCTTCCACGTGACCAGGGTCACGTGTTGGCACGTGACGTTCAAGACAGCAGACTCGTTCTCCAGACGAACCAAGGAAAAAGAGTTCAAACGAGGGTCACGTGCTCACACGTGACCAGGAGTCACGTGGTGGCACGTGACGCTTAAGCAACGATCAGAAGACAGAGCGCAAAAGAAAGGAAAAGGATCATTCCAAAGGGGGTCACGTGCTCACACGTGACCATGGTTCCCGTGGTCACACGTGACCGGCTTTCAAAGCCCATTTTGTCAACAGAATTAAATTCTGAGAGAAATTCAAATCTTTCCAAAGGAAAGCAACTATCTGGAACCAATCAAATTAAAGATTCAGAGGTGATGAAATATCATCTATCTATGGGAAAATCTCGGGTTTGGAAAGATCTCCCCTTTAAATCTAACCAAAATAACAAAGGAGAATCTTTGGATTTAAAATCCAATGGTGAATAAAATTCACCTAATAATCCAAAGGCCCAAAATGAATGATGAATGCAAATCAAATCTCAATGAAGATTCGTCAAAAACTGATTGATTCGGCTGCTTCTCCTATAAATGGGAGCCAAGAGACACAGATAAAAATAGATACATGCGCAGAGAAGAAAAAAGAAAAAAGGAGGAGAGCTTTGATACTTTGAAAAGACTCGGATCTTCTGCAAAAACCCTAGGTAAGAAAGGGAAGGCCTTTTGAAAGAAAGAGAATTTAATTCTCAACAGAGTTTAACTCTGATATATAAAACAGAAGAACATATTTCTTCTCTCTTTGATAGAGGATCTGCAAAGTGCACATCTCCCCTTAAGGTTGAGAATTTAATTCTCAATGGGTCGAGATCCTGCCATGCAGATCCAAAACATAGAGAGGGAATGCAAGCACGAGAATTTAATTCTCACAGAACTATAGGAATTTAATTCCTTTAAAATAAAATTAGGGCTTGACCCTGTATCATGGGAATTTAATTCCTTCAGAATAAAAAGAAATAGGGTTTAACCCTAATTAAGAACCTAGTTCTGTTGCAACAGCGGGAATTTAATTCCCTTAATCATAATTTAACAGAGGATGGAAGTTTAAACTCCTTAAAAAAGCTTTTGTTAGGGTTTAACCCTATTTGGTTCTTCACATATATGAGGAATTTAATTCCTACAGAAAATTCAGAGTTAAACTCTATTCCAGAATATAAGTCTTCGAAAGGAAGTAGGAATTTAATTCCTCTGAAATTTACAGCTCGAGGAATTTAATTCCTGAAAAAAAGATTAACAAAGCCTCTAAACAAAATATATAGAGGCAGGGTCACGTGTCATCACGTGACCCCCCAAGAGATCTACAGAAAGTCCCTTTGAGGCAGCACCCCACGTGAGCCACGTGATCCTTGGCAGAAGCTCCAATACATAGGCATTTGAATGCCCATCACGTGATGGCACGTGATGCTCTGAAAGACGCGATAATCTCAGCAGAATAAATGAAGGGAGGGCGCTCTCACGTGCTGCCACGTGACCCCTCTTGCCTTAGTGTTTAACACTAAATTAAAACTCTCGAACCCAGTGTTAAAACACTGTTGGGCCTTAGTGTTCAACACTAAATAAAAAGCCTTATTTGCAGTGTTCAACACTGATCTGTTTTAGTGTTTAACACTAATTTGAAAAGCCTTGTTGCTGGTGTTTAACACCAATTATCTCTTAGTGTTAAACACTAACTTGTCAACCTCATTCCCGGTGTTCAACACTGACTGCTCTGTAGTGTTTAACACTAGGCTTTGGCCCAATTGGCCTAAATGGATAGAGGCAAAGCCTCTCCTGATTGGACTTAGCCCAAACTGGCCATAAGTCCTCAATTTGTGATTAACTGGGCCAATGGACTCATAATATAATTAATTCGTCTTGACCCCAAATTGGGCCAAGGACTATTTAAGCCATTCCGGTTCTAGGGTACATCTCTTCACTCCTTTGATACTTGGCATTGTAATCCCTCAATGTCTTCAAAGAGGTGACGAGTCCCGACGACCACACATTGATACGGACTGTGGGGTCCTTAAACCCATGTCTAATGCAAAATTCCTGGTTACGTGGAACGCGGATAATGTCACTCTTTGACCCCGTGGAAAATGTCCAGAGCGGAGCCTGGTCCTCGCAGAGCACGGCAGTGAACCCGTGTGAAGCATCCAGAGCACATACCGGACTGTGGGGTCCTTAAACCCATGGACTACGACGTCCTTAACCTTGACCGAGATGTCTTAAAACTAACAATGGACTGTGGGGTCCTTAAACCCATGTCTAATGCAAAATTCCTGGTTACGTGGAACGCGGATAATGTCACTCTTTGACCCCGTGGAAAACGTCCAGAGCGGAGCCTGGTCCTCGCAGAGCACGGCAGTGAACCCGTGTGAAGCATCCAGAGCACATACCGGACTGTGGGGTCCTTAAACCCATGGACTACGACGTCCTTAACCTTGACCGAGATGTCTTAAAACTAACAATGGACTGTGGGGTCCTTAAACCCATGGACTACGACGTCCTTGTTTCCTGATTTAAAATCAGGAAAGCTTCTGGGAAAAGCTTCAAAAGAGGCCACGTGCTTACACGTGACAGCAGTCACGTGTTGACACGTGACCTATAAAATACAGAAAAAAAAAGAAGAAGCATTTTGATTCGCTGATCAAGTCAAGGAAAAGAGTTTCAGAAGAGGTCACGTGCTCCCACGTGACCAGAGTCACGTGTCGACACGTGACGTTCAAAGCAGCAAACTTGCTCTCCAATTGAACCAGAGAAAGAAGTGCCAGACAGGGGTCACGTGCTCACACGTGACCAGGGGTCACGTGGTAGCACGTGATGGCTAAAACAGCAACCGGAAGATAGCGCAGAAAGAAAAAGGATTCTTCATTCCAAAGAGGGTCACGTGGTCACACGTGACCGACTTTCAAAGCCCATTTTTGACGACAGGATTAAATTCTGAAGGGAATTCGAATCTTTCCAAAGGAAAGTAATTATTTGGGACCAATCAAATTAAAGATTCAGAGATGATTAAATATCATCTATCTATGGAAAATCTCGGGTTTGGAAAGATTTCCCCCTTAAATCTAACCAAAATAACAAAGGAGAATCTCTGGATTTAAGATCCAATGGTGAATAAAATTCACCTAATAATCCAAAGGCCCAAAATGAATGATGGACGCAAATCAAATCTCTCAATGAAGATTCACAAAAGACTGATTGATTCGGCTGCTTCTCCTATAAATAGGAGCCAAAGGACACAAAAAAAAAGATATATACATACGCAGAGAAGAAAAGAGAAAAGGAGAAGAGCTTTGATACTTGAAAAGACTCAGATCTTCTGCAAAAAACCCTAGGTAAGAAAGGGAAAGGCGTTTGAAAGAAGGAGAATTTAATTCTCAACAGAGTTTAACTCTGATAATATAAAAACAGAAGAATATATTTCTTCTCTCTTTGATAGAGGACCTGCAAAGTGCACATCTCCCCTCAAGGTTGAGAATTTAATTCTCAATGGGTCGAGATCCTGCCATGCAGATCCAAAACATAGAGAAAGAATGCAAGCACGAGAATTTAATTCTCACAGAACTATAGGAATTTAATTCCTTTAAAATAAAATTAGGGCTCGACCCTGTATCATGGGAATTTAATTCCTTCAAAACAAAAAGAAACAGGGTTGAACCCTAATTAAGAACATAGTTCTGTTGAAACAGCGGGAATTTAATTCCTTTAATCATAATTCCCTGAAAGGGGAGTTTAATTCCTTAAAGGCTTTTGTTAGGGTTTAACCCTATTCAGTTCTTCGCATAAACGAGGAATTTAATTCCCACAGAAAATTCAGAGTTAAACTCTATTCCAGAATACAAGTCTTCAAAAGGAAATAGGAATTTAATTCCTCTGAAATTTAAAGTTCGAAGAATTCAATTCCTGAAAAAGGAGTAACAGATCCTCTAAAACAACACAGAGGCAGGGTCACGTGCCACCACGTGACCCCCCAAAAGCCCTACAGAAAGTCCCTTTGAGGCAGTACCCCACGTGATCCACGTGACCCTTGGCAGAAGCTTTAATATATAGGCATTTGAATACCCATCATGTGATGGCACGTGATGCTCTGAAAGACATGATAATCTCAGAATAAATGAAGGGAGGGCGCTCTCACGTGCCGCCACGTGACCCCTCTCGCCTTAGTGTTTAACACTAAATTAAAACTCTCAAACCCAGTGTTAAAACACTGGTGGGCCTTAGTGTTCAACACTAAATAAAAAGCATTATTTGCAGTGTTCAACACTGAGCTGTTTTAGTGTTTAACACTAATTTGAAAGCCTTATTGCTGGTGTTTAACACCAACTATTCTTTTAGTGTTAAACACTAACTTGTCAACCCCATTCCCCAGTGTTCAACACTGATTGCTCTGAAGTGTTTAACACTAGGCTTTGGCCCAATCGGCTAAAGGGATAGAGGCAAAGCTTCTCCCTCAATGGACCAACTAAAAGTCAATATTCCAGACCTGACTGGACTTAGCCCAAGCTGGCCATAAGTCCTCAATTTGTGATTAACTGAGCCAATGGGCTCATAACTTAATTGATCGGCCTTGACCCAAATTGGGCCAGGGACTACTTAATCCATCCCGGTTCTAAGGTACATCTCTTCACTCCTTTGATACTTGGCATTGTAATCCCTCAATGTCTTCAAAGAGGTGACGGGTCCCGACGACCACACATTGATATGGACTGTGGGGTCCTTAAACCCATGCCTAATGCAAACTTCCTGGTTACGTGGAAAGCGGATAACGTCACTCTTTGACCCCGTGGAAAACGTCCAGAGCGGATCCTGGTCCTCGCAGAGCACGGCAGTGAACCCGTGTGAAGCATCCAGAGCGGAGCCTAGTCCTCGCCTAACGCGGCAGTGAACCCGTGTGAAGCATCTAGTGCAAACTTCCTGGTTACGTGGAACGCGGATAACGTCACTCTTTGACCCCGTGGGAAACGTCCAGAGCGGAGCCTGGTCCTCGCCTAGCACGGCAGTAAACCCGTGTGAAGCATCCAGAGCACATACTGGACCGCAATGTCCTTAAACTACCCACGGACCGCAATGTCCTTAAACTACCCACGGACCGCAATGTCTTTAAACTACCCACGGACCGCAACGTCCCTAAACTAGAACAATAGAGCCCTTCATATGCTCTTTTGTCGGACCTAAACGGTCCCGTTTAAGTTGATCTTAGCCTCAAAGATGGCTAACGCGTCCTTAAACCCTCAAACATACTGGACTACGAATCCCCCAAATTAACTCCGGCTCAAGGGTACATCTCTGAACTCCTCTGACATCTGTCGTTGTAATCCTTCAACGTCGTCAGAGAGGTGATGGGTCCCGACAGCCATACAGACGATGGACCACTATGTCCCTAAACTGGAACATTAGAGTCCAAACACTCTTTTGTCGGATCTAAGCGATCCCGTTAAGTTGATCTTAGTCACAGAGTTAGACTAACGTATCCTTAACAAACGTTTGAGTTGATCTTAGCCTTGAGTAGGGCTGACGTATCCTCAAACCAAAACCCCCCCCCCCAAACCCAAATTTAAGATAATGCGGATTTGGACTAGTCCACGCCCTACGGGCGACGACATAACTCAGTCTCCGTAAACAATCCACGGGCAATAAAACAAGCACCCACGACACGAAGTGACCATCTGGAGAAGGAGAAAGTTGTTATCGCAATGCGGTAGCGTAATTAACTGCAGGGGCTTGCGCCTGCAGGGAAGAGCGTCCCCACAATCAAAAACCCCTCAAATGAGGGGGAATCTGACGAAGTCTGCTACATCGGTCGCATCCGTTTAAACCTTCGATACATGGTGCCATAAATCAACTTGGCATCTTCGGAGAGGTGGACGGATAGCACCAATTAGCATCTGCCCCGAACCTAACGCCTCAGACGTCCCAACGTCCCGGCCGCCGTTCGGAGGGGGACAGATTCTGGCACGCCCGGTGGGACCTTTTCCTCTTTCCACTCCACACTTCGTGTGTCGTGATTCGCGAACCAATCGCGGTTCGCTAATAGTTGCCCTCGGGTTTCAAGGTACTGAGAATTGGCATCTCGCTTATTGCAGAAAGCAAAGGATCGATGGCTTCCACCCCTGCGAAATCCTCCAACTGCTCAGACGGCAATTGCAGCCGACGCTCTGCCTCGCCAGGAGGTATAGCCTATGGACCCCAAGCTGCTTCGCTATTCACAATGCCAGTGGAACAAGTCACTCGCGCCACCACGGGATTGTTCTTTGGGACTATGATCCCGCCGACAAACTTTACCGCTCCAGTGCTGACAAAGGAAACTCTTCGGAAGTCGGTCTTTGATCGTCTTACCCCTGCCGCGGCTCCTCTCAACGAGTCGCCCAACGTCGATACCTCGGTCTTCTCTAGATTGGGCCAGGAAGCCTGCGAGCTCGTCACGGGGCCTACATTCTCAGAGAAGGCTGCTTGTAAGGAAGTGGCCGTTCCCGTTCCCGAAATCGCCAAGGCGACCTCTCCAGCCAAAAAGTCAGTCTTTACAAGATTGACAGCTCCGGCCTTTGCTCCCGCTTCCCAGAGGACATCGGTCTTCGACAGGCTAACGCCAACAACACCCCCCCATCCACGCAGGGGGCAAGAAGGAACCATTCTTACTGCTGACCCAACGCCGCCCGCTCGACGCGCTCGACGTCGCCATTGGCGCCGAGTAAGGAAGGCTGGGGGCAACTCTCCCTCCGGGTTGACTCCAGCGGCCCCGATGGCAGAGGTCAATGCTGCTGTTCCAACTGGGAACAGCTTTGAAATGCTAAATAAGGTGCGAAGGAATTCCCCCACAGCAGTACTAAAGAGGTCTCCTCCCTCATTGAAAAAGGTCGTGGAAACAAAACCCGAACAGCCCCGATCTCCTCAACGGCTGTCTTCCAAAATCTATAAGGCTTGGCGGCAGGCCCGAGACTCGATCATCGATCCAAACTTCTCCCGCCAGCACAAGAAGCCGAAAATCCAACCTGAAGCCGGTCACCAGGCTAAACCCCAAAAAGCTGGTGATCAACTGACTCACAAAAGGAGGAGGCCAGAAAGGACCTCACAGCATGCAGCGACGACTGAAAGCACTGAGCCCAGGCGTCCTAAGTCTGGGGGCATGGTGGTGCACACTGTTTACATGGCCTTTGGGAAAGAGGAAAGCCGCACTTCTACGGGCCACCGACCCCTAACCCGATCCGTGACGAAAGCCCAGGAGCAGCAACAAAAGCTTCAAGAAATGATGAATGCTATGGCCGCGCTCACCGGACCAAAAGAAAACCCAGAAACGTCCTCAGACGCACGCCGGGAGGAAGAAACAGACGCTGAATTCCTTCGCCGGACACTGGAGAAAAGGGACAAAGAGGCCGCTGAACAAGCGGCCAACATACAACGGATGGGCCTTCTCTTCCAAGATGTGATAGGAATGATGATCCAGCAGGACTTACCCGCCGAGGATCCCCCGATCGTTCTTGAAGACGACCGAGGAGAAACGTCAAATCCACCACCAGCCCTCTCAACGGCCAGGGAGGACGCAATCTCTAAGGCTGACTTGGCTGACTACATAGCCCAGCAAATCCGGGTTCACCACGCGACTGAGGCAGCTGGTCAAGTCGTGAAAACGGGGCGGCCGTATCCGAGCTGGTACGATCAAATCAAATACCCGCAAGGCTATACGATACCGAAATTCCACGTGTATAAGGGGACCGGCAATCCCCATCAACATGTTGCCCAGTTCCGGGCCCTCTGCGGTAACACCGGCGGTGACGATAAATTGTTGCTTCGCCAGTTCGTGGGCAGCTTATCAGAAACAGCGTTCGAATGGTATTCAGAACTCCCGAACGATTCCATTAAAACGTTCGCTGAAATGGAGTTGTTGTTCACTCAGCGATTTGCAAGTGCCAGCGAACGCACTCCAATAACCGCACTTATTAACGCCAGGGTAAAACCGGGCGAAACCTGGGTCCAGTACGCTATACGCTGGCGGAACTTGTGGTCGAGATGTGAGCAACGCATCGAGGAAGCACCTGCGGTGGGCATGTTTGTGGGAACCCTAGACCCCCACGCAACTATCTCCCAGTTTATGATATTCTTTAAGCCAACCACATTCCAGGCTTTAATCGACAAGTTGGCTCAGATGGACCAGATGGGTCATAGACCATCTCCCCCGAAGTCGGAACCGCGGAATGACAAGGGTAAAGGAAGGGCAACCTTCGTCGCGAACGCCCAACAGCAACCTAACGCCCCGAAATCGGCGGATCAACTGGAGGAAAGACGCCGGTACTATAAGGAGAAAATGAAGCGTCCCTACTCGTTCCCGCGAGACAAGACGAAGCGGTTATTCGAGCTGGCGATACGCAACAGGCTTATAAACCTACCAAATCCAAGGCGACCGCCACAACCCACCGAGGTGAATGACTCCAACTACTGCCCTTACCATCAGACGGTAAGTCATCCGATTGAAGATTGCTTCGTCTTCAAAGGATGGATCGAAGATCAATACCTCCAAGGGAAGTTTGTACTGTCCGAAAAGTGGAAGGTGAACCCACCACAACCACATACTCCTAAAAAGGCCGATACACCGGGGGCAACCTGCTCCTTTATCGAAGAAGCTCCATGGGAGGTCGTGCTATCAACGAAGACCAAAAGAATGCTGAGAGACCTCCATGCGTGCCCTGCGATCGAATGGAAGGACCCTCTTGAACCTCAAATTATCAAAGGGATGTTGAAGCCCCGCACCATTGCAAAGACTCGTGATAAGGGCCCAAATACTCATGCCCAACCGTCAAAATCTTCAAAGAAAAAGAACAGGAAAGCCAAGAAGCCCGCGAAGCTTGGAGACGAGCGAACAAACTTGCAGAAGCAAATCGACGCGCTAGAAGAATACAATCAAAAGGCGCGAACTCCTGTCACACTGCAAGAGTTCCTCCGCCACATCTTTCAAGAGGACGATGATGGAGAGAGCTCGTCGGATGAATCCGAGGGATATGTGGCGAGCTGCAACGTGATCTCCCATTCGTTTACCGATGATGAGAAAACTCCTGGCCTTGAAAAGCTGGAGACAGAGCCTGTACCAGAGCGTGCATGGCCAACAGATGAAATGATCGACGCTTTTCTGGACGAGATTCGTCTAAAATGTAAAGCGGACCAGGAGCACGAGAAGGCCACATCTGAAGGAGCCAAATGCGGGCAGCTGAACGAAAGAGTTGAACGACCAGAGCGAAAGGCATCCGAAGTAAACAAGAAGATATTCAAGACGAGAAAAAGGTTTGCCAAAGCCATGTCAATGGGAATAAAGCTACCACCTTCGGAAGGAAATAGGCACAGTGGGGCGGAGAGGCACCCTGACTACTGCACATATCACCGGAAGATCTCACACCCCACGGAGGAGTGCGACGCCTTTAAAATATGGTGGCAAGGATATGTTATTCGTCAGCAACATTTTAAGCGCATGAAACGCAAGAGCCGTCGGGAGCGAAGAAGTACTGTCGGAGGGCACAACAAGACTACCGGCAGCTGTTGCATGGCTGACGCCAGAGGGTCACAAGTTCTCACCTTTGGGAGCGACTCTGACGAAGAAATGACTCTGGGCCCTCTCTTTAAAGAATCCGTTTTGGGGAAAGAAGAAGAATCGGAGATCTGCGAGAACATTCAGCTGCGCAATCGCACACTCCCAGAAAAGAATCTCGGGCCCGTCGGCCGAAAAGATAAGGGAAAGGAAAAGGTCATTGAAGATATCACCTTAGATGACCCGGTCACAAAAGAGCTAACTACCAAAGACCCTCCCAAAAAGGGTAAGGTGGACTATAACATCCTCGCGCACTTAAGGAAGCTACCCTCTCAGCTTAGCATTCTTGATGCCCTTCTATTATCAAAGGAAGCACGAGACTCACTAGTTAAGGCGTTGCAAGAGCCTGAACAATTCCAAGCCTTTCTCGCCACTGAAAGGATGAAGGATGAACTGGAGGAAGTGCACACGGCCGATGTCACTTTCGGTGATGAAGACCTCCTTCTCGGGACGTGCGACCACAACCGCCCCCTATATGTCTCTGGATACTGCCATGACATCAAGATAGGCAAGATCCTGGTGGATAATGGATCCTCCGTCAACCTCCTTAATGTTCGGGTGTTGAAGGAAATCTGCATGAGTGTGCAACACCTCGCTCGTGACAAAATTACTATCTCCGGTTTCGACTCTCAATCGTCACGGACTCTCGGATCTGTAATACTGACGTTACGCTTCGGACTTCTCGTCACAGACATCAAGTTCCATGTCATTGACGCCAAGACCTGCTACAACGCCTTGCTCGGTCGTCCTTGGCTACACGAGTACAACATCATCCCTTCTACGCAACATCAGTGTATGAAGTACTTCAAAGATGGTTTCGAGTACACCGTAACAGGCGAGTTGAACCCGTTTTCTGTAAACGAAGTTCGCAAATACGAAGACGCGAAATACTTTTTGCCAGATTTCGAAGATACAGAAAAGTGTCGCGACCCAGAGGACAAAGCCGCCGCCACCATTCCCGTTTTTGGGAGCGATACCGAAGAAGAGGAGGAAATAGTGTATACAGGGCCATCCCAACGCAACAACCCGGGGGCGCCCACCCCCATACCGGTCTTCGGGAGTGATTCGGAGGACGAGGTTAATGCCGTATTCTCCAGTCGGCTGTCAATACAGGCACCCCTTTGCGAGGACCATAGTCTGCAAATCACCATGGTACCGCAAGAACACTATAAGGATCTCGACGCGCTTCAAGCTCACAGCGTGCAGGACCTGCAAACATTTTACGTCCCTCTCAGGCGAAGGGGGGAGAAGGTGATCCTATTCTACCAATCCTCAGAGTCGAAGGTGGAGAAAGAGATCTGGCACGGCGCGGATGTTACACTTGACAGGCTCCAACCCATCCGTCTGCCTAGATACTATACAAATGGATTGAAGAAGTTATTGAAGCGCCAAGGAGTACCCTTAAAACAGACGGTGCGGCAGGCTCGGTTCTACAACAGGATTTGGGATGTCCCCGGGACCCAACGCAAATTGCCCAACGGGAAAATAGAAACACTTGGGCTTGGATACGCGAAGGCCGGAAAACGGGAACAAGCCCACAGCAGCTACGCTATATTTACCTTTGATGAAGAAGAGGACGCCCTGTCAGGAGAGGCCGACCCCTCATCAAAACTAGACCCCGCGATCGAAACGCCAAGTCCGTCGTTTGAAGAGCGAGTGGGCAAGCTTATCAGGAAAGTGGATCAGAAAGTTCGGGGAGACCACAGCCGCGAAATGGCCATCTATGAGAGGGCCAGGACGCAACGTCTATTCCAACAGGCTGCAAAAGATAAAGATGTTCATCCTTGTCAACCCGTCACACGAAAGGCCCGAGACGGAGACGGAAATAAGTCAAGAAGCGAAAAGAAGAGCCGACAACAACGACGCAGGATTAGAGGGCTACGGGTGCTGCACAGCTCGGATTCGTCCTTCATAGAAAAGATGAGCCGAGCATACTCCTTCCCCCGAGACAAGACGGAACGGTTGCTCAAGCTCGCCCTAAAATATCAGATGATCACGCTTCCAGAGTCTAGACACCCTGAGCAAGCTAACAAGGTCTCTCATCCGAGTTATTGCTCTTATCACCAAGCCATAGGACATCCTACTGAAGACTGCTTCACCTTCAAGAACTGGGTCGAGGACCAGTACCGACGGGGTAGATTCGCTTTATCCGACGGTTGGAGAGTAACGCCGCCGCAAAAGCACGAGCCCAAAGCCACAAGAGCAGAACCGGATCCACCTCAGTCTTGGGAGCGGGTTCGCACCTGTTATATGATTACGATATTAAAAGAAGAACCCGAGAACGAAGATGACCTTCCCCGGTGCTTCGAGAACAGCGATGATGAGTTGATCTCGGAATTCCCACCCGCTCCGAAAGAACTGGAAGACGGTATACATACTACCGCAGATAACCTCAAGAAGATCGAGCTGGGATCGGCAGACGACCCGCGGCCGACATTTGTCAGCGAGCTGTTATCCGAGGAAAAGGTGGCCGCGTTAAAGAACGTGCTCCTACGGCATAAAGACTGCTTCGCGTGGAACTATTCCGAGATGCCAGGATTGGATCCGGAGATTGCGGTGCATAGATTAGCAATATCCCCGGATATCAAGCCAGTCAAGCAGGCGCCAAGGAGGATGCGACTTGAGCTGGAGATGAGCATCAACGCCGAAGTCAAGAAGTTGATCGATTCCGGATTTATCCAAGAAGTCCAATATCCCGACTGGATTGCCAACATCGTCCCGGTAATGAAGAAGAATGGAACGGTGCGCATATGCGTGGATTTCAGGGATCTCAATAAAGCATGCCCAAAGGACGATTTCCCGGTGCCGGTAACCGAGCTAATGATAGATAACACATCCACTCACGAGGTCTTCTCCTTTATGGATGGTTCATCAGGATACAATCAGATAAAGATGCATCCCGAAGATCAGAAGCACACCGCTTTCCGGACTCCTTTGGGCATATTCTGCTACAAGGTTATGCCCATTGGCCTAAAGAACGCTGGCGCCACCTATCAAAGGGCCATGACAAAAATCTTCGACGATCTCATACACGACATCGTCGAATGCTATATCGATGACCTCGTAGTGAAGAGCATGTCATACGAAGAGCATTTAAAGCATCTCGAAACCGTATTTCAACGCCTTCGGCAATACAATTTGAAAATGAATCCCCTCAAGTGCGCGTTTGGAGTCTCCTCGGGTAAATTCCTGGGATTCATCGTTCGACACCGAGGTATTGAAATAGATCCGTCAAAGATTAAAGCGATTATGGAAATGCCTCCGCCAAGAACCCTCAAGCAGTTGCGGTCTCTCCAAGGGAAGCTCGCATACATCCGGCGGTTTATCGCTAATCTTTCGGGCAAATGCCGTCCTTACAGCCACCTGATGAAAAAGGGAACCCCGTTCGTTTGGAATCACAAATGTCAAGGTGCACTAGACGAGATCAAACAATACTTGCAAAATCCTCCGGTGTTGGCTGCCCCAGTGAAAGGAAAGCCTCTCATTCTTTACACGGCCGCCCTTGAAGGTTCTTTGGGCGCATTATGGGCACAGGAAAATGATCAGGGGAAAGAAAGAGCACTTTACTACTTAAGTCGAGTGCTGCTGGGGGCAGAAAGCAATTACTCGCCCATCGAAAAACATTGCTTGGCATTAATCTTTGCAATAACGAAGCTCAGGCACTACGCGTTGGCACATGAAGTCCGTCTCATTTCGAAGGTGGACCCCCTTAAATACCTGATGTCAAAGGCTATATTGACGGGACGACTCGCTAAATGGGCCCTGCTCTTGATGGAGTTCTCGATAACATATCAACCCCTCAAGGCAGTGAAGGGCCAGGCCATTGCCGACTTCCTCGCCGAGCACCCGATACCGGCCGACTCTCCTCTGAACTGTGATTTGCCGGACGAGCATGCATTTGATGCAATTGGCGGTGGAAGCACACGATGGGAACTCTATTTCGATGGAGCGTCCTCCATAAAGAAACAGAAACAGGGTAACCCGATCATCAAATCGGGGATAGGCCTTATCTTTGCAACTCCACAAGGAGGGATAATGCGCTTCGCCTTCTCCTTAACAGAGTCAAGGACAAACAATGAAGCCGAATACGAAGCTCTGATAGCAGGCCTCGAAATCGCCATCAACATGGGAATTGAAGACCTCCTCATATACGGAGATTCTCAGCTGGTCGTTAGCCAAGTAAATGGTGACTACCAAACGTGCAAACCAGAATTGGTGAAGTACGGCGAAAAGGTGCAACAACTGTTGGCCCAGATCCCCTTCTATATTCTAGAGAACATACCGCGCGCAGAGAACAGCAAAGCAGACGCGTTGGCCAAACTCGCTAAAGAACTGGCCGACGAGAACCTCGATGACGTCAGAATCGTAGTACAAAGCCGTCGAGTGCTCGCCCCGGCAGAAATACCTCCGGAATTATATAAAGAAAAGGGAGCGATTGAGCAAGCGACCCTACAAATAAAAGACCGTGAGAAGGCTGAGGACTGGAGGGAAGTCTTCATAGACTACTTTAAGTCCCACCGAATGCCCGAAGAAGCGTCCTCAAGACATCAGCTTATGAAACGAGCTCTATCCTTCGCTTTCGTCAACGATACCCTGTACAAGAGATCGTTTGATTTTCTATGGCTGAGATGCTTGGGACCTGACGAAGCAGAAAGAGTCGTTCAAGAAGTTCACGACGGGCTTTGCGGTTCTCATCAAGCGGGCCCAAAGATGAAGTTAAAAATTAAACGGATGGGTTACTACTGGCCCACGATGATCCAGGACTGCCTCGAGTATGCGAAGCAATGCCACTCATGCCAAATCCATGGAGACTTCATCCACCAACATCCGAATCCACTACACCCAACGGTGGCCAGCTGGCCATTCGAAATGTGGGGGACTGACATAGTCGGCCCCATTGAGCCAGCATCATCCCGGGGACACCGCTTTATCCTGGCGACAACTGATTACTTCTCCAAATGGGCGGAAGCAGTACCACTGAAGGAAGTGAAGACGGAGAATATCCTCCATTTCTTCAAGACGCAAGTCATCTATCGGTTCGGAACTCCACGACGGATTATCTCCGATAATGGGCCGGCCTACCGAAGCCATAAGATTAGCCGCTTCGCACAGCAGCACAATATAGACTGGAGATATTCTTCAGTTTACAACCCACGAGCTAACGGTCTAGCCGAGGCTTTCAATAAGACCTTGACGAAGATCATAAAAAAGACCGTCTCCAGGAATAAGAGGGACTGGCACGAAAGGCTGCAAGAAGCCCTTTGGGCTTATCGAACTACATTCAAGACGGCCACGAACACAACGCCGTACGCGTTGGTATTTGGGACGGAAGCAGTTCTCCCCCTTGAGATAGAGTTACCCTCTCTACGAGTAGCAGTCCACCACGAGCTGACGAACGAAGAAAATGCTCACCTTCGGCTTGAGGAGCTTGATGCCCTCGACGAAACCCGGCTCATAGCGCAACAACATCTAGAGGCCTACAAAGCAAAGATGACGCGCTCGTACGAAAGATTGACCAGGCCGAGGACATTCCGCCAAGGCGAACTCGTACTAGTGGTAAAAAGACCTATGATCCCCAATCGCGCCAAGCGAGGAAAATTTGAGCCGAACTATGAAGGCCCGTACATCATAGACAAGGTCTACCAGGGTGGGGCCTATCTACTCATGGACATGCACGGTGAAAGGCCTTTCAGGCCAGTAAACGGCCGCTTCTTGAAGAAATACCATGCTTAATAAGCTACAGCCTAGGTCAATGATAGATGACGACGACTATGTCCGCTCGCTATCTTCCCAGGCTCAGACTTTACAAGCAGCAGCCGGCCTTCCTATAACGACGGACCGAAACGTCCTTAAACTAGCGACGGACCGAAACGTCCTTAAACTATCTACGGACCGAAACGTCCTTAAACTAATGCCGGACCGAAACGTCCTTAAAATAACAACGGACCGAAACGTCCTTAAACTAACGGCGGACCGAAACGTCCTTAAACTAACGACGGACAGAAACGTCCCTAAACTACCACCGCAACGTCCTTAGGTTGACGAGATGGATAAAAAAAAAAAACAAAAAAAACGGTATGTCCATAAGCAAAATGGGCACGGATGGAAAACCCGAAAGGGCTCCGTGAGTAAAAACAGCAGGGCTGCCGGCAAGTGTTCGTGAAAACCCAAAAAGGGCGCGACCTTGTAAAAAAAAAAGTGAAAAAGAATAAAAAAAAAACGGTATGTCCATAAGCAAAATGGGCACGGATGAAAACCCGAAAGGGCTCCGTGAGTAAAAACAGCAGGACTACCGGCGAGTGTTTGTGAAAACCCGAAAGGGCGCAACCTCGTTAAAGGACACTTACAGAGTCCCCTCGACCTTGTAAGGAGAAACCACCTGCGTGAGATCCTTACGACTCACAAAGGAGCAGCACACTTAGGGATCCTCACGATTCCTAAGGAGAAAATACACTTACGAGATCCTCACGACTCGTAAGGAGAATTCTCTTATGGGACCCTCCCGGCTCATAAGATTTGAAAGTCTTAAGTTACAGAAACCTGAACCTGTTCTTAAGCAAAATTCTCCACAACCTCCAATACTGCCCTACAAGTGGTTCAGTACTGACCCTTGTATACAATCCACGGGCACGAATAAACATTTCCCTAACCAAGTCCCACCTGTGACTGGGGATATGTCCATACGGTAAACAACCCTTGTAAGTCCTCTCGACTTATAAGGAGAAAATCCTTTTGTAAGATCCTTACGACTTACAGGGGAACATACACTTAGGAGTCCTCACGATTCCTGAGGAGAAAACGCACTTGCGAGATCCTCACAACTTGTAGGGAGAAATACCTTTATGAGACCCTTACGGCTCATGAAGTCAAAAGCTTTAGTCGACAGGACCTTAACCCTGTTTGCTAAGCCACCTTTGTTCAACATCGACAAAAGCAAATGATGATTCGCTCCTGGCAACGTTCCAGTTGTAGCGGTGCTGATGCCAAAATCGGTGCCTAAAACCCAGGCTTGTAACGAAAAGCTAGCAAGCCACACATGCCTGAAAAATAGCCGAAATGATGGGGCAACTCGCAATAAAAAGTAGCGAGCAGAAAATAAATAAATAGCCGAAATGATGGGGCAACTTGCAATAAAAATCAGCAAGTAAAAAAAATGAAGGCATGAAAAATAGCCGAAATGATGGGGCAACTCGCAATAAAAAGTAGCGAGCAGAAAATAAATAAATAGCCGAAATGATTGGGCACCGCGAAAAATAGCCGAAATGATTGGGCAATCGCGATTTTCGCGATATAAAAGCTGAAATGATAGAGCATCGCGGAAAAAGAAATAAAATAAAAATAAAATTTATGCCCTACAGGTGATATTCCATCACACCCTGTACACAATCCAAGGGCGTAAACAAAAAGGGATCATACTTCTCCCCCAGGTTTCATCAGAAAAAGAAGCCAGGTCTCGACGGGCCACAAGCGACCTAGAGATCATCCAAACACTCGTCTCGTAACAACGGACACGACTTCAAACAAAGCAGAACAGCGGCAGCTCCCAGTTCCATGGCTCGGTGGTATACATATCGCCAACAGTCAAGCCTCCATCCCGCGAAATGCGGATACAATCAGTACAAACTTCCTGGTCCTCGCAGAGCATGGCAGTGAACCCGTGCGAAGCATCCAGAGCGGAGCCTAGTCCTCGCCTAACGCGGCAATGAACCCGTGTGAAGCATCTAGTGCAAACTTCCTGGTCACGTGGAACGCGGGTAACGTCACTCTTTGACCCCGTGGAAAACGTCCAGAGCGGATCCTGGTCCTCGCAGAGCATGGTAGTGAACCCGTGCGAAGCATCCAGAGCGGAGCCTAGTCCTCGCCTAACGCGGCAATGAACCCGTGTGAAGCATCTAGTGCAAACTTCCTGGTCACGTGGAACGCGGGTAACGTCACTCCTTGACCCCGTGGAAAACGTCCAGAGCGGATCCTGGTCCTCGCAGAGCATGGTAGTGAACCCGTGCGAAGCATCCAGAGCGGAGCCTAGTCCTCGCCTAACGCGGCAGTGAACCCGTGTGAAGCATCTAGTGCAAACTTCCTGGTTACGTGGAAAGCGGATAACGTCACTCTTTGACCCCGTGGAAAACGTCCAGAGCGGATCCTGGTCCTCGCAGAGCATGGCAGTGAACCCGTGCGAAGCATCCAGAGCGGAGCCTAGTCCTCGCCTAACGCGGCAGTGAACCCGTGTGAAGCATCTAGTGCAAACTTCCTGGTTACGTGGAAAGCGGATAACGTCACTCTTTGACCCCGTGGAAAACGTCCAGAGCGGATCCTGGTCCTCGCAGAGCATGGCAGTGAACCCATGCGAAGCATCCAGAGCGGAGCCTAGTCCTCGCCTAACGCGGCAGTGAACCCGTGTGAAGCATCTAGTGCAAACTTCCTGGTTACGTGGGACGCGGATAACGTCACTCTTTGACCCCGTGGAAAACGTCCAGAGCGGAGCCTGGTCCTCGCCAAGCACGGCAGTGAACCCGTGTGAAGCATCCAGAGCAAACACCGGACTGTGGAGTCCTTAAAATCCACGGACTATGATGTCCTTAACCTCGACCGTGATGTCTTAAAACTAACAATCAACCCCCCCGATTCCCTACGGATTTCGCCTTGGTTTAAGGGTACATCTCTTCACTCCTTTGATACCTGGCGTTGTAATTCCTCAACGTCTTCAAAGAGGTGGCGGGTCCCTGCAACCAAACACCGGACTGTGGAGTCCCTAAATCCATGGACTATGAGGTCCTTAACCTTGACCGGGATGTCTTAAAACTAACATCGGACTGTGGAGTCCTTAAATCCGCGGACTATGAGGTCCTTAACCTTGACCGCGACGTCTTTAAACTACGGTACCTTGAGAGATCCCTAACCCCGTGAAACACAGAAAAAGGTGATCACACCCGGCACTTGCAGACCCTCGCCACCTGTAAGGAAGAAAAACTCTCTTGTGAAAACCCGCTTAAGGATCCTCACGATCTTTAAGAAGAACTCACACCTATGGGATCCTCTCGACCTATAGGGAGAAAGACTCCTTATGAGACCCTCGTGGCTCATAAGGTGCAAAGGCCTCAGGAAACAGATCCTAACCCTGAATCCTAAGCCACGGCCGTCCTGCAAGAAGATTAAGATAGAATATCCGCAGAATGCATTCAATGAAAAGGGGACACATCACTGAGAGGAAAATTGTATCCTTTATTCATAAACCAAAATGGATACAAAATACAATTCAAAACAAAAAAAAAGAGATACTCTCATCCATGAGTATGCACAAAAAAAGAAAAAAAGATACAAGTCCTCAAGCCGGCGGGCGGTGCAATAATTTTACCAGCTCATCATTTTGTTGTTGAGCTACGGCTTCGTGGCGCAGGATCTCCATAAGACGCGCCTCCGCCTGAGCTTGCTGGGCCTGATATGAAGCGAGCCGGGCTTCAAGCTCTTTTTCAGTAGCCTTATGAGCCTCAACCCTCTCGCGAGTAAACGTGGCGGCTTTATCAAGAGCCACCACCTCTTTGATGGACTCCTGTAGCACCCGCCACAGTTCATACGCTTTATTGGCCCTAGCTGTGAGATTGGCTTGAAGCTCGCCCAGCGCCTTAGAGGCTAGCTCCCTCTCCGAGAATTTGCGGCCAAGCCTCTTTTCACATGACGTCATGTTTGCCGCACATCGTGCTATCAGACCTCGCAACTCCGCTTTTGCAGCCACGGCTTCTGAGGAAAGGTGAGAACATTCAAGAGCATACAAACAAGCCTCCACCTTCCTGCAGAACTCCACCCAGACCCGCACCACCTCCTCGCTATGATAGGTGGCGAGAAAAGGAAGAGAGCCGTTGGCTTCAGCGGCAAATGCTTCGGCCGTGGTCGTACTACCAGCACGGAGTTCCTCGATGAAAGAAGATAGGGAGACAAGGCTCAATTGGGCCAATCGCTCTGAAGCCCGCAAGGCATAGGGGCCGGACGGCATCACAATGCGCGATTCCAGAGCCATGGAAACTGGCAGGGCTGTTCAAGTTTGGCAAATGTTAGTAAAACTCTTAAACGCGGAACGAATGAGACTATAATAAAAATGTCACTCACCGATAGTCATGCAAGTAGGAGCCGAAGGTTCCCCTGGCCCTTCGACGACCTTGACCTCATCGTCGGCTTCCAAAACTATAAAAGACATCAATGTCATTTCGCAAAATAGTAACAATGCTATGGTAAAAAAAAAAAAAAAATGGCGAATGACACCAACCTTGCCCAGACGAGAGAACAATGCATTGAGGGGAGATCGCCTGCGGAGCTGCCATCTCCAATAAACGCTGAAATGACTGTCGGGGCGATAGATCCGCGATCGTGGCCGCCAAACCGCGCAATTCTGGGAAAAGATAAAAGGATTCAGACTATGAAGGGGTTGCTAAATTAAAACACAGAGGAATACCTTCAACAGTCCTCCCATTCTGAGCCGGGGGGATAGCAGCTTCAACGTTCTCCGTCATGACCTCAGGTTCCAACAAAGGGAGAGTAGTCCCGACTACCTCGCTCCCAGCCTTTGGGCCGCTCACAGTAGGAGTCATTGGGGCGTCGGCCTCCAAAGGAGCCTCCTCCAAAGGGGCAAGCACGCCCTGGCCAAGAATCGCCACTGGAAATTCCACCATGAGAGGAGCAGCCTCGTCAGCCCCCTCCACATCCAGCAAGGCTTCATTGGGAGTTTCGGCGGGCTTTAGCTTTAATAGGCCCGTAGGAAGCTCCCCCAGCGTCGAAGATTCTGCACGATCCAAGTAAGAATAATGATGTATATGCATGGGCATAAATAATCGGAGAGCCTACAAAGGAAGCACAACGTACCTATACGCAAAGAAGCCCTCAATATGGCTTCTTCAAGCCGCTGCTCCTTCTCAAGGAGGTGGGCTCGCCGGGGTTCGAGCGTAGACTTATGACCGCCAGTCCACAAAGAAAGGGCATCAGCTGCGTCTTCTGAAGCGGCCTGCTTCAGAGCCCTTTCCCCCCATTCCTCCAAAGGGCCGATAAATCGCCGCCGAATCCACGAAGGGTCTTCGTAGAAAATTACAGCGGGGTAAGACTTCTTCGGAACCTTGGCGTTGTGAGACGCGTCTTTTGAGCGCCGTATGGCCTCGGCCAACTGCGCAGCCTCCTCATCCACTGAACTCGGGAAGAGAAGTCCAGCGTCCGACTCTTGCACGGCCAATGGTTCGTCCTCAAGGATAGGCTCAGATTCCATCACAGAATTAAGCGGGGCAGTAGCCGCTTTCTTCCGCCGTTTAGACCCGGAGCCGGTCGCCGAGGATGACCGCTTCCTCCCCCGCGAAGCCTTAGGGCGGCGCTGGCCCACATCTCCCTCAGCGCCCTCATCCTTGTTTCTATCGCTCGGTGCCACAACCGAGGACGATACCGCCATCGTCGACACCACGGGGGGTGGCGCCGCCACCGGCGGGGGTACTACTACCGGAGCCCGCTTACCCCGTGAGCGAGAACCCAAAGGCATACCAGCTATCGGAGTAAGGTCTACCCCGGACTCCCCTGGAATGAGCGCGGTGCCGATCTCCCTCAAAGGAAAGCGGACTGGAACCCTCGGTCGTAACTCAGCCCCAGGAGCCAGAGGAGGGGCATCGTGGCCAAGAAGCACCCTCCTTTCCTCGAGAATGATTGGGTTGACCCGATGAAGATACCAACCCGTAAACGCGCCCACGCATCGAGGCATGTACTCAGATTCAGGGACCATGAAATAAGAGCCGGTGTTCAGCCTCATAAAATGATGAGCAGCATCGCGAACAGCATCAAGCGAAGGGATCGGGGCGACCATAAAAGCCTCGAAAGGAACACCTTGGTCGTACCCGAGCTGCCGGGCAAATCGATGCGGATTGTACCGCATGAAAAGAGCCGCATTGTCCTGGCGAAACACCAAGTAACCCGGTCTGATTGCATACAAATGCGTGGCCTCCCGGGGCTTCAGAGAAGGTGCGTTGTCTTTCGACTGGTCCCAGAGTTGTTGGACGGGACCCGAAGGAGTAGACAAGACCCGATCAGTAAAAACCAACCCGCCAGCGGTGGCATGAGGAGAAATTAGCACCCGAATGGCCCCGAATTGAGTCGGGTCGGCGGCAGAAGCATCCACTAGCCGCATAAGTCGTGGAAAGGGGTAGGCATCGTAAAATGAGGGCCTCTGATGCATGGCGAACGCCCCCAATACATGCATTTCGATCCAGGACGTGAAATAATGAAGCGAAAAGTTCACCACATCCACGCCAGGCGTAGAGGTATTAGCCGCGGTGCCCAATCCATTATAGAGGTGTGCCAAGGCCGGGATGCCGATGGCCAACCGCGTCCCCTCAGCAATACGTTGAGCCGGGTAGATGACCGAGGCTCTCATGAAGCGGCGATGCATGGGGATAACGAACCAGCTAAGCCAAACACTGACAAACCCCACAAAGAATGTTTCCTCATCCATACCATGTGCTGCAATGGACTCAAAAGACATCGGCGACACGATGGGAATATAATACTGTGGCAGGTCCGATTCAGCAGTCGGTAGCTTCTTCGGACCAAACCCAAAGGGGTCTCTGATGTTAGCAAATTTCGGAGCAGTCTTCGATATGATATCCTCACGAAGGAAGCAGGAAATGAAGCTTTTAAAAGTAACACCCTGCTCCTCAGACTCAGTGAACAATTGATCAAAAATACCCAGCGCCTTGATCAAGCTGGGGCGTTTATGGCGAACAGCATTCTCAGCGGACAGGCCGTCAATCGGTGCAGACTCGGGCTCGAAGACATACTCGTCAGAAGGCAACAACTCCTCATACAGTGCGCCCCTAATTGGCAATCCTGAGATTTCATAAAATTCTGCAAGAGAGATCGAGACCTCGCGATCCCCCAGAAGAAAAGTATTAGTGGGAAGATTCCACTGGTTCAAAAACGCCTTGACCCACCAGGCATGCGGGGACTTGTAATGGAACAGTGACGCATATATGGCCTGATAAAGCCCAACTTTCTGCAACCGCGCCCGATGGGCGGAAAGGATGTAGCGAGCCCAGAGAAGGTAGCCCGTAGGATGCCTGGGAGTGAGCCCTATCTTATAAATTTGCCCCCATGGGTGGGCCTCACCCTGGCAGATACGCCGCCCCAGTATGTCTATGGCCGGAATCGGATGGTTCGGAATACCGGTCGTCGAAGGCTCAAGCCTCCCCGTTGGAGTCCAGTTAGGCATTTCCACAGCAAAAGCTGTCCTTGGAGGATCCATCGGTAAAAAGGGGAAAGTAGGCTCCGTTGGCACCGTGCAGAGAAAACTCCGACGACCATGAATAATCTGACTATACCAAGACCCCCACTGAAGGAGGTTGGTGCAGTTCGGGTCATGAGCCCGAATCATCGCCATCGCTTCCTCATCAGACGGTGACTGAGGAAAAGCCGCCTCCGAGCGAGAAAAGGGAAAACGTGGAGCAGAGGCCATCGCACCTGAAATCCAATAAAAGAAGACCGTTAATAGGAAAGTCAGCGATGTTTACTCATGCATGAACATGAAGACTAGTGGGAGAAAGCAACAGCAAAGTTTCCTGGGACCATTGGCTATAAAACACATGGGCCCCACAGAATCCGGATGACGGCTCATTAATAATGAGACCAAACAGTTACAATAAAACAAAAGGGAATATCCTCATTTAATAAAAATGATGGCCATGCACATCCCCCCAACAGGATCTGTCTCGGGCTCTATAGTGGATCCAATAAAATCAAAGGAATTGAATTCACACAAAAAGACATCATTACAAAGCCCCCATTGCATTAATTGCAGGAAGAACAACCTCGGGCCAAGAGACCCCAAGAAGCCTCTGTGTGAAGAAATCGAGTTCTTCGTCGGAATTAAATTCCTTATTAAGAAAAGGGAATTAAATTCCCAAAAACATTTTTTTTGATGGAATTAAATTCCATGGATTTGAACCGCCATCATCATCTCTCCAAAGATCATCTAAACCCTAAGAGATCTACAGTTGAAAGATTAAACAGTTTCATGTTCGTATGGAAAATATTAAGAAAGAAGGGTAAAACCCTTGTTTTGGATTTAAAATCCAGGAAAATGTGAAGGTCCATCGTTGTCCAAGAACATTACCTGAGGAAAAAGGATTCCTTTTGAACAGAGTTAAACTCTGAAGATTGTTTCAAGACAGAGAACTAAGCTCTGGAAGAAGAGAATTAAATTCTCAGAAAAAGATCTCAGAAGAAGAAGATGAACAAAGTGAAGGCTCTTATGAAGAGACAGCAGTATTTATAGAAAACAATGGAAACGTTTCATCTCCCCAGATCCCTAAAGGAATCCAACGGTCGCGAGAGATGACAGCGTTGCACTCACGTGCCGACACGTGAGAACAACGCTGTGGGGGCATTTGTTTCCTGATTTAAAATCAGGAAAGCTTCTGGGAAAAGCTTCAAAAGAGGCCACGTGCTTACACGTGACAGCAGTCACGTGTTGACACGTGACCTATAAAATACAGAAAAAAAAAAAGAAGAAGCATTTTGATTCGCTGATCAAGTCAAGGAAAAGAGCTTCAGAAGAGGTCACGTGCTCCCACGTGACCAGAGTCACGTGTCGACACGTGACGTTCAAAGCAGCAAACTTGCTCTCCAATTGAACCAGAGAAAGAAGTGCCAGACAGGGGTCACGTGCTCACACGTGACCAGGGGTCACGTGGTAGCACGTGATGGCTAAAACAGCAACCGGAAGATAGCGCAGAAAGAAAAAGGATTCTTCATTCCAAAGAGGGTCACGTGTCTGCACGTGACCATGGGTCACGTGGTCACACGTGACCGACTTTCAAAGCCCATTTTTGACGACAGGATTAAATTCTGAAGGGAATTCGAATCTTTCCAAAGGAAAGTAATTATTTGGGACCAATCAAATTAAAGATTCAGAGATGATTAAATATCATCTATCTATGGAAAATCTCGAGTTTGGAAAGATTTCCCCCTTAAATCTAACCAAAATAACAAAGGAGAATCTCTGGATTTAAGATCCAATGGTGAATAAAATTCACCTAATAATCCAAAGGCCCAAAATGAATGATGGACGCAAATCAAATCTCTCAATGAAGATTCACAAAAGACTGATTGATTCGGCTGCTTCTCCTATAAATAGGAGCCAAAGGACACAAAAAAAAAGATATATACATACGCAGAGAAGAAAAGAGAAAAGGAGAAGAGCTTTGATACTTGAAAAGACTCAGATCTTCTGCAAAAAACCCTAGGTAAGAAAGGGAAAGGCGTTTGAAAGAAGGAGAATTTAATTCTCAACAGAGTTTAACTCTGATAATATAAAAACAGAAGAATATATTTCTTCTCTCTTTGATAGAGGACCTGCAAAGTGCACATCTCCCCTCAAGGTTGAGAATTTAATTCTCAATGGGTCGAGATCCTGCCATACAGATCCAAAACATAGAGAAAGAATGCAAGCACGAGAATTTAATTCTCACAGAACTATAGGAATTTAATTCCTTTAAAATAAAATTAGGGCTCGACCCTGTATCATGGGAATTTAATTCCTTCAAAACAAAAAGAAACAGGGTTGAACCCTAATTAAGAACATAGTTCTGTTGAAACAGCGGGAATTTAATTCCTTTAATCATAATTCCCTGAAAGGGGAGTTTAATTCCTTAAAGGCTTTTGTTAGGGTTTAACCCTATTCAGTTCTTCGCATAAACGAGGAATTTAATTCCCACAGAAAATTCAGAGTTAAACTCTATTCCAGAATACAAGTCTTCAAAAGGAAATAGGAATTTAATTCCTCTGAAATTTAAAGTTCGAAGAATTCAATTCCTGAAAAAGGAGTAACAGATCCTCTAAAACAACACAGAGGCAGGGTCACGTGCCACCACGTGACCCCCCAAAAGCCCTACAGAAAGTCCCTTTGAGGCAGTACCCCACGTGATCCACGTGACCCTTGGCAGAAGCTTTAATACATAGGCATTTGAATGCCCAACACGTGATGGCACGTGATGCTCTGAAAGACATGATAATCTCAGAATAAATGAAGGGAGGGCGCTCTCACGTGCCACCACGTGACCCCTCTCGCCTTAGTGTTTAACACTAAATTAAAACTCTCAAACCCAGTGTTAAAACACTGGTGGGCCTTAGTGTTCAACACTAAATAAAAAGCATTATTTGCAGTGTTCAACACTGAGCTGTTTTAGTGTTTAACACTAATTTGAAAGCCTTATTGCTGGTGTTTAACACCAACTATTCTTTTAGTGTTAAACACTAACTTGTCAACCCCATTCCCCAGTGTTCAACACTGATTGCTCTGAAGTGTTTAACACTAGGCTTTGGCCCAATCGGCTAAAGGGATAGAGGCAAAGCTTCTCCCTCAATGGACCAACTAAAAGTCAATATTCCAGACCTGACTGGACTTAGCCCAAGCTGGCCATAAGTCCTCAATTTGTGATTAACTGAGCCAATGGGCTCATAACTTAATTGATCGGCCTTGACCCAAATTGGGCCAGGAACTACTTAATCCATCCCGGTTCTAGGGTACATCTCTTCACTCCTTTGATACTTGGCATTGTAATCCCTCAATGTCTTCAAAAAGGTGACGGGTCCCGACGACCACACATTGATATGGACTGTGGGGTCCTTAAACCCATGCCTAATGCAAACTTCCTGGTTACGTGGAAAGCGGATAACGTCACTCTTTGACCCCGTGGAAAACGTCCAGAGCGGATCCTGGTCCTCGCAGAGCACGGCAGTGAACCCGTGTGAAGCATCCAGAGCGGAGCCTAGTCCTCGCCTAACGCGGCAGTGAACCCGTGTGAAGCATCTAGTGCAAACTTCCTGGTTACGTGGAACGCGGATAACGTCACTCTTTGACCCCGTGGGAAACGTCCAGAGCGGAGCCTGGTCCTCGCCTAGCACGGCAGTGAACCCGTGTGAAGCATCCAGAGCACATACTGGACCGCAATGTCCTTAAACTACCCACGGACCGCAATGTCCTTAAACTACCCACGGACCGCAATGTCTTTAAACTACCCACGGACCGCAACGTCCCTAAACTAGAACAATAGAGCCCTTCATATGCTCTTTTGTCGGACCTAAACGGTCCCGTTTAAGTTGATCTTAGCCTCAAAGATGGCTAACGCGTCCTTAAACCCTCAAACATACTGGACTACGAATCCCCCAAATTAACTCCGGCTCAAGGGTACATCTCTGAACTCCTCTGACATCTGTCGTTGTAATCCTTCAACGTCGTCAGAGAGGTGATGGGTCCCGACAGCCATACAGACGATGGACCACTATGTCCCTAAACTGGAACATTAGAGTCCAAACACTCTTTTGTCGGATCTAAGCGATCCCGTTAAGTTGATCTTAGTCACAGAGTTAGACTAACGTATCCTTAACAAACGTTTGAGTTGATCTTAGCCTCGAGTAGGGCTGACGTATCCTCAAACCAAACCCCCCCCCCAAACCCAAATTTAAGATAATGCGGATTTGGACTAGTCCACGCCCTACGGGCGACGACATAACTCAGTCTCCGTAAACAATCCACGGGCAATAAAACAAGCACCCACGACACGAAGTGACCATCTGGAGAAGGAGAAAGTTGTTATCGCAATGCGGTAGCGTAATTAACTGCAGGGGCTTGCGCCTGCAGGGAAGAGCGTCCCCACAATCAAAAACCCCTCAAATGAGGGGGAATCTGACGAAGTCTGCTACATCGGTCGCATCCGTTTAAACCTTCGATACATGGTGCCATAAATCAACTTGGCATCTTCGGAGAGGTGGACGGATAGCACCAATTAGCATCTGCCCCGAACCTAACGCCTCAGACGTCCCAACGTCCCGGCCGCCGTTCGGAGGGGGACAGTCCTTAACCTTGACCGAGATGTCTTAAAACTAACAATGGACCGCAATGTCCTTAAACTACCCATGGACCGCAATGTCCTTAAACTACCCATGGACCGCAATGTCCCTAAACTAGAACAATAGAGCCCCTATATGCTCTTTTGTCGGATCTAAACGGTCCCGTTTAAGTTGATCTTAGCCTCAAAGATGGCTAACGAATCCTTAAACCTTCAAGCAGACTGGACTACAAATCCCCCCAATCAACTCTGGCTCGAGGGTACATCTCCGAACTCCTCTGACATCCGTCGTTGTAATCCTTCAACGTCGTCAGAGAGGTGACGGGTCCCGACGGCCACATACATACGATGGACCACTACGTCCCTAAACTGGAACATTAGAGTCCAAACACTCTTTTGTCGGATCTAAACGATCCCGTTAAGTTGATCTTAGTCTCAAACTAGACTAACGTATCCTTAACAAACGTTTGAGTTGATCTTAGCCTCAAGTATGGCTGACGTATCCTCAAACCAAACCCCCAAACCCAAATCTAAGATAATACGGATTTGGACTAGTCCACGCCCTACGGGTGACGACATAACTCAGTCTCCGTAAACAATCCACGGGCAATAAAACAAACACCCACGACACGAAGTGACCATCTGGAGAAGGAGAAAGTTGTTACCGCAACGCGGTAGCGTAATTAACTGCAGGGGCTTGCGCCTGCAGGGAAGAGTGTCCCCACAATCAAAAACCCCTCAAACGAGGGGGAATCTGACGAAGTCTGCTACATCGGACGCATCCGTCTAAACCTTCGATACACGGTGCCATAAATCAACTTGGCACCTTCGGAGAGGTGGACGGATAGCACCAATTAGCATCTGCCCCGAATCTCAGGCGAGACGTCAGCGTCGCGCCGTCTTTCGGAGGGGAACACGGCCTCCATCATTCCTACTCACAACCACACCAAGCTCCTCCTCTCACTGTCGGCATCCATGCTCAACCGTCGGCTCCCACCGTCCATAATGATCACCACCGGAGTCTTCACCACGACGAGCTCATCTCTGCAGCCACCTTGCCAGGCTCCCCTAGCCGAACCGAACCCCAAGCGTCCTAGCTGAGCCTCAGCGTGTCGTTTCGTGTTCGCGTCATCCGTCACCGTCAATACCATGCCGCCGATCTTTGCAGACAAGTGAACCCATTCACTTGTTTTCATGTTATAGTAAAGTCGTTTAGTGTATAAATGCAACACTTTTTAATATATATTAACTGAACCGAAAATGAAATTCTGGTGTAAATCACCCATTAATGTTTGCGTAACACATAACCAATGAACTTTATACATGATAACGGACAACATATTGAAAATTGACACCAATCGGATAATGTTTGACCATGGATTGATACCCCCAAGTCGGGTATCGAAACAGACTAAAACGGCTCTCTTTAGGCCAATCATCGTCTTTAGGCCTTTGATGGCGTTACCACCGGTACTTGTGTTTTTTTAGTGATAAATAGTGACATGTTAAAGTTTCATAACAAAAGGACGCGATTTCACACATTTCCCTAGCGTCTATACCGAAACTCGCGTTTTACCGAACACTTGATACCTTTAAATTCATAATTAATTCTAGAAAAATCCAATCGGGGTGTGCTTAGGTTCGTTGTGAAGTGTACTGTATAATCTTTAACAAGATGTATAGGTTTAATGTTAAATATATCATTTGAATATTGAACACAGAGAACATTCCTGACTTTGGACTGCAGTCCAGAGCAGGAATTCACCCCTTAACATGCCTTTATACACCTGAAACCTTACTGTTTAATTGTGATAGTGTGCGGATCCATATATCGTTGCATATAAAATTGTTTTATATTTCCAATGGTACTAGTTTTACTGAATTCTGGTATCATTGGTAATTTAAAACATATTTTAAACTGATGACATGTACGGTTGATTTCTGTAATTTCAGTTACACCCTTCATCAGTAAACTGATCATAACTCCTAAACTAAAATGAATACTGTCGATCCGTCTTCTACGCTGTAAAGTTAACTCATAACCTTACAAATAGTTGATCTGTAGTGCTGCCTAACTGTGATGCCAACAAAGAGTAAAACCTGTTACGAAATGGACTATCAGTTCAGAAACAGGACTTCCAACAGTGGAAACTTAAAATGGAATGGGCGTAACTCGCAAACCTGAAACCCGATTGGTTTGAAACCAATTTTGTTCAATTGCTGTTTAAGTTTAATTTCTACCCCTATTGTATCATTTTACCTAATTATGATCGTATGATTTAATATGATTTTATAAAAGCGATTCATATTGTACATGACTTGATTAGTGGCATAATTTACATACTTACCCTACCGTGATACCATTAGTGATAGAGAGCGCACTTATTGAATTCTTAGAGATTATTGTATTGTCGAACGTGAGTGGTATCGGATTAGTTATATCAAGTACGCCAGTGAAAAGTGAACGATTCGTGAAAGTGAATAGTGCAGTGAAAAGTGAATAACACTGTTATTGATGCGTAGTTATACACACTATCCCCATACATAGAGTTATTGAAATCTAGGGAAAAAGGGAAAATCAAAGTGGATTGGAACTTGTATTTAGCGAGGTTAAGCGATTTAGAGGATGATCATTCGAACATCGACTCTTATATATATTTTAGGGTATGGACTTAGCGGCTGACAAGGTTATGTCCCGGATAACAACGGGCCGTAGTCTTGGGTATACACTAAACCCTCGGTAAATATGATCACTATTTTCCACAGTTCGATTTCAAATTGACCTAGAGACCAATACGAACAGAGATCATCTACTGCATTGATTATTGATACACCGATTACCTGCATTCACTGTCTTCATTGTTATTACCTTTCATTTCATATTTTATTATATTGCTATTGTGTCGCCCTGACGACCTGAGTATGCATGCTCAGAGTTTGGAGAGGACGCAGCTCAGAAGTCAGATCTACCATTCGAGTTTGCAGAGATTTAGACGGTTCACTTTCAGCACTTTTACTGCTTTCCCTAAAATAACCTTGTAATCGCACTTGGTTAGTAGTTTCTTTTCCAGTTGAACTATTATAAATTATGAACAATGAAAGTTAATGCAATAAACTAGTAATGTGTTTTCTTTATTGTGCTGTGCTGATATTGATTACCATGAATTACTAGAAATCACAATATGACTACGGAAGGATTCTTTCTTGGCCGTAAGAACATGGCTGGCCTAGTTAACCGCGTATTCCGTATTTTGGAAAACGAGTTGTGACAGTAGCCAACAAATATACAGGAGCTACTGCGATCATCTAACTTACTTCTTTTTTGCTCAGAAATATGAGCATATGCAATGTTGCCGAATACTTTGAAGTGGCTGGCATTAGGCTTGTAACCGCTCCATGCTTCTTGCGGGGTGAATGTTTTTATAGAATTTGAGTAGGACACCAATTAAGAATGTACATAGCACAAGCAACAGTTTCAGCCCAAAAAGTTTTAGACGTCTTCTTACTTTTCAACATGCCTCTCACTATGTTTAGAATCGTGCGATTCTTTCTCTCGGCCACTCCATTTTGCTGAGGTGAATAAGGAGCCGTAAAAATGACAGATCCCATGCTCTTCAAAATATACTTCAAAATCTTTTGAATTGAACTCACCGCCGCGATCTGATGTAATAGCTTTCAAATAACAACCACTTTCTTTCTCCACGTTAGCTTTAAATGATTTAAATACAGAAAATACCTCAGATTTATTTTTCCAAAAATGAACCCAGGTTTTTCGAGAAAAATATCAGTGAAAGTGAGAAAATATTTATGCTCATCAAAAGAAGTAGGAGTTATTGGACCGCAAACATCCACGTGGACGAGTTGAAGGGGTTTTAATGCATGGAATGAAACTTCTTTTGGAAAGCTAACCCTATGATACTTTCCGAAAAGACACCCTTTGCATAGTTGCTCCGGATGATTAATGAGGAGCAATCCTTTCACCATATGTTGTTTCGCTACCATGCTAAGACCGACAAAATTAAGATGGCCAAATCTCAAGTGTCATAGCCAAGACGGATTTTCTATAGAAGCATTCAAACACTTCACATCTCCCTTTTGAATATTGAGCATGAACATCCGATTTTTTGACATTTGTACATTTGCTATCAGTCTCATTTTATTATCTCTTAAGACAAGATTATAATTTTTCATATGAATATCATAGCCCTTCTCTAAGAGTTGTTCGAAGATTAAAATATTGCTCTTCATATTAGGGACTTAATAAACATTTGAAATAATTTGATTTGCACCACTCTTAAGGTGAATAAAATTTTTACCTTTTCCTTTTACGGGGATTTTTGAAGAATCTCCAAAAGTAATTTGGCCATTGACCGATTCATCTGCATTCATGAACATGCTTCTTTTTTCGCACATATGGTTTGCAGCACCGGTTTCCAAGTACAAAATATTCTCTTTATCTTTATCTCCTTTGAAAGACAATAAGAGAACATGATCTTCTTCTTCTTTTTCGGTATAATTCGCTTTCTCATCGACTTGATTTTTTCAACACTCTGAAGTATAGTGACCATACCTTTTGCAATTGAAGCACTGCACATGAGATTCCCCTCTTCCATTAAACATCCTCTTCCAAGTCCTCTTGAAACTTTGGTGCCGTGGTCCTTTACTTCAAAGTTTTGATAATCGCCTCATCCATTGCTATGCCGATGACCGCGACCATGACCACGACCACGAGCTCCTCCACGGCCTTGGTCATCATGGCTTCTTTCTTTTGAATCTTCACGTCCTTCCTTCAAGCTAAGTTTTGATTGAATTGGTTTCTCCACCGGTTCTTGCCCTTTGGTGAATCTTTTCTCATGGACAATCAACGAACCCATAATCTCGTCGATGGTCATACTCTCCAAATTTTTGGATTATTCTTTTGCGCAAATAATATAATCATACTTTGGAGGAAGCGACCGAAATATTTTCTCCATCACACGGACATCTTCAATTTTTTCACCATTTTTTTTGTGCTGATTCACAACGGTTAAAACTTTAGTGAAATAACCGGAGACTAATTCACTTTTTTCCATCTCCAAGTCTTCAAATTCTTTACGGAGTGTTTGCAAATGAACCTTCTTCACCTTCTCCGTTTCTTTGTAGGAGTTTCGAAGGATCTTCCAAGCTTGCTTCGAACTTATGGCATTAGAAATTTTTTTGAACGCCGATTCATCAACTCCTTGATAGATAAAATGGAGAGCTTTATTATCTTTTTTGGTTACATCTTTGAGAGCCATTATTTAGCCCGCCGATAGCGCAGCTTCATCTTCAGGCTTATCATAGCCTCGCACAACAACGTCCCAAGCATCAAGGAACCCTAATAAATCCTTCATTTGGATACTCAAATTTTCGTAATTTTCTTTGGTGAGGTGAGGAACAACGAACGACACCATCCCGTTGGTCATCACTTTCGCTAGATGTGATACCACTTTGTTCTCGAAATATAATTGGAATTATAACTTTGAGAAAGAAATTAGAAGAGGATATAACGGGAAAAAAAAATACATTTTGTATTGATTTAATCATTTTGGCACACAACACAACCCAAATGAGTCAACATATATATAGGAATTACATGACTCTTCATACTCCACAGCTCATAAGCTACATATTTATTATCATAACATATGACCTTTATTATTCCATAACTCATAACATACTCAATTAATTCTATAACATATGATTCTTTATATTTCTAATTACTACTACTAAATATTGCATCAATAACTCATCCATGAACAAGGTAACTCATGGTCCTTCGTATCCCCAAATTTAAATCAAGTTTAATTTCAACGTTGAGAGGTTGAGATAACCCCGGCTGAAGTTGCGGAAGAGCTGATGAAGAGTGAAGACGTCAAAGTTGCATTAAACGGGCTCATCGGAGTACTCAGTGCGAAGAAGAGCGGTAAAAACAATGAAGAACGGGAAGGAGAACAGGAAAAGATGATGAAATTACTGAAAGTAGCAAACTGCTTCAGGGTGTTATCAGTTTTCCTTTGTCTGAGGGAACATGCAAACCAAGAAGTCACAACATCAAGTGCATTTTATGATCATTGTGAGCAATCCATTTCTTGAAACTTTATATTAGATCCAACTAAACTATAAGATTTAGCTCATACCTCATTGTAGTCTTGTCTATGCAATCAAGAATAGACGCATGTCTTTTTCTCGATCGTTGAGGGTTTTCCCAGATTGAATTTAAATTAAAAAAAAAATCATTTCTAGTTCTGGTTTCGCTGGCTGCAGGAGAAACTACATTCATGAGCAAACCGCTTATTTGTGCAACGTCAACCAAGTTTGGTATTTAAATTTATGAAAAGCATAAGAACACTGCAGATTGATTTCAGCCAGAAATTAGTTTCATAATCCTTGCAGTTGCTGGCGTCGGTTGTTGGTTCAAGGAGATATATAACTGGTGCTTGGGTTCGGCAATGGTGCACCGAACAAAGCGAGCACTTAACAGGTGACCACCAACTCAATGACTACTAGAATTCCTACTCCGACACGAACATAAAATATCTGTTCTCTTGAAGTCAACATCGACCTTGATATCCATTCCTATTAATAGCCCAAGGGATTATATATCTTAAGCACTAAGAACCACGGAAGTTCCTATAACAAGGGGAAATTGCAGGCGACAAATTTCTCTAGGAAGACATTGAATCACCTTCGGCCAAAATCGAAAATGATTTAACAGCTAACATAAGCATCATTGAAGATCCAGTCTCGATCTTCACCGCATCCGTAACACGATTGTATTCTGCTTGAGTGCTTTCAGTTATCAATTTGCTTCAACCGATTTCAAAGTAAGAGTGTTCGCTTGTTTCGATCAATAAACATTTGAATCTGACACCCTAATAGACTAGCTAGTTACTTCTCTAACTAATTAACATTAATAAAAGAAGAAAAAAAACTCTTTAACTAAACGCGTTGTTATTAAACATGAAGACAAAGCAATTATTAAGAATGGTTATAATGTGTTCGCCAACCTTAAAAAAATTTGCCAACTTCATGTTTTAATTGTATGTATCGTGAAGAGGAAAACACCCATCAAGCTAGCTCAGTCATCATGTACCTGTTTTTTAATAAAAAAAAACGAAAAAAATTTAAAAATAAAAAGAAACAAAGAAGAAATAAAATCACAATTAAGATGAGGATATGTGAATAGAACTTAATTGCAGTAGAAATAAAATGAAACAAAGAAGAAACAAAATCACAGTTAAGGCGGAGGATATTTGAATAAAACTTAATTGCAGTAAAAATAAAATCAGTGCCCAGTGATTATATAAGGAAACAACGAAGGAACAATCTTTAACATAGGGACAGGCTGTACCATATGCATCTCCTCAGGCCCGAATCCGGATTCACGCCATCGAGTAGATCGAAATTTGTGGCTATGACGCCTCCCCCGACATCTGTACCATACGCATCTCCTCATGCCGGGGCCCAGATCCGGATTCATGCAATTGGGTAGATTGAAATTTGCAACCGTGTCACCTCCTCTGACATAAACAAGACTCTTCAACGAGTCTCTTAAGATATATGGATAACTAGTAATATGCACGTGCTATGCACATGTGTGATGAGGAAAAAGCATCACGTGCCATGATTTTCGTATGCTTCCTTGATGGACAATAGTCTAACGACCTTTTTACTAATTTTGTGCATTTCACAAAGAGAAGATATCTTGTATTAAAAATTGTTGAAAAGTATAAAGGTAATTACATGTATATGAGAGAATAACATGACATACTCTCACTCTAGAATGCTTATATGGATTTTTCTCTTTTCTTGTATTTTTTTAATAAAAAAATGAGAATTTTTTTTGCCTCCATAAATATGAGTTATAATAGTAGAGGTATAGTCACACATTGAAAAAACTATAAGAGCCATATAAGTATAAGATATAAGACGAGACAACCAATCATATAAATAAACTAGGTTATGGCACATGCGATGCACGTGAATTTAATTTTAAGAATTATTTATGAAGGAATGATTGTAAATTCTAATCAGGCTTCAATTTTATTAAAATCTCTATATACTTTAGATAAATGTTTGTTCATTTATCTACATTTTTTCTATGCTACTAATACTTGTATTATTAGATTAATTGTCGGTTATAAGGCAAATGAAATGTAAACAACAAAGAAAATAAGGATTAAAATATAATAAATTTAGAGAATAGGTAATGTATATAAATAACAAAAAATTTAAGGTTTATATGTAAATTTTTCTTCTCGGGCTTTTTAAGAAAAGAGAACTTTTTCCATCTTTTGAGAGATAGCTTGAACTATTGCATGTGAAGTATAAATTAAAGAATTTTTTATAATTTTTTAACTTTATCTTGAAATAAGAAGAAGTTGCCAACTCATAACCTTTAGCTTTGAGCTATAATTGTAAAGATATATATGGCTCTTCTCATTAGTAAACATTAAAAAATTAATGCGTAAACATTTAAAAATTAATGCGAGCACTAGTGTATTTAAATACCTAATGGCACCTATGTGAGGGGGAGTCTTAAGATAAAGAGGTAAATGAATATAGGATATAAGATATAGCAACCCACTGTAAGGCTTGAGTCTTTTTGGAAGCCCTTGTATACCCTCTTATAAATAAATACATAACTGGTCGGTGGCGGTTTGTTAGCTGTTATAGCGAGGAGCCATCGGTCCGTCCAATGAGGCGCAAAATGACATGGCCTTGAAGCTGGGGCATGCCGAAGCTTAGGGTTCCCGTCAATTGGGGTGACAAACACTTGTGTCGTCGTGGGAGGTTTTTCTGGCGGAGCTCTAGGATTGGCAGACACCGCGGAGGCGTCCGAGATTCGAGAAAGTGGGTACCTTCGAGGATACAACTTCGATCGACTCTAGCCAAAGATCAGCCCACGGTGCAGTTTCTTCCAATCTCCGTCTCTTGTTCTTTGAGTAGGGTTTTAATATGCCCATGGCGCCATAATTAATTCTTGGGGCTTTTCTTGGCTGTTGCCATTTTTGGGGTTTATGATTTCTTTTGATGCTAACAATTAAAACATGTATTGTAATATATATATATATATATAGGGAGGCGGGAGGGCAGCGAAGCCTCTTTTTAAAAATGAACCTTCATGCTAAAATACACATACCCTCACCTATATCACCGATCCAAACCGGTCATCTTGATCTACATATAATGAAACCTCACTATACAAAAAATCTCTAGATTTAAACATCTCTAACGTGTTCATTAAGCAAATAGAAAATTAACGGCTTAACGGTATAGGAAAATTGCAGTCTCTTGATGAACGCGTTAGAAGTTTTTAAATCCGGAGAATTTTTGTATATAAGGGTTTCATAATACGTAGATCAGGATGGTCGGTTTCCATTGGCGAAACATATTGTATGCGTGTTTTGGTGTGAGAGCTTATTTTTTAAAAAAGGGGCTGCCGACTCATACCCCTTTCTCTCTCTCGAAACGGGTTATCGGCTAGGTAGATGATATTAAACCGTCGGCTAATTTATTGCATAGTCCAATCCGACCATTAAACCGACGATCCGTCCCGACTATCTTGTTCTACACATAGAGCGATCTAAATTTTAAGCAGAAGATTCTAGCTATGTAGTGAAAGAATATTTAATAATCCAGTTTAATTTGTTAGTTTAAATTTTAAATTTCTGCTGCACTCTTATAAATATATATTGGAGCTTTAACTAGATTACCCCCACCAAATTATTGTTTCTTTTTTTTTAAAATAAAAAAGATGCCCCTCTATTCTAACCATTTTTAAATTTCGCATTGAAAATCAAGCGGGAACACATCGCAAGTCCATATTAATCAGAACTAATATTTTGCACATGTTTGAATAACTCATCATCCTAATGAAAGCGTTGGTAAGGATTTTAACCCATAAGCATTGCTTATAAATTTTTAAATAAGTCTATAGAATTTAAATTAAATGAATATGGTTAATAATAATATTAGAATTGAAAATTTTACGAGTCATATAAAATAACAAAGATATATGGGTTTATGTATAAATTTACGAAGCATGCTTCTTTTTAGGTTTTGAAATATGAGAGAGAATATGTAATGAATAAGAGAGAGAAAATTGTTGACTTTCCAATTGCTTATTTTTGTGCCTAGAAGAAATAAAATGGGCCGATGAAGCGGGCATCTTCTATTCTCAAACCTAGGTATAAGGAATTGTCAATTTTTTTTTAAATTTCCAAATCAATGATATCATTAAGAGACTTTTGTCTAGTCTAGCCTACCGAGTTATAATAGTAGAGATATGTATTATTGTTTTAAAAAAAGAAAGAAAAATTCCTTTATTCCCCCTAACCCATTCATTAGAGTTTTCTGGATGCGCTTGATAGGAGGTAGTTCTAAATTACTATAAAATATTACCATACTTGTAACAACCATAAACTTTCTGTATTGAATTTTTCCAAAATACAGAAAGGTACACTTGAGCCTGAGCACAAGTTATAAGTTTAATTTGCTTTTGAATAGTAAGAAAGAGCTTGTAGCTCATTGGTAAAGACCTTGCACTGTTGAGACATAACACCTAAGTTTAAATCCTATCAGCCACATATTGTTTTTATTTTATGTTCTTTTAATCTTTTAGAAGCCTGAAGGTTAATTTTTTCCGCTTGCAACACCATATTGTTTATTTTCTCTGCATTCATCCAGAGAACAATAAAACTCCATTTAATCTCATTTTAAATGCAAATTTCAATGCAATCTTTAACCTTCTAAACCCTAATTTTCTCTATAAATACCACACCATATTTCACTCCTCCTCAATCAGAATTTCCTCACAAAAACTCTCAAAAATTCTCAAGTCCTTATAGTGTGCAAGCGGAGTTAGCGAAGGGCAAAGCTCCAGCGAAGTTCCGAGAGAATTCCGGCGACGAAGCGACGCCCCGACACCTTCCTTAGTTTCTCCTCTCTCTCTTCTCTTGTTCTCTAGCCAGTAAGTCCCTTCTCTCCCTCTTTTCTAATATCTTAAAAAGTTTCATTTCTAAAACCTGACAGAAGCGGAGTTAATCCGACTTCTGATTCGGTTTTCTTTAAAAACTCTATCTTTCTTAAACAAGAAAATACCATACTCTCATATAATATTTAACAAATATTAACAAACATATTTAAACAGGTTTCATTTCAAAAGAATCTCTATTGCAACTTTTCTTGTATTTTTACGGTAAAATACCATATACTTCTTTTCCGACATAAAACAACATAAAACTTGTATTATTTATAGATAACTGACGAGATAATGATCTACCTCATCACAACACACATCTTTGACACAGCACGATGAAGTTTTGGAATATATTCATGGGATAACACGACTTTACAAATAAATATCATCAACATACAAAACCATTTTTTTAAAAAGATATATTAATCAATTCCTTGCAATTTTGTCTCTACAACCCATTTTTGGAGATCCCGATCGGGATGGTGCGGGTCATCGCATGTCCTCGGGCCTAGTAGAGCGAGATGCAAACCTCCGAAAGGAGCATTCGATCTCGATCGAATTTTTAATGCGTTTTTATTTAGAAAATGAGATTTATACAAGAATAAATAAAATTTATTTTTATTAAATATATAATTAATATCAAAATATCTATTTTAATTATATTATATAAATATTCCAAGTTTTCCAAATTAAAGGAATCACAATTATATGAAAATACCATCAAATACAACATACTTCCGGTATTTCAATAAAATATCATATATTATGAAAACCAGGTTCTATTCATTAGAAATTTCACTTTTATAAAATATATATCTGTCACGCCCCGCTTCCCAAAATACGGAATACGAGAGGTAAACAAGGCCAGCCATGCTCCTACGGTCAAAAAAATGTCCTGCCGTAGTCACACTTCGGCTTCTAATTTTTCATGGTAAACAGTAAATGATGCGCAGGTAATGAGAAATGCAGTAACAGATAGAAACAAGATAAAGAACTGACCTGAAGTGGAACAAACGAAGGTAACTCTGAAAAGCAAGTCAGGAAGTCTGTGATGAACGTCTAGTTCTGGTCCAGGCTAAATCTACTCCTCTCACCGAGCATGCATACTCAGGTCGTCAGAGCGACACAATAGCAATATAATATATATAAAATCAAGTGACAATTCTAACAGTGGTAATAGATATGAATAACAGTAAATCAATGACAGCATGAATATGAATGTGCAGTAATCAATGCAGCGGAGCAGTAAAGCAGTGGGACGATATGTCACGTATGTCAACACAGTATATAAGGTATATAAATGCCAGTATCCCTATCAGTCTCTAAGTCTCACTGTATAGGTTACTAAGCCTATCGTCAGTCCAAGTGTGAGAGTCAACCACTCGCGAGTGTCCTCCATCCAAGGGTAGAACCCAAGGGCAAGGGACCACGGGCCCAACATGTAACATGTATATCACGGTGTATATCACATACCCTGTAAATCTCCATATATCTTCCTAAATATATAAGCCGGCATGGGACTCACGAGATTCTGTTGAACTTACACTTAAACTACCCCACACCCTGTGGTCTACATCAAACGCTAACCATAACCCTAAATACTAATCGATCCGTGACAAGTCTGCGCGAGAACTGGAGGCAGGACCTCCATCAAGCACGTCCCGACTAATACCTAAGATAAATGGCAGTGTCGGATGCTTTATCTGTGACACCCGTGCAAGCGCTTCCATAAGTGTCCCATACCACTTATAGTCACACATACACGCATCCCACAGACGTCGACAATGCAATAGGATAATAGGGTCACTGATTGTGTACAAGTACGTATCACTTTCACTTAATCACGGATACACGAACACTGACGTACTTGCCACAATCATCACTAAAATCTAACATTGGGTAAAAGCACGATATCACTAGGTTATCACTGCAATAATATGGGTATAATATGATACGTAAACAGTATATGAAGCATGATTAAGGTGTCATAAAAATGGTGTTCTATTAGTTGCACGATTTATCATGAAACGTACGTATACAATTTAGCGAAACCATAAACAGGTAATAATTAATATGTTCAGTTGTCCATCCATCTAATTTAGTTTCAAGCCAATCGGGTTTCAGGATCATTAATTATAACCATTTCATTTTAAGCGCTCGCGGCTGGAAATCCGGTTTCAGAATCGGAAGTCCGTTTCACAACGCATTTTAATCCCAGTTGGGATCAGATTTTAGCGACGCTACAGTTGGATGAAATCTAGGGTTCTCAGTAAGGTTTTCAACGCAATAGACGGATCTTCAATCGCATCTGTACGTCAGGAGATATACACTATTCAATACCAATATGTCAGTTCTGATTCTGTTGGGACTGTTATGCGTCCCGATCTATTAAATTACAGATTAAATATCAAACGGTAACGAAACAGAGTGAAATCAATTGTGTTGTCTATCTAACAGATTCACCTACAATAAACAGCGGAGTTCCGCAACCTATGAATTAAGGAAATCCTGTGGTACCCATTACGGAACAGCAAGCAACAATTGGAGTCGCTCTGGACTGCAGTCTAGAGTCGCACTCCGATCCAAATATCATCACCGTTAAAGTACAGGAATGTCTGGAAACTGGTATAGGGTTAAAGTTCATCGAGTCAGCTTCGATTTGAGTCCTCGAACGCACTATTCCAGTATGTATATGATTTATGGTGAATTTAACGGTTTTCAGGTACAATAAAATTACACTTTTACGATTTAACTTGGGAGTAGTTGTTTTAGTCATAAACGATCAAATTATCCAACGAAATTCCTGCACTAGATTCACAGCCATACGGGCCAAACATTACCATTTAGTTCCGTCAAACTTGATGGGTATTTTCATTGGGAACATATGTCGAACAGATATGGTACATAATTAATCCAAAAGTGTAACATTATGATTTGTGAAATTAACGATTGTAACTAGGATATATAGCATGCAAGCAAGTACAATACTTGCCTGGGAATGCCTCAGGATCGCACGGTAGCAGCGGCGTCACGAACGCGTGATGTACGCCGTGAAACGGATTTGCGCGAGCTTGGGTCGAGATGCGGATTTTGCGTCGGGGTTGTCCGGAGTCGTTGCACGGTTATTGGAGGTTGAGGGGTACTTGATGATCCTCTGCGAGTGTACTGGGGTTGACGACGGTCGACGGCGTCGCTCCGGCAACGTGCACAATGAAGTGCTGTAAAGGAAAAACGGTTTTTGTGTGGTTTTAGGGGAGGAAGCAATGGCGGTGCTCCGGTGTAGGTGTAGAGGGTGTGTGGATCTCCTGAGAGTGTGCTGGGGTCGGCGGTGATCGGCGGAGGTAGCTCCGGCGATGGGTGCAGTGGGGGTTCGAGGCTCGGGTGCTTGGGGCTGGGTGTGGGTTGCAGCGAGGGAGTGAGGTAGTGGGGGCCCGGGTTTTGGAGGAGGTGATGATGATGCAGAGGCGTCGACGAGGTGGCCGGCGGTGCGACGGGATCAGGTGATCGTCGGCGGCGAGATGGTGTGCAGGGGAGGCTCGGCGAGTAGGTTGGGTTCCGGCTCGGTTGTGCAGGCGAGGTGGGGGAAAGTGAGGTGGTGATGGGAGGAGAGGAAGTGGGGTGCTCGTGATCGAGGGTGGAGGTGAGGGAGGTGAGTTTCAGAAGGACGATGACGATGGTGGCTAAGCTTGGTTGCGGGGATTGGGTGTCGGGTGCGGTGGAGGAGTTCGGGTGCAGGGCGTTTGGTCGGTGGGAGAGAGGAGGTGAGGAGTGAGTTGGAGAGGGAGAGCGAGGGAGGAGCGAGAAGAGGGGTGATGCCGGCGGTGGTGGCGGTTGCGGGTGCGGGTCGAGAGGGGAGGAAGAAGGAGGACGAGGGAGATGGAGATAGTGAGGTGAGGAAAAGAGTGAGTGGGTATGTACGAGAGGAGAGATATGGAGACGGGGTCGCGCGTCGTGGGGAGTAACGGCGCGCGAGCGAGGGCGAAGGAGGCGGCGTGGGCTACAGCGAGGAGAGCGGATCTCGCGCGGGTGAAGGGGGAGTTACCGTTAGGGGATTTAAAGGAGATGAACAGTAGTGGGGGATCGGGTTGGGTTGAGGGCGAAGCGGGCGCGGGTTGAAGAGGGGACGCGGGCTGCAGGGAGTGGTCCGGACCAAAGAATAAGAATAAAAGAATAAAAGTAAATAGAACAAGCGGGCCGGGCCGAGGTTTTGGAATTTAAAAGATTTGAGGAGAAGAGAATGAGGGCCAGGCTGATAGGGAATGGCGGCCAAGGGAGTTTAGTTAATTGATTACAAAATAGAAAAGGAATTGGGCTGAGAGCTGGGCTCGGCCTAAAAATAAAAGAATTGTGAAGGAAAAATAGTGAGGGCCGGGCCGGGAGAAAAATCAATAAAAAAACAATAATGGGAAAGAATGAAAAAGGCTGGGGAAAGAGTGGGTTGGGCCGGAACAGAAATAAAATAGAAGAGTGGAGAACTAAAATAGGATGGGGAAAATTTAAAATAATCAATAATTATAAATACAAATTATAGGCGAAAGAAATACAAACATAGGCGTACAAAAAGGGCTGGGTATTATATCATACCACCCTTACAACCATTCTGTCACGCCCCACCTCCAATACAGAGAGTATTGTCCGCTCTGGCCGAACCCGCACGGTTTTTCCCTTTAGAGCGAACCGGACCCGACCAGGGGCCACTTCCCAGGAGGTCACCCATCCCAGGACTTCTCTGGCCCGAGCACGTTTAACTACGGAGTTCTCAAGCTCCTGTAGTGCCGGTTCACTTAAAAGGCGCCTCTGTATTGAAGAGTGGTATCATTCCATTTATAGTATAGATCTGCCCCCTTTCGGAATGTATTCCGAAGAGTCCCCATTGTTCTACAGTGGGTCCCACGGACTCAAAAGGTGGCCCCCACGGATTCAAGAGGTGGACCCCGCCCACTTAACACGACACTTGGCGTGGCACTTTGTTCCGTGTGGCACTTTGCTCCGTGAGCAAGAACCGGGTCCCGACATTCTCCCCACCTTTGAACAACGGTTCGTCCGACATTCTCCCCACCTTTGAACAATGGTTCGTCCTCGAACAACAGACCTACTATTGATGGACCAGCTCTGATACCATTCTGTCATGCCCCACCTCCAATACAGATAGTTAATGTTATCCCTTGATATTAAACACCGTCTCTGATACCATTCTGTCACGCCCCACCCCCAATACAGAGAGTATTGTCCGCTTTGGCTGAAACCGCACGGTTTTTCCCTTTAGAGCGAACCGGACCCGACCAGGGGCCACTTCCCAGGAGGTCACCCATCCCAGAACTTCCCTGGCTCGAGCACGCTTAACTACGGAGTTCTCAAGCTCCTGTAGTTCCGGTTCACTTAAAAGGCGCCTCTGTATTAAAGAGTGGTATCATTCCATTTATAGTACAGATCTGCCCTCTTTCGGAATGTATTCCGAAGAGTCCCCATTGTTCTACAGTGGGTCCCATGGACTCAAGAGGTGTCCCCCACGGATTCAAGAGGTGGCCCCCGCCCACTAAACACGACACTTAGCGTGGCACTTTGTTTCGTGTGGCACTTTGCTCCGTGAGCAAGAACCGGTCCCGATATTCTCCCCACCTTTGAACAATTTCTGTCACGCCCCACCCCCAATACAGAGAGTATTGTCCGCTTTGGCCGAAACCGCACGGTTTTGTCCTTCGGAGCGAACCGGACCCGACCAGGGGCCACTTCCCAGGAGTTCACCCATCCCAAGACTTCCCTGGCCCGAGCATGCTTAACTACGGAGTTCTCAAGCTCCTGTAGTTCCGGTTCACTTAAAAGGCGCCTCTGTATTGAAGAGTGGTATCATTCCATTTATAGTACAAATCTGCCCCCTTTCGGAATATATTCCGAAGAGTCCCCCATTGTTCTACAGTGGGTCCCACGGACTCAAGAAGTGGCCCCCACGGATTCAAGAGGTGGCCCCCGCCCACTTAACACGACACTTGGCGTGGCACTTTGTTCCGTGTTGCACTTTGCTCCGTGAGCAAGAACCGGGTCCCGACATTCTCCCCACCTTTGAACAATGGTTCGTCCTCGAACCACAGACCTACTATTGAGGGACCAGCTCTGATACCATTCTGTCACGCCCCACCCCCAATACAGAGAGTATTGTTCTCTTTGGCCGAAACCGCACGGTTTTGTCCTTCGGAGCGAACCGGACCCGACCAGGGGCCACTTCCCAGGAGGTCACCCATCCCAAGATTTCCCTGGCCCGAGCACGCTTAACTACGGAGTTCTCAAGCTCCTGTAGTTCCGGTTCACTTAAAAGGCGCCTCTGTATTGAAGAGTGGTATCATTTCATTTATAGTACAGAATCTGCCCCCTTTCGGAATATATTTCGAAGAGTCCCCCGTTGTTCTACAGTGGGTCCCACGGATTCAAGAGGTGGCCCCCACGGATTCAAGAGGTGGCCCCCGCCCAGTTAACACGACACCTGGCATGGCATTTTGTTCCGTGTGGCACTTTGCTCCGTGAGCAAGAACCGGGTCCCGACATAAACGGTAAGTTATACAAACATAGGAAAAAGCAATTATATTGCAACTATCATATAATGCTTTACTTGGGAATAGGCAGATAACGAAATTTGAAAGTTTATATACGTAAGAACAATATACAAAGGTATAAGTCTAAATAAATATAAGACAGGAACAACTACAAAAGCAACTTATATGTATATAAGAATAGCAATATCAACAGTAATGAAGACTGATACTCGAGACGTACTCAAGAACATCGAAACTCAATTATATGCACATGTAGGTATATCAAAAGTAATACATCAGAAATAGTAAGTATAAGGCACAAACATTGATAATAGTAACCGTAGGCACAATACTCGAAAATAAAGTAATGACAATAAAATAGTGAAGGATTAGTCGGTAGATTAAAACATTTTAGGATAAGGTATCGATAAAAATAGGTTTAAAATATTTTAGAAAACTAGTATAGCGAAATTAAGAAGCATAGACCAAAAGTATGCGCGGTGTAGGGTTGCGCTACTAAAAATAGGAAAGCTAGTAGTGGAGTACTTGAAATGCGTAAAACGGGAATAGTCGATAAAATACATTCTTCGATAAATAGAAATTAATGAAACCAAATTTTCAAATGATGAAATCCCTAAATATATATATAGGGTAATAGGAAAACAAAAAAAAAATGTATATGGCTAGCTAAGGTAAGGATTACAAGGAAGTGTGGATCATTCAACGGTTGAAGTATGGTGGCTTTAGGCTGAAGATCAAGGAGACTGGGATCGGGTCAGTACAGGAAGTAAGGATGAGCAACAAAGGAATACAAAAGGAAAAGTGTGGGGGAAACAACAGTCGGTACAACACACGAATCAAGATTTGAGGGGTTAGCTAACTTGAGAATTTCACTATGAACTTCTCCCCCCAGAAGGATCTCAATCGAGGCACAGACGAAGGATGAATGGTGGCTCATTCCAAGGATCCGGGTGCGGTACTTTCTAATCGAAATGGGGGTAGAAACTATACAATGATTAGGGGTGGAAAGTCAGGGAACTCAGCAGAAAAATAAATGGATATGGGCAATAAACAAGTATCAAGCGAACCAATAATCAAAAGGTTTACGAATCCAGAAGATTTATTTCATTCAAGAAAATTTGAAACAAGGTATTCCCAACGGTGAAAAGTGGCCCTAAACTATATACATTTTATTTGGCCCGAAAGACAACATCCAAAGATATTCCGTCAGTCGCGGTGTGGAGATTCAGCAGGTCGCGGTAGGCTCGCGCGCTCAGGTAGGGGCGTCCATTCCCATATCGCCTCGCGGGCATCGCCATTGGAAGTTCTTCCTCAGCAAGGTCTTGATCTTCTGGTTCTTCTTCCTCGGATGGGGCTTCTTCATCGAGGTCCGATTCCATGTGATCCTCTCTTTCTGGGTTCTCTTCTATGGGTTCTTCCTCCACTGGATTTTCTTCTATCGGATCTTCCTCGGGATCTTCCTCTATCGGGTTCTCTTCGGGCTCTCCTTCTTCTTCGTCGGAATCAGCTATCACGTTAAACTCTGGGGCAGCTACTCCTTCGTCCTTTGAATCGTTGTTTCCGAAGTTGACCTGGGGACCGTTGATCTCATCGTCAAAACTCATCAGCGTGCGGTCTAGGGAAACGCATGACTGTGCATCCTCGTCTAGATGCGGTGCTGCTCCGGGGTAGGCCATGGCCTGAAAAGAAAGTGTCATGATTAAACAACGGAACACATCAAGAAGAATAGTTAAGTGTACGAAGTATAGAAAGATATGCGGTGGCAGGAATTTTAAAAGAATCAAGATTAAAATGTTGTGCTAACGAATAGCATGAACAAGGGAAATGACAAGGGAATGATGCATATATTACGATTTAAATTTTATTTCATTCAACTAAAAGTTCGACGGATACAAAGGTTCAAACGGAAAGAATTGTTTATAAGAGGATGACAACATAATACTGAAATTGGAAAACATAAAATTCTTCTTTGATTGCCAGAACGCTGCATCATCGTCATGCGAGTTGAATCTTGTGTTGGGTCCGCTTTATCCTCGAAATTCGAACTACGCAGTAATCCTCACTTGGCAGCAGTGGAGAGTGTGGATGAGTCTCCTCCTTTTAGTTCTTTCCTTTCTGGGCAGCCGTTGATGAGATGTTTGTTGGAACCGCATATCAGACATTTCCCTTGGGCACGGCGACAATCCTTCTGAAGATGTCCTGGCCTCTTACAATATCCACAGCATGGGGTCTTCTGCTGCTTCTGTCTCGGGGGAACAAATGAGCGCTTCATCTTCTTCTCTTTTCCTCGTCTAATAGGGATCCCTCTATGATTGGAGACTCCCGCCGGTGCCTGATTCACCGGCCTTCTCAGTCCTTCAGCTAACAAGTCGTTTGTTCGCTCCTGGGCTTCTTTCAAACCTTGCAGTACACTCAGAATCTCAATGGTCTGATTCTGGGGAGCGGATAAAGATGAAGAGTCGTTGGAATACATGATCCTGAAACAACAATTTTGAGGATGATATAAGTCACAAGCTATACGGGTCAAAATGTAATATGGATAGGACAAAGATTCAAGAATATCAGAGGTGATGAATTTATTACAAGTGAAGAATCAACTGTATGATTTTAAGTAAACCATAGCGAATGGATAGCTGAACACACGATGTGAATATGGATCAAGAATGACAGTTTACAACCTAGACCGAAGAATGTCTTAGATTGCCAAACTATACATGGAAAACTGCAATCCCAATCGATGCAAAACCTGGCTCTGATACCAACTAAACCATGTCATGCCCCGCTTCCTAAAATACGGAATACGAGGGGTAGACAAGGCCAGCCATGCTCCTACGGTCAAGGAAATGTCCTGCCGTAGTCACACTTCGGCTTCTAATTTTTCATGGTAAACAGTAAATGATGCGCAGGTAATGAGAAATGCAGTAACAGATAGAAACAAGGTAAAGAACTGACCTGAAGTGGAACAAACGAAGGTAACTCTAAAAAGCAAGTCAGGAAGTCTGTGATGAACGTCTAGTTCTGGTCCAGGCTAAATCTACTCCTCTCACCGAGCATGCATACTCAGGTCGTCAGAGCGACACAATAGCAATATAATATATATAAAATCAAGTGATAATTCTAACAGTGGTAATAGATATGAATAACAGTAAATCAATGACAGCATGAATATGAATGTGCAGTAATCAATGCAGCGGAGCAGTAAAGCAGTGGGACGATATGTCACGTATGTCAACACAGTATATAAGGTATATAAATGCCAGTATCCCTATCAGTCTCTAAGTCTCACTGTACAGGTCACTAAGCCTATCGTCAGTCCAAGTGTGAGAGTTAACCACTCGCGAGTGTACTCCACCCAAGGGTAGAACCCAAGGGCAAGGGACCACGGGCCCAACATGTAACATATATATCACAGTGTATATCACATACCCTGTAAATCTCCATATATCTTCCTAAATATATAAGCCGGCATGGGACTCCCGAGATTCTGTTGAACTCACACTTAAACTACTCCACACCCCGTGGTCTGCATCCAACGCTAACCATAACCCTAAATACTAATCGATCCGTGACAAGTCTGCACGAGAACTGGAGGCAGGACCTCCATCAAGCACGTCCCGACTAATACCTAAGATAAATGGCAGTGTCGGATGCCTTATCTGTGACACCCGTGCAAGCGCTTCCATAAGTGTCCCATACCACTTATAGTCACACATACACGCATCCCACAGACGTCGACAATGCAATAGGATAATAGGGTCACTGATTGTGTACAAGTACGTATCACTTTCACTTAATCACGGATACACGAACACTGACGTACTTGCCACAATCATCACTAAAATCTAACATTGGGTAAAAGCACGATATCACTAGGTTATCATTGCAATAATATGGGTATAATATGATACGTAAACAGTATATGAAGCATGATTAAGGTGTCATAAAAATGGTGTTCTATCACTTGCACGATTTATCATGAAACGTACGTATACAATTTAGCAAAACCATAAACAGGTAATAATTAATATGTTCAGTTGTCCATCCATAGAATTTAGTTTCAAGCCAATCGGGTTTCAGGATCATTAATTATAACCATTTCATTTTAAGCGCTCGCGGCTGGAAATCCGGTTTCAGAATTGGAAGTCCGTTTCGCAACGCATTTTAATCCTAGTTGGGATCAGATTTTAGCGACGCTACAGTTGGATGAAATCTAGGGTTCTCAGTAAGGTTTTCAACTCAATAGACGGATCTTCAATCGCGTCTGTACGTCAGGAGATATACACTATTCAATACCAATATGTCAGTTCTGATTCTGTTGGGACTGTTATGCATCCCGGTCTATTAAATTACAGATTAAATATCAAACGGTAACGAAACAGAGTGAAATCAATTGTGTTGTCTAGCTAACAGATTCACCTACAATAAACAGCAGAGTTCCGCAACCTATGAGTTAAGGAAATCCTGTGGTACCCATTACGGAACAGCAAGTAACAACTGGAGTCGCTCTGGACTGCAGTCCAGAGTCGCACTCCGATCCAAATATCATCACGGTTCAAGTACAGGAATGTCTGGAAACTGGTATAGGGTTAAAGTTCGTCGAGTCGGCTTCGATTTGAGTTCTCGAACGCACCATTCCAGTATGTATATGATTTATGGTGAATTTAACGGTTTTCAGGTACAATAAAATTATAGTTTTACGATTTAACTTGGGGGTAGTTGTTTTAGTCATAAACGATCAAATTATCCAACGAAATTCCTGCACTAGGTTCACAGTCATACGGGCCAAACATTACCATTTAGTTCCGTCAAACTTGATGGGTATTTTCATTGGGAACATATGTCGAACAGATATGGTACATAATTAATCCAAAAGTGTAACATTATGATTTATGAAATTAACGATTGTAACTGGGATATATAGCATGCAAGTAAGTACAATACTTGCCTGGGAACGCCTCGGGGTCGCACGGTAGCAGCGGCGTCACGAACGCGTGATGTACGCCGTGAAACGGATTTGCGCGAGCTTGGGTCGAGATACGGATTTTGCGTCGGGGTTGTCCGGAGTCGTTGCACGGTTACTGGAGGTTGAGGGGTACTTGATGATCCTCTGCGAGTGTACTGGGGTTGACGACGGTCGACGGCGTCGCTCCGGCAACGTGCACAGCGAAGTGCTGTAAAGGAAAAACGGGTTTTGTGTGGTTTTAGGGGGAGGAAGCAATGGCGATGCTCAGGTATGGGTGTAGGGGGTGTGTGGATCTCCTGAGAGTGTGCTGGGGTCGGCGGTGGTCGGCGGAGGTAGCTCCGGCGATGGGTGCAGCGGGGGTTCGAGGCTCGGGTGCTTGGAGCTTGGTGTGGGTTGCAGCGAGGGAGTGAGGTAGTGGGGGCCCGGGTTTTGGAGGAGGTGATGATGATGCAGAGGCGTCGACGAGGTGGCCGGCGGTGCGACGGGATCAGGTGATCGTCAGCGGCGAGATGGTGTGCAGGGGAGGCTCGGCGAGTAGGTTGTGTTCCGGCTCGGTTGTGCTGGCGAGGTGGGGGAAAGTGAGGTGGTGATGGGAGGAGAGGAAGTGGGGTGCTCGTGATCGAGGGTGGAGGTGAGGGAGGTGAGTTCCAGAAGGACGATGACGATGGTGGCTAAGCTTGGTTGCGGGGATTGGGTGTCGGGTGCGGTGGAGGAGTTCGGGTGCGGGGCGTTTGGTCGGTGGGAGAGAGGAGGTGAGAAGTGAGTTGGAGAGGGAGAGCGAGGGAGGAGCGAGAAGAGGGGTGATGCCGGCGGTAGCGGCGGTTGCGGGTGCGGGTCAAGAGAGGAGGAAGAAGGAGGACGAGGGAGATGGAGATAGTGAGGTGAGGAAAAGAGTGAGTGGGTATGTACGAGAGGAGAGATATGGAGACGGGATCGCGCGTCGTGGGGAGTAACGGCGCGCGAGCGAGGGCGGATGAGGCGGCGTGGGCTACGGCGAGGAGAGCGGATCTCGCGCGGGTGAAGGGGGAGTTACCGTTGGGGGATTTAAAGGAGATGAACAGTAGTGGGGGGTCGGGTCGGGTTGAGGGCGAAGCGGGTGCGGGTTGGAGAGGGGACGCGGGCTGCAGGGAGTGGGCCGGGCCAAAGAATAAGAATAAAAGAATAAAAGTAAATAGAACAAGCAGGCCAGGCCGAGGTTTTGGAATTTAAAAGATTTGAGGAGAAGAGAATGAGGGCCGGGCTGATAGGGAATGGCGGGCCAAGGGAGTTTAGTTAATTGATTACAAAATAGAAAAGGAATTGGGCTGAGAGCTGGGCTCGGCCTAAAAATAAAAGAATTGTGAAGGAAAAATAGTGAGGGCCGGTCCGGGAGAAAAAAAAAACAATAATGGGAAAGAATGAAAAAGGCTGGGGAAAGAGTGGGTTGGGCCGGAACAGAAATAAAATAGAAGAGTGGAGAACTAAAATAGGTTGGGGAAAATTTAAAATAATCAATAATTATAAATACAAATTATAGGCGAAAGAAATACAAACATAGGCGTACAAAAAGGGCTGGGTATTACATCATCTATGAAAACCCTAAAAATGATAATTAAATACTTGAGGTGTATTTTAAAAATTATATCGAACTATTTTTACATAAAACCCATCAAGTTATACTAAATTACAATAAGGACCTAGTAAATATAGGTTTAAGCGGGACCAGTCTTTTAAGCCTCGGGGAGCCGGAGAATATGGGTGCTTGCCTATTTAAGGTAGACAATCTAACAAACGGTGTTATCAACACGATAATTGTCTTGGAAAAAGACACAAATTCTGCCGTCCATGTGCAGCAGTTACCGATAATATCAAAACTAATTCAGGATTTCAGTTTCTTTTCGAAGTGTCTGACTCAGACCAAGTCTCAATCTAATCAATCTGACTTGAATGTGATTCAAGTATAAACTACAGCACAACATGAATCTATGAATCCGTCTATTCAATCTATATCAATCCATATTGACTGAACCGAACCATGGATATACTCCATTTACGTGATTATCAATTTACATCCATTCCGCTTACTGATATCATGATTTCGACAAGCCTTCCATTTATTACAGGACAAGACAATACAATCAGTACAGTCAATACAATAAACATTGCGGGGAATATAAAGGGGTAGACTGGTACGAAATATGTTAAAGGTGGCACGAGGTGGTTGCTTAAGACGTAATTACATTTACGACGTTGTTCCGTGGTATTTTCGACGGAGCCTTGTACTACGGGTTACCAAAGTCCACGGTGTAAGTTAGACTCCTCTCGTATACACTGGCATATTCTGTACCAAGTTACAAACAGCTGCGTTAATATTATAATTAAAACATTATTAATTATATTCTCTTTCTGTCTATTCTACTCCTCTCATTCTTTGGGACTTACCGAGCAATTGTTCACTGACGACATTCCTATTTCTCTCATTCATTGGAATGTTGTCAGGAGGATCCGACTTACTGGAGTTCGAGACCAGCCAGGAGCACTTGGAGCAGTTCACAAAAGACCCTGAGCATTAGACTTTACCTGTACATATTTATTTCATTTCAGTTATGCCGTTATTTAGGCATCGTTTTCTATCCATGTATTTACATTTCCAGTTGTACCTGTAAAAGAATGTTAATAAAAAGAATTGTTGTTTATTTATATTCATGTCTCTTGTGTACTTTATTTTATATTGCTTAGATACGCTTAACGTATTTACTTCTGAATAAATACGTAGCGGACCTTGCCGCGTCCTCTTCCCGTACACCGGGAAGTGGAGCGTGACAATACATGTTTAGATATAAAACATATTCCCGAGATATAGAATTATCATGGTAATCAAATAATCACATTTCATGATAATCCCATCCCCAAACATATGTCTATTCTAAATTACCACGAAATATTCCCCCTAACAAGAAATGGGCCATGACCATCTGCCGGCTTGCCGGCCCCGCCGCCCATCGTCGGTTGGCCCGTCGCCTATTGGCTATTCGCGCCGGCAGGCCGCCGGCTATCGCCGATCGTTCACTAGCATGTTCGTGGCCGATCGGATTTTCTCCCTCGGCAGGCCGTAGTTTGTCGCCGGTCGTCCTCCGCTGATCGACCGATCGTAGCCGGTCTCGCCACCATCTATTGGCTCTCTTTCGAACTCACCGTCAGTCGGTTGCACATACATATAGTACCGGGAATGATTAAAATATACCAAGCATGTTAATGCAAGATTCCTTGGAATTAGATACCCGGTCGTCCCATTTCCGGGATTCAAGGATTCCCGGTAATCTTACATTTCATGTACCAAACGCAACCTCTTCGTAATCCCTGATTCCTATAAAACATTGCCATGCTTGTTTATTTGTAAAAATTATTCCTGAGAATATAGGATTATCATGGTAATCAAATGACGATATTTCATGGGAATCATATTCCTATAAAATAGGCGTCTATCCTAAATTACCATGAAATATTTCCACGTAACACTACATGTGTCATGACTGTTTGCCACATGCCGTTGGCCTCCCTCTCCACCCGCTAGCAGGCATCCTTTGCCGCCGGCTGCTTGCGGGTCAGCATGCCTCACCGTCTGTCACCAGACAACCGCCGATCAACCATTCACCGTCGCCCGCCATCTGCCACTCTCTCTCGCCGCCGGTCCGTTGCCGCCGACCTCCCTCACAGCCGGCCGCCGAACCGTAGCCGGTTGACCGCTCGCCTCCGGCCTCCCTCGCTGTCGGACTATCATCGGTCGCCCGTTCGCTGCCGGCCTCCCTTGTTGCCCGCCATCAGATTGCCGCCGGTCGACCGTTCGTCACGGGCCTCTCTAACCGGCCATTCGCCGTCGGCCTCGCAGCCTGTCTTCCACTCCTGGTCGACGGTTGAACATGCATACATCACCGAGGATGATTAAAATATACCAAGCACGTTGATGCACATTCTCGGAAATGTGAAGATTCCCGGTAATTTTCCATTCCATATACAAAGCGCAGCCTAAACTTTATATTAACCCCTAACTTACTCACTAGTCCCTGTTTGGATATAAAGTTGGGATAATTATGACTTATTTTTAAGCAGGAGTAGGGATCCAAACTGTTAAAAAATAGAGTTTAGAAAACTTTGATCGATTTGGAGTCGAGATAACCGTAGTTTCTCAACATTTAGGCCGAGTTAACTATAGCTATCTAAACTCCAAAACGATTGCCATGAAAGGCAAAGTTAGGATTTTGGAGTCCGGTGTAAGTATCTTTATGAAGCTATGGGTTAGAAAAATTAGCTCTATTATTCTTGTTGTACAAAGGTTTGAGTTGAATTAGAATAACATGGACTAGCTTGACAAAACCTAATCTACAAGGTACATAGATATAAACATTAAAATTTTAAAGACTGCTATGGAAATATATCTGACTTGAGGGACTTATAAGCAAATAAAAGGCCTAGAACTTGAAATAGAACAGTACCCTTCGCCCTTTTCCCCTCGCTTAGAAAAAAAACCTAGGGTTTCGATCGTCGAGAAAAATGACCGAAGACGACGAAGACTTCATCTTCTACGGCACGCCGATTGAGCGCGAGGAGGACACGTCATCCCGGAAGCGCAAGGCCATCGCCGACGCCGGCCAGCTTCGGAGCCTCCCCGCTTGGAAACAAGAGGTATCTCCTCCTTCGCTTCTTCCTAGTTTTTTTTTATAAAAAAAAAATCGATTTAGCTCGTATGTTCGTTTGTAAAGTATAATCTTTTGATTCCATTTGCTGTGAATATTGTTGGTTGTTTCTAGAAATCTCTAATTTTTTAGTTAATTTGTTAAACAGCAAAAATTTTACCATGCCAAAGTTGCAAAATTTTGATTAGAGGACGATTGTACTCTAGTTGTTAGATTAATATGTCGTGTCTGCTTTCACTTGGCATCACAGAGCAAGTTGCTTGAGGATGTATGGGAGTGGATTTGGGACCTTTATATGGTAGGACTTATGATCCGACAAATGCTCAAGCATTGGGTATTATCATCGTGTATTGGCCCTATTGGGAGACGACACCATCGCTTGAACATTGTCCTAAATATATTAAAGATGTCCATTGATCAAACAATTCAAGATATCCGTCATCCTCCTAGATGTATATTTAAGCAATCTAATATTTCTGGTTCCTTATTCTTGTTAGTCAATAAAAAGGGATATAATATCAATCCAAAGTCCGAGTCCTAACCAAACCGTTTGAATTGATTTATACATTTGGTATATATAAATATAAATGAATTATTGAGCCGTATATGCATATTACATGGATTTCGGTATAGAACTCATTATTTCTTATTAGGACAATTTTTTTTAAAAGGCCTTTTTAATAAAATAATATTAAAAAAGTTCACTTTCAAAAATATTTACATAAGTAGGACACTTTTGGCTACTGGGCGCCACATCAGCGCCAGTTTAGCGCCAGCGTCCTTAAATTTTTTTTACTAAGGACGCAGTTTGAAACTACGCCCCATTCATTTGTAATAGGCTCAGTTGTTGTTGTTATTGAAATTTCCTCTTCTTCCACATCTTTCCTTTGCATTCTTCAGACTCCTCTTTCTCTTCAATCACCACAGCCTTTGCCTCTTTAGTTGTAGGCTTATGCCATGAGAGCTTTGATTTATAAGTCTCCAGATCCTAATGAACAACAAACCAACTCAATTTTCACCTCATAATGCTAAATAAGAGCAAAAGGTCCCTTAAATAAATTTATTAAATGCTTTGTGCAAAGAGAGGAAAATCAGAGTGTAAAAAGAAATTTAAACCAAAATCATCTAACAACATGTATCAGATATAGAAAACTAAGCAATATATATTCATGGAGAATGCGAGATCGCATCCCTGATCTTGACGATCATGTCCTTGCCCTCTGATTTATCTATAGGATCAAGCTCGATTTTGGACATCTTTCTTCCGCCGCCATCTTCCATGTGCTCCCTTCCATGTTCGTTGTTCGCTTCGACTGCCATATGGCCCATACTTCAATTTTCCTTCTCACCATTCCTAACACGTCCTCTTCTTTGACTTCTTTTTTTTTGTTTTCTGTCTCTCTCTCTCTCTCTAAAATTTTGAAATCAAATTCTATTAACAAAATTAGAGAAAGTGAGGATGAAAATGACAAGGACAGAGGAGAGGATGAATTTATGTCGAGGCTGAATTGGTTTGACATCAAGATCATGGACCGAGGAGTGAGAAAAATGGACAAGGATAAAGAAGAAAATGAAGACGAGGATAGAGGAGAAATGGACGAATATGATGTACGGAAGGAATAAAATGCATAAAGAGAGGAGAAAGAAGAAAAGCAGGAGGAAGAGGAGTTATAATAAGAATAACACAACAACAACAACAGATCATCGGTTCTACCAGTTATTATTCGATCCAATGGCGCAAAATAAATTCTTACACCCGATATTATATGAATGCATGCGACCAACATGAATTGATTATAAAATGAGAATCGGTTATTATTTGATCCAATGGCGCAAAATAAATCCGTACACCTGATATCATATGAATGCAGGCAACTAACATGGACTCATTACATTTTATTATATATCATGTAATTGTTCAAATTCCTTTTTTTAATTGTACGAGGGTCATTGTTCCACCAGAACAAATAAAAGAATCTGCCATATTTTGCTTGAATAGACATTCTTGAAAAACTTCAATTGTATCGTATTATCATATTATATAACTTGCTGAATTCTGATTGAAAATGGATGAAAATGAAATTCAGGTAAGAGATGAGGAAGGGCGTAGAAGATTTCATGGTGCATTCACTGGAGGATATTCTGCTGGATATTACAACACTGCTGGCTCGAAAGAAGGTGTGATTTGTATGAATCAATTAGGTTTCCTTTGAAATATAAAAACAGATAGCACTTTGACTGCAGGATAAATAATTTGCAGGATGGACGCCCCAGACATTTACATCATCCCGTAAAAATAGGGCTGAAGCAAAAAAGCAGAACGTTTATAACTTTTTAGATGATGAGGATATAAAGGTATGCCATCTTCTTTTATTTATCGTTTGTTTTTGTCAATTGCATTGCGGTAATTGCGAAATCAAGTGAAAAATATAATTATGAAAGGGTTCTTGCGATTACAACCTATAGGACATGGGGGGACATACACTGGAGACATCTTCTCAGTTTGACACCTTTGGGTTTACTGCTGCAGAAGTTGCCCGTAAACAAGCCGAGAAAGAACAACAAAAGAGGTTCAATGTCCATAATACATCCTGGTCTATTACTAAATATTGGCATTTGATTGTTTTTCCATTAAGAGAAGTTTTCATTTTGGAATCTAAGATTAACGTACTGTCAATGTATGATACATGCAAACTTCAGACATTGTAAGGTGGGATGGTTCTCAGAAAATGATGATTATAGCGTACATGATTTTGTGAAATAGTTTGTGTTAGGTTACGTTTCATGAGAATATTGATTGTGTGCGCTCATCTATGTAACTACAGGATATCATCTAATATAATTTGGTGAGATGAAAATTTCATGGGTTGTTTGCCTTGATCGTTTGGCATCAGCTATGTGATACACATGCAGCATGAATGTATGATTATATAATGACATGCGTTTTTGAATCCATTCTAATCCTCTTCCAAATAAACTTTAAAAAATAAAATAAAAATAAAAAATAGAACTAACCAAACACAACTATATAGTGATATACCGTAATTACTTGGTCGCTTTCCTATTTGCAGCAAATTTTGTGGAGTTTGACTAGATCATATTTTAGGTGGACACACTAGTTTGATATTTATTTTCCCTGATGATTTAGTACAATAAGGAAATGAATTCTCATTAGCTTCTATATATATATATATATATATATATATATATATATATATATATATATATTTATCATTTTTCCTTCTCTGGATTGCAGACCATCAGCTATTCCTGGACCTGCTCCTGATGAAATAGTTCTTCCTGCAGCGAATTCTATTGGTCTCTCTCTCTCTCTCTCACACACACACACACACAAATAATTGCCAAGAGTTTATTACATTAATAACCCCTCTATTTAGTTATCAATTTACTAAATTTTAATCTTCTTCCTCACAGGCATCAAATTGTTGGGCAAAATGGGATGGCGCCGTGGTCATGCAATTAAAGAGGCACATGCAGATTCATTGAATGGTATGCTTTATATGCTAATATACAACTCCGTGTATGTGCTGAAGATAAATCCGTCTTGCATGCTTCTTGCTTCTGCCTTTGCTGGATATTGCATGTTAGGTTGTATTCTATGTGAATTTGCTTGGTCAGTTGTGGGAATACCTGATAATGAACTGATCTAACTTATAACATACCGGATATGTCAGATTGGCTTGGCCTTTATGCTTTTTGGTCATAAACAATGAGAAAAAAGGACAAGAAGTTCTTTACCAGATTTATATGTCCATAGTATCAATGTTTTATGGTGTAATGACTAAAACCTGAAAAGTTACCGAATCCTTCTAACATTTTTTTCCTGCCGAAGCAGTTGTGGCATTTAATGGCATATGTTATGTCGTACTTTTATGTGCTTGAAAGATAAAACAAGATCAATAGCATCATTGTTTCCAATTTGTTATTGGTCTCAATATCACCTCTAGGTTAACAATCAAGCAGCATAGCCTTTTTCTTTCTTGGAGAAAGCAGAGCAACCAATTGATTTCTCTGCAATATTATAACTTACAATTTTAATTTCTATTCCCATTTTCTCAGTCTTTGTTTCAAATTCCTGCTCCCTATTAATACTATCATCCTAATGAGACTTAATCGATTTACTCATACACCTTCTTTGTTCCTTAAGTTTTTGCCAACCTTAATAATTATGGTTTGATCCATATAGTCTGGTTATGCTTTTTTTAAAGTCTGGTTATGCTTACTGTTTATGCCGTGGGCACAAATGGCATTCAATTTCTCTTAGTATAGTCTGTGTTCTTTGAATTAAATATCGCTCTCTAGGGATTATGATATCACCATACTTTATCAGGTGCTTGATTTTTACCAAATAGCAGGTTTTGATTTTTTTGATTTTTATATATATTTTTGGTTTATATTTTAGACGCACGCAGAGAGGCTAGGAAAGCATTCCTTGCATTTTCTGGTAATGAAGGGACTATTGAACCTTCTCCGATGGAATTGAACAAGAACGAAATTGGAGACATTGCTGATAGATATGATGATGGTGTCTTTTCTCAAAGCACCCCAGTGAGTAACCCTAACTTGTAGAAGCCACATATTCCAGTTCCTTCTTTTTTCATGAAATGATTATGTTGTATCCATGCTGTATTTGTATCCTAATTTTTTAAGAGATTCATGTGGGTGTATCTGTATTGTATTCTACTTTCGTTTCAATACTCCTATATGTGCTTCACAGGTTGCATGGTTTATGTTCATGGGATACTTAAAAGTAAGTTGCTGTTGTTTCCATGATTTTGTAGGTGTATGTACTCAATCCAAAGCAGGACTTACATGGCTTAGGTTATGATCCTTTCAAGCATGCTCCAGAATTTAGAGGTAGGTGATGTTATGTAAGTATATTAGATTATCCTGGTCTGGTGTGATATCTGGTGTAACAGTGAATAAGGTTTTGCTTCACTTCTTCAGATAGAAAGAGGTTGTCTGATACAAGATATAAAGATCAGGGTATTAAAACAGCTGGTTCAGCAAGGAGCAAGCATTCAGCTTCTAACTGTAAGATAACCTTTTCCACTTAGATTCTGATTTCAGTTTCTTTTCATTCCTGCAAATTGTCTACAATTTCATTCTTTTGTTGCTGAGATTCATGATATTATCACCTGAAATAAAGGATTTTGATGCTTTTGGATTATTAGTAATTATTAACTCATACATCAGCAGGAAAATATGCTCCTGGCTTTGGAATCGGCGCACTTGAGGAACTTGATGTTGAAGACGAGGATATATATGCATCTGGTGAGCTTTGGAACTATTGGAGTCTTATTTCCCTAATGTATTTACTGATGCTGTAGAGAACTCATTCAATTCTAGTTTTTATATATAGAAAACGCTTGTGGAAAACTCACCGATCAGAGAACGCACTTGAGGAACTTGGTGTTTTATTACATAAAACACCATGTTGGCATCCTCTAATTTCTTCTAAACTTGGGAAAAGTCTAGGAAAAGAGGAAAGAATCTAGGATTTGCATTCCTACTTATATCTGCTACAATGATGATTTTTTTATGAGATAATGAAAAATTAACGCATTCTAACAAGTTATACCTACAATTTTGTAAAATTGTGGGTTGGCAGATCCGACCCGTATTCTATCCCTATTTAATATGCCTACTTAAATTTCAAATTTCAAATTTATATATTATAGTATGTTTTGAATGCTATATTATTATGCACCTGGTAAAATACCTTTTACCAACCTTGAGATATGTTGCATATAGTTGATCCCATGCACGATGCATATCTAAGATATTATATAGTAATAGCATATTACTATGACCTGGCTGAAAATATTCAACCTTGACACCAACGCTCTTGTTTATTTCCGAATTTCTGGTCGAGCAACCTATGAAAAAGAGGGACTTGCCGAAATCCTAAACTAGCGTTTTTGCTTGTGTGATGCACATGTTTACATAGTAGAAATAATTGCTGTAGGAATTATGGACAAATAATATTTTAATAAAAACCTATCGAGTTAGATAGTATAGATATTACAGTGTGCATTTGCCAAATTAACATATTTATAGAGTTAAATGTAAATCGTGCATTTCAAGCTAGTTGGATAGGCCTCACAGTTTTTTGTTTATGATTTGGGTCAATTCAAGGGTAAAATTGTAATTATCACATAAGAATGGGATTGTTTGGAGTTGACGTAGAATCCTGGAAAGCTGAGATTTGGTGAGGATTTTTTTTTTAGGTTTTCTTATTCTAGAAAAAGGCAAAAGATTGTGAACCAATTGCTACAGTGCCCTTCATCTTTGCATTATATATAGAGATAACCAGTCAGCATCCTCCAAATTCACCTGGACAATTGGAAAGTTAAGAAGGGGGAAACTAATATTGAATATGATCATGAGTTCAAATCGTACCTGTAGGATCCTAATTGAAAACTTACACATATTATGGGTGGATAAGCACACATGCATGTGTGGGTGGGTGCTGTCTGGTTTTCGGCTATTTTTATCAGGAGCCCACATCTTATTGCCACAAAAAAACTATGAGATTACTATGTCTCAATTACCCCATCTCTCATCACTATGTTCTTGTGGTGTTTTTGTTACTTGTCTCCTATCAGCCTTGGTGTGTAGGTGGGGCGTTATCTAGTTTCACAGTCATGCATGCCATATCAAGTTTTACAGGCAGGCATGCCATTAATGTGTTATCTCCCCCACCCCCCAACCCCCTCAAATTTCTTCTTCTTCTAAGGTACTGTTTCTTTGTTATTGCTAGGTTTTGAGTATGTAGGAACAGAAGTTGTCGAAGATGAACCTTCAACGGTGATCACAGACAATACACTTAAACTGAAATACAAAAAGCAGAGTGCTCTTTCTGGTTTTATAGTTGCATCAAGGTCTGACTACAACTTAGCAAGGTAACTGAGATGCGATATGGATGTTCTATAACTTCTCATTTATTCTGTGTTTTAATTTGTGAAATAAGAAGTCACGAAATTGTTTTTATATATTTAGCATTTATGCGATTCTTGAATTTTCTATAACTATTGGAAATGCATGCACATGATCACAAATTTCCCCAATTAACATTATAGAGAACTTATGGCATGCGCTGGCTTATTTTTCAGATTTCATCCTCCTGTTGTTCCTTCTGATTTCGAGCCATTTCACAAGTTTATTTCTCCTCCGGAGACCCTGGATAAGTTTGCTAACTCACCCCCTCCAGAGGTTCTTCCTCCAGAAGACAACAGTTTAAGATTGATGATTGAAGGATTTGCAACTTTGGTCGCTCGGTGTGGTAAAATATTCGAAGATCTCTCCAAGGAAAAGAATAGATCAAATCCACTATTCTCATTTCTCAGCGGTGGAAATGGTCATCAATATTATGCAAGAAAGCTGTGGGAGGCTAAGCAGAAAGGTACACAGCAAAGGCAGGTGGATATGCCATCTGATAGGAAAATGACAGCTGAGAGCCGTGGAAGAATTTTAGGTGAAAAACCCTTGGAGAGAAGCACCAAGGATTCTAACATGAATGTTGCTCATAAAGATGTCATTGTTCTTCAGTCCAACCTTTCTGATACTTTTAGTAAACCCACGTCAACTGTGAGTAACTTACATATTACTTCATCATATTAGCTACTTATCTAACACCAAGTAATGTTTTACTTGTTGGAGAAGTTTTCATGAAAACTAATGGTTGTGGTACCAGTTTACATCTCTACGTACTATGCAAACTTCTTTGGGCCTTTGCGATTTGCTATTTATTGAAGGCATTTTTAAAGCCAGGTGACATTTATAACGATTTCTTCAAAAAAGAAAACATAGTGACATCTATAGCTCTTCTTTTTTTTTGATTCTACCATTTTTGTTATAAGTCCATCAAAACTAATAAAAATTCATCGAGAACACTTTACGCTTCTAGAAGGATAGAAAATGAACTCATATGAACTTCATCCTCGCCAACATTTCAAATTTTCTATGCATGTGCCAAAACACTAATCATATAGTTGCAACCATTGAGCTCAAGAACAGAAGAGAGTTATGTTTGGGTTAATGCTTGTTTAGGAAAGCACTTTAGATTAGAAATGTGAACTTGAATGAAATTGAGACTTGCAAACATTAAAAAAAATATTGTGAACGTGGCAAAACGCAAGTCATTGTATAGTGGCAAACATGAGCCTATTCTCAGATGAGGCTTATATTTGGATAATGCTTGTTTGCGCAATTAGGAGAACACTTCTGTAAGATTTAGGATTATGAACTCATATGAAATTAAGACATGCAAACATATCAAACTTTTTTTATGAACATGGCAAAACACTAGTCATCATATATGGATGCAAGGTGAGCTTATTCACAGGAGAGGCTTATGTTTGGGTTAATACTTATTTACACTTCAGAACATTTCTATAAGATTTAGGGATATGAACTCATATAAAACCGAGACCTGCAAACATATCAATATTTTTGTATGCGCGTAGAAAAATACTGGTCATCATGTAGTTGCAAAACGTGAGCTTATTCACAGAAGAGGCTTATGTTTTGGTTAATGCTTGTCTGCAAGATAGGTAAACCGTTATTAGGAATATATACTCATTAAAAATTGAGACTTGCAAACCTTTTAGTATTTTTTTATGCATGGGGCAAAACTCTAGTCATCATATAGTTGCAAACGAAAGCTTATTCACAGAGGAGGCTTATGTTTGGGTTAATTCTTGTTTGCATGATAGGCAAACACATTTATAAGATTAGGGAATATGAGCTCTATGAAATCGAGACTTGCAAACATTTCAATGTTTTTTTTGTGCATGTGGCAAAACACTAGTCGCCATAAAGTCGCAAAACGTGAACTTATTCACAGAAGAGCTTATGTTGGGATAATGCTTGTTTGCACGATACAAAAACACTTTTACAAGAATGCGAATATGAATTGAGACATGCAAGCATTTAAATACTTTTTGTGCACATGCAAAACATTAGTCATCATATAGTTGCAAAATGTGAGCTTATTTATAGAAGAGGCTTATGCTTGGATTAATGTTTGTTTGGCACAATAGGAAAACACTTCTATAAGTTTAGTAATATGAAGTTATGAACTCATGTGAATTGAGACTTGCAAATGTTTCTATAGTTTTTTATGCACGTGCCAAAACACTAGTCATCATATAGTTCAAACCACGAGTTTTTGCACAGAAGAGGCTTATGATTGGTTTGATACTTGTTTGCCCAATAGGTTAACTTTTCAGAACGTGCAAAACCTTTCAAAGATGATCCTGCAAAACAGGAAAGATTTGAGCAATTTCTCAAGGATAAATATCAAGGCGGCCTTCGTTCCATACAGTCTAAGGGTACAAGTTCCATGTCAGATACTGATCGTGCTCTTGAAAGACTGGACTTTGAGGCCGCAGCAGAGGCAATTGAGAAAGGGGAATGGATCACGGGAACCAATCGTCAATCAAGCAAAGTTATGGATTTCCTTGGCGGGGGTGATCGCTTTGTATCATCAACCACAGTTGAGGTCTTAATCTACCTTAAATTGCTTCATAATTAACTATTGTACTCGTCTTCCTTATTTTACTTTTGTTAATATGTTACTTAAATTCTGTTAAGCAGAGACATGAAGGCTCTACAGCTGAAGATAAGATGATCGATAAATTTTATCCAAAGAGGGAAGAATTTCAATGGCGCCCTTCACCCATTCTATGCAAGCGCTTTGATCTTATTGATCCTTTTATGGGAAAGGTACTTTGTTTTGCTGTATCCACGTGATTTTATTGCTTTGGAAATAGCTTTTCTCTAAGAACATTTTCTATTTTGACCTTAGTTTTCCAAAACCTTAATATTCGAAGCAACAATGGCTTTCTTTGCTGTTCACTGAATACCGACAGATATAATTTAAGGAGTTCCATATATCAAACCTATTCACTCTTCAAAAATCTTAGACAGATATAATTTAAGGAGTTCCATATATCAAACCTATTCACTCTTCAAAAATCTTACACTCAGGACTTCTCATTCAATCAGGTGAGATTTTGAGACCTCAAATTAAATAATTGCTCAAACTTCAGGCATATGCTGGTTGCAGCAAACTTATTTGCAGCAAACTTAGTTGCATTTGTTTTGTTAGGTACATTTTAGCAAGTTTAGATTTTCGAAGCTCCTACCAGGATATCATCAACAATCAGCATGCCTGGCAATGAATTTTTTCTCCCTACGTTTGATATGAATCTTATACGACCATATTCAGTTGAAGACACTGTTGTAAAAAGCCTTAGAAAGCTCCGCCATAGCCTGCATATGTGGAAAGCGGCCATGAAGCGCTTCGCTTTTGCATAAAACGCTTTTGTGTTGCGTCAAGGGCTTGAAGCCCCCGCTTTAGCTCATTTTTGCTTGAAAATCCCGCTTAAATCCGCTTTTCGCCTTTGCATAAAACGATTTTGTGCTGCGTTAAGGGTTTGAAGCCCCCGCTTTTGCTCTTTTTTGCTTGAAAATCCTGCTTAAATCCGCTTTTAAGCATTCAAATGATATATAGTCAATATTTTCTTTAAAATTATAGATTATCATATCAAATGATCAAATAATTAAATCTCATTATTGTCTTTAATCTGCAACATTATCTCTCAAAAATTTCTTAAAATTGTTAAATATATTTCTACTATTGCTTACAAACTTTATGACAATAAAATATTTTTGTTATGTTTATATATTTTGTTCCTGAGAATTTATATTGATCTAAAATTCCATCATTATTTTATTTACCATTTTATAACGTCTTGGTGCTTTTTGCCACTAACAACAACAACTGAGCCTTTTATCCCAAGCATATGTGGTAGGCTATATGAACCAACATGAGAATCATGCCGGGTCCAGCACATGAATCCTCCGTCTCCACTCACTCCTATCGAACAATATACTTTCATTGAGTCTTTTGACAACCATACCGTTTCGTATCACCTCCATCCATTTTTTCTTCGGTCTTCCTTTTGCCCTTTTGCCATTGCCCATATCGAGAGTATCTATTCGTCGAACTGGTGCTTCCATAGGTCTGCGTCGCATATGACCAAACCATCTTAGCCGGTTTTCCCGCATCTTTTCCTCCACAGGTGCTACACTAACTTTTGTACGAATATCCTCATTTCACACCTTATCTTTTCTAGTGTTACCGCACATCCAACGAAGCATACGCATCTCCGCTACGTGCATCTTCTGTGTATGATGCTTCTTAGGAGCCCAACATTCTGTACCATATAATAAGGCAAGCCGAATAGCGCTCCGATAAAACTTCCCTTTCAATTTTAACGGAAAGTTACGATCACACAAAATCCCTGTTGCACTTCTCTATTTCAACCAACCAGCTTGGATCCCGCTAAAGCTAAGGCCCTGCCCTTCCGTTTCTCTACGCTTTCCGCTTTCCACAACATTGGTTGAAGAAATGGAATAGTCAAAAACATGAAAATTATCTTCATTCCATTAGTACATATTATTTGGCGAATTCGCTTAGCTCATAAGAATGGTCAATGCCATCAAGAACCTTTAGCTTTGTGTGCTTTCAGGGAAACCACACTGCAGCTTTCTAGTTTATGACTAGCATTTTCAAGAGCCATGACTGCAGTATCCCTTTCATACGGTGCAGACTTTTATTACTCCACATATAGGAAATAGAGAAAACAGGTTGTGTTTGTGTGTGTGTGTGTGTGTGTGTGTGTGTGTTTTGTGTTGATTCTTTCAGTTTGAAGTTTAACTATTTCCTTTGATCTTTTCCTTATTTCTATATTGATCTTCGTCAATCTGAGTTTTGTTCTATTGGCTTTTGCAATTTTTATTTTGGACCGTATCATTAAATAGCCAGATCTAGTGATTTGATTTAGTTATAAATCAAGGTGTTCATTCACATTTTGCATATATAGCCAAGTGCAAAGCCTATTCTCCTCTGACTAGTCAAATCATTTATTTTCGTGTGGTTTGTTAGTTCTAAGAAAAATGCTTCCATGCAATTACTTTTCTTAATCTCGTATTTCATGCAATCTTTTATCATCCTTCAAACCTCTGATAAGCACATGTTTAGTTTATATAAAGTGGAAATGAAGACAGGTTGCAGCCTCCTTTTTTACCACAAATATTTCTAAAATAATTTTTTCTTCTTTTTTCCGCTATGTTCAAATTAGGAGATAAGGCCTTTGGGTAATTATTAATTACAGGAATGATGTTATGTACACATTCTTTAAGTAGTAATTTTGTCCCGACTTGTTGGTAATGTTGATGGAGATAGTCAAGACATGCTTGCAAAGACATTGTAAGAAAGTTGACTGGCCTAGGAATCTTACCAAAGCAAGACCAACAAGTGTTGTACTTCTATGTTGTTTGATTGTCATTTGCTCTTTAAGTACATGCAAACCAAGATAGAGCGTCTCTACACTTTATTGTCAATTGAATTATATCAAAATGGAATTTGAACCGTTATAGTTGAAGTCCCATCTAATTTCTAATGGAATTCAAGATCCTGATCCTGTTATCCCACATAAATCAATTTCTATGTTCTATTTACATATTTAAGGTTTGAATTTCGTTCTCAATCACTTAGAACTTCGAGGCTCTACAAATTTTCACTTTGATAACTAAAGATACGTGTTCAGCATTTTCATATGCTTTTCATGGTCCAGTGTACTTCTACTTTTCTCAAGTTTTTATTTTTGGTTCTTCCCGTATATTTCCTCCCAAAAGGTATAAAGATTTAGCTATTTCCATGCAACACATGCAAACTTGGTATTTTCATATATCAACTCCTAAACCTTTACCATTATTTCAGGAACCTCACACTACTGGTTAGTTATCAATTTATCTTGATGTCATGTCTAAACTAATTGTGGTTGGTTAGTTGCTTAAATCAGCAACCTTTTTGAGACCCAAGACCTATAGATGTCAAACTGCTCTCTAGCCATTCCAGTGAAGGAAGTTATAATTGCTATATTTTGACCATTCTCCCAGAACACATCCAATGTTTTACAGCTGCAATGCAACTTTACAAAATATTCCCAAATATTCTTGGTTTGATAAACTGGAGGGAGGATTTAAAATAACTAATTAGTTTTTAAGGGTGATATATGCAAGTATATACATTTATGTGGTGATATATGGAAACAGCTACGTATTGGGCATATAGAAGAAAATCCCTTTTACTTTTTTCTAATGTTGTGAACATATAATCAGACACTTTCATTTTTCGCAGCCGCCGCCGCCGCCGCGAGCCCGAAGCAAGCTGGACGGCCTCATCTTTATGCCTGATTCTTTTCCGAATGTGAAGAGTGTAGAGGCTGATGCTGCAAAGAGAGACTTGTCGTCAACCACTCAGTCCAAGACACAAGATAGCGAAAGCAAAGATGATCCGGACACTGAGATGAACACTACAATTGTGCAGAAGCCTGTAGATTTGTACAAGGTACTTTTCATGCTTGTTTCCTCCATTTTTCATCTTACTAGCACAGATTCACAATTTTTCAGAAGTTAAGCATACGAATCGTTACAATATGCTAATTTTTCAGTGTATAAATATACATGCATAATAACAAATACTCTCTCCGTTCCCTTTTATGTGTCCAATTTTGGTTTTATTTTTGTTCCATTATAAGTGTACATTTACAATATCAATGTTACTTTTTATGTTATCAATACAAATTGAAATTTTGATCCCTATACTAACCCTCAATATTGATGCCTAGGGAAAAAAAGATGAGATAGACATAAATGGACACTTAATGAGGTAAACTTTAAATGAGGTTGATATAGCAATTTAGCATCAACCATATAAATGAGATAGTGGTTTTTCAAAGTTTTCTTAAAGAGAGTGCAAACCCAAAATTGGACACTTGAAAGGGAAAGGAGGGAGTAGCAAACCTAAACTAATTGATGTATGCATAGTTGATGTAGTTATACATGTCATCCATCTAGAACTCGACATATTTTTAGGATGTGCCCAAAAGTGTTCAACAAGTAATCCTTGACGAATCCGAAAAAGTCCGACAAGGATATGGATCCGATACGCATCCAATACATATGCGTCTGCTTTACAAGGAATCCATGCAACATAGATTTTCATCATCACTGTTGAATACTTGTGGGGGTGAATTGTTATATTCTCAACTTTATATTGTAGTGTTGTTACATGGCAGCATTTACGCTATGCAGGCAATTTTTTCCGATGATTCTGATGACGAAGAGGATAATACTGTCATCAGCAATGTGGCAGATCCGGAAAAGAATATCGAAGGAGTTAACACAACTCTAAATCGTTTGGTAGCAGGGGATTTCTTGGAATCCTTGGGAAAAGAGCTTGGGCTAGAGGTTCCTCCACAAATTACAAGTGGGACTGATACCAGAACCTCGTCAACAAATGGAAAATCTGCATCTATGCTTGAAAATTCATCTACTCTCGCAAACACTAGGCCAGAAGACCCAAGCATTCCTCCCATTGGAGAAGACGACATAAACTTTTCTGATCGTCAAGAAGGGAAAGCTGTAGATGAAAGAAAAGAACACAGGTCTAAGAGACATAGATCTCATTCAAAGCATCACAGACATAGCAGCAAAAGTTCAGATACCGATTCTTCAAGCGTTCGAGGGTATTATGATCGCTCCAAGCATAGATCTGATGAAAAACTATCATCGTCAAAGAAAAAAAGCAGAAAGCATTCAGACGGCCATGGTCACAAAAGAAGTAGATCACCTTCTAGATATTCGAACCGTGACAAGGATTGTGATCTTTCAGATTATGAAAGGATGGATAGGAGATCGAGGGACAGAGAGAAACATGCTTGCAAAAAGCACCGTTGAGGTAAAATTCGGATAGAAGTTATATATTATTAGTATATGGTTTCAGTGCTTTCTCGGCAAGTTGAATGTCAAGGCAGCCAAGTTGTAAGCTTTCGATCTTAATACTGACTTAAGATGGTTGTGCCTTGACTTCTTGTTATCTCACAGGCTTGTGTTCATTCTTCGATATATTCTGCACTTGCTTCCATGTTCATGAAAATGTGGTATGATCTTGTAAATTATTGATGCAGATTTCTGAGGCAATGTACCCCTTTATGAACTAAAGATGTCTTTAACATAACTGGAAACTGCAAGTTTTGTGTTGTGAAGATGGTACCTTCTGAATTTTTTTTGGGTTGCTTTTTTTTTGGGGGGGGCGGGGGGCGGGGGAGGAAGTTGCCGTGAACAGATGGTGCTCTGGTTACTAAACTTCTGCTATTATGTGCTTTGCATTTTTGGCCCCTAGTGATAGCCAGAGTTACAGCCGACCAGAACCATCATCTATCTAATGAATTTTATGTGGCTGAGGTTGCCGGCAACAAAGAGAAAGGGGCAGGGCAGGGGCCCACTTTGGTTTAAGTTGGGTGGGCCCTCCCCTCCCTTTTGTCTCTGTTGCCAACAGCCAAGCGGCTGCGGCATCCTCGGCTGCGTTTAACTCTTATCTAATAAGGCGGTCTTTATCATCGTCATTCAAGACTTTTCCATAAAAATTGAGTTGCCATGGTCTTATGCGGATGATATATAACATGAATCTTGGTCTAGAACAATTTAAGTCATCCGCATTGTGAATTTTTAAAATCGTTCTTTGGGATTAGTTAAGCATCTTTCATCTTAAGCTTATGATAGCATAAATATTTGCACCATTTTTTTTATATTCCAATTAGAATATCTTAGGACATTGTTTCTATTTTTATTCTTGTGGAAAGTACTGCTTTAATTATTTATTTTGATGAGTGTTTTTTTTTGGTGTAGAAATAGTTGGAGTTCATTTATTATAAGAATAAATTAATAAAAGTGAATTATAAATTGGAAAAGAAAAATTAAAGATCCACAAAACGGAGGACGGTGGGGATCCAAAATTTCAATGAATATATCACCATGCTAAAACCTTATACAAATCCTTGAAACCGAAATAATATTGGATCATGGAAGAAAATAATAGGTTTAAAATCTAAGCACTGGTTTAAAAAGCGAACAATTGTATATAAGATGTGAAACAACCAGTTGCTAGCAAGTAATTAGCTCTTGATCAACTTTACATAAAATTAATCATCTTAATGTTGTACCGTTTCTAATCTCTCAACGTAATTGATGACATGACAAGACGGTTTCCTGTGATATCTACAACGATGATATACATGAGGCTTGCAACATTGAGGATTGGAGCAGTGTGACCATTGCTGTATGCAAAACCTTTTACGATTTCTACCATGTCTCAAACAATTTGTTTTCGGGACCGTAGTATAACTATACTCTCCTCCATTCGTCCTCTCTGAGCATCAAAAGTTTTCCAGCCCTTTCATCCTACCAGTGCCAAATATCTCGGCTCAAACATAAAATCAATGTTATAGTTATAGGCATGAAACCCATGTCCATATATCAAAAATCCTTTTTTCCAAGCTCGTTGGCAGAAAGGAGGCATAAGGTGTTGTCTAATGCCGGTAACCTGTAATTCAGCGCCGAAGAAGGAGAAGAAGAAGAAGTAGATAAGAAGGAAGGATGGGGTACTTATAACGGAAATCTTTTCATCGGTGAGATCAAAGGAAAGGAAAATTTTAATATCGTTGGTTATAAAAACTTTTACCAATCTTGAAATAGATCACTCCACCAACAGATACAGGCATGGAAAGTGCGATCGGATAAGGGGGACACTTTGTACTAACTCTCCAACAAGAGTCTACTCCAAGAGTAAAGACTTCAAAACCGACACTATCTCTATGGTCTGATCGATAAAAGTATTGAATGACTTTGAAATCACAACTAATTATGTGAATCTTCTCAAATCTTTACTAAATGTAATTTAAGAACGTATAACTAACTTTTAAAATATTTCATTTCCAAATATTTTACTAAAACTATTTAAGAACCATGCCAAAATTTAAAAAATCGTGTTCCATAATGTTATACATGTCATATGTGCATAGTTGATTATTAATTTCACGAGGGGCTCTTCTTTTTATACGTTCAAATTCAATATCACATCTAACCACGAATATTATTTTAAAAACCCCCACAAATCTTTTTGATATATCATATATTATTATTTTATGAAAATAAAAAATCTAGTCTGATACTACATAAATTAAATCAATCGCTTTTCAAAAGCAATTGATAAGATTTTTAGTCGAGCATTATAACTACGGATATGTGCTTTAATGGTTATCATATTACTGAATATAGAAGGAAGCAAAAAATTGAGAAAATTAAAAAATATTTTCCACCATTCTGCGGAGAATTAGATAAAAAATATTAATTCTAAGATGTTATCAACTATTTTGATGAGAACATCCTATAAAATTATACACCATAGAAAGCCTAAAAATATTCTTAACAATTTTTTTTTAAATTATGGTTAACAAAATTTTTAACAATTATAACAAATCCGTAATTCATGTTCATGAAACTTTTTTTCAAAAAATAAAAGATATCTAATAAAATAAAAAATTAAAATAATGAAATATAGATATATTTAAATTTCAGAATTAAGAAAATAATCTACTGATATTTAATCACGCGGATCCTACCTACGGAAACTGGGAGTGGTGGTACATCTCTATTATCTCCATTACAGTCCAAATCACTGATATTCAAAATCTCTATCTCTATTATCTTTATTATAGTGCCAAAGGCAGCGGCTATCTAATTTTTAAAATCTATTTGTAGATTTGGTTATTTAATTTGCAAGAGAAAATTAATAAAGAAATATAAAAAATAAAATCTTAAATTGTAACCGCAACTAACCCCACAAATCTCTTCCAATAACCAACTCTATAAATTTCTTTCGATAACTGACTCTATACAGATTTTCTTTTAACTACATAAATCTTTTTTTTAATTACACCGTTGAAATACTCATGATCCTTGTTCAGTTGATAAAACTGCACACTTGTATTACATTTTTCCTACCATTTTCATATTAAAAAAGGATTATATTATAATATATTATACATATGAGGGTTTATGTGTAAAAACATTATTTTCCATGTGTTAATATATGTTAATTATCATTTGGTAGGAAAATGTATGCAAATAATATTATTGATCTAATCCTAGTAGAACAAAGTCTACTAAAATCTTATTTGAGTTGTTGTGCAGAATATTTCCAAGTTGTTATGAAGGATTTAACAAACAAATCAATTTGTTGAAGAAAACTTGCCAAATTAAGAAGCAAAACTTGGAGACCAAGTCTGGAAGCAACCGAGAGAATATTTCTGAATTCTAAAGATGCCTAGGATTGCCAAATGTCAAAATCAGAGAGCCAAAGAAAATTGATCAAAAGATCTCATCCATTGAGCGCGGATCCGCGGCCAAACCCACCCTTGGGCCGCGGATCCGCCGCACTTTTGTGGAATTGGAAGGCAAGATTTTCTGGTGTGAATCCAAGCTATATTTTACCAAGTTTTCAACAATAAGATTCTGGTTTGCACTATAAAAAGGCACCGAGAGCCTCTTGGAAAAGCCATCAAGCCGAAGAGATCACGAAGCCCCTGGCGCTCACGCATCCAGGCTGATCATCAACTGTTCATCTACCTCCTTAGGAAAGATCGAGAAGCAACTAGTTTGTAATCATTTTCTACGGAATAAAAGTGTAGATTGTTCAGTTGATTAATAAAGGTAGTTGTTTTATTTAATTCTTTTGCATTTTACATTATGTTTTCCCTCTCTTTCTTTTCATCTTCTTCTCCCAACATGCGCGAGTAATTCTCCGCTTGTTAAGGTTCGTAGGATTAGGGTAGGCTAATGGACGATGAAAATAATTAAACTCTTTTTAAGTCCTATAAAGTTTAGGAACTTTATCAAAAGAATCATTAACATCCTAATCGGGCGCGCTAGCAATTCTTTGCTAGTTCCGACCGCGATTAGAGATTAGATTAATGATTGTTTTGGTAAAGGCTAGATATGAACGGAGTTCCGTGTCGAGATAAGGGTTAAGAGTGGGATTCCTTTTCCCTCCAGAAACCCTAATCTACACGCATCACCGTCGTTCTAGTTCTAAATCTATTAATGGATAAAAAGGGTAACTTTTAATTAATCGTCCATAACTACTAAATCCTAACGAACCCTACAAGCTCTCTTATTATATTATCTACATCTTTAAAATAATTTAGATCTATATTTTACATTCTTGTTTAACATAGATCTAGAAACCATTCTATAAAATTCTTTATTCCTCCTCTCTTTCTCAACACATCTAAAGTAAAAGTAAAAGGTTCCACGTTTCCCAGAGGACGACCCGTACTCATCTCGGTCTAGCTACGTGCGACACCGTTCTGATTGCGGTTACACTACAAACACACTTTTTCGTATCAATCAAATGGCGCCGTTGCCGGGGATACGTGCGTAATTTTTTATTTTTACTATTTGTGTTGAATTCTTAGACGAGTCATATCATTAACACAAAACTGCAAATTGCATATTTAACGATTTGTGCGTGAATTTTGCGAGGAAATATGGAGACACAGAATTAAGGAGAACAGGAAACAGAGACATTTTTAGAGATCCAGAGGAGCACAGAAGGCTATACAAAATTTTTCATCAAATGATCCCTCTTCCACGCGGCGGAACCGCGGCATAAAGGCACTTTGTGCGGCGGAATCGCGGCAGGAAAGAAGAGTTAGGGCCACAGAATTCTCTGGTATCTTTCTCAACTCCTTCTCTCTCTCCTCAAATCCAATAAAATCTATTTTCTGCAGGATTCTTTGCAAAATTGCGCCGCTCAAAAATCTTTTTGCAAAAGTTTTGTGATTGGTTTTGTTTTGCATATTTAATACGGATTTCTAAGGGGCAAAGACCAAATCAAGATTAGGTGGGGATTTCATCACCCTTCCTAAGCCCCACAAATCACAAACCGAGCATATAGATCTACCCTTCATTAATTTAAAAAATATCTAGACCAGACTCTAAGGACTGTCGCGCTCAATAAGGACAGAGGAAGGTCGTGGGTAATCTATCGTTTATTCGCATTACTTTTGTAGTGCCTAGGCAAGTGTGACAAAGGCTAGTGGTTTTTAATTAGGCCCACGACGTGGTTCCTTCCCACTTACCTGGCACTTATCTGGCTACAAGGGTAGTACGGAGGCGGTAGAGGATTGATCCTGCGGTTTGTCCTTTGGAAGTCTAGGAGCGGTCTAGAGACTGACCTAGGTAACCTTAGTTCTAGGGTTGCTTGTGCATCTTAGGGTGATTTGTCTTGAGTCCCACATTTTTCAAAACAAGCCAATTTTAAATCACACACACGCTGCCACTTGCACTAAACCCGCTTAGTGCATGCTCGGCTGGACACGGGATCCTAGTGCCCGTCTTGTCCGCGTTCCTGCTATCGACGCTGAAGTCGGTACTTCTTCATCTTCTTTTCCCCCACCACACACCACATCAACCGTGATGGACGGCACTCCATCTAATTATAACACCACGCTGCCACCGCCCGAAGGTGCGCAGAATCCACCGCGCATTTCTCTCCAAGAGAGATGCTATCCTATCCGTGGTCCTCTTCCTACTTGCCTATCTCTTCCACCACCTAACGGGGATAATTTCGAAATTAAACCCCACTACATCAACCTGCTGCCCAAATTTCACGGGCTTGAGTCAGAAGACGCGTACGTTTTCATCACCAAATTCGAAAACGTATGCGCAATGATGGGTACTTCACAATTGACTTTAGATGCTATGCGCTTACGTCTTCTCCCATTCACACTGTGCGACTTGGCAGAAAAATGGCTTTATAATACTGCCGCACACTCTATCACTAATTGGGATGAATTCATCGTAGCATTTCTTAAGAAGTTTTACCCAAATCATAAGACTGCACATGTTAGGAGCGAGATCAACCAGTTCACCCAGCTTTCCAATGAACCATTTTGGAAGTGCTTTGAACGTTTCAAAGATCTGCTTGTCCAATGCCCCCATCACGGAATACAAAGATGGGATTTATGTCGGATTATATATGAGGGCATTAATCCAGCGACAAAGCAGATGCTTGAAACAATGTGTCAATGCAATTTCATGTCTAAAGATGACGGTGAAGCATGGAAATATCTGGAAGACCTTGCTGAACACACGTTGCAGTGGGAAAGCGTAAGACCACCTTCATCTAGGGGAGGAGTTCACCAGCTCGATGTTTCCATCGCAGTGAAAGCCGAAATGGCAGCGATGCAGAAGAAACTCGACGCTATTGAGAGCAAATTCTCATCAGTCTCCCTAAATCAGGTTACGCTTCCTAAGACCATCTGTGGTTGCTGTTCGGATCCTTCACACTTAACGGAAGCATGTCCTATGAATGCATCGTTTCAAGCTAATGCTGCTTTTCAGCAGCGACCTAGAAATGATCCTTATTCTTCCACATATAATCAAGGATGGAGGAATCATCCTAACTTTGCTTGGAATCAAAACCAACAAAGTAATTATCAAAGACCTCCTCCACAGCAACCACAACCACAGAATCAGCCCCCCTTTCAGTCACAAAATTTCCAAAATCCGGCCAACATTTCTACACCACAAGTGGCCGGTACTGACAACTCACTTGCACAAACTTTGGATATGTTCATGAAACAATCCATACAAAATTCGACTGAGATAAGGTCTTTTATTGATACCCTAACGAAAAACTCCTCCTCCCATGGTGAGAGTATTAACTCAATAGAAAACCAAATCGCACAGTTAAACGCCGCAATGAGTGCGAGAGAGAAAGGGAAACTCCCATCTCAACCCCTACCGAATCCTGGCCATTCACAAAGTCATAATGTGAATGCCATTACTACGTTGAGATCGGGGAGAGTGCTGAATAATCAAGTGGGTGAGCAATCTGATGATAGTGACACATTTGATACCCCTCCTTCTTCTTCTTCTTCTTCCCCTAATTCGTCTAGTCTCCCACCTTCATCCGAGCCTATTCTCCGTTTTCCCCAAGGCTCGAACATTTCGCCAAATCTATCTAAGTCGATGCCCACTCCAGTTTTGGGATCGAATCCATCCCCACAGTCTTCTCCACAAACGTTGGACCCAAAACTTATTGATCAAGCACCTTATCCAAACAGGTTGAGGGGCAACAGACCAAGTCCACAAATGGAGAAGATTGTGGAAATTTTTAAGCAAGTTAACATAAACATTCATCTCCTAGATGCTATTCAACAAGTTCCGTCATATGCGAAAATCTTAAAGGACTTGTGCACTAGGAAGCGAAAAGTTCAAGTACCTAAAAAAGTTTTCCTTGCAAGTAATGTGAGCACTGCTTTTACACAACAACTACCCAAGAAACGAAAGGACCCCGGAAGTCCTACAATTTCTATTTCCATTGGGGGTAAAAATATCAATCGTGCTTTACTCGATCTTGGTGCTAGTGTTAACTTGCTTCCGTATTCTGTGTATGAGCAATTAGGGATCGGAGAGTTAAAACCTGCGCATTGCACTCTTCAGATGGCCGATCGATCTATCACCCAACCAAGGGGTGAGCTAGAGGATATGTTAATCAAAGTCGGGGAATTCATATTCCCTGTGGACTTTATCGTTATAGATACACAACCTGTAGCGAACCCACGCAATCAAATCCCGGTGATACCCGGTCGACCCTTTTTGGCCACTTCCAACGCAGTAATTAATTGTAGAAACGGCTCTATGACCCTATCCTTTGGAAAGAAGTCAATTGAGCTTAACATTTACAAGTTGGGAAGTGAACCCTCCGAACCCTATGCTCATGTGTGTTCTGTCGAATTAATGGATGTCGACAGCAGCGAATTTGATCAACCTCATGATACAGACTCTTTTCATATGTTGTTGTTTGACCCAACCATTTACTCTTCCACCGAGTTGTCCGGGTCAACATCTAATGAGGAACTTTATATTGAGTCTGACGATCACCCCATTTTTTCTGATGACATTATTTTTCGGGGTATCGATGAAAGCTTTGAGGAAATTTTCGCTGATGAACTTGCATTTTTACAAGATACGGGTGTTGAGATGAATCAACTCCAAGATGAAGAAATTGGACCTCCACCCCCTCTTTTGGACAATCATGACAATGCGAGTAATCCATCATTACTATCACTGTGTCGTCTCTCCAAATTGAGACGCAATCCTTTTCCAATACACCTCTTGTCACCTCCCCACTTCTTCACGTCAATAGGTGACATGTTCTTCCACCAACCTTGGTGCTTCATCGATAAAATTTTTGAATGGTTGGTGTTGACCTTCGGTCTTTGCAAAGCTTGGCATTGACCAATAACCTTGACCCCCTCATGTGATTTTAAAAGATTAAAATTGTTTAACTCAAGTTTGGGGGAGGGGTGGTATATTTTGGCTCTTGAAAGAAAATAATTTTTACAAAATTGTGAGCCTAAAATAAGTTTGGGGGAGGATTTTCACTTTCATATATTCTTGCCCCCATTAATAATTTCCTCCCAAGTCTACAGTTTTTTTTGAGCTTAACGGATGACATCAGTGAGGACACTGCTGTAAACAGGTTTGGGGAAGGTTTGTGCTTATTTACACATCAATTTGCATCATACTTTACATAAGCACAACGTTTTCAAAATTTTTAAAAAAAAAAATCTTTTATAACAAAAGAGTAGAAAGTGAAAAATTACATCCAAAAGATAGGAATAGTTTAAGAAAACCAAGAAAATTAGAAGTTTCTTAAACGAACTAGTAATAAGTAGTTATGAGCTGTTGTCCCAAGGGTTAGTAAGATGAAGGAAGTCACTAATCTGAGGATAAAAATAAGTCTGAAAAATAGTTTCTATTCTGGAAGCCAAACATTTGAATGTTGATACCCTACTATATGCACTTACACACGTCTTGAAACTCGGGATAGTAGAGGATACCTTGAAATGCTCTTGTTTAAAAGCCAAAGTATGAAGGAAGTGAAAAAAATGAAGAAAATATAAAAATGGTGAAAAGAAAAAAATGAACACTGGTTTTGTTATCGCCAAGGCAGCAATAAAAAAATATAGCGAGGGTGCTTCTTCACCTAGTGCCCTAAGGCCAACTGGTTTGGGAGTCACTGCTAAGCCTTAGGTGGTGCAAGACGAGGAAAATATTATCACCGAATCAGCAAGCACATGAGTAATCGGTCGGTTAGTACCTCAAGAAGTATTAACGGTCGCATGAAAATGTGTGAGCAAATCTAAATATTCATCAAGTTAAAAGTACTAAGGTAGATGGACAAGAGTATGATAGCTTGAATTGAATTCTCCGAGTGTAGGGATGTTCTTTACACACACATGGGGTTATATGATCAATGTTTGGATGAAAGGTAGAAATGAAGAATAAAGACGATGTTTTATTGAGGGATGATGTGATTTCTAACATTTTTTCATGACTATTAAGATAGGGCTCATGACAACTGAAAAGCTGGTATAGTTGGAAACTCTTATTTTCAAAGTCTTTCTTTTATGGTTCTTATCTTTATATGTAAATTTCACCATCTCTCTTTTATTATAGGATTTTGTGGGTGTAATCCGCTGAAAACCCTCAGGAGACAACACTCCTCCTACTAGGGACACCTAGAGGTTTAACGGCTTGTTGCACGTGCTCAGTGCAATCGTGTCTGCCTACGAAAGTGTGCTTAGTTTTCTCCTTTCTTTTTCTCCTCTTAAATAAACTAGTTTGCTCGGGACGATCAAAGATAAGTTTGGGGGTATTTGTTCAGTTGATAAAACTGCACACTTGTATTACATTTTTCCTACCATTTTCATATTAAAAAAGGACTATATTATAATATATTATACATATGAGGGTTTATGTGTAAAAACATTATTTTCCATGTGTTAATATATGTTAATTATCATTTGGTAGGAAAATGTATGCAAATAATATTATTGATCTAATCCTAGTAGAACAAAGTCTACTAAAATATTATTTGAGTTGTTGTGCAGAATATTTCCAAGTTGTTATGAAGGATTTAACAAACAAATCAATTTGTTGAAGAAAACTTGCCAAATTAAGAAGCAAAACTTGGAGACCAAGTCTGGAAGCAACCGAGAGAAGATTTCTGAATTCTAAAGATGCCTAGGATTGCCAAATATCAAAATCAGAGAGCCAAAGAAAATTGATCAAAAGATCTCATCCATTGAGCGCGGATCCGCAGCCAAACCCACCCTTGGGCCGCGGATCCGCCGCACTTTTGTGGAATTGGAAGGCAAGATTTTCTGGTGTGAATCCAAGCTATATTTTACCAAGTTTTCAACAATAAGATTCTGGTTTGCACTATAAAAAGGCACCGAGAGCCTCTTGGAAAAGCCATCAAGCCGAAGAGATCACGAAGCCCCTGGCGCTCACGCATCCAGGCTGATCATCAACTGTTCATCTACCTCCTTAGGAAAGATCGAGAAGCAACTAGTTTGTAATCATTTTCTACGGAATAAAAGTGTAGATTGTTCAGTTGATTAATAAAGGTAGTTGTTTTATTTAATTCTTTTGCATTTTACATTATGTTTTCCCTCTCTTTCTTTTCATCTTCTTCTCCCAACATGAGCGAGTAATTCTCTGCTTGTTAAGGTTCGTAGGATTAGGGTAGGCTAATGGACGATGAAAATAATTAAACCCTTTTTAAGTCCTATAAAGTTTAGGAACTTTATCAAAAGAATCATTAACATCCTAATCGGGCGCGCTAGCAATTCTTTGCTAGTTCCGACCGCGATTAGAGATTAGATTAATGATTGTTTTGGTAAAGGCTAGATATGAACGGAGTTCCGTGTCGAGATAAGGGTTAAGAGTGGGATTCCTTTTCCCTCCAGAAACCCTAATCTACACGCATCACCGTCGTTCTAGTTCTAAATCTATTAATGGATAAAAAGGGTAAATTTTAATTAATCGTCCATAACTACTAAATCCTAACGAACCCTACAAGCTCTCTTATTATATTATCTACATCTTTAAAATAATCTAGATCTATATTTTACATTCTTGTTTAACGTAGATCCAGAAACCATTCTATAAAATTCTTTATTCCTCCTCTCTTTCTCAACACATCTAAAGTAAAAGTAAAAGGTTCCACGTTTCCCAGAGGACGACCCGTACTCATCTCGGTCTAGCTACGTGCGACACCGTTCTGATTGCGGTTACACTACAAACACACTTTTTCGTATCAATCAATCCTCCTGTGCTAAAGTCAAAAGATCTGGACCATGCAAACCAAACATCGGTGTGCAATAATAATAATAATAATAATAATAATAATATTATGAACAATAGGTCATATAGTATATCATATGCAAGAACGAGATGTCATGAATATAAACAATAAGCGATAACAGTACATGTGATGCAACAAGATATCGGTGTCAACCATATTGTGTCTATCCTAAAGGTTCATGACGCCAGATTATCTATCCTAAAGGTGTTTGAAATCAATTAATGTACTCCTTCATGTAACTCAACAATATATCTCCCGTTACCCTCCGGAACCACGGACGCAAGATATATCCCATTACTCTCGGGACCACGGAAAATGTATAAATCAAGATTGATTATTCCGTTACTCCCGGAATCACGGATGAAAGTAATATTCTCTTGAGTTGCAATTCAATTACATTCTTGATTTCCCTATTTCTCCAGATTTTATGTTCATGTCAAGTATATGAGTAATATCTATCTAATGCCAACACATGAACATGCATGTACATGCTACGTCCATCAGGACAACAGGTCAGATCAATCAAATCAATATCAGGATTGTTGGCATTGGTAAACATTACATGGCAAGCAGGTACTGGCATGATAATGATAATCGTACAGTAACAATAACAGGATGACAGTGTTACATGTCATAAATCAGTGTATTGCATGTTAGGATGATATAATCAATCGAATAAGATGTATATATGTCACGACCCGGAAAATGGCACGCGACTGGCACTTGAATCGTATGAAGTCAATAGGACCCCATCTGATTCAAGTAAGCCAAAAATAATATTTTATATTTTCTGAAATGTTACAATCTTCCCCCCTTAAGGAAATTTGGTCCCCGAATTTAAATTTAAACCCCCAAATACTAAACATTTCAGTAATCAACTCAAATCGACGGGGCTTATGTTATTAAAAACATTTGTTTTAAACATGTTTTCTTCACTTCTTCCTTTAAAAGGTTTAGATTTCTGGGTTTCAGCTTACCTGGATTACGTTACACCTTCAGACTTGCATGATTTAAGTGATGGTCGCGAGCTAATATTTCGAGTCGTGACAATATATCACAGTCACATATCATAAACAAGTCATGGTGTAAAGTAGGCAATAAAGCGATGACAATAAAACGTGTAATCGTGAAGTGATATAGATTAATAAGTTATATCAGGTTTAAATCTAGTTACGACAGTTCAATTTGTTTTGAACGAGTGTTTAAACAAAACGAGTACAGAATAAGATTATTAAACCGATATCGTATGTTTTCAGGTAATGGGATTAACACGTTGAATATTGATTTCAATGTATTAATATTACCTGTCTAGATGCCATACATGAAATAGCAACAGTGATCGTATCAGCTATTACTGGTTCTTGATATCAATTTGACCGTATTAAAATAGTCATTTGTCAGGATTATCAAATAATATTAATTAAACATATTTACATAAATTAATATAAATTAAGCTTAGTTATTATAATATTAAACTTATTATTAAATGTACATAACATGAAATGATAAAAATATAATAATGTTAAGGCACAGTATAAATTTGTCGTAACTATAACATGTAGTAAGTAAAAAAACTTGTCTCGGTAACGATGACGACGACGGAAACAACACGACAGAAGCAAGATCAAGCTTGAAAGCTCGGCTAGGTAGCAAGGCTCGGGTATTGATGGAGGTCCTTTTCGGGTTTCCTTCAGATGTTGTTTTCCGTCGATCTCCCGGTGGATTTTGGAGGTGATCTCCCATTGCGTGTGGGTCTTAATGGGTTTTGAGGAGATTGGTGATTTAAGGAGTTTAGCGCTGAGTACCTGCAAAGAAGTTTCGGGGTGGTTTGGTACCACCGAGGACCCTCCGACGATCAAGTTAGCACGAGATCCGAGCAGAGTAACGGCTAAGTGGGATAAAAAATGGCTTACTTGACCCCTCTGTGATGGGGGTTGTTCCCCTCCGAAAGACGGCGCACAAGACTGCGATGTCCTGACGCTGAGATTCGGGGCAGATGCTATTTGGTTTTATCCGTCCACCTCTCCGAAGATGCCAAGTTGATTTATGGCACCGTATATCGGAGGTTTAGACGGATGCGGCCGATGTAGCAGACTTCGTCAGATTCCCCCTCGCTTGAGGGGTTTTTGATTGTGGGGACGCTCTTTCCTGCAGGCGCAAGCCCCTGCAGTTAATTACGCTACCGCGTCGCGGTAACAACTTTCTCCTTCTACAGAATTTCACTTCGTGTCGTGTGTGTTTGTTTTGTTTATGGTTGCCCGTGGATTGTGTACGGAGACAAATTTATGTTGTCGTCCGTAGGACGTGGATTAGTCCAAATCCGTATTTTCTTAGATTTGGGTTTGGGGGTTTGGTTTAAGGACACGTTAGCCATATTTGAGGCTAAGATCAACTCAAACGTTTGTTAAGGATACGTTAGTCTAGTTTGAGACTAAGATCAACTTAACGGGATCGTTTAGATCCGACAAAAGAGCGTTTGGGCTCTATTGTTCCAGTTTAGGGACATAGTGGTCCATTGAATGTATGGCCGTCGGGACCCGTCACCTCTCTGACGACGTTGAAGGATTACAACGACAGATGTCAGAGGAGTTCTGAGATGTACCCTTGAACCAAAGTTGGTTGGGAGACCTGTAGTCCAATTTGGGACTAAAGTCTGTTTGAGGGTTTAAGGATACGTTAGCCATATTTGAGGCCAAGATCAACTTAAACGTTTGTTAAGGATACGTTAGTCCAGTTTGAGACTAAGATCAACTTAACGGGATCGTTTAGATCCAACAATAGAGCATTTGGACTCTATTGTTCCAGTTTAGGGACATGGTGGTCCAATGCCAGTTTAGGGACGTGGTGGTCCAATGCCAGTTTAGGGATGTGGTGGTCCAATGCCAGTTTAGGGATGTGGTAGTCCATGTTCCAGTTTCGGGACATAGTGGTCCGTTGGTAGTTTAAGGACGCATAAGTCCATAGGTTTAAGTACCCTACAGTCCATATGGGTGTGTTTAAGGACGCATTAGTCCGTTAGTTTAAGGACGCATAAGTCTGCGGGTTTAAGGACCCTGCAGTCCGTATCTTGGTTTAAGGACGCATAAGTCCATGAGTTTAAGGACCCCACAGTCCGTGTTGATGTGTGGTTGTCGGGACCCGTCACCTCTCTGAAGACGTTGAAGGATTACAACGACAAATATCAGAGGAGTTCCGAGATGTACCCTTGAACCAATGAGTTGGTTGAAAGAGCAGATGTGCTCAGTTCAAGATGATTTGAGGACTTATGGCTAGTTTGGGCTAAGTCCAATTATGTTTGAAATATTGGCCCTTTGGGCCATTAGACATTTGTCTGGGTTCAGCCCCTTATCATTCAGCAGTGCTAAACAGAGGTTTGGGAGTTCTGACAACATTTTGTCTTTTATTAGGCACTGACCATTCATCATGGCTCTGGAGTTTACTTTGAATGTCATGTGAAATGATCAAGTTTGAAAAACACGGGTATATTTGAAGTCAGTCAAAGGGGAATCCTGCCTCTGTAAAAACTTAGCCATTTTGGGCTAGGATGGTTTTGAAATAGTGTTAACACTAGAAGGTATTTGACGATCACGTGTTCCCACGTGCGGCGCTTTAAAAATAGTGTTAAACACTAAAAATGGAGTGGTCACGTGGGGTCACGTGAGGCGCCTGAGATTGGGCCGAAACTCCTTTATTTTACCCTTAAGGCTGCAAATAAGTGTTAAACACTTAGCTTTCAGGCCATCACGTGTGAGCACGTGAGGCATCTGAAGATGGGGCCAGATTTCCTTTTACTTTGTTCTGCAAATAAGTGTTAAACACTTTTTGACTCTCTGGCCATCACGTGCGGGTACGTGATAGGCATCCATCTATTGGATATTAAAGGGATTTGTTAGTGGTCACGTAGGGACACGTGAGAGCGCCCTAAATGTGGAGCCAGATCTCCTTTTGTTTTATCCTCAAATCTGCGAATAAGTGTTAAACACTTTTCATTTTTATTTTAGAGGATCACGTGTTGGCACGTGATGGGGATTTATGCATCGATAATTATAGCACTTGCTGAGGGGTCACGTGGGGGCACGTGAGAGCGCCCAAAACTTCTTTTCTTTTCTTTTTTCTTTCTGCGTTTTGGGAGTCACGTGGGAGCACGTGAGGTGATGCTTCAAAGTTCTTTGCAGGGGATCTTTTCAAGGGTCACGTGATGGCACGTGACCCTAGTTCTTTTCATGAGCAGAGATCTTTTAAGAATTGAATTCTTTATAGGGTTAAATCCTAATTATGATTTTGGAGGAATTAAATTCCTATCGGGAAAGAATTAAATTCTTATTTAGGATGAAACCTTGATTTCTTTTCAAAGGAATTAAATGCCCAGATATGTGAAAGAATTAAATTCTTGATTAGGGTTAAACCCTAGTTTCATTTTAGGAGGAATTAAATTCCTGTGAGTTTGGGAGAATTAAATTCTCAAAACTCAATTCCTCCTCTGTGTTTTAGATCTGCATGGCAGGATCTTAACCCAATGAGAATTAAATTCTCAATTCATGGAGAGATGTGCAGTTTGCAGATTCTCAACCAGAGAAAGAACTAAGTTCTTTTCTTTAAATAAGAGTTAAACTCTTTTGAGAATTAAATTCTCTTTTGAAGCCTCTCTTATCTTACTTAGGGTTTTTCTTTTGCAGAGAATTAAATTCTACTCTCTTTGCTTTTTTTTTCTCTTGAGAATTAAATTCTCCTCCCTCTGTTTTTCTCTAAAAAAGTAGTCCCCTTCTCTTCTTTTCTTGGTTCCTATTTATAGGAGAAGGAAGAGAATCAATTTGTTTAGCAAAGCTCTCATTGAAAGATTTGATTTGATTTCATGAGAGATTTGATTTACTTTCATCATTAATATGATCCTTTATATCATTCAGTGAATTTTATTCACTGTTGGATTTTAAATCCAAAAGATATTCTGTTTGTTATTTCGGTGAGATTTGGGGAGATCTTTCCTTGTCCATAAATTGGTGATATTTAATCACCCTTAGATGTTTAATCCAGCGGTCCCCATAATCCTTTTCCATTTGGAAAGATTTAGAAGCTTTTAGAATTTAATTCTATTAACTGTAAGGCTTTCGAAACCAGTCACGTGCTGACACGTGACCCTTGGTCACGTGGGAGCACGTGACCCCCAATTGAGTTCTTGAACGGCCGCTTGTTTATGCTTCAGTTTTAACTATCACGCGTCAACACGTGACCCTTGGTCATGTTTGAGCACGTGATACCTCATTGAGATAACTTCTGACTTTTAGAATTAAATTATATTCATTATTTTAGAGGTTTTAAAAGCCCATCACGTGTCTGCACATGACCCATTGTCACGTGTGAGCACGTGATGCCCCATTGGGGTCTTTTCTGAGTTTTTATTATATCTTTTAACTCCTCCAGCGGGTTCTTAAAGGTCCATCACGTGTGGACACGTAATGCCTCATAACTTTTGATCCCGGATGAATTATGAGGCCCATAATATATCAAATCGAAGGGTTTTTCGAGATGCTTCCAATACCATCAGAATTTAATAGTTTCTCCTTCGGGAACTTATCAAAATACAGGCCGGAAGGTATTGGTTTGCATTTCCTTAAACGTATCGCTGCCATTTGATACCTTGGACTCTTCTGCGCAGAAATTTTTGACGGGAACAAATGCCCCCACTACTTTGCCCACGTAAGTATATACGTGGGTGAAGTAGTGCAAAGTAATGCATAACGTATGACCAGTTTCGGGTTGGTAGATTACTTTCAGAATCTTGATCTGAGAAGATAACGAGCGGACACGAGCGTCGTCATTTATCATTGACTCAAATATCGACTCTTAAGAGATATAGTTCCAAACCCTTATCTCCATGGGCCGCACCCTTCTATCTCTTTAGATCTTACTCTGGCGTGAAGTAGTTTATATGCTCATGAGTAGCTTTTCCATTTCAGTGGCATGTAGCTTTGGCGAGTGTGGCTCATAGATGGTCCATCTTGACCTCTTTGCAGGGCGGTGATGGCTTAGGAGACAGGGTTAGGATCTGCCACCTAAGACTTTTCAACTTTATGAGCCGTGAGGGTTTCATAAAGACTTTTCTCCCTATGAGTCGTGAGGATCTCGTAGGTGTATTTTCTTCCTGGGAATCATGAGGATTTCTAAGTGTGTTTTCTCTTATAAGTCGTAAGGATCCTATAAGAGAATTTTCCCTCTTACGAGTCGAGATGACCCGTAAGCGGTTGTTTCCCTCCTTGTCGAGATTCGACTTTGGAGAGTGTGACCCGTGGATAGTATGCAAGAGACCGTTTTGGGCCGACTTGCAGGGTCCCAGTGCTTAGGAAACAGGTTTTTTAATCCCTACTGCCTAAGATTTTATCTCACGAGTCAAGACGAATCGAGAAGTTCTCGCAAAGACATCAATTTCCTCACGAGTCGAAACGGATCGAGCAGATCTCGCAAGAATATCCTAACGTCACAGTTAACCTCTGCTTTTTACGACAGAAGTCCGTTAGGGTCTGTGGTACTTAGGGTTTTAGCCATCGTACCGTCGCATGAGCTGATATATTCCTCGATAGGCAATCGTGCTGTTCGAGTAGCCCTGCGACTGCCGTGTCTCTGATCCCTTCGGAGGCTGGACAAGACGTCTTCAAGTAATCCTCCTTGGCAGTTTGACCGTCGGAAGAGCAAGCGTTAGGAATTTACCATGCCGCTTTTTACTTGAGGTTAGGCTCATTTTGGAGAGCCCCGATGAGTCATAACTGTTAGTGTATATGCCCTAAAGGCCATTACTGTATCATACTAGTTTGTATATTACTTAATGGATGCTTGGGATATTCACCTTGTATATACAATCTTGCTCAAAATAGTAGTATGCTACTTGGTTTGTTTCTACTTCAATGTGTACATGTGTTTATATTTTGTATATCGCCTATACACATTAGTGGAGCCCTTAGGATCTTTGCTTGATTACCAGCGATGTGATGGCCGTCACACTAGTGGGGCTGGGTAATCTATAAGCACATCCTTATGCAGGTCCCTGGTCGCAGGACTATCGAGACAGGGCATCGATACTCCGGAGTAGACCAGCGCATGCGCTTCTCATCCCAGTGTGGGAGACGGCCTGTCCCACAGCCGTCAGTACGTCGTACTTGAGATAGTATGCGGGTGCTCGTTAGGTTACGGGTACACTGGACAGGACTCGTCGGGAACTGACTAGTTGGTATTATGCCTATCGTCAGTTATCAGTTCCCAGGTGACATGAGTGCAGCTTAGTCCGCTGACTTGACACTGTCACTTCGCCTCGAGTGTGTTCCCACTGCACTTTGATTACTACCCTACCACGGCTCAAAGGAGTCGTGCAAACAGGTAGTAGTTGGGTGCAGTCCCGAAGCACTTGGAGGCAGTGACGGTTAGACAGGATTCGTCTCTCCCGGTATTGGGGGTTGACATCGCGCTGTGTCTAGGAGAGCCATTACACGAGTAGTCCCTGGCCAGGGCAAACGAGATATACTGGTAGGCTTCCAGTGTTATCTCAGGGTGTTTTGGGCTTCGCTCCGGCACGACTTATACCGCTATTGGGGGACTGACGTTTACCGCCCCCTAGGCCCGCCATGCGATGTATCAGACGAACAGACCGGACTGTACGGAGAATGTCACACTCAGGCTCAGTATGAGTTCAGATGGGTTTCGCCTCGTCGGTCTTCTTGTCGGCATTACCTGGGGACCGTTACGCACAGCTAGTGCCGCTTGCGATCTGTGGTTAAACCCACTGCCAGCGTAGTGTCGAGTCTTTAGAGTCCCACACAGAAAGCTTTTCGCCTTTAGGCAAAAGAGTAGAGGTCGCATGGTATTGCGACAGGTCGCCTGGTTTTGCGACAGGGTTCGGTCACATCCGTGCACTTGTGCACGTACAGTGTCCGGATAGTTTACACTAGCGGGCTTTGGTTTAAGCCAGATCCTAGTGTACCTTATGGGATTGGATTTATCCAGTTTGCATTCGTGTTCCTCGGAACGCGGATGCGGGTGTGTATGCACAGTTGACAGGGAGACAGAGGCAGTGGATTCTCATTAGGGTTGTTGACAGTTGACCGTTGACTTTTGACCTTTTGATCAACCCTAATGAGAATATGATATGAGATTAACAATTATATTAATTAAGTATTATGGTGACATGGTTGTTGACTTTGTTGACTTGTTGACTTTGTTGACCGGTTGACTAGGCTTGACTAGTTGACCATCATGATAACCATAGCTATCATTTCATGGCAAAGACTTTTGCTTGCTTGCTCTTTTGTGCAAAATAAGTGCATGAAATGATATGGTTATGGTTGCTTCAACCATCACATAACACTTGATTGGTATGATGTGTGATCATTGCTTTGGATTATGAGAGGGTGAAAGACAAAAGAGAGCCTCATTCTCACATACACCTTCTCTCTCTTGTTCTTGAGCTCTCTTGCTCTTGCTTTCACTCTCATCCTCTTGCTCCCTCTCTTGACTCTATGGTTCATATCTCTCATGAGTTGAGAATCAAGAACCATAGATAAAATCCCATTCTAATTCTTCTCTACTCATTCTAGTTCACTAGGTTTAGCAAACCAAGTGAACTAGTTTCTTCAAAGAACGAAGAAGGAGCCAAAGGTTGGAGCTTTCAGGTGGATCTATCTTCGGCGTACGGAGACGACGAGAAGAAGCCAATCCGGACCACCATCGGAGCTTGAAGACGAAGGAGTTCAAGACAAGCAAGGTATAACCCCCTAACCGAGTAGCTAGAAACTCATAGTTAGGTTGTTAGATAGATGTTTAACCAAGATCCGGGTTTTAGGTCCATGGTACCACCTCCGTAAAAATCGTTTTTTACCAAATTCCGCATTCCCGAAAGTACCGGGAGAGGTAGCATGGACTTACAGTGGTATCAGAGCCTAGTTAAACTCTATCTAACATGTTAGCAAGTAACTAGAAGATCGATCAAAGAAAAAGTCCCGAAACGAACCCCGGAATTTTAAAGTTTCTGTCAATTTTTAAAGTGCTGGAAATTTTTTTTGGGTAACACCTAAAATCGACTCAGGGTTTTTTATTGCTACTGTAGAAAAATCACCAAGTGATTCCCCTAAACGACCGCGGAAACGCGGCAATAGCTTGCTATTGCCGCGGTTCCGCGGCCTCCTTGCCCCCTCTCTGGTGTTTCTTTGCTACAGTGTGCTTCTGGGGGTATTTTGGGAATTTTGGTACATGTATTTTCAACCCAGATTTTCCAGAACGAAAATTTTATTTTGGGGTCCCGAAAATCCGTATTTTTGATCGAACTTCTAAAAGACTTAAGCTAACGGGTTTTCTGTAATGTGATATTTGTATTGAACGTCTACTAATCGCTATATGTCGATTAGTGGGGGTTATACAAATCTGTGATCTGTAATGTTGCTGGAATGTGTATATGAATATGTTGGATTGTCGCGGGTGAATAGCCGGGGGTTGTGAGACGAGAGTTTTCTTTTCTTTCAATTCATGTAAATTTGTAAATTGATGTAATAATTATTTGTATGGCCGCACAACCTGGTCGGGGTTGTAGCCGTCATTGTATAATTTCTTTTTACTGTTTTTGCTCCTAGGATAGACCCATGGAGGGGGTGCACAAACTACCGGGTATGCCGAAGTGTCGAGTGGCCTACTCATGGAGATGAGGGAGGTTGCTACGCTTCGGGTACTTGGCGGGTAGTTTGCCGCACCCGTAGGGGTCTTGGGTGGGGTATTGGCTATTCACCGCGACCGTGTAATCTGTCTTTCGTTACAGGCTCGTACGAATTACAGATTCCTAGTATATCCAATATATTCATCTGTGATCTGAAATGTTTATCATTGCAGTATATCTATATATGATATTATTTAGGCGTTGCTTATGTTTTACAGACGCGCTAGCCCAGCCCCCGCTCTGTCCTTAGTTAAGTAACCTAACGGGTAATGACGGGGCCCAGTGGCGAATGCGAATGGCATAAGCGTACGTCATATTTTAGTTGTTTTCTGCAATGGTAGGATTAAATGATGGGACGCATTAAAAGAACTAATGCAAGAATATCACGCATTAAAAGAGCTAATGCAAGATAATAAACCAAGTTAAAGTCGTTGGAACACTTTCGAAAAATCACTCGGTTCTTTTCAAAACCAACTTTTAAATGCGGAGCTTGAGCCACTCCTTTTAAAAGCTATCTCGTTCCATCGACCAAATCAAGTTCACTACGTTCACGGTTTTGCCAAAACCATTCGTAGCCCTCCGTCGTTTCACATGAATAGTCAATAGTATTCAAGCTGTGTTTGTTGGCCAAAGTCAAGGCATAGTGATTGGTAGCTATTGGGTATTCATGTGCAGCATAGATAGATGCGTTGGTTTGGAACAGTCGCACTGCCTTGTTGGCCAAAGTCAAGGGTAGGTGCGGGTGGATTCAAATTAACCTGGAGAACGACGGGTAGAACTTGACATGTGACTTATGATTTGTTGGCCAAAGTCAAGGTCATAAGAGCATGGGGCAAAAATCCACATCGGGAGTTTCACAAGCACTGAAACTTGCTAGATTTGCATACCATTTGGAGTGTGATGATTCTGGTAGGATTCCTTCAGTTTCGTCACGCGATGATATTTGGATCCCGATCCTACTGTGAGTATATGCTACTCCTCGGGAAATTTCTCACTAAAACGATCAATGCTATAAACCTAGTAGGTGCCTAGAAAGGTGTTAGCGGGGCTACGCCCCCAGGGAAAAGAGGTTATTTAATTAAGGAACTTCGCGAAAGCGTTGGAAAACCTCCCTCGAAGTACCGACACCGGCCTGGCTGAACGGTTAAGCAAGTATTGTGCGGTGGGATTGATCCCGGCTAATTCTTCCTTTATGGTTTGAGGAGGGATTCGAGAAACAGTGGGAGCCATCCTGTTTAGACAAACTAAAAACCACTCTAAACTTGCAAGAGTATCATGCTGAGTGTTTCTTCTTCTCTCTCCTAATTGCAGCGACTAATCGACATGACTGGACTTAAGTTACTTCTAGATAAAAACATACTGACAGGGCCAAACTACAAAGATTGGCTCAGGAATGTCAAAATGGCAATCACTTACGACAAGCTGGGGTATCTTCTTACCACCAAAGCTCCCCCTGTCCCTGGTCCCACTTCCAGCGTCGCGGATAAGGAAATCCGTAAGACTTGGGAGATTGATAGCGCGAAGGCCAAGTGCCTCGTACTTGCCTCGATGGACAACGAACATCAGAGGAGGCACGAGAATATGGACCTTGAATCCATATTTCTCCATACAAAAGAACTGTATGGAGAGCAATCTCGTATCGCAAGATACGAAGCGTCGAAAAAGTTATTCTCGACAAAGATGGCCGTCGGATCATCAGTAGCCGAGCACGTGCTAAAGATGATCAGCTACATTGAGGAGCTCGCAGACCTAGGGACCACATTGGAGAGTGAACTCTATACGGACATAGTTCTCCAGTCCCTTCCTTCCACTTACGCCCAGTTCATACTGAACTTCAACTTGCAAGAAAAGGAGGTTGAACTTTCAGAGCTCCTCAACATGCTGAGGAGCGCAGAGGGCACCCTATAGAAAGGTAGGGAAACATCCACTTTGTTTGTAGGAGGATCATCTTCTTCTAGGTCCAAGGCGAAAGCCAAGGGAAAGAAGAAGAAAGCCCCCGCCAAACCAAGGGGCGGTGTTAGTAAGATGGATACGAAGGGAAAAGCTAAAGCAACAAAGAAAGCGGGAAAGCTTGTGGATAAGGAAGAATGCTTCTATTGTCATAAGAAAGGTCACTGGAAGAATGATTGCAGGGCTTGGAAAGCCAGGACACAGGAATTGAAGCAAGTTGCAGCTTCAGCTTCAGGTGTGTATGTTATTGAAAACTGTCTTTCAATAAACTCTACTTCCTGGGTATTGGATACCGGATCAGGATCTCATATCTGTAATTCTTTGCAGGCGTTGAGAAACCGTAGGGTTTTGAAGGCAGGTGACATGACCCTCAGAGTTGCGAACGGAGCTAGCATGGATGCTAAAGCCGTGGGGGACTATCACCTGGGAATGTCAGATGGACATGTTTTGGTTTTGCATAATTGCTTTTTTGTACCCAACGCAACTTGTAATATCATTTCTGTATCTTTAGTTTCTAAAGAAGGTTATGAATTTGCGTTTGTAAGTAATGTTGTAAACATTCACCTTAATCAAGTTCTGATTGGGTCAGGCACATTGAGTAATGGTATATACGTATTGAACCAACCACAGATTTTCAATGTTCAGAATACACACAAAAGAAAGTCTCCAGAAATAAATCAGACTTTCTTGTGGTATTGTAGACTGGGTCACATCAATGAGAGAAGGTTAACGAAGTTACATACAGAAGGGTATTTGAATGTGTTCGAATATCAGTCGTATGCCACTTGTCAATCCTGTCTCAAAGAAAAGATGACAAAGACTCCGTTTACTGGACATGGAGTAAGAGCGAGCGAGCTCTTGGGACTCGTACACAGTGACGTGTGCGGTCCAATGTCTACACATGCGCGAAGCGGATACTCTTACTTCATTACTTTTACGGATGACTTCTCAAGGTACGGTTATGTCTTCTTAATGAAACATAAGTCCGAAGCCTTTGGAAAATTCCAGGAGTATAAGAATGAAGTAGAGAAACAGACCGGCAAAAGTATTAAGATTCTAAGATCGGATCGAGGTGGAGAATACTTAAGTGCCAAATTCCTGGACTATTTAAAAGAGAACGGAATTCTCTCTCAGCTTACTCCTCCATACACCCCGCAACATAACGGTGTATCGGAGAGACGGAACCGCACCCTATTGGATATGGTGTGGTCCATGATGAGTAACGCTGAGTTACCGCGATCATTCTGGGGATATGCGCTAGAATCAGCCGCATACCTTTTAAACCGAGTTCCCACTAAGACTGTGCCTACCACGCCATTTGAGATGTGGTGTGGGAAGAGACCCCATCTTAATCACATTAAGACATGGGGAAGTCCAGCTTTTGTCAAAAAGCAGCATGCGGACAAGCTCGAGGCACGCTCAGTACTGTGCAAGTTTGTGGGATATCCAAAGAATTCCAAGGGATATTTCTTCTACTGCGAAGAGGAACAAAAAGTTCTTGTTTCTCGTCATGCCCACTTTCTAGAACACCAGTTCTTAGAAAAGGAAATAAGTGGGAGCGCAGTAGAACTGGAAGAAATTCCAGAACCACGGACTATTACTGAAAGTTTAGCGGAACCAGAAGGTTCGAAAGAACAGGACATTCCTACGCCGCTCCGCAGAAGTAGTAGGCAGTCTCATCCGCCCGAGAGATACTACGGTTTTCTCGTAGACGGGGATAGAGAGGATTGCATCATAGATTATGATGAGCCTACTAGCTTCCAGCAGGCCGATCAGAGCGTTGACTCAGTGAAATGGCTGAATGCAATGCGGACCGAAATGGAGTCCATGTACACCAACAAGGTATGGACGTTGGACATTGCTCCAGACGGGGTAAAACCCGTAGGATGCAAGTGGATCTTCAAAAGGAAGATTGGTGTAGATGGACAGGTTGAGACCTATAAAGCTAGGCTGGTAGCAAAGGGTTTTCGTCAAAGACCTGGCTTGGACTATGACGAAACCTTTTCTCCAGTAGCCATGCTGAAATCCATTCGGATCCTTCTTGCCATTGCTGTCTTCCTCGATTATGAGATCTGGCAAATGGACGTAAAGACCGCTTTTCTAAATGGAAATTTAGAGGAGTGTGTTTATATGGACCAACCAGAGGGTTTCATTCAGAGTTGGAGCAGCGGAAAGGTGTGCAAGTTGCTTAAGTACATCTATGGACTAAAGCAGGCATCGCGGAGTTGGAACATCTGCTTTGATGAGACGGTCAAAAAATTTGGCTTTATCAAAAATCCAGATGAACCATGCATCTATAGTAGATTTGTAGCGAGAACTATAGTATTCCTCGTTTTATACGTGGATGACATTCTCTTAATAGGAAATGACATTCCTATGCTACAATCTGTCAAGGGGTTCTTGTCACACAGGTTCTCCATGAAAGACCTGGGTGATGCCTCATACATCCTGGGGATCCGGATCCATCGTGATAGATCCAAGAGGATATTAGGACTTTCACAGTCCAGGTACATCGACACCATACTGAAAAGATTCAGTATGGAAGATTCCAAGCGCGGTAACCTACCGGCTTGTCACGGGATCACCCTCTCTAAAGAGATGTCTCCCAAGACTGATTTGGAGAGGGATCGCATGTCTGTTATACCCTACGCTTCTGCGGTAGGCTCTATAATGTATGCGATATTGTGTACCAGACCGGATGTAGCTTATGCACTTAGTGTGGTAAGCCGGTATCAGTCAAACCCTGGGGAGAAACACTGGATAGCGGTAAAGAACATTCTCAAGTACCTGAGAAGGACTAAGGATATGTTCTTGGTGTATGGCGGAAAAGACCTCCAGATCGAGGCCTTTGCTGACTCCAGCTTCCAGAGTGACAGGGATGATTCCAAGTCCATGTCGGGTTTTGTCTTCACCCTCAATGGAGGGGCGGTGTGTTGGAAGAGTTCCAAACAGGAAACCGTTGCAGACTCGACGATGGAAGCGGAATACATCGCTGCATCTGATGCCGCAAAAGAAGCCGTCTGGATGAGGAAGTTCTTGAAAGAACTTCAGGTGGTTCCGTCCATTATTGATCCAATACCTCTGTATTGCGACAACAACGGGGCTATAGCTTTAGCGAAGGAACCCAGGTCCCATCAGAGATCCAGGCACATCTTGAGGCGGTATCACCTGATCAGGGAGATCGTGGATCGCCAGGAGATCGAGGTCCGGAGAGTCGCTTCAGAAGATAACACTGCAGATCCATTCACCAAGGCCCTGCCCCAGACTCAGTTCGAGCGGCTGATCGAGATGATAGGTCTTCGATACGCCAGTACATGGCCTTAGTGCAAGTGGGAGATTGTTAGTGTATATGCCCTAGAGGCCATTACTGTATCATACTAGTTTGTATATTACTTAATGGATGCTTGGGATATTCACCTTGTATATACAATCTTGCTCAAAATAGTAGTATGCTACTTGGTTTGTTTCTACTTCAATGTGTACATGTGTTTATATTTTGTATATCGCCTATACACATTAGTGGAGCCCTTAGGATCTTTGCTTGATTACCAGCGATGTGATGGCCGTCACACTAGTGGGGCTGGGTAATCTATAAGCACATCCTTATGCAGGTCCCTGGTCGCAGGACTATCGAGACAGGGCATCGATACTCCGGAGTAGACCAGCGCATGCGCTTCTCATCCCAGTGTGGGAGACGGCCTGTCCCATAGCCGTCAGTACGTCGTACTTGAGATAGTATGCGGGTGCTCGTTAGGTTACGGGTACACTGGACAGGACTCGTCGGGAACTGACTAGTTGGTATTATGCCTATCGTCAGTTATCAGTTCCCAGGTGACATGAGTGCAGCTTAGTCCGCTGACTTGACACTGTCACTTCGCCTCGAGTGTGTTCCCACTGCACTTTGATTACTACCCTACCACGGCTCAAAGGAGTCGTGCAAACAGGTAGTAGTTGGGTGCAGTCCCGAAGCACTTGGAGGCAGTGACGGTTAGACAGGATTCGTCTCTCCCGGTATTGGGGGTTGACATCGCGCTGTGTCTAGGAGAGCCATTACACGAGTAGTCCCTGGCCAGGGCAAACGAGATATACTGGTAGGCTTCCAGTGTTATCTCAGGGTGTTTTGGGCTTCGCTCCGGCACGACTTGTACCGCTATTGGGGGACTGACGTTTACCGCCCCCTAGGCCCGCCATACGATGTATCAGACGAACAGACCGGACTGTACGGAGAATGTCACACTCAGGCTCAGTATGAGTTCAGATGGGTTTCGCCTCGTCGGTCTTCTTGTCGGCATTACCTGGGGACCGTTACGCACAGCTAGTGCCGCTTGCGGTCTGTGGTTAAACCCACTGCCAGCGTAGTGTCGAGTCTTTAGAGTCCCACACAGAAAGCTTTTCGCCTTTAGGCAAAAGAGTAGAGGTCGCATGGTATTGCGACAGGTCGCCTGGTTTTGCGACAGGGTTCGGTCACATCCGTGCACTTGTGCACGTACAGTGTCCGGATAGTTTACACTAGCGGGCTTTGGTTTAAGCCAGATCCTAGTGTACCTTATGGGATTGGATTTATCCAGTTTGCATTCGTGTTCCTCGGAACGCGGATGCGGGTGTGTATGCACAGTTGACAGGGAGACAGAGGCAGTGGATTCTCATTAGGGTTGTTGACAGTTGACCGTTGACTTTTGACCTTTTGATCAACCCTAATGAGAATATGATATGAGATTAACAATTATATTAATTAAGTATTATGGTGACATGGTTGTTGACTTTGTTGACTTGTTGACTTTTGTTGACTTGTTGACTTTGTTGACCGGTTGACTAGGCTTGACTAGTTGACCATCATGATAACCATAGCTATCATTTCATGGCAAAGACTTTTGCTTGCTTGCTCTTTTGTGCAAAATAAGTGCATGAAATGATATGGTTATGGTTGCTTCAACCATCACATAACACTTGATTGGTATGATGTGTGATCATTGCTTTGGATTATGAGAGGGTGAAAGGCAAAAGAGAGCCTCATTCTCACATACACCTTCTCTCTCTTGTTCTTGAGCTCTCTTGCTCTTGCTTTCACTCTCATCCTCTTGCTCCCTCTCTTGACTCTATGGTTCATATCTCTCATGAGTTGAGAATCAAGAACCATAGATAAAATCCCATTCTAATTCTTCTCTACTCATTCTAGTTCACTAGGTTTAGCAAACCAAGTGAACTAGTTTCTTCAAAGAACGAAGAAGGAGCCAAAGGTTGGAGCTTTCAGGTGGATCTATCTTCGGCGTACGGAGACGACGAGAAGAAGCCAATCCGGACCACCATCGGAGCTTGAAGACGAAGGAGTTCAAGACAAGCAAGGTATAACCCCCTAACCGAGTAGCTAGAAACTCATAGTTAGGTTGTTAGATAGATGTTTAACCAAGATCCGGGTTTTAGGTCCATGTTACCACCTCCGTAAAAATCGTTTTTTACCAAATTCCGCATTCCCAAAAGTACCGGGAGAGGTAGCATGGACTTACAATAACCACTCCGCGCTGGTGTGGGATGATCTCCGATAGTCTTTCAGGCTTTATATGACTTGCCGTTAAGACCCTGAAGCTAGGAATTTGGCCTTTGCTTCGTTTGCTGGCATTACGTCCTCTGTATCGAGACGAATGTCGTGGTTGTCTCTAGGTTGCTGGTGAACCGTCGAGGTTTGGAACTAGGGATTTTGCCGTGGCTCCTTTTGGTGATGTTGCGTCTGCTGTATCGATACGATCGTCGAGGTGGTGACCACTCCGCACTGGTGCGAGATAATCTCCGATTGTCTTTCAGGCTTTATATGGCTTGCCGTTAAGACGCATGAAGCTAGGAATTTGGCCTTCGCTTCGTTCGCTGGCATCGCGTCCTCTGTATCGAGACGAATGTCATGGTTGTCTCTAGGTTGCTGGTGAACCGTCGAGGTTTGAAACTAGGGATTTTGCTGTGGCTCCTTTTGGTGATGTTGTGTCTGCTGTATCGAGACGAACGTCGAGGTGGTAACCACTCCGCACTGGTGCGAGATAATCTACGATTGTCTTTCAGGCTTTATATGACTTGCCGTTAAGACGCATGAAGCTAGGAATTTGACCTTCGCTTCGTTCGCTGGCATCGCGTCCTCTGTATCGAGACGAATGTCATGGTTGTCTCTAGGTTGCAGCTGAACCGTCGAGGTTTGGAACTAGAGATTTTGCCGTGCCTCCTTTTGGTGATGTTGCGTCTGCTTTATCGAGACGAACGTCGAGGTGGTGACCACTCCGCACTGGTGCGAGATAATCTCCGATTGTCTTTCAGGCTTTATATGACTTGCCGTTAAGACGCATGAAGCTAGGAATTTTGCTTTCGCTTCGTTTGCTTTGGCGCGTCCGAATCCTGCTGGGGGAAGAACGCTGGGGTGACATTTCATCTGCTATATCGAGACGATCGTCGAGGTGGTGACCACTCCATGTTGGTGCGAGATGATCTCCGATTGTCTTTCAGGCTTTATATGACTTGCCGTCAAGACCCTGAAGCTAGGAATTTGGCCTTTTGCTTCATTTGCTTTGGCGCGTCCGAATCCTGCTGGGGAAAGAACGATGGGGTGACATTTCATCTGCTGTATCGAGACGATCGTCGAAGTGGTGACCACTCCGCGCTGGTGCGAGATGATCTCCGATTGTCTTTCAGGCTTTATATGACTTGCCGTCAAGACCCTGAAGCTAGGAATTTGGCCTTTTGCTTCATTTGCTTCGGCGCGTCCGAATCCTGCTGGGGGAAGAACGCTGGGGTGACATTTCATCTGCTGTATCGAGACGATCGTCGAGGTGGTGACCACTCCGCGCTGGTGGAGATGATCTCCGATTGTCTTTCAGGCTTTATATGACTTGCCGTCAAGACCCTGAAGCTAGGAATTTGGCATTTGCTTCATCTGCTTTGACCGTAAGGTCTTTTGTTGACGCTGCGTCTGCATCTTGCTGGACTGCGAAGGAACGCTGCTGTTGACATTGCGTCTGCTGTAACAAGACGAATGCCCAGGTGGTGACCACTCCGCACTAGTGCGAGATGATCTCCGATTGTCTTTCAGGCTTTATATGACTTGCCGTTAAGACGCATGAAGCTAGGAATTTGGCCTTCGCTTCATTTGCTTTGGCGCGTCCGAATCCTGCTGGGGGAAGAACGCTAGGGTGACATTTCATCTGCTGTGTCGAGACGATCGTCTAGGTGGTGACCACTCCGCGCTGGTGCGAGATGATCTCTGATTGTCTTTCAGGCTTTATATGACTTACCGTCAAGACCCTGAAGCTAGGAATTTGGCCTTTTGCTTCATTTGCTTTGGCGCGTCCGAATCCTGCTGGGGGAAAAACGCTGGGGTGACATTTCATCTGCTGTATCAAGACGATCGTCGAGGTGATGACCACTCCGCGCTGGTGCGAGATGATCTCCGATTGTCTTTCAGGCTTTATATGACTTGTCGTCAAGACCCTGAAGTTAGGAATTTGGCTTTTGCTTCATCTGCTTTGACCGTAAGGACTTTTGTTGACGCTGTGTCTGCATCTTGCTGGACTGCGAAGGAACGCTGCTGTTGACATTGCGTCTGCTGTAACGAGACGAATGCTGAGGTGGAGCTAGGATTTTGCCGTCACTCCGCTTTGCTGACCATGGAGTCTTTCGTTGATGTTGCGTCTGCATCTTGCTGGACCTGCGGAGGAACACCGTCGTTGACATCTCGTCTGCTGTATCGAGACAAATGCTGAGGTGGAGCTAGGATTTTGCCGTCACTCCGCTTTGCTGACCATGGGGTCTTTCGTTGATGTTGCGTCTGCATCCTGCTGGACCTGCGGAGGAACACCGTCGTTGACATCTCGTCTGCTGTATCGAGACAAATGCTGAGGTGGAGCTGGGATTTTGCCGTTGCTCCATTTGATGGTGTAACATCTGTGTCATGTTGGAATGAGGAGGCACGCCGTTGTTGGTCTCCAGGCTGTAGATGTGGCCATTGAGATTTGGAACTAGGGACTTTGCCATGGTTCTATTTCGTTGCAACTCTGAGGTCGATTGTTGACGTCATGTCTGCATCTGGCTGGAGTGAGGAGAAACGCCGTTGGTGATCTCTAGGTTGTCGATGTTGACGTCGAGACCCTGAAGCTCGGGATCTTCCTTTTGCTTCGTCTGTTGACATTATGTCTGCGATATTGCGACAGATGTCGAGGTTGTCTCTGGGTTGTCTATGAACCGTCGAGATTTGGCTTCGCTTTCTGGCGGAGCCTGTTGGGAAGGTATGGTTCCCTCTTTATTTGTGCCCCTGGATTGTATACAGGGATCGATGTGATCTCACCTGTAGGGCAAAAAGTTTCATTCTTTCATCATTTTTTTTATTCTTTCCGCGATGCTCTATCATTTCAGCTTTTATATCGCGAAGATCGCGATTGCCCCATCATTTCGGCTATTTTTCGCGGTGCCCAATCATTTCAGCTATTTATTTTATTTTTACTCGCTGCTTTTTATTGCGAGTTGCCCAATCATTTCTGCTATTTATTTCATTTTTACTCGCTGCTTTTTATTGCAAGTTGCCCCATCATTTCGGCTATTTTGCATGCATACATTTTTACTTGCTGCTTTTTATTGAAAGTTGCCCCATCATTTCGGCTATTTCGTATGCACGTGTGGCTCGTTGATTTTTTATCGCGAGTGTAGAACTTGGAATCTGGTGCCAATCTCAGCATCAGTATCGCTACAACTGGAATATTGCTAGGAGCGAATCATCATTTGCCATGAAAGGACTCGGAATTTGATACCGGTTCAGGTATCAACATCGCTACCACTGGGATATTTCCAGGAGCGAATCATCATTTGTCTCTGTCGATGTAGAACAAAGGTGGCTTAGCGAACAGGGTTAAGATGCTGTCGACTAAGGCTTTTGACTTCATGAGCCGTAAGGGTCTCACAAAGGTATTTCTCCCTACAAGTCGTGAGGATCTCGTAGGTGTGTTTTCTCCTTAGGAATCGTGAGGATTCCTAAGTGCATGTTCTCTTGTAAGTCATAAGGATCTTATAAAAAGGTTTTCTCCTTATAAGTCGAGAGGACTTACAAGGGTTGTTCACCATATAAACATATCCCTAGTCACGGATGAGACTTTTTTAGGGAAATGTTTATTCACGCCCGTGGATTGTATACAAGGGTCAGTATTGAGCCACTTGTAGGGCAATATCGAAGGTTGTGGGGGTTGCTTAAGAACAGGTTTAGGTCTCTGTGATTTAAGACTTTCAAATCTTATGAGCCGTGAGGGTCTCATAAGTGGATTCTCCTAACGAGTCGTGGGGATCTCGCAAGTGTATTTTCTCCTTAGGAATTGTGAGAACTCCTAAGTGTGTTGCTCCCTTGTGAGTCGTAAGGATCTCACGCGGGTGGTTTCTCCTTGCAAGGTCGTGAAGATCCCGCAAGTGTCCTTTAACGAGGTTGCGTCCTTTCGGGTTTTCACAAACACTCGCCGGTAGTCCTGCTGTTTTTACTCATCGAGCCCTTTCGGGTTTTCATCCGTGCCCTTCTTGCTTTTGGACCTACCGTTTTTTTTTGGCACGTCAGCCTGAAGATGCTGCGGGTTGGGAGTAGTTTAACGACGTTTCGGTCATTTGCAAGTTTTAGGACATTGCGGTCCGCCGTTAGTTTAAGGACGTTTCGGTCCGCGGTCACCGTATTTGAGACGCATCTCTAGTTTACTGACTTTTCGGTCTATGGGGCTTTCCCTATGAATGAGCATGATGCTCCCGGCATATTCACCTTTTTCGGAGCATGTTGTTGTGGCGGGTTTACTTTCCACTTTTCGGGCAGCGCGAACTTGCTCTGTTGGTATTGGTCTTCAACCCAGTTTTTGAAGATGTAGCAATTTTCGATCGGATGGCCCAATACTTGGTGGTAAGGGCCGTAATTAGGATTGTTGACCTCATTCAGTTGTAGCTGGCACTTCGGCTCCAGTAAAGTGATAAGCCCGCCGCGCACTGCTAGTTTGAACAGCCTCCTTATTTCATCCCGGGGGAATGAGTATGGACGTTTCAACTTTTCATAGAGGGGTTGCCGCTTGTTGCTTTGGCGAACAACCGGTCTAGGGCCACTCGATTGTTGTTGAGCGTTAGCGACGAAAGCCGTTTTTTCCTTCCCTTTATCCTTTTTGTTCGATCCCTTGTTTGCGGGTCCGAGATTCTTTCCAGGTAGCGTGCGATTGCACGGCTGAATGTTCTCGCAACTCCTCAATTCTTTCGTTTCAGAGATGGATTCCTTGAAGAGAGGACCGTGGGCTAGTTTTTCGTCGGAGTCGCTCCCGAAGGTGAGAACTCGCGATCCCCTGGGATCAACCCTATGACAATTGCCGGCAATTCTTTTACGCTCATCTGTCGCATTTTTCCGCTGTCTACGAGCTTCACGCTTTGTTCTGTTGAAGTATTGCCTGTGAGCGACATACCCTTACCACCAACACTTAAAGGAGTTGCATTCTTCAGTAGGATGTGCGATCTTCTGATGATATAAGCAGAAGTTAGGATGCACGTCCGCTTCATCAAAATGTATACCACCAGGAGAATTTTTTCTGAAAGAGGGCGGCCTCATCCCCATTGATATGGCTTTGGCGAATCGTTTCCTTGTCTTGATCCTGCTTTCATTTGCGGCGGATGTACTTTGATCTGGTTGGAGTGTTTCGACCCTTTTGTCCAGTCGCCGGCATTTGGCCTTTTCAAATATGGCCATCTCACGCTCCCGGTCGGCTTTACTTTTCAGACGAATCTCATTCAGGAAGGTATCAATCATCTCGTCTGACAGCCACAGAAGTTCTGGTTCAGGATCCGCCCCCGGTTTCTCGGTGCAAGGAGCCTCTTTATCATCTATCAAGGAGTGAGAGATCACATGACAACTTGCTACGTAATCCTCAGATTCATCTGATGAGTCTTCTCCATCGTTTTCGTCCTCGAGGACGTGGCTGAGAAACTCTTGGAGCGTGATTGGAATCCACGCCTTCTGGTTATACTCTTCCAGCGCGTCAATCTATTTCTGCAAATCCGTGCGCTTGTCGCCAGGCTTCACGGGCTTCTTGGATTTCTCCTTCTTTTTCGAAGATTTCGACGGCTGGGTGTGAATGCTTTGGCTATCACCACCGATATTTGGAATTGGGCGCGGCTTCAGCATCCCCTTGATGATCTCAGATTCCAACGGGTTCTTCCATCTAATCACCGGGCACGTCTGAAGATCATTTAGCATCCTTTTGGTCTTGGCCGAAAGAGCCACCTCCCATGGAGCTTCCTCAACAAAAGAGCATGTTGCCCCCAGTGTGTTTGTCTTCTTAGGAGTGTGAGGCTGTGGCGGGTTCACCTTCCAGTTTTCGGATAACGCGAACTTGCCTTGTTGGTACTGATCTTCGATCCATCCCTTAAAGACGAAGCAATCTTCGATTGGATGGCTTACCGCTTGGTGGTAAGGGCAGTAATTAAGATCGTTGACATCGCCTGGCTGCAACGGACATTTTGGATTCGGCAGATGGATGAGTCTGTTGCGCACTACCAGCTCGAACAGTCTCCTTGTTTTATCCTGCGGAAACGAATAAGGACGTCCCAGTCTCTCCTCGAGGGATGGGCGTGGACGTACGTTGCTTTGGCGGACAACCGGTTTTAAGTTGCTCGGCTGTTGTTGAGTATTGGCGATGAAAGTTGCTTTTCCTTTCCCCTTTTCATTCCGAGGATCCGTCTTTGAAGGAGATGATCTATGATCCATTTGGGCCAACTTGCCAATCAAGGCCTGGAAAGTAGTTGGCTTGAAGAACATCATGAATTGCGAGATGGTCGCTTGCGGATCAAGAGTGCCCACGAACATGCCCACCGTCGGCTCTTCTTCGATCCGCTGTTCGCATTTCGACCATAGATTCTGCCATCGTGCTGCGTATTGAACCCACGTTTCGCCTGGCTTCACCCTGGCGTTAATCAGTGCTGTTATCAGGGTGCGCTTGCTGGCGCTGGCAAATCTTTGTGTAAACAATAGCTCCATCTCTGCAAATGTTTTGACAGAGTCATTAGGTAGCTCCGAATACCATTCAAAGGCCGTTTCTGCTAAGCTGCCGACGAATTGGCGAAGCAACAGTTTGTCGTCGCCTCCTGTGTTGCCGCATAAGGCCCTGAATTGAGCGACATGCTGATGTGGATTCCTTGTCCCCTTGTACACATGGAATTTAGGGATCGTATATCCCGGCAGGTAACTGATTTGGTCATACCAGCCCGGATAGAGTCGTCCGGTTCTAACAATTTGCGCAGCTGCTTCATTCGCCTGATGAGCCCGTATTTGCTGAATGATATGATCATCGAGCGTGGCCTTGGAAATGGTTTCATCCTTGGCTGCTGAAAGAGCTGGCGGAGGATTAGATGTCTCCCCTCCGTCATCTTTAACAATGATTGGAGGGTCTTCAGCTGGAGGGTCCGGCTGTAACACCATCCCTACCATATCTTGGAAGAGGAGCGCCATCTGTTTTATGTTAGCCGCTTGCTCTGCGGCTTCTTTGTCCCTCTTCTCAAGGACTCTGCGTAAGAAGTCGGCGTCGGTTTCTTGTTCGTGCCGCTGTTCTGATGATACTTCCGAGCTTTCTTTTGGCTTGGTAAGCGCAACCATTGCAGTCATCATTTCCTGAAGCTTTTGTTGTTGCTCCTGAGCTTTCGTCACGGATCGGGTGAGTGGTCGGTGACCCATCGAAGTGCGGCTATCCTATTTTCCGGAAGCCATATAAACAGTATGCACCACCGTGCCCCCAGACTTGGGGCGTTTGTGTTCAGCGCTTTTACGTTTCGCCATGTTTACATGGGCTTTTTGCGGCCTCCTTTTCCTTTGAGTGATTGGAGTTGAGGGGGCCATCGCAGTGGGCGCCCAAGCAACTATTGCTTTTTGTGGCTTGACGGAGCAATCCTTCTCTTGCCGAACCTTCATCTTTTCATGTCGGCGTAGATAGTCTTGATCAATCACCGACTCCTGGACCTGTCGCCAGACTTTGTAAATTTTAGAGGACAGCCGTTGAGGGGGCTGCTCGAGCTTCTTCTCTAGAGTATTCTCCATAGGTGAAGGAGTTCGTTTCAACACCACAGTAGGAGAGTTTCTGCGCACCGTGTTCAGCAATTCAAAGCTGTTCCCGATTGGAACAGCAGTATCGATCCCCGCCGTTGGAGCTGGTGGAGTAAATCCAGAGGGGGAGTTGCCCCCCGCCTTCCTTACTCGGCGCCAGTGGCGACGTCGAGCGTGTCTTGCGGATGGAGTTGCTTCAGCTATAAGGGTGACTTTGTCGTGCCCCCTCTGAGCAGGGGAAGTAGCTTTGAGGACCTTGTCTGGAACAGCAACTGGAATGGCCAGCCTTGTAAAAACCGACTTCTTGGAAGGAGAAGCCTTGATTTCGTCCGCTTGAGCCGTGATGGCTATCCGTTTTGGGAAGGCAGCTTCGGGTATCGCGGGCTTGTAAACGTTCTGGCCCAGTCTGTTGAAAACTGAGGTACTGAAGTTGGGCGACCCGTTGAGAGGGGCCGCGACAGTGGTATGTCGATCACAGACAGATTTCTTTGGAGCCTCTTGTAATGGTACAGGAGTGCTGAAGCTCGTTGGTGGGAGCATGGTCCCAAAGAATAACCCAGTGGTGGCCTGAGTTACCTTCTCCACTGGCATCTTGAAAAGAGAGGCCGCTTGGGGTCCGTAAGTCACTCCTCCAGCAGGGACGGAGCGAGAGTTGCAGTTGCAGGTAGTGCAGTTTGAAGCCATTGATCTTCTGTTTTCTGCACGGAGCAAGACACCAAATCTAAGTACCTTGAATCCAAAGGCAACCACAGCAAACCGCGATTTGTTCGCGAACACGACGCACGAAATGTGGAGTGGAAAGAGGAAAAGGTCCCACCGGGCGTGCCAGAATCTGTTCCCCTCCGAAAGACGGCGCACAAGACTGCGATGTCCTGACGCTGCGATTCGGGGCAGATTCTATTTGGTTTTATCCGTCCACCTCTCCGAAGATGCCAAGTTGATTTATGGCACCGTATATCGGAGGTTTAGACGGATGCGGCCGATGTAGCAGACTTCGTCAGATTCCCCCTCGCTTGAGGGGTTTTTTATTGTGGGGACGCTCTTCCCTGCAGGCGCAAACCCCTGCAGTTAATTACGCTACCGCGTCGCGGTAACAACTTTCTCCTTCTCCAGAATTTCATTTCGTGTCGTGTGTGTTTGTTTTGTTTATGGTTGCCCGTGGATTGTGTACGGAGACAAATTTATGTTGTCGTCCGTAGGACGTGGATTAGTCCAAATCCGTATTTTCTTAGATTTGGGTTTGGGGGTTTGGTTTAAGGACACGTTAGCCATATTTGAGGCTAAGATCAACTCAAACGTTTGTTAAGGATACGTTAGTCTAGTTTGAGACTAAGATCAACTTAACGGGATCGTTTAGATCCGACAAAAGAGTGTTTGGGCTCTATTGTTCCAGTTTAGGGACATAGTGGTCCATTGAATGTATGGCCGTCGAGACCCGACACCTCTCTGACGACGTTGAAGGATTACAACGACAGATGTTAGAGGAGTTCTGAGATGTACCCTTGAACCAAAGTTGGTTGGGAGACCTGTAGTCCAATTTGGGACTAAAGTGTGTTTGAGAGTTTAAGGATACGTTAGCCATATTTGAGGCCAAGATCAACTTAAACGTTTGTTAAGGATACGTTAGTCCAGTTTGAGACTAAGATCAACTTAACGGGATCGTTTAGATCCAACAACAGAGCATTTGGACTCTATTGTTCCAGTTTAGGGACGTGGTGGTCCAATGCCAGTTTAGGGACGTGGTGGTCCATGTTCCAGTTTAGGGACATAGTGGTCCGTTGGTAGTTTAAGGACGCATAAGTCTATGGGTTTAAGTACCCCACAGTCCATATCGGTGTGTTTAAGGACGCATTAGTCCGTTAGTTTAAGGACGCATAAGTCCGCGGGTTTAAGGACCCCGCAGTCCGTATCTTGGTTTAAGGACGCATAAGTCCATGAGTTTAAGGACCCCACAGTCCGTGTTGATGTGTGGTTGTCGGGACCCGTCACCTCTCTGAAGACGTTGAAGGATTACAACGACAAATATCAGAGGAATTCCGAGATGTACCCTTGACCCAATGAGTTGGTTGAAAGAGCAGATGTGCTCAGTTCAAGATGATTTGAGGACTTATGGCCAGTTTGGGCTAAGTCCAATTATATTTGAAATATTGGCCCTTTGGGCCATTAGACATTTGTCTGGGTTCAGCCCCTCATCATTCAGCAGTGCTAAACAGAGGTTTGGGAGTTCTGACAACATTTTGTCTTTTATTAGGCACTGGCCATTCATCATGGCTCTGGAGTTTACTTTGAATGTCATGTGAAATGATCAAGTTTGGAAAACACGGGTATATTTGAAGTCAGTCAAAGGGGAATCCTGCCTCTGTAAAAACATAGCCATTTTGGGCTAGGTTGCTTTTGAAATAGTGTTAACACTAGAAGGTATTTGATGATCACGTGTTCCCACGTGCTGCGCTTTAAAAATAGTGTTAAACACTAAAAATAGGGTGGTCACGTGGGGTCACGTGAGGCGCCTGAGATTGGGCCGAAACTTCTTTATTTTACCCTTAAGGCTGCAAATAAGTGTTAAACACTTAGCTTTCAGGCCATCACGTGTGAGCACGTGAGGCATCTGAAGATGGGGCCAGATTTCCATTTACTTTGTTCTGCAAATAAGTGTTAAACACTTTTTGACTCTTTGGCCATCACGTGCGGGCACGTGATAGGCATCCATCTATTGGATATTAAAAGGATTTGTTAGGGGTCACGTGGGGACACGTGAGAGCGCCCTAAATGTGGAGCCAGATCTCCTTTTGTTTTATCCTCAAATCTGCGAATAAGTGTTAAACACTTTTCATCTTTATTTTAGAGCATCACGTGTTGGCACGTGATGGGGATTTATGCATCGATAATTACAGCACTTGCTGAGGGGTCACGTGGGGTCACATGAGAGCGCCCAAAGCTTCTTTTCTTTTGTTTTTTCTTTCTGCGTTTTGGGAGTCACGTGGGAGCACGTGAGGTGATGCTTAAAAGTTCTTTACAGGGGATCTTTTCAAGGGGCACGTGGGGGCACGTGACCCTAGTTCTTTTCATGAACAGAGATCTTTTAAGAATTGAATTCTTTATATGGTTATATCCTAATTATGATTTTGGAGGAATTAAATTCCTATCGTGAAAAAATTAAATTCTTATTTAGGATGAAACCCTGATTTCTTTTCAAAGGAATTAAATGCTCAGATATGTGAAAGAATTAAATTCTTGATTAGGGTTAAACCCTAGTTTCATTTTAGGAGGAATTAAATTCCTGTAAGTTTGGGAGAATTAAATTCTCAAAACACAATTCCTCCTCTGTGTTTTAGATCTGCATGGCAGGATCTCAATCCAATGAGAATTAAATTCTCAATTCATGGGGAGATGTGCAGTTTGCAGATCCTCAACCAGAGAAAGAACTAAGTTCTTTTCTTTAAATAAGAGTTAAACTCTTTTGAGAATTAAATTCTCTTTTGAAGCCTCTCTTTTCTTACCTAGGGTTTTTCTTTTGCAGAGAATTAAATTCTCCTCTCTTTGCTTTTTTTTCTCTCTTGAGAATTAAATTCTCCTCCCTATGTTTTTCTCTCAAAAAAGTAGTCCCCTTCTCTTCTTTTCTTGGTTCCTATATATAGGAGAAGGAAGAGAATCAATTTGTTTAGCAAAGCTCTCATTGAAAGATTTGATTTGATTTCATGAGAGATTTGATTTACTTTCTTCATTAATATGATCCTTTAGATCATTCAGTGAATTTTATTCACCGTTGGATTTTAAATCCAAAAGATATTCTGTTTGTTATTTCGGTGAGATTTGGGGAGATCTTTCCTTGTCCATAAATTGGTGATATTTAATCACCCTTAGATGTTTAATCCAACGGTCCCCATAATCCTTTTCCATTTGGAAAGATTTAGAAGCTTTTAGAATTTAATTCTATTAACTGTAAGGCTTTCGAAACCAGTCACGTGCTGACATGTGACCCTTGGTCACGTGGGAGCACGTGACCCCCAATTGAGTTCTTGAACGGCCGCTTGTTTATGCTTCAGTTTTAACTATCACGCGTCAACACGTGACCCTTGGTCACGTTTGAGCACGTGATACCTCATTGAGGTAACTTCTGACTTTTAAATTAAATTATATTCATTATTTTAGAGGCTTTAAAAGCCCATCATGTGTCTGCACGTGACCCATGGTCACGTGTGAGCACGTGAAACCCCATTGGGGTCTTTTCTGAGTTTTTATTATATCTTTTAACTCCTCCAGCGGGTTCTTAAAGGTCCATCACGTGTGGACACGTAATGCCTCATAACTTTTGATCCCGGATGAATTATGAGGCCCATAATATATCAAATCGAAGGGTTTTTCGAGATGCTTCTAATACCATCAGAATTTAATAGTTTCACCTTTGGGAACTTATCAAAATACAGCCCGGAAGGTATTGGTTTGCATTTCCTTAAGCGTATCGCTGCCATTTGATACCTTGGACTCTTCTGTGCAGAAATTTTTGACGGGAACAAATGCCCCCCACTACTTTGCCCACGTAAGTATATACGTGGGTGAAGTAGTGCAAAGTAATGCATAACGTATGACCAGTTTCGGGTTGGTAGATTACTTTCAGAATCTTGATCTGAGAAGATAACGAGCGGACATGAGCGTCGTCATTTATCATTGACTCAAATCTCGACTCTTAAGAGATATAGTTCCAAACCCTTATCTCCATGGGCCACACCCTTCTATCTCTTTATATCTTACTCTGGCATGAAGTAGTTTATATGCTCATGAGTAGCTTTTCCATTTCAGTGGCATGTAGCTTTGGTGAGTGTGGCTCGTAGATGGTCCATCTTGACCTCTTTGCAGGGCGGTGATGGCTTAGGAGACAGGGTTAGGATCTGCCATCTAAGACTTTTCAACTTTATGAGCCGTGAGGGTTTCATAAAGACTTTTCTCCCTACGAGTCGTGAGGATCTCGTAGGTGTATTTTCTCCCTGGGAATCGTGAGGATTCCTAAGTGTGTTTTCTCTTATAAGTCGTAAGGATCCTATAAGAGAGTTTTCTCTCTTACGAGTCGAGAGGACCCGTAAGCGGATGTTTCCCTCCTTATCGAGATTCGACTTTGGAGAGTGTGACCCGTGGATAGTATGCAAGAGACCGTTTTTGGCCGACTTACAGGGTCCCAGTGCTTAGGAAACAGGTTTTTTAATCCCTACCGCCTAAGAATTTATGTAACACCCGAGCCCAATACTACTATTTTCAATTATTAGTTGAGGATTAGATATTACTCATTTCATTTATCTTGCTTGTTTGGGTCTTACTGTAAAATTTTATCTGGCTAAGTCATTCTGCATATAACAAATTTTAGCACCTAAAATAAAATTGAAAATATTCATCTTGGCCTACTTGACACCCTTAGCCTCGTGGTAGCGTCCGTGCATTGTGTTCTCGTCCCGTTCAGTGAAACGGGCGAGTTTGGATGGCTACGTGCACGTGCGTGTGTCCGTTTTGGGAGTCTGCTTTTTTAATCATAAAACATTTCATTTTAAAATTTGGAACCCGCTTAAAATCCTATTATTTGAATTTCGAATTTCTGGACCCAACCCGGACGCAATTTGGAAATGTTTCATTTGGCGTCAAAATCCCAAATTTTAATATTATTAAAACCTTCGCATATATTTTTTCTAACTAATCTGATATCTTACTGTTCATTACCTATCTTTTAAATCTTTAAGTTAACCATATAATATTTTTACAATCTTTTATATCCTTCTGAATTTATTCTCTCAGCCAATCGCAACCTCTCCTTTAACCCCGTGGACCCCACTTTCTCTCTCCCCACTTTTTCTCTCTCTCTCATATATCCTCTCGTACTTCTCTTTATCATTCTTTCTCTTCTTCCTTCATGTCTCGTTTCTCATTTTTTTTAACTGTTCTTTTGTTGCCGGAATTCCGTCGTGCCGGTGACGCTTCTCGACATTCCAGCGAGGTACCCCGACCCGTGTGGTTCCTTTGTTCGTCGTTTGGGTTCATTCCGTGAACCGTGCGCCCGTCGCGAGTTTTCCCCGCCGACGGTTAACGTTCCGTTTTCCCGATTCGCGACCCATCAAGGCAAGTTAATCTTGCTACATGCTATATAATTCATTTTATACCTATTTAAATAAATACCATACCTATAGTTTAAATCTAGTGCCTCATGTTTAATTTTATAACGTTTCGATGTTCCGTTGGCATCCGTTTATATCATATTAAATCTAGATCATGAAAACTTATCTTGTGACATACTAGATTACATTATACTGCAACCATATCATTTAAAATATATATCGTCGTAATATTTATTATTATTATCTTTAATTAGTTTATAATCTTCATTTTATAATGTTATACATTTGAAAATCTTATAGTTTACACATGAAATGTCGTTGGAAAATCGGATATGACAAATCTGAAATTTACTGTACACCTTATCTTATAAAATTCATTATAAATCATAAAAAAATCATTAGTATACATTCTTTAGTTCCTTACGAAGCTAACTCAGAATAATATAAATGTATGAAATATTTACTTGCAAAATAAATTGTTTAAATAACGTAAAATGCAAATGAAAATGTCTCCAAACTGCTGTCCAGGGAAATTCCAGCAGCAAACTTTCAACTTTGAATATTCATAACTTTTTGTAGGGACAACCTGAGATGCATATACTTATAAAACTGAAAACCTTATTGAATTATCTTCGTTTTGGTATAAGACACGTCCCTTTTGGAGAACGTTTGTTATTTTTAAGCTATTTTACAAATTATGGTGACGCTGAATTTCTGAACGGAACTTTCTTGTGTTGGTTAATCAATACCATTTTTATAGTTATTAATCGCTTTGAATATGCTATCCATATTAATATTTATATCACATATTGCTTAGTTGTACATCCCACGTTTCCATTTTATAGTTTTATAACTTTTCGGATACCCGTTTGCATCCATCGCATTTAAGATACATATAATTGCATCCATAGATCACATTACTACATAATAATGTGATATTAACACTTCATGTTTAATAAATTGCATCCTAATTAATATTGGAACTATAAATGTAACCCTAATCGATAACTGTGCATCCATATCCTTGAAATTATATCTATTTGCATATCATATTACATGTTCCAGTTTATTGTTCTGATAGTACTCATGCTTGTTTATTTATACACATGTTTATGATAATTTGATTATGAGCCACCACATGACATCTTGTGCTTCCTGACATGACCTGTTACACTTCCTACTTGATATGACATGGTACCGTACACTCTTGACATGACATGACACCTTTATACATTACCTGGCTTGACCTGATGTACCATGACCCGACCTGTTACCTGATCTCGTGCCTAATGCCAACAAACCTGACATGTTGTCCTCATGGACCATTCCTGTTGTCTATCCAGACAAAACCTGCTGTTACCTGATCCTGTGTTGGCATTAGTTCTTGATTACTGAATACCTGACCTGATACATATAACTTGGGGGTATGGGGAAATCAAAAGTGTAAACTAAAGTGTAACTTAAAAGGGTATTACTTGATCCGTGGTCCCGGGGGGTAACGGGACAGAGCCATTCGTGACTCTTACATTTTCCTGATCCGTGGTCTCGGGGGGCAACGGGACAGAACCACTATTGGTTCACATATTCCTGATCCGTGGTCCCGGGGGGTAACGGGACATATCCTTTGAGTTACATGGAGGATTACTCAAATTGATTTCAAAGACTTTAGAATAGAAAACCTGATAGAACAGTTTAGTTTACTCACTGCACGCTACCCTGTACTGGTATGATTCATATTATTGTTATTCTTGCTGTATTCATGTTTATATTATATTGCCTGCTACACTGTTCATATTATATTACTTGATGACATGACGCGCTGACGTCTGGGTTTTGCATGGCCCAGATTCTTTACCTATGTCGCAGTCCGAGCAGGAGTACTTCAGCCAGCAGGCTGAGCTGTGAGTTCAGTAGCAGTTAGTTTTATTTCCTGCATTTATTTCCTGATGTGAGCCCGCATTATGGGACACACTTTTCAGTTATTTGTATTGGATCATTTGCTTCCGCATTTATTTATTATTGACTCCTGTTATTCTGGATTATGGACATGTTTTGGATAGTTTCATCTTGTTCTTGATATCTCTACAGCCGTAATGTGACTGTGGATGGATACTTCCTACCCACAGGTAGCATGGTTGGCTATGTCACTTGCCCAATCTAGCGCACTCTGGGAAGCGGGGCGTGACATGGTTCTTTTGGTATCAGAGCCATAGGATAGTCGGGTTGATTCTTTTGTAGTTGGGTATTGTACCCAATACACGAATCAGAATACCCGTGTTTAGGAAACATGTCCTGCCACCTTGACCGTTTTACCATTCTTGAATCACATTCTTCCTGATTATATCTTTTACGATGTGCAAACTTCCTTTGCATATCGATTCGAAAACCTGATTCCTTGTTATCTCTAGGACTTAGGTGACTTGGATGGAGTTATGTAATTGTGGCTATGATACCGCGGCATAGTTACAATGCGGTACTCTATTTAAGTATCTTGGAGTTCTAGCCTTGACCTTTATTTTGAATCTATCATCATGCTAATGTTGGGTGTTTTGTTATGGCCGATAAGAATTTGAAGACGTACCAGAGGCGTGTGGACGAAGCCGCCATGCTTGGAGTGATAAGAGGAATGCTGGAGAATCAAAAGAGACAGACTGAGCTGATCCAGCAATAGCAGATTCGTTTCAGGAAGGTTTGCAGATCGTTCAGCAGTCTGTAAACAACGCTGGAGCTAAACCAGTTAACTGAGTAGGGACCGTGGCAGATTTCAGACGTTTGGGGTCCGTCTACATTCACTGGTTTGGAGAAGCCGTTGTCAGCCGAGCAGTGGCTAGTTGACACGGAGAATTTACTGATTGCGGCACAGATTCCAGTTGACAAAAGAGTTGATGTGGTGCGCATTCAGCAAGTGGATTACGCCCGAGAGTGGTGGCTTGTGGAAGAGACCCGCTTGCCCAAGCCGATCGGTTGGGCGGAGTTTTCTAAGAGTTTCCTGGAGAAGTGCTTCCCGCGGACTACACGGGAGGAAATGGAAGAGAAATTTATTGGGCTGAGGCAGAATGGATCACCCGTGGACGTGCATGCAGCAGAGTGGACGAGACTCAGCAGTCTCGCTGGACCTTTAGTCGCCAACGATGCAGACAGGGCAGGAAGGTCCATGCGCAGATTGGATGTGGACATCCAAAGGCAGACCGTCTCCCTGGGTTTAACCACTTTCTCACAGGTTCTTACGGCAGCTCGAGAACAGTAGAGCATATCGGGAAAATTGGGAGTTCACAGCAGACAGCAGTTGCGGTAAGGAAGCAGTTCTGTCGGGCCAGTCGAGTTTAGGGCTAGGCCGACAAACAATATTCTTGCAGCAATGGAAGTTGATAGTGGTGAAGAGCCGGCGGCTGTTCGCGATTTTATGGACGTATTTGAAGATATACCGGGTTTACCGCCGAAGCAAGACGTGGAGTTCACAATTGACCTTATTCCTGGTGCAGCGCCAGTATCTAAAGCGTATTATCCAATGGCGCCAGTAGAGTTGGAAGAAGTAAAGAAACAGGTTGCTGAATTGCTTGAAAATGGTTGGATTCGAAGCAGTAACTCGCCTTGGGGAGCTCCAGTTCTTCTAGTAAAGAAGAAGGATGGCACAAGAAGGATGTGCATCGACTATCGAGAATTAAACCGGATGGCTATCAAGAACAAGTACCCGATCTCTCACATTGGAGAACTTTTTGAGCAGCTTAGTGGCGCGAGGGTATTCTCGAAGCTGGATTTACGATCCGGATATCATCAGGTCCGAGTGAAAACAGAAGATATTTGCAAGATGGCGTTCCGAACTCGGTATGGACATTACGAGTACTTAGTGATGCCCTTCGGAGTAACGAATGCGTCGGCAGTATTCATGGACTTGATGAACCGAATCTTTTCACCGTTCTTGGATCAGTTCATTATGGTATTCATTGACGATATTCTGGTTTACTCGAAGAGTTTTGAAGAGCATGCTGAGCATTTGAAGATCGCACTGCAGACGTTGAGACAGGAGAAATTGTATGCGAAAATGCGTAAGTGCGAGTTTTGGCTGGAGGAAGTAAGGTTTTTGGGGCATGTTGTGTCTGGCGATGGCATTGTCGTCGATCCAGAAAAGATTGCAGCAGTTCGAGATTGGCCTATTCCAAAGAATGTTGCTGAGATAAGAAGTTTCCTTGGATTAGCCGGATACTACAGGAGATTTGTGGAGAACTTTGCTCGTCTGGCAGAGCCGTTGACCAAGCTTAAGCGCAAGGAGGTACCTTTTGTATGGACGGATAATTGTGCGCTAGCTTTTGAGACGTTGAAGCAGAAGTTGACAACCACCCCTATCCTGACCGTACCAGACAATTCCGGAGGACTGGTGATTCACAGCGACGCATCTGGGAAAGGATTGTGATGTGTTTTGATGCAGTATGGGAAGGTCGTAGCATACGCATCAAGACAACTGAAGACCCATGAGAAGAATTATCCAACTCATGACTTGGAGCTTGCGGCTGTGATCTTCGCTTTGAAGATTTGGAGACACTACCTTTTGGGTGAGAGAGTTGAAGTTTTTACAGATCACAAGAGTCTGAAGTATGTGTTCACTCAGAAGGAGTTGAATATGAGGCAGCGTAGATGGTTGGAGCTAATGGCCGACTACGACCTTGATCTTAAATACCATCCGGGAAAGGTTAACGTCGTGCCGGATGCGCTTAGTCGTTACCAGCAATTCAGGTGTTAACTACGCAGAGGGAGATCATTGCAGATTTTCGAAGATTTGACTTGGAAGTTGTGCTACCGCGTTCTACGGGACAGTTGATGCAATTGCAAGTACAGTCGTCTTTAATTGAGAAAATTAAAGCAGCACAATCGCAGGATCCTAGACTGCAAAAGTTTCGAGAGCAGGTTGAAGACGGACCACGAACAGATTTACTAGTCCACAAAGATGGTTCGTTGAGGTATGGTAGCCGTTTGTGTGTGCCAAAGGGGAATGTTCGTGAAGAGCTTATGAAGGAGGCACACAGTTCAGTTTATTCTATACATCCAGGAGGTACAAAGATGTACCGAGATATTCGACAGCATTTCTGGTGGGAAGGCATGAAACGGGAGATTGCTCGCTTCGTGGCTAAGTGCTTAGTATGTCAGCAAGTCAATGCTGAATACCAAAGGGTTGCTGGTTTGTTGCAACCACTTCCGATTCCTCTGTGGAAGTGGGAACATATAACCATGGATTTCGTGACGGCTTTACCGCGAAGTCCAAAGGGAAACAATGCAGTATGGGTGATTGTCGATCGATTGACCAAGGCAACTCACTTTATTCCTTTCCGGGTTGGTCAATCAACGGAGACTTTGGCAGAGCGGTACATGCAGGAGATTGTAAGATTGCATGGCGTACCGGTGAGCATCGTGTCCGATCGGGACACTCTGTTCTTATCATACTTCTGGAGGAGTTTACAGGAAAGTTTGGGGACTCGATTGAAGTTTAGTATAGCTTATCATCCTCAAACTGATGGTCAGTTGGAGAGAACGATCCAAACTCTTGAAGACATGTTGAGAGCATGCATGTTGGACTTCAAGGGTTCATGGGAGGATCACCTACACTTGGTGGAGTTTTCTTACAACAATAGTTTCCAAGCAACTATCCAGATGGCTCCGTTTGAGGCTTTGTATGGTCGTAAGTGCCGTTCACCTGTTTGTTGGGATGATTTTGGTGAACGAAGATTATTGGGACCAGATTTGGTAGTGCAGACAGTTGAGAAGGTTAACACTATCAGAAAGCATATGAAGGCAGCTCAAGATAGACAGAAGAGTTGGGCTGACACGTCAAGAAGACCTCTAGAGTTCGCCGTGGGTGATTTGGTATTCTTGAAGCTATCACCGACTAGAGGGATGATTCGTTTTGGGAGTCGAGGAAAGCTTAGTCCTCGATTCATTGGACCCTTCGAGATATTGGAGCGCACTGGAGAGGTAGCGTACCGTTTGGCGTTACCGCAGTCCTTGGCAGATGTGTACGATATGTTTCACGTATCTCAACTACGAAGGTATGTTCGAGATGAAACACACGTCTTGGATCATTCGGAGTTAACAGTACGGGAAGACCTGATTTTTGAGGAGCGACCGGTTGAAATCATGGATCGAAGGGAAAAGGTTCTTAAGAACAAGGTTATCCCCCTTGTGCTAGTTTCTTGGGGTAATCGATCGCATGGAGAGTCCACGTGGGAGCGAGAAGACGAGATCCGACAGAAGTTTCCTCACCTTTTCCTATAGTTTTCTATCTTGTATTCTTGGAATTTCGAGGACGAAATTCTTTTGTAGTTGGGTATAATGTAACACCCGAGCCCAATACTACTATTTTCTATTATTGGTTGAGGATTAGATATTACTCATTTCATTTATCTTGCTTGTTTGGGTCTTACTGTAAAATTTTATCTGGCTAAGTCATTCTGCATATAACAAATTTTAGCACCTAAAATAAAATTGAAAATATTCATCTTGGCCTACTTGACACCCTTAGCCTCGTGGTAGCGTCCGTGCATTGTGTTCTCGTCCCGTTCAGTGAAACGGGCGAGTTTGGATGGCTACGTGCACGTGCGTGTGTCCGTTTTGGGAGTCTGCTTTTTTAATCATAAAACATTTCATTTTAAAATTTGGAACCCGCTTAAAATCCTATTATTTGAATTTCGAATTTCTGGACCCAACCCGGGCGCAATTTGGAAATGTTTCATTTGGCGCCAAAATCCCAAATTTTAATATTATTAAAACCTTCGCATATATTTTTTCTAACTAATCTGATATCTTACTGTTCATTACCTATCTTTTAAATCTTTAAGTTAACCATATAATATTTTTACAATCTTTTATATCCTTCTGAATTTATTCTCTCAGCCAATCGCAACCTCTCCTTTAACCCCGTGGACCCCACTTTCTCTCTCCCCACTTTTTCTCTCTCTCTCATATATCCTCTCGTACTTCTCTTTATCATTCTTTCTCTTCTTCCTTCATGTCTCGTTTCTCATTTTTTTTAACTGTTCTTTTGTTGCCGGAATTCCGTCGTGCCGGTGACGCTTCTCGACGTTCCAGCGAGGTACCCCGACCCGTGTGGTTCCTTTGTTCGTCGTTTGGGTTCATTCCGTGAACCGTGCGCCCGTCGCGAGTTTTCCCCGCCGACGGTTAACGTTCCGTTTTCCCGATTCGCGACCCATCAAGGCAAGTTAATCTTGCTACATGCTATATAATTCATTTTATACCTATTTAAATAAATACCATACCTATAGTTTAAATCTAGTGCCTCATGTTTAATTTTATAACGTTTCGATGTTCCGTTGGCATCCGTTTATATCATATTAAATCTAGATCATGAAAACTTATCTTGTGACATACTAGATTACATTATACTGCAACCATATCATTTAAAATATATATCGTCGTAATATTTATTATTATTATCTTTAATTAGTTTATAATCTTCATTTTATAATGTTATACATTTGAAAATCTTATAGTTTACACATGAAATGTCGTTGGAAAATCGGATATGACAAATCTGAAATTTACTGTACACCTTATCTTATAAAATTCATTATAAATCATAGAAAAATCATTAGTATACGTTCTTTAGTTCCTTACGAAGCTAACTCAGAATAATATAAATGTATGAAATATTTACTTGCAAAATAAATTGTTTAAATAACGTAAAATGCAAATGAAAATATCTCCAAACTGCTGTCCAGGGAAATTCCAGCAGCAAACTTTCAACTTTGAATATTCATAACTTTTTGTAGGGACAACCTGAGATGCTTATACTTATAAAACTGAAAACCTTATTGAATTATCTTCGTTTTGGTATAAGACACGTCCCTTTTGGAGAACGTTTGTTATTTTTAAGCTATTTTACAAATTATGGTGACGCTGAATTTCTGAACGGAACTTTCTTGTGTTGGTTAATCAATACCACTTTTATAGTTATTAATCGCTTTGAATATGCTATCCATATTAATATTTATATCACATATTGCTTAGTTGTACATCCCACGTTTCCATTTTATAGTTTTATAACTTTTCGGATACCCGTTTGCATCCATCGCATTTAAGATACATATAATTGCATCCATAGATCACATTACTACATAATAATGTGATATTAACACTCCATGTTTAATAAATTGCATCCTAATTAATATTGGAACTATAAATGTAACCCTAATCGATAACTGTGCATCCATATCCTTGAAATTATATCTATTTGCATATCATATTACATGTTCCAGTTTATTGTTCTGATAGTACTCATGCTTGTTTATTTATACACATGTTTATGATAGTTTGATTATGAGCACCCACATGACATCTTGTGCTTCCTGACATGACCTGTTACACTTCCTACTTGACATGACATGGTACCGTACACTCTTGACATGACATGACACCTTTATACATTACCTGGCTTGACCTGATGTACCATGACCCGACCTGTTACCTGATCTCGTGCCTAATGCCAACAAACCTGACATGTTGTCCTCATGGACCATTCCTGTTGTCTATCTAGACAAAACCTGCTGTTACCTGATCCTGTGTTGGCATTAGTTCTTGATTACTGATACCTGACCTGACACATATAACTTGGGGGTATGGGGAAATCAAAAGTGTAAACTAAAGTGTAACTTAAAAGGGTATTACTTGATCCGTGGTCCCGGGGGGTAACGGGACAGAGCCATTCGTGACTCTTACATTTTCCTGATCCGTGGTCCCGGGGGGCAACGGGACAGAACCACTATTGGTTCACATATTCCTGATCCGTGGTCCCGGGGGGTAACGGGACATATCCTTTGAGTTACATGGAGGATTACTCAAATTGATTTCAAAGACTTTAGAATAGAAAACCTGATAGAACAGATTAGTTTACCCACTGCACGCTACCCTGTACTGGTATGATTCATATTATTGTTATTCTTGCTGTATTCATGTTTATATTATATTGCCTGCTACACTGTTCATATTATATTACTTGATGACATGACGCGCTGACGTCTGGGTTTTGCATGGCCCAGATTCTTTACCTATGTCGCAGTCCGAGCAGGAGTACTTCAGCCAGCAGGCTGAGCTGTGAGTTCAGTAGTAGTTAGTTTTATTTCCTGCATTTATTTCCTGATGTGAGCCCGCATTATGGGACACACTTTTCAGTTATTTGTATTGGATCATTTGCTTCCGCATTTATTTATTATTGACTCCTGTTATTCTGGATTATGGACATGTTTTGGATAGTTTCATCTTGTTCTTGATATCTCTACAGCCGTAATGTGACTGTGGATGGATACTTCCTACCCACGGGTAGCATGGTTGGCTATGTCACTTGCCCAATCTAGCGCACTCTGGGAAGCGGGGCGTGACATGGTTCTTTTGGTATCAGAGCCATTGGATAGTCGGGTTGATTCTTTTGTAGTTAAGTATTGTACCTAATACACGAATCAGAATACCCGTGTTTAGGAAACATGTCCTGCCACCTTGACCGTTTTACCATTCTTGAATCACATTCTTCCTGATTATATCTTTTACGATGTGCAAACTTCCTTTGCATATCGATTCGAAAACCTGATTTCTTGTTATCTCTAGAACTTAGGTGACTTGGATGGAGTTATATAATTGTGGCTATGATACCGCGGCATAGTTACAATGCGGTACTCTATTTAAGTATCTTGGAGTTCTAGCCTTGACCTTTATTTTGAATCTATCATCATGCTAATGTTGGGTGTTTTGTTATGGCCGATAAGAATTTGAAGACGTACCAGAGGCGTGTGGACGAAGCCGCCATGCTTGGAGTGATAAGAGGAATGCTGGAGAATCAAAAGAGACAGACTGAGCTGATCCAGCAATAGCAGATTCGTTTCAGGAAGGTTTGCAGATCGTTCAGCAGTCTGTAAACAACGCTGGAGCTAAACCAGTTAACTGAGTAGGGACCGTGGCAGATTTCAGACGTTTGGGGTCCGTCTACATTCACTGGTTTGGAGGAGCCGTTGTCAGCCGAGCAGTGGCTAGTTGACACGGAGAATTTACTGATTGCGGCACAGATTCCAGTTGACAAAAGAGTTGATGTGGTGCGCATTCAGCAAGTGGATTACGCCCGAGAGTGGTGGCTTGTGGAAGAGACCCGCTTGTCCAAGCCGATCGGTTGGGCGGAGTTTTCTAAGAGTTTCCTGGAGAAGTGCTTCCCGCGGACTACACGGGAGGAAATGGAAGAGAAATTTATTGGGCTGAGGCAGAATGGAGCACCCGTGGACGTGCATGCAGCAAAGTGGACGAGACTCAGCAGTCTCGCTGGACCTTTAGTCGCCAACGATGCAGACAGGGCAGGAAGGTCCATGCGCAGATTGGATGTGGACATCCAAAGGCAGACCGTCTCCCTGGGTTTGACCACTTTCTCACAGGTTCTTACGGCAGCTCGAGAACAGTAGAGCATATCGGGAAAATTGGGAGTTCACAGCAGACAGCAGTTGCGGTAAGGAAGCAGTTCTGTCGGGCCAGTCGAGTTTAGGGCTAGGCCGACAAACAATATTCTTGCAGCAATGGAAGTTGATAGTGGTGAAGAGACGGCGGTTGTTCGCGATTTTATGGACGTATTTGAAGATATACCGGGTTTACCGCCGAAGCAAGACGTGGAGTTCGCAATTGACCTTATTCCTGGTGCAGCGCCAGTATCTAAAGCGTATTATCCAATGGCGCCAGTAGAGTTGGAAGAAGTAAAGAAACAGGTTGCTGAATTGCTTGAAAATGGTTGGATTTGAAGCAGTAACTCGCCTTGGGGAGCTCCAGTTCTTCTAGTAAAGAAGAAGGATGGCACAAGAAGAATGTGCATCGACTATCGAGAATTAATCCGGGTGGCTATCAAGAACAAGTACCCGATCTCTCACATTGGAGAACTTTTTGAGCAGCTTAGTGGCGCGAGGGTATTCTCGAAGCTGGATTTACGATCCGGATATCATCAGATCCGAGTGAAAACAGAAGATATTTGCAAGATGGCGTTCCGAACTCGGTATGGACATTACGAGTACTTAGTGATGCCCTTCGGAGTAACGAATGCGTCGGCAGTATTCATGGACTTGATGAACCGAATCTTTTCACCGTTCTTGGATCAGTTCATTGTGGTATTCATTGACGATATTCTGGTTTACTCGAAGAGTTTTGAAGAGCATGCTGAGCATTTGAAGATCGCACTGCAGACGTTGAGACAGGAGAAATTGTATGCGAAAATGAGTAAGTGCGAGTTTTGGCTGGAGGAAGTAAGGTTTTTGGGGCATGTTGTGTCTGGCGATGGCATTGCCGTCGATCCAGAAAAGATTGCAGCAGTTCGAGATTGGCCTATTCCAAAGAATGTTGCTGAGATAAGAAGTTTCCTTGGATTAGCCGGATACTACAGGAGATTTGTGGAGAACTTTGCTCGTCTGGCAGAGCCGTTGACCAAGCTTAAGCGCAAGGAGGTACCTTTTGTATGGACGGATAATTGTGCGCTAGCTTTTAAGACGTTGAAGCAGAAGTTGACAACCGCCCCTATCCTGACCGTACCAGACAATTCCGGAGGACTGGTGATTTACAGCGACGCATCTGGGAAAGGATTGGGATGTGTTTTGATGCAGCATGGGAAGGTCGTACCATACGCATCAAGACAACTGAAGACCCATGAGAAGAATTATCCAACTCATGACTTGGAGCTTACGGCTGTGATCTTCGCTTTGAAGATTTGGAGACACTACCTTTTGGGTGAGAGAGTTGAAGTTTTTACAGATCACAAGAGTCTGAAGTATGTGTTCACTCAGAAGGAGTTGAATATGAGGCAGCGTAGATGGTTGGAGCTAATGGCCGACTACGACCTTGATCTTAAATACCATCCGGGAAAGGTTAACGTCGTGCCGAATGCGCTTAGTCGGTTACCAGCAATTCAGGTGTTAACTACGCAGAGGGAGATCATTGCAGATTTTCGAAGATTTGACTTGGAAGTTGTGCTACCGCGTTCTACGGGACAGTTGATGCAATTGCAAGTACAGTCGTCTTTAATTGAGAAAATTAAAGCAGCACAATCGCAGGATCCTAGACTGCAAAAGTTTCGAGAGCAGGTTGAAGACGGACTACGAACAGATTTTTCCTTTTGCTGGGGGAAGAACACTGGGGTGACATTTCATCTGCTGTGTCGAGACGATCGTTTAGGTGGTGACCACTCCGCGCTGGTGCGAGATGATCTCCGATTGTCTTTCAGGCTTTATATGACCTGCCGTCAAGACCCTGAAGCTAGGAATTTTGCCTTTTGCTTCATTTGCTTTGGCGCGTCCGAATCCTGCTGGGGGAAAAACGCTGGGGTGACATTTCATCTGCTGTATCGAGACGATCGTCGAGGTGATGACCACTCCGCGCTGGTGCGAGATGATCTCCGATTGTCTTTCAGGCTTTATATGACTTGTCGTCAAGACCCTGAAGCTAGAAATTTGGCTTTTGCTTCATCTGCTTTGACCGTAAGGTATTTTGTTGACGCTGCGTCTGCATCTTGCTCGACTGCGAAGGAACGCTGCTGTTAACATTGCGTTTGCTGTAACGAGACGAATTCTGAGGTGGAGCTAGGATTTTGCCGTCACTCCGCTTTGCTGACAATGGGGTCTTTCGTTGATGTTGCGTCTGCATCCTGCTGGACCTGCGGAGGAACACCGTCGTTGACATCTCGTCTGCTGTATCGAGACAAATGCTGAGGTGGAGCTGGGATTTTGCCGTCACTCCGCTTTGCTGACCATGGGGTCTTTCGTTGATGTTGCGTCTGCATCCTGCTGGACCTGCGGAGGAACACTGTCGTTGACATCTCGTCTGCTGTATCGAGACAAATGCTGAGGTGGAGCTGGGATTTTGCCGTCGCTCCATTTGATGGTGTAACATCTGTGTCATGTTGGAATGAGGAGGCACGCCGTTGTTGGTCTCCAGGCTGTAGATGTGGCCATTGAGATTTGGAACTAGGGACTTTGCCATGGTTCCGTTTCGTTGCGACTCTGAGGTCGATTGTTGACGTCACGTCTGCATCTGGCTGGAGTGAGGAGAAACGCCGTTGGTGATCTCTAGGTTGTCGATGTTGACGTCGAGACCCTGAAGCTCGGGATCTTCTTTTTGCTTCGTCTGTTGACATTATGTCTGCGATATTGCGACAGATGTCGAGGTTGTCTCTGGGTTGTCTATGAACCGTCGAGATTTGGCTTCGCTTTCTGGCGGAGCCTGTTGGGAAGGTATGATTCCCTCTTTATTTATGCCCCTGGATTGTATACAGGGATCAATGTGATCTCACCTGTAGGGCAAAAAGTTTCATTCTTTCATCATTTTTTTATTTTTTCCGCGATGCTCTATCATTTCAGCTTTTATATCGCGAAGATCGCGATTGCCCCATCATTTCGGCTATTTTTCGCGGTGCCCAATCATTTCGGCTATTTATTTTATTTTTACTCGCTGCTTTTTATTGCGAGTTGCCCAATCATTTCTGCTATTTATTTCATTTTTACTCGCTGCTTTTTATTGCGAGTTGCCCCATCATTTCGGCTATTTTGCATGCATACATTTTTACTTGCTGCTTTTTATTGCAAGTTGCCCCATCATTTCGGCTATTTCGTATGCACGTGTGGCTCGCTGATTTTTTATCGCGAGTGTAGAACTTAGAATCTGGTGCCAATCTCAGCATCAGTATCGCTACAACTGGAATATTGCTAGGAGCGAATCATCATTTGCCATGAAAGGACTCGGAATTTGATACCGGTTCAGGCATCAACATCGCTACCACTGGGATATTTCCAGGAGCGAATCATCATTTGCCTCTGTCGATGTCGAACAAAGGTGGCTTAGCGAACAGGGTTAAGATGCTGTCGACTAAGGCTTTTGACTTCATGAGCCGTAAGGGTCTCACAAAGGTATTTCTCCCTACAAGTCGTGAGGATCTCGTATGTGTGTTTTCTCCTTGGGAATCGTGAGGATTCCTAAGTGCATGTTCTCTTGTAAGTCATAAGGATCTTACAAAAGGGTTTTCTCCTTATAAGTCGAGAGGACTTACAAGGGTTGTTCACCATATGAACATATCCCTAGTCACGGATGGGACTTTTTTAGGGAAATGTTTATTCACGCCCGTGGATTGTATACAAGGGTCAGTATTGAGCCACTTGTAGGGCAATATCGAAGGTTGTGGGGGTTGCTTAAGAACAGGTTTAGGTCTCTGTGATTTAAGACTTTCAAATCTTATGAGCCGTGAGGGTCCCACAAGAGAATTCTCCTTACGAGTCGTGGGGATCTTGCAAGTGTATTTTCTCCTTAGGAATTGTGAGAACTCCTAAGTGTGTTGCTCCCTTGTGAGTCGTAAGGATCTCACGCGGGTGGTTTCTCCTTGCAAGGTCGTGAGGATCCCACAAGTGTCCTTTAACGAGGTTGCGCCCTTTCGGGTTTTCACAAACACTCGCTGGTAGCCCTGCTGTTTTTACTCACGGAGCCCTTTCGGGTTTTCATCCGTGCCCTTCTTGCTTTTGGACATACCGTTTTTTTATTCTTTTTATTTTATTCTTTTTTTTTACGAGGTCGCGCCCTTTCGCGTTTTCACGAACACTCGCCGGTAGCCCTGCTGTTTTTACTCACGGAGCCCTTTCGGGTTTTCGTCTGTGCCCTTTTTGCTGATGGACATACCGTTTTTTTTTGGCACGTCAGCCTGAAGATGCTGCGGGTTGGGAGTAGTTTAACGACGTTTCGGTCATTTGCAAGTTTTAGGACATTGCGGTCCGCCGTTAGTTTAAGGACGTTTCGGTCCCCGGTCACCGTATTTGAGACGCATCTCTAGTTTACTGACTTTTCGATCTATGGGGCTTTCCCTATGAATGAGCATGATGCCCTCGGCATATTCACCTTTTTCGGAGCATGTTGTTGTGGCGGGTTTACTTTCCACTTTTCGGGCAGCGCGAACTTGCCCTGTTAGTATTGGTCTTCAACCCAGTTTTTGAAGATGTAGCAATTTTCGATCGGATGGCCCAATACTTGGTGGTAAGGGCCGCAATTAGGATTGTTGACCTCATTCAGTTGTAGCTGGCACTTCGGCTCCGGTAGAGTGATAAGCCCGCCGCGCACTGCTAGTTTGAACAGCCTCCTTATTTCATCCCGGGGGAATAAGTAAGGGCGTTTCAACTTTTCATAGAGGGGTTGCCGCTTGTTGCTTTGGCGAACAACCGGTCTAGGGCCACTCGATTGTTGTTGAGCGTTAGCGACGAAAGCCGTTTTTTCCTTCCCTTTATCCTTTTTGTTCGATCCCTTGTTTGCGGGTCCGAGATTCTTTCCAGGTAGCGTGCGATTGCACGGCTGAATGTTCTCGCAACTCCTCAATTCTTTCGTTTCAGAGATGGATTCCTTGAAGAGAGGACCGTGGGCTACTTTTTCGTCGGAGTCGCTCTCGAAGGTGAGAACTCGCGATCCCCTGGGATCAACCCTATGACAATTGCCGGCAATTCTTTTACGCTCATCTGTCGCATTTTTCCGCTGTCTACGAGCTTCACGTTTTGTCCTGTTAAAGTGTTGCCTGTGAGCGACATACCCTTGCCACCAACACTTAAAGGAGTTGCATTCTTCAGTAGGATGTGCGATCTTCTGATGATATAAGCAGAAGTTAGGATGCACGTCCGCTTCATCAAAATGTAGATTTTAGGGACCCTTCTTTCCCGAGGACCCATCTTCTTCAGGTTAGATGTCTTCTTTCAAGGAATCTGTAGATGTCGTAGGAGTAGATTTTAGGAACCCTTTAGTTGAGCCCGAGTCTTCTCGAGGAGTAGGGATCAGACCCTCTTCTCGGGACCGTGCGGCGGGAGCAACCCCCAGGGAGGAGGCGGTAGATGCTGCTCCCGGCGCCTCGTGTTGGGTGAGACATGAGGACGAGCTCGCCAATGCACGGGCTCGCTTCCATATCCCCTCACGTTATACGCTTCGCCTGGCCAAAGAGGGAGAGAGGGCAGACCAAGTACGGGGTAGGGAGATCACCCTGTACTTGGAAGCTTTTTGGGGTGAAATGCGCCTGCCCTTCTCTCCCGAGGTCGTCGAAACGCTGAACTTCTTCGGGTTATCCCCTGGCCAGTTAGTGCCGAACTCATGGAGGATTCTCCTCGGGTTCCTGATCCGCCTGAAGTTACAGGCGGTTTCTTTCAGCCTCCCCCTCCTTGATTCTTCCCTCGTTTTCAAAAATCATCCTGAGGGTCGAGTGGATGACCCGAGGTGGGTCTACCTCTCTTTTAGAAAGCGACGAGGGCGCCGTCGGGACAGGGGTTGTGGCTCCGCCTTCTTCCATTCATGACTGGAAGAAGAATTTCTTCTTCGTTTCCCCTCCCAAGGGCGAGAACTAGCCCGTGCCTAATAAGTGGTCGAGGGAAAAATGCTTGCCGGGGAACCAGTCTAATGACCCCGCCGTGGTGAGAGTGGCGTCGTGGGAGCCCATCCCCCGATTCGACGTGCTGCTATCTGAGAGGGTCCTGAGTTGGGCCGAGCTCAGCCCCGTTGAGTTCGTGGGTAAGTTAGGCTTGCTTTTTGGCTTGTATATTGCTTGTGTCGCTGACTTCTTTGCATTTGGTTTTGTGCAGGACCCATGGATATGGATGAGCTCAGGGCCTCCATGCGCCAGCCGAGGAGGGTCACGAAGGCCGGAGGCGCCGGCTCTTCCCGCTGGAAGCCTGCCCCAGCTCCTTCTCCTACAGTGGTCACGTCCCGTGAGCGTTCGGGGGTCGATCTCGTCCCGGGGCCTAGCAGTACATCGGGCCGGAAGCGGGCTCGGATTCTGGAGGACCCGGTCTCGGAAGAGGAGATCGGCTCTCCGTCGGAGCCGCTCAAGAGGGGTTCCCGGAGTTCTTCTCGGGGTCCGCCCTCGTCGATCATGGTTGAGGGTGGGGCCTCCAGTTCGCTGTGCCCTCGGGGCTATCGGTCGCGGATAGCCTGCTGCACGACATAGAGAAGTCGGCAGAGGGTAGGGTCCCCGGGGGGACCTTCAGGGCTCAGATGGCATCCATCGCCCAGGAGTCCGTGCAGGTTAGTGCTCGGTTGTTTTTGAAATTCGGTGCCATCTTTGTCTTCCTGATCTCTTTCCCGTTTTTCAGGTTCTCCAGCATGTCGCTCTTGCCCTGCGCATGGAGGCCGAGGTGATAGCCCCGGCGATGAAGGCCGCGGACCAGCTTGCCTCGCTGGAAGAGAGCTCCAAGTGGGAGCTGGAGGCGGTGATGGCGAGGGTTGCCGCCCTGGAGGGCAAGGTGGAGGCCTGGAAACGGGAGGTTGCCCGGTACCGTGAGGCCGCCGTGGCTACCGAGGCCAAGCTTGAGGACGCTCAGGTGCTCGCCGGCAACCTGAAGAGGACGGTGAAAACCCTCCGGAAGGAGCTGGGGGCGGCGGCTGAGGCGACGAAGTCGGCCGACCTGAGAGCGGCGAAGTCGGCAGACCTGAGAGCGGCGAAGGCGGTGGAGGGCTACAAGAAGTTGAAGGACTTCTATGATGACCTGGCCGTGGATACAACCCGCATCTGGCATGAGGCCCTCGATGCCATTAAGGCCTGGGTGCCGGAGTTCGCTGACGAAGAGCTCCGGGCCGATTACCCCCTCGCGGACGCCGATGAGCAGGGGGAAGAGATCCCTGACGAGGAGGTCGCCGAGGGCCCTGCTCATCTCGTGGTGGATGTCGAGGACCCCGAGGTCGCGCCTGGCCCCGAGGCCTAAAGCGCCCATCTTCCTCTTCCTTTATTGTGTTGCTTCTGGAATTTTTTTAAGCCTCCGGGCAGTTTGTAAGGCTGGGGAGCCCAAAATACCCTTTGTAAAGACTTTGCCTTTGGTAATAAAGCATTTTTTGTCTTTGGTTTCATCGGTTTGCACTTTATCTTCTGCTTGTGAAGAATGCTCGTAAAATATCTCTGCTTGCACTGTTGGGCTTCCATGTCAGGTTGGCTATCTGTCTAGCGGTCGTTCGTCGAGTTGATTTCGATCACTTGCCAAGAGTGCCAAGAGCCGCTGAGAAGGAGGCATCTCCATGGCCCCGAAGTCGAGGGGGGATCGCTCAGACTTGGATAGACCTGATGCCCCTTGTTGGGGCCTCGGATCCTTTTCATGTGATGGGCAGAGGGTTGTCAGCCGTATTTGTGCCGAGCATGAATGGGAAGCTGCTCGGTTGTCCCTTGGCGAGGGCCTTTGACTTCTGGCATTACGAGCAACGGCCACTAGCTGAGGATGGTCGAGCGAGGGTCGAGCTCGACTGCCTCTGGGAGGGCTTTGGATCCTTAGCGTTGGAGGGGCTGTAAGAAGCCCACTAAGGATGACCAGGCAGTGAAGCTGCGAGGTTGCCTCTTGGCGAGGGCTTTGATCTTTGGCATCATGGGTAGGGGATACCAACCGGAGATAGCCGAGCAGGGTAGCTGCCGAGCTGCCTCTAAGGAGGACTTTGGATCCTTAGCGTTGGAGGGGCTGTAAGAAGCCCACTAAGGATGACCGGGCAGTGAAGCTACGCGGTTGCCTCTTGGCGAGGGATTTGATCTCTGGAATCGTGGGTAGGCAACTACCAGCCAGGAATGACCGAACGGGGTAGCCGCTCGGATGTCTCTTGCGAGGGCTTCGATCCCTGGCGTCATGGGTAGGGAGCTACCAGCCGGAGATGACTGAGCAGGGTAGCTGCTCGGTTGCCTCTTGCAAGGGCTTTGATCCTTCAGGACGGGAACCGACCAGGGTTACTGCCCAGTGCCTCTTGGCAAGGACTTTGATCCCTGTCGGTTATGGTAGGAAGCTACCAGCCGGGGATAGCCGAGCAAGGGCTCGACTGCCTCTGGGAGGACTTTGGTCCTTAGCGCGGGAGGGCTGTAAGAAGCCTACCAAGGACCCTTGGCCAGGCAAGGTTACTGCCCGGTGCCTCTTGGCGAGGGCTTTTGTCCTAAGGATAGCCAAGCGAGGGACCCTCGGGCTCGACTGCCTCTGGGAGGGCTTTTGATCCCTGTCGGTCGTGGTAGGAAGCTACCGGCCAGGGATAGCCGAGCAGGGTAGTTGCTGAGCTGCCTCTAAGGAGGACTTTGATCCTTAGCGTTGGAGGGGCCTTAGGAGGCCGGCTAAGGATAACCGGGCAGGGAAGCTGCGCGGTGGCCTCTTGGCAAGGGCTTTGATCCCTGGCGTTGCGAGTGGGGAAGCTACCGGCCAGGGATAACCGAGCAGGGTAGCCGCTCGGCTGATTCTTCATGAGATTTCGCCCGATCATCCAGTTGCAGGTATGAGGGATAGGGACGTTGCGAGTGGGGAAGCTACCGGCCAGGGGGGTATTCGGCCCGTGAGATCTGTAGCCATGAGTCGTAGCCTGCCGGTGGTCAGCCGTGCCGACGAGGGCAGAGCCTTCTGGAGGCGGAGGAGCGGCGATCTGGGGCCCAGGCCCGACCGTTTGGGCGCGGACGAGCGCCTCCACGAGAGACTATAGCCGATCTATTCGGCTGGCGAGGGCGTTGATGATGGTCGCCGGAGGAGGTTCATCAGCGCCTCCGGTGAGGGGGAGGCGGCGGCTGGTACCTGGATCTTCAGGGTGGTTGCTTGCCGTGGATGGAGATCGAAATGCTAACTTTGTTTTTTGTGGAGTTTAGTTTCCCACAAACGGCGCCAACTGATGGAGGTCCTTTTCGTGTCTCCTTCAGATGTTGTCTTCCGTCGATCTCCCGGTGAATTTTGGAGGTGATCTCCCGTTGCGTGTGGGTCCCAATGGGCTTTGAGGAGATTGGTGATTTGAGGAGTTTAGCGCCGAGTACCTGCAAAGAAGTCCCGGGGTGGTTTGGTACCACCGAGGACCCTCCGACGATCAAGTTAGCACGAGATCCGAGCAGAGTAACGGCTAAGTGGGATAAAAAATGGCTTACTTGACCCTTCTGTGATGGGGGTTTATATAGTGGAGGCAGCACGCAGCAGCAGGCACGAGAATCTCGCCGGCAGTTATGCTCCCGACGTCATGCCCGCGTAAAGAGCAGATCACCCATTAATGAGGATCATGATGGCGTGGAACGTGGGACGTTGCTGGCGGAGAATCTGCGCATGGCGAGATTTGCGAAGCAGCGGTCATGCTTGTGAGTGGTGGAGTTGGTCGGACGGAGGGACCGAGGAAGATGGCCTCGGCAGAGGAGCTCGGGGACGAGCGAGAGGGCCGAGGAGTCTTGGTCCTGTGGTAGCTCGGGGCGAGCTGAGAGGCCGAGGATGCCCATTTTCAGGGGGCTCTGAGGTGAGCCAGCTTGTGCTTGTAGGTCGGGTACAGGGGTGGCCTGGTCTACCCTTGTGGGCCCTTTCTTCTGAGTTCTGGGACACGTCATCTGCCACATGTCCTGATCTTGGAGATCGCCAATATTGAGCATCATCAGGTATGGTGTTGCAAGGAATGATCGCAACGACGACGATGGATGCTCGGTCGAGGGTGAAAGCAACGGGTTCTCGGGTTGGTGTTTGGTGCGGCAAAGGTCTCGATGGTGCCCGGCTGTGCTCGCTTGGGATCAAGTCACGGTGACGACGAATAGATCGACGACAAGAAGAAGGTGATGTTGGTGGTGCTCGGTTGGTTGGAGGAAGATAGGGTTGCGACTTATGTGAGGAGGCGATGACGATGGAGACGATTATGATGAGTGGTCTCGGAGAGGATGAAGGGGTTTCTCTAGT